>LR738713.1:505498809-505526759 GCA_902687465.1 Secale cereale
TCCATCGATTGGCAAAAAACTGTTCTTGTCCCTAGGCAACCTTCCTTTGATGGCAAATGCAAAATTTCTTGCCCCTTGGTTGATCACTCCCTTTGATGGCAAAAGAAAAAACTGTTCTTGTCCCTAGGGAACCTTCCTTTGATGGCAAATGCAAAATTTCTTGCCCCTTGGTTGATCACTCCCTTTGATGGCAAAAGAAAAAACTGTTCTTGTCCCTAGGGAACCTTCCTTTGATGGCAAATGCAAAATTTCTTGCCCCTTGGTTGATAACTCCCTTTGATGGCAAAAGAAAAGATTGTTCTTGTCCCTAGGGTACTTCCTTTGATGGCAAATGCAAAATTTCTTGCCCCTTGGAAGATACATCCCTTTGATGGCAAAAGAAAAAGTTCTTGTCCCTAGGGGTACTTCCTTAGATGGCAAATGCAAAAATTCTTGCCCCTTGGAGTACATCCTTTGATAGCAAAAGAAAAGAGTCATAGCCCTTTGGGTCGCACCCATTGATTGGCACGTATGGAGCCTGGCAGCTCGTAAAAAGCAACGACTACATGGTCTTATTTGCAAAATGTGTTTTGTGTTTTGTGATTTTTTTAATATTTGCTATGGTTTTTTGATCCGGAGCTGGACAACTTCAAAGTTAACCACGTATTTACAAAAGTCTAGTCATAGAGCTCCAGCAATTATTTAAACAGGTAGTTATTATAATCCGGAACAATCATTGGGTACACACCAACAAAGCCAAGAGCCTCATCAGAATCTACACGTTCAATTATGCCTACCGGATTAAGGATGTCAAGCACACTTAATTAAAGGTATGAAGTATTTTATTTTTAATACATATTGGCAGTTATAATGACCGGGATTATAATGACCGGTGTTTGTTAAACCGGCCTGGCTTTTGACTATAAGTCGGCAGTATAAGATAAGATAATGACCGGTGCTAATTAAACCGGCCTGGCTTTTGACTATACGTCGTCAGTATGAGATAAAATAATGCCCGGTGTTTATTAACCTGGCCTGGTTGTCATCAAATATCATTGGAACCAGTTTTCAAACCGGATTATATTATTCCAATTTTTAATAGCTAACATGGCTGGATTTTTATTATGGTTATCAATAGCCAATATTATGATGGAGGTTTTCAAATTCAGTTCAGCGCAATGGATATTATTTTCATCGATGGAGATGATTTATTCTACGAAGGAATAGTCCCGAGTCGCTGCAGGCTTACAACCCGTCAATAGGGGGCTACATTATTCCAATTGAGATTACATTAAATACACAAGTCTCATGTCGCTGCAAGCATGCACCATGACACTTGGGGGCTAATGTAAAGTCATTTTTTGCTCACCTTATTGAAGACCCGACTCATCACATCATATTGAGCCGGCCCTTGGGGGCTACCAATCGCTCCTGTCAACAATTCAAGGTACACAAGTATTCATCCAGTATATTGAAGGGTCCACTGCTCAGTTGGTAAAGCACAAAGCTCTTATCCTTGTGGACGTGGGTTCAAACCCTACGATGGAAGTTACATTATGTAATCTTATTTTCAATGATTATATCTACAAAGTCCCCGCTCATTATTGCATAATGACCCGGCCCTTGGGGGCTACACGTTGCTCTTCAAGTTTACATGATTATATCTACCAAAGTCCCTGCTCATTATTGCATAATGACTCGGCACTTGGGGGCTACACTGATTGAAGTTTTTGAGCATTATGCAAGTTGCAAGTCCCAGGTTGATGCAAGCATGACAACCCGGCACTTGGGGGCTACATATGTGGAATATTCAGTTTCATAATGATTGGGATGAACAATCCGGATTTCTTCAAGATTGCAACGATTATATTCAAACAAGTTTTAAGATATCACTATGTTCTCCTCTCAAGACTTGGGGGTTACAGGTAATGTGCATATAAAGGAGGAACATCTTCAAATTCTCAGTTTTGGGTAAGTCCGAAAGATTAATTATGTGACCCGGCGTTGGCAACAATCATAGCCCGGCATCTATAAACAGTCATGACCCGGAATTATCAGTTTTTTATAAACCGGCAATGGTGGTAATCATAAACCGGCATCCTCAAGCTGGCTGGATATCAATTGAATATTTAGAGACCAATATTTTTATCAAGTCAGAGCATTGAAGTCCGATTCAAATGGGTTCTGGATTTACAATATTTCTTATGCAAGCAAGTTGACTATGGAGCTGGTCTGTTGACCCGGATTTTTTAGAAGAAGGAAATGACAAGGACTTAAAGATGATCCGGTGCCGGTGTAGCGACCAGACCTCAAACAGTCTGATCTCTGTGCATCAGTGTCATCCCTGGATCAGTAATGCTGACACGCACAGTACTTGAAGGATTTATAACAGAGTAGCAATCACACACTTATTACATCGATACTCCAACGATGAATTAATTACAAATAATATGGCCGAAGGCCATCTAATACGATAACAACGGAAGGCTTGGAAGATAAGTGAGTCCATCAACTCCAGCGGCATCATTGAGTATAGAACCATGACCTAAAAATGGGTCTTACTCGTCGTCTGAAAAGTCTGCAACATGAAACGTTGCAGCCCGAAAACGGGTCAGCACATGGAATATGCTGGCAAGGTAACACAAGAGAATGCAATGCAAGTAAAGCTATACTATATGCAATATGGCTGGTGGAAAGCTCTATGGTTAAGTTTTTGCATAAAGCCAATTTTTCCCTACTTCAAAGGAATGCATTTTAATTAAGTATCATGGTAGTTGAAACATCGTTGAGAAGATAGCCATTCTCTCAACCCTAATTAAATTTCATCATTAAACCCAAAATAAATAAATTAAAGTAAAATGTTGAGATGCACATGAAAATCCAAGTACTAGATACTCAAGACGTCCATAACCGTGGACACGGCTAATCATTATCAGTTTGTACACTCCGCAGAGGATTGTGCACTTTTCCCACAAGACTCGATCGCCTCCGTTTGGTTTCTCGCACTTCATGTTGTTTGAGAAACGGATGAACGAGACATAGTCTTTCAGAAGCGCTAGCACCTTACGATCGGGTGGACCGTACCAACCTACATCCCCTACATCTGCTAGTCCACCACTGTAAGAGTTCGCACAACTTGCTCATACTATGCTAGAGCCCATAATAGCATTGTGGCTGCACACGGAAGTTTCTAGTATGAATAATCTCATGATCCCTTTGGGCCTGGGTGGCGGTCCAAAAGAAAAACAGGCAATCACTGGAATACCTAGATGCCTCAATCCACTCAGATGTGTATTAATGTTGCCACCTTAAGTTGAACCATTAATTATCAAACACACATCTGTCATGGACTTCACTCACCCAATCCACGTCTACGAGCATAGCATGTCCTAACAGCAGACGTAGAAGTAACTCCCAAAGGTTTGAATGTAATGCAGGTAATAGGTACTACCTCAATCTACTTCCCAATCCCACAAGTTAATTGATCCTACTCATGCAATGTGTGAGGGTTTGACTAATGCAATGAAAACTGGGTAATTGGAAAGCATGATCAAAGTGTTACTTGCCTTGCTGATGATCCGCAAAACCTAGAGACTCAAAGTAGCAAGCGGCGCACTCCGGGTACTCTATCGCAATCAAACAAGCATACAATAAGTACTTAACAAATGCACGGGTAAAACACAAATAAGAGATCTAACCAGAAAGTTCAACTTAAGAACTCCGGTTTGCAAAAAGAATCAACTCGAAAGAAGCAACGAAACTCAAACTGCAAAAGAAAGGAGCTCCGAATTACTAGTTGGCCTAAAGTCAAATTTTACAGTAGCGAAAACTTTGTTCCAGTTGATTAAACGCAAAGAGGGCATCGAGACGAAGATCTGGGATTTTGAATCACCTGATTCCGACTCTCAAGCGAAAAGAAAAACGCGAAACAAGATCAGGGCAAAAATCACGATCGGAATAACCGCAGATAAATACCCCGAAAAAGAAAAACGACAAACAGGATAACGAATGAACGTTCGCTGTCTGCGGTTAACTAACGAAAACCGTTCGTTAAAACGAACGTACGGACGAACGTCCGCTAAATAGCCAAACCGAAAAAAAAACCGAACCGATCTATTAAAAAAACAGATCTAGGTTTTCCTAAAAAAAACCGATCGGTTAACCGAAAAAAAACCGAAAACTACCTCGAACTCCGGCGGAACTCCGGCAGGGCGGGGCGGCAGTGCTCCAGCGACGGCGGGGCGCGGCACACGGGGCGGCGGCGGGCTGGCGGCGGGGCGCCGCGGCGACGCGAGGCGGCGCGGCGCGGGAGGCGGCGTCGGCGGCAAAATCCGGCGGTAGCGGCTAGGGTTTCGGGTGGGCTGCGGGGTGAGGCGAGGCGAGTTGGGCCGGCGGCTGCGGCTTATAAAGCACAGTCTCCTGGTCCTTCACGAGTCTAAGTCGGTTCCTAATTTTTTTTTCTAAAATAGTCCTAGCGCAGATAAACTAACGAAAGAAATACCAACCGGACTCCAAAATTCCCGAAATAAATTTTCACCGTCCTCTAATAATATTTAGGACAAAGTGAACATTTTTCCCGGACCTAAATGCAATTTAGAAAAACGCATATTTTTCCTATGCAAGTAAATCCGCGAATAAATCCAGAAAAATACCAAAAGTGATTTTAACATTTTTCCTCCAATATTTCTGTTATTTTCGAGAAGTCATATTATCTCCGCTCACATTTTGTGTTTAGAAATATTTTTAGGAGAGAAAAATAATTAGAATCACACTGTCCTCGTACCGGTATTCGAGCGAACTCAAATACGAAAACGGTAAAATCCCCAACTCTCTCCGTAGGTTCTTGAGTTGCTTAGAATTTCGAGGAACGCCACAACAAAAATGCAAAAGGTATGCAATGCAATTATGATCTATGTATAACATTCCAAATTGAAAATTTGGGATGTTACAAACCTACCCCCCTTAGAATGAATCTCGCCCTCGAGATTCGACTTGGCTAGAAAACAGGTGTGGGTGGTCCTTGCATAGATCATCTTCCCGTTCCCAGGTGGCTTCTTCCTCGGTGTGGTGACTCCACTGAACTTTGCCAAACTTGATAACCTTGCTGCGAGTAACTCTCCTCGAAAATTCGACAATCTTAACTGGCTTCTCCTCGTAGGTTAGATCTCTGTCCAACTGAATTGCTTCCAGGGGTACTGTGTCTCTAAGCGGTATATCGGCCATCTCCGCGTGGCACTTCTTAAGCTGAGAAACGTGAAACACGTCGTGCACTCCTGACAATCCTTCGGGCAACTCCAACTTGTAGGCAACCTCTCCCATGCGTTCCAAAACACGGTAAGGTCCCACAAATCTCGGGGCTAACTTCCCTTTAACTCTGAAATGTTTAACCCCTCGCAGAGGTGATACTCTCAAGTACGCTCTGTCTCTGATCTCATAGGCTATTTCCTTGCGCTTCGAGTCTGCATAACTCTTTTGCCTGGACTGAGCTACCTTCAGTCTATCTCGAATCAACTTAACCTTCTCCTCAGACTCTTTGATTAAGTCTGGTCCAAACAACTGTCGGTCTCCAACTTCGTCCCACGACAATGGTGTTCGGCATCTCCTTCCATACAATGCCTCAAACGGTGCCATCTTCAAACTGGCTTGGTAGCTGTTGTTGTATGAGAACTCCGCGTAGGGCAAATTGCCATCCCAACTAGATCCATAATCTAATGCACAGGCTCTTAGCATATCCTCTAAAATCTGATTTACTCTCTCCGTCTGTCCATCTGTCTGCGGGTGGAATGTTGTGCTAAACTCTAGCCTGGTTCCCAAAGTTTCATGTAACTGATTCCAGAACTTTAAGGTAAACTGGGTTCCTCTATCAGATACGATGCTCCTCGGAACTCCATGCAGACATATAATTCTGGTCATGTATATCTTAGCCAACTTTGCACTGTTATATGTGGTTTTCACAGGAATAAAGTTGGCTACCTTCGTCAATCGGTCTACTACTACCCAGATTGAATCATATCCTGCTTTGGTCCTGGTCAATCCGGTGATAAAATCCATGCCAAGCTTCTCCCACTTCCATTCGGGTATTGGCATAGGTTGTAACAATCCTGCTGGCTTCTGATGTTCTGCCTTTACTCTTTGACACACATCACAAACTGCTACATACTCCGCAATATCCTTCTTCATACTGGTCCACCAGAAAATATCATTCAAATCCAAATACATCTTAGTATTTCCTGGGTGAATCGAATATGGTGAATCGTGGGCCTCCCATAAAATCAACTTCCTGATCTCCGGGTCATTGGGCACATAGATTCGATCCTCAAACCATAGGGTGTCGTGTTCATCCTCACGAAATCCTTTAGCTTTTCCTTCGCTCATCCTCTCCTTTATAGAGACAATCTCCTTGTCAGCTTTCTGAGCTTCTCTGATTTTATCCATCAGGGTAGACTGGATTTCTAGTGTTGCTACATAGCCTCTCGGAACTATCTCCAAACGTAGTTCTCGTAGGTCCTCGGCTAACTCCTTTGGAAACTCCTCCATCATTAGGGTATTGACATGACTCTTACGGCTTAGCGCATCAGCTACTACGTTAGCCTTTCTGGGATGATAATGCAATCTCATGTCATAATCCTTAATGAGTTCCAGCCATCTCCTTTGCCTAAGATTCAACTCCTTCTGGGTCAATATATACTTCAAACTCTTGTGATCCGTATATACTTCACAATGGTTTCCAATGAGAAAATCTCCCCACGTCTTCAATGCATGCACTACGGCTGCTAACTCCAAATCGTGGGTGGCATAGTTCATCTCATGAGGTTTGAGTTGTCGTGAAGCCTACGAAACAACTCTTCCTTCCTGCATAAGAACAGCTCCAAGTCCTCGACGTGAAGCGTCGCAGTACACCTCATAATCCTTATGTTGATCTGGCAAAATCAACACAGGGGATGAGACCAACCTTTTCTTCAACTCCTGGAAACTAGTCTCACATTCTTTGGTCCATCTGAACTTGGTGTCCTTCTTCAACAACTCCGTCATTGGCTTTGCAATCTTCGAGAAATTATTGATAAATCTCCGGTAGTATCCTGCGAGTCCAAGAAAACTCCGGATGTCTCCAACTGTCGTCGGTGCTTCCCAATTGGTCACATTGTCCACCTTGGCGGGATCTACTGATATTCCTTCTCCGGATATAACATGTCCGAGGAATCGGACTTCCTTCAACCAAAACTCACATTTGCTAAACTTGGCATATACCTGATGTTCTCTGAGCTTCTCCAATACCAAACGCAAATGCTCTTCATGCTCCTCTTCATCCTTTGAGAAGATCAATATATCATCTATGAACACTATGACGAACTTATCCAAATACTCCATAAACACTTTGTTCATCAGGTTCATAAAGTATGCCGGTGCGTTTGTCAGACCAAACGACATAACGGTATACTCATACAACCCATACCTAGTGGTAAAGGCCGTCTTAGGTATATCCTGTTCTCGGATCTTCAATTGATGGTACCCGGATCGCAGATCGATCTTGGAAAATACCTTACCTCCTTGCAATCTATCGAACAGATCATTGATCATCGGTAGTGGGTACTTGTTCTTGATCGTTACTTTGTTCAATCCTCGGTAATCAACAACCATTCTTAACGATCCATCCTTCTTCTCAACTAGAAGTACTGGCGAACCCCAAGGCGAAGAACTTGGGCGTATGAATCCTTTATCCAGTAACTCCTTAATCTGATTCTTAATTTCCTCCAAATCCTTTGCGGGCATCCTATATGGTCTCTTAGAAATTGGCCCGATGTCTGGCAAAAGTTCAATCAAAAATTCTATATCTCTATCCGGTGGCATGCCAGGTAACTCCTCTGGAAACACATCCGGATAATCCTTCACTACTGGCACTTCCTCCTGAACAACTCCTGACAAGGAATTTAATCTACTCCTCTTTGACTCATGCCGGGATACATACTTGATCCTTCTTCCTTCTGGCGTAGTAAGCAAAATGGTCTTACTGGCACATTCAATATTCCCTTCATACTTAGATAACCAATCCATGCCTAATATCACATCCAGTCCTTGAGATTCCAATACTATTAGGTCCGAAGGGAATATGTAATTACCAATCCTTAAGGGAAACTGATCACACCATGACTTAGCCATATACTCCGCTTCTGGTGAGGTTACTAACATGGGCGATCTAAGGGCTTGGGTCGGAAGCTTATACTTATCCACGAATCCCCTTGAAATATATGAATGCGATGCGCCAGTATCAAAAAGAACGTGTGCAGTAAAGGACGTAACTAAGAACTTGCCTATAACTGCATCTGGTTGCTCCTCTACTTCCTCCACAGTCACGTGGTTCACTTGTCCTTTGTTGAACGGGTTGGGCTTCTTCCCGGCGCTTCCATTGTCGTTCCCATTCTTAACTTTTGGGCATTCATTGGCATAATGTCCAGTCTTCCCGCACTTGTAACAAGTGACATGGCTAAAATCCCTCTTGGTGGGTGTGGATGGTGTAGGGCGGTTCTGGTTTCCATTGGCTCCATTCCCATTTCCATTCTTGGTGCCATTGTGGTTGTGCGAGCTACCTCCTCCATGGGTATGCTGAAACTGTCCTACCGCTTTAGGGGTAAAGCGAGGCTTCTGCTGAGCTCCAGAATTATACTTTCCTTGCCCATACTTCCTCTTGCGACTCTCAATCTGTTGGTGCTTCCTTTCAATCATTAGGGCGCGGTCAACCAACTCCTGGTAGTTATTGAAAGTTGCCACCATTAATTGTACACTCATCTCATCATTCAGCCCTTCCATGAATCTCTCCTGCTTCTTGGCATCTGTGGCCACATCATCTAGGGCATAACGAGATAGGGTACTAAACTCATCCACGTACTGGGCTACAGTACGATTTCCTTGGTGCAAATTGCGAAACTCCTGCTTCTTCATACTCATGGCTCCAGTTGAGACATGGGCGGTACGAAAAGCTTGCTGAAACTGATCCCAAGTGACATTGGCTACGGGGTAAGTGGCTGTGTAATTCTCCCACCATGCTGCGGCTGGTCCAGACAACTGGTGTGCGGCAAATCGCACCTTCTAAGCATCCGAGAAATTGGCGGTGGTCAAATCCCTTCCAATCTTGCGTAGCCAGTCCTCAGCCACAATTGGTTCGATGCTGCTAGCAAACACGGGTGGTTGCAACCTTAAGAAACGTGTCAGGTTGTCCACAGGTGGTGGTGGTGAAGGGTTGTTGTTGTTGTTGTTCTGGTTGTTCTGAGTGTTCTGGACAAGAAGTTGCATCAGGGTGTTCTGCTGCTGGATCAACTGGGTGAGCTCAGGGGGAAACTTGAATTCACTTCTTGGAGGCATCTGATGGGTGTAGAGGGAAGACATTATAATAGAAAAGAGGTCTAAGGGAAAATCACTACCCATATGCACATGAGACAAACTCACAATCATACACACCAATCAATTTCAAACAAGGTCTTACAAATCTAACGATCGTTACAAAGGTGCTCTAAATCTAGTATATGGAGGTAAACTACTAGTCACAGGGTGGTCATCTAAAAATATTGATCGGCAGAGGATTCCATAATATCTCCTCCAGCTTCATCTTTATAGTCTTCATCCTTGCTATCCTCAGCTTCCGAATCTGTGACATATATGATTATATAATCTTCCGGTGGAATCTCCTTGGGTTCTTCCTCCTCGTCTTCTTCTCCCATGAGTATCCCTAACTTCCGGGTCAAATCATCATTCTTCTCCACAAGTATCTTCATCTCCTCCTCATATCCGTCGTGTGTAGACTTGAGTTCTTCCTCTAGCTCCAAATTCCTATTCAGGGCCTTCTTCAAATCTATCATCCCAGCACACATCTGGTGCTCCTGGCGACGAATGTGATGATTCAACTCCTGGATGAATGTTGCAATGGATATACCCTTCCGAGTGCTGATCATATCCCAATTCTCGTCTCGGCGTCCACAAATCTGGTAGATAGTGTCGTTTAGCTCCTGCTGGTAGACTTCTCCAATCCTTCCCATAGCAATATGGGCTGCCATACTCCTTCCTAGGCTCCATGTAGGTGCATTAAAGGAAAATGCTATGAGTGAGGTGACGGGTGCGAACGTCCTTCCTGGAACTTGAGCTTGAATCAACCAACGCTCCTCCTCAGGTAGAGTGGCATTGTAGGTTCCAGTGAAACTTGGTAATCCAATGTTGAGATATCTTGTGACTTCCTTCAGGTGGCGTCCAAAGGGTGTTTCTTCATCCGGTTGCATGAACTTGTGCTTTGCTTCCACCGTCCTAAAGAGTAGAAAAGATGAGGAGTCAGAAAGGGAAGAGTGAATTGTGCTCTTGGGCTTGTCTTAGTGGTCGTGTCCTATAGTCAGCGTGTGCTCTGATACCATCTTGTAGCGACCAGACCTTAAACAGTCTGATCTCTGTGCATTAGTGTCATCCCTGGATCAGTAATGCTGACACGCACAGTACTTGAAGGATTTATAACAGAGTAGCAATCACACAGTTATTACATCGATAGTCCAACGATGAATTTATTACAAATAATATGGCTGAAGGCCATCTAATACGATCACAGCGGAAGGCTTGGAAGATAAGTGAGTCCATCAACTCCAGTGGCATCACTGAGTATAGAACCACGACCTAAAAAGGGGTCTTACTCGTCGTCTAAAAAGTCTGCAACATGAAACGTTACAGCCCGAAAACGGGTCAGCACATGGAATATGCTGGCAAGGTAACACAAGAGAATGCAATGCAAGTAAAGCTATACTATATGCAATATGACTGGTGGAAAGCTCTACGGTTAAGTTTTTGCGTAAAGCCAATTTTTCCCTACTTCAAAGGAATGCATTTTAATTAACTATCATGGTAGTTGAAACATCGTTGAGAAGATAGACATCCTCTCAACCCCAATTAAAGTTCATCATTAAACCCAAAAAAATTAAATATAGTAAAATGTTGAGATGCACATGAAAATCCAAGTACTAGATACTCAACACGTCCATAACCGGGGACACGGCTAATGTGAGAACCCGGAAATTATTTCCAGACCCTCCTGTGTATATATGTCAATCCAGGATCAACTTGACAACACAACAAAATGGTATCATTGCAGAACACTTAAAAATAATATAAGTTTAATATCTCTTGCCACAAGGCATACATAGTGAAATGTCGCATGACATTTATTACAATCAGAAACACAACGGAATATAAAATATGTAGCGACGCCATCTCAGCCACAAGGAAGTCGATGTAGTCAACGTGTCTCACTCCTCAGGATCATCATAATAGTCGTAGTCAATGCCCTCGTCTTCATAGATCTCTGTTGTTCAACAAAAGTATTTCAATGAGTACATTACGTACTCAACATGCCTCCCACGGGGAAGGACCTAATAGCTACATGTGGCTTCAAAGGAAGGCTGTATTGCTCATTTGCATAAAAGCTAGTTTTGTTTGAAATAACATAGCACTTGGATAAAGATGTGTTAGATGAAAACATGTTTTTGTCTCCAGAATAACTTTCATCAATGTGAGGATCCTCGATCAACTCACAACCTTCGTATGTTTCAAGAATAGGGCAAAGAGGGAATAAGAAAGACAGGTCCTGTATGTCGAGAAAGATTCATGTATCGTCCATGACCGTGGTTGTACACTTTACCCACATGACACAATCCCGACTTGTTGCCACCAGTGGCCGCTAGTATAGCACTCCATTTGGTGTACCGGCAGGGGGATTGTGACGAGGTATTTAATTAGACCAAACTTACTGTGCCAAGCCCACTAGGTTTCAACACGGAAGTAACCGCAGTTCACAGTCCGAGCCCCCTTTTGTGCCGAGGACACTCCCCGCAAGGCAGCTATCCCATCTGTGGTACGGCGATGACGACAATAAGAGTGAGCTAACTAATTAACCAAGCCAGTGCCCATATAGCATGTGGCTGTACTGTTATCACAATCTTCAAATCCAAGACTTATTAGGCCTCATGCGGCACGGACGACTGATTGCCCCCTTCAACTCGTGATGGGCGGCCAATTGCTCCTTCAATCCTTGATTCAGCTGTCGCCCACGCCAGTATTCAGATAGTAAGTTTCACCCAGAGTAGAAGAGAGTAGAGAAGGTCAACAAGGTCAACCGACCTAGCTCAGCGAGCTCCGCAGCAAGTTCCAAGTGTCAATGATCCGAAGATCATTCAAATAAGGACCTATAGAATAATAAGCATGGCTAAGCATTTCTACTCTACCGGAATAATATATAATTCTACTCAGGTGTCAAATGAATAGGCGACAAGCGGATCAAGGTAATGTGTCAATCGACACACTAGCTACGAGATTAAAAGCATGCATCTAGTAATCATAAAACTCAATGCAATTTTGTAAACATAGGTTAAGTATGATCAAAGAAGGAGGCATGCCTTCGTTGTCGAGTCCCCCGTTTCCGTCTTCCTCGTAATGCTCCTCCCCGATACCGTCACCTCCTACTCGTAGTAACGGCGAAGCAATAATAAATACACAAGCAGTAAAATCCAAATAACATCCAATGAAATAACAATATAGGAAGTATTGGTAGAAAGATCTGGATGGATATGGAGATTTCAAAAGAGGTGGGTTGATTGAAAATGAGTTGAGGAATTGAACGGATTGGTTGGGTATAGGTTTATCACGACTAAGCAAAACTCGTCCATCATGTCTAACGTTCTAAATAGCAATATGCTTACTGTACTTTAATAGTGACCAATACAAATACTTCAGCTAACTATAAAGAAAAGACAAAATAATGACTGACATGACATAAACACAAAACAATAACAATCCTATGTATTTAAAAGACCCGAATCAACTTAGCCTGGCAATACAATATATACCCACAATCAATATTTAGATAATTATTCATAATTGTAAATGCCAACCAAGCTATACAAATTGGATGACTAAACTAGATAAACATCAAATGATAATATGCTTCTAAAATGATTCTAAAACATTACAGGCATAAACGATGCGGTATTTAAAAAAATATTCTAAATACGTATGTAACAAAAGACAACAAAAATCTAGTCATAGCATCATCAATCATTTAAAGAAATGACAACATTACCGTGTTATGTCTCACAACATAACCCAATAAAATAATAATTAACAATGATAAAATACTTGTATCGAATTTAATTTAAACATGAATATTTCTACGCATGACAATATTGTTCTCACGAAATGCACGCAAGCACTATAAAAAACAATTGTATTATCATGCATCACTAATTTGAATAAGCCGAAATAAATTCTACAATATTCTAAGATATCCTAGAATCACTCAACAATATTTAGTATGTTCCCTAAGCATGCTACAGACATGAAAAATAAGACGTAAAAAATTTTGTACAACTACTTACACAAAACATCATACGCACTTAATAAAAAAAACTATCACATTTCAACACCTACACAATGAAAATAAAAAACATCCACTCGTTTCTAATATCAACAAAATCGTCCTATAGGTTAGGATTGGTTTTGGATCACCGAGGAATAGTCGGGGATGGACATGTTGACACGGGTGAGCGCCGACGCGCGTAGTCGCCTTGTCGGAACGACGGTGATGAGGAGATGGTGGTGCGTGACGCTCTTGGTGATGTTGGAACACCAGGACACAGATGAACATGACGAACGGTCATCCGTTGACGACAACATCGGTCCAAAAGGGTGGCAGCAACACGGCGTCGTTGTGCACGCGGCCAACATCAACCAACTGGCGGGAAAAGATGTCTAGGTGGTAGGCTTTGGTGAGGGGATTCTGTTCGTGGGAGGAATTTGCTTGGGATGCTCAGCTTAGGCGACGGTAGGCGAAGAACGCTGCAGATGCGGCTGTGTTGCGGGGTGAATTGCGAGAGAGTGGAAAGGAATTGGAGAACTAGAGGAGAGGGCTTTTATAGAGGAGCTTCTGGAGCACCAAGTGACGCGAACGGATGTAGAAACGGTGGTGTGTAGGGAGAGATCAAGGGACGAACGCCAACGGTGGGTATTCTGTCCACTAGCTGCTCACGGGAGATTAAGGTAATCGTGGGAGGATTAAATTGCCTGAATGGATTCGTGGTTGAGTGGGGCGTAATTCTTGTGTTGAAGACAAGTTGAAACGGTGAAAGAAATTGAGGGGACAAAGGGAAGAAGAGGCGGCGGCCATGGCGTTTCTTCTCTGTACAGGTACGTGCACGTGCGTGCGTGAGGAAGAAGGAGAGCCGAGCCGTCCGCTCGCTCGGTCGGCTGGGCCGGCTGGATGGGCCTTGCGTTGCACTGGGTGGCCTTGGCCATGTTGGTTTGGTGGCTGGGGAGTTTAGATTAGAAAGAGAAAAAAAATGGAGAAGGAACGATCCAGTGGTGCATACGTGAGATACACCAATGAGGGGCTAGGCTAGGATGCATGTATTGGTTCAAGGACCAATAACAAAGAGAAAAACTAAAGGAGAGAGAAGAAAAGAAAATCAATATAATATAATATTGATTTCTTTTATTAAGATTGCTACATGAGGAAAAAATTTAGAAGTCATTAAGAACCCAAGAATCCAAGTAACAAAATAGGCAAGAAGAATTTAAAATGGAATACTACGAACGAAAAAAGAAACGACTCAAGACATTACGTAATTTATTTTCCACCAGATATGTGCTAAATTAATTCCAAACAACGTGGTATTAACTTAAGCAACTCCAAAACAAAAAAAACATAATAATAAGAATATGTTGCAACATCCTTTGCTTGAAAAAAAATGAACTCTCAAAAAAATCAGGATGTTACAACTCTAGCCCCCTTAAAAGGAATCTCGACCCCGAGATTCACAGCTAAGAGAAAAGATTTGGGAACTCCTCCCTGAGGTCGTCTTCTCGCTCCCAAGTTGCGTCCTTCTCGGTGTGATTGCTCCACTGCACCTTGCAAAGTTTGATCACCTTACTCCTAGTTGTACGCAACTGCTCATCAAGAATCTTGACAGGATATTCTTCATACGTCAAATCATCCTTGACCTCAATGTTGTCTAGTGACGTCTTCTGCGCCTCTTCCTCGGGTTTCTTAAAACATTTCTTTAACTGTGACACATGAAAAACATTGTGCACATTTGACAACTTCTCTGGAAGTGCCAACTGATAGGCTACCTCTCCAAGTCTAGCGGTAATCCCAAATGGACCAATGTAGCGGGGCACTAGCTTACCCATGATTCCAAATCGACGCATTCCACGAAGTGGAGATACCTTCACACATCATCTCCTATCTTGAATGATATGTCATGGCGATGCTTATCTGAATAAGCCTTCTGTCTAGACTGGGCTGCCTTCAACCTTTCTTGAATCATTTTCACTTGCTTGTCCGCCTCTTCCAATGTGTTGGGACAAAACACTTGATTTTCTCCTACTTCATGCCAGTTAAGAGGTGTACGACACTTTTGTCCATATAAAGCCTCAAATGGAGCCATTTTTATACTTGCTTGATAACTGTTGTTATAAGAAAACTCTGCATAAGGAAGACTCTTATCCCAACTGCGTTGATAAGTCAAGGCACAAGCTCGAAGCATGTCTTCAAGAATTTGGTTTACCCGTTCAGTCTGTCCATCAGTCTGTGGGTGATATGATGTACTGAAATCCAACTGAGTTCCCAGAACCTCATGTATTTTCTTCCAGAACCTTGACGTAAACTGAGTACCTCGATCTGACACTATCCTCTTAGGAACTCCATGTGTACAAATGATTCTTGCCATATATAACTCTGCGAGCTTCTCTCCACCATATGTAGTCTTTACTGGAATGAAATGAGATGACTTTGTCAATCTGTCCACTATGACCCAAATAGAATCAAATCCAGAAGATGTCCTTGGAAGGCCCGTGATAAAGTCCATTCCAATTTCTTCCCATTTCCACACTGGAACCTTAAGTGGTTGTAGTAGTACCGCGGGTTTCTGATGTTCCGCCTTGACCCTTCGACATACATCACACTGTGAAACATACTCAGCGATTTCTCGCTTCATACTCGACCACCAAAAACTACCCCGAAGATCATTATACATCTTTGTACTTCCAGGGTGTATTGAGTATGCTGAGTCATGAGCTTCCTTCATGATCGTGTCCTTGATCTCCTTTTGGTCTGGCACCAGCAAACGATCTCGAAACCACATGCTTCCACTCTCATCTTCTCTATAGTCGGGTGCCTCGCCCAATTTGATTATCTCTCGAATCTCTTCAATGCCCTTGTAATCTTTCTGCGCCTCTCACACTTGATCTTGGAGAGTAAACTTGATCTCTAACATTTCACCATTTTCTGCAAGGCTCACATAAAGATTCATCTTTCGAATTTCCTCATGAAGTTCCGGCGCTTCATTCTGAATCATCACATTGTTGACATAAACTTTCCTGCTCAGTGCATCAACTACTACATTGGCTTTACCAAGGTGGTAGTTAATGTTCAGATTATAATCCTTGATCAAATCTAGCCACCTTCTCTGTCTGAGATTCAAATCTGGTTGTGTGAAAATGTACTTCAAACTCTTATGATCCGAGTATATCTCACACCTATTTCCGATAAGGTAGTGCCTCCAAGTTTTCAAGGCATGCACTACAGCAGCTAATTCCAAATCATGTGTGGAATAGTTTACCTCATGAGGGCGTAATTGTCTCGACGAATAAGCTACAACCTTTCCTTGTTGCATAAGCACACATCCCAACCCTTGCTAAGAAGCATCGCAATAAACCTCAAAATCTTGCTGAATATCTGGCAATACCAATACCGGACCAGTTGTCAACCTTCTCTTTAATTCTTGGAAACTTGCTTCACAAGCTTCTGACCACTCAAACTTTTTATCCTTCTTTAACAACTGAGTCATAGGTCTTGCTATTCGGGAAAAATCTTATATGAATCGACGGTAATATCCGGCTAGTCCAAGGAAACTGCGTATCTCTGACACATTCTTGGGTTGCTTCCAACTGAGTACTGCTTCCACCTTTGCTGGATCCATGGCAACTCCTTCGGCTGAGATGACGTGTCCTAGAAAGTCCACTTGCTTCAACCAAAATTCACACTTACTGAACTTGGCATAGAGCTGATGAGCCCTTAGCTTCTCCAAAACTACTCGAAGGTGTTCCTCGTGATCTTATTCACTCCGGGAATAGATCAGAACATCATCGATGAACACAACAACAAACTTATCTAGGCAATCCATGAATACGCTGTTCATGAGATACATGAAGTAAGCTGGTGCATTTGTGAGTCCAATTGACATTACCAAAAACTCATAGAGACCATATCAAGTAACAAAGGCGGTCTTTGGAACATCTTGCGGGCGAATCTTCAACTGATGGTATCCTGATCGGAGATCTATTTTGGAAAACACACATGCCCCCTTCAACTGTTCAAACAAGTCATTAATCCTTGGCACGGGATACTTATTCTTAATAGTTGCTGCATTCAGCGCTCGGTAATCCACACACATGCGCATGCTACCATCTTTCTTTTACACAAATAGCACAGGTGCGCCCCATGGTGACGTGCTCGGCCTAATGTAACCCTTCTCTTCTAGCTCCTGAATTTGCTTCTTCAACTCAGCTAATTCATTTGCTGTCATCTTATAAGGTCTCTTTGCAATAGGAGCGGTACCTGGTATTAACTCAATGACAAACTCAATCTCACGGTCTGGTGGCAATCCTGGTAATTCATCCGGAAATACATCTGGATATTCCTTCACAACTAGAACATCCTCCAGAGTTAACTCCTTCACTTGGTTCAGCACGCAATCAACCTCGGGTTGAGCTGCAATCCTAGCTTGGTATTGCACAATGCCTCCTTCAGCGCTTGTTAAAGTAACAGAAGTACCAGCACAATCTATTAGTGCCTTGTGATTCCTTAACCAATCCATACCCAAAATCACATCCAAACCTGTGGAGTCTAATAAAATAAGGTTTGCTAGAAACTCCACCCCTTCTATGTGAATAACCACCTTTGGGCACCCCAAACATGCCCTTAAGGTACCCCCAGGTGATTGTATCATCCAAACCCGACTCATACCCTTAGTTGGAAATAGGTATTTTTCAGCAAAGCTTTTGGAAATGAATGAATGAGAAGCTCCATAATCAAAAAGCACTGAACCATAATGTGAGTTGATCGGAAACATACCAAGAACAACATTTGGTGCCTCTTGAGCCTGCTCGATGGTGACATGATTGATCCTGCCACGTCCTGGTGCATGAGGTGCACTCCCGGGTGTATTAAGAATGCCTCGACCACGTCCTGCTGCAGGTGTCTTGACTGTAGAACCCAAGTTGAACTTCACTGGGGTAGGATCGGTGTTCTTATTGGGACATGCAACAGCAAAGTGACCCTCTTGCCCACAACTAAAGCATGCCCTTACAGCTGTATTAGCATGATTACCTCCCACTTCAGCTCGTGGAGTCTTATAAGCATTGGGCTGAAAGGTGTTGTTGGGCCTTGATGGCTTGACATACTGTGGATGATAACCAGGATGATGACCAACCTTCTGTCTTGAGCTACCTGCCCCATGGTGACTCTGTGGCGCTCTACGCTTGCGGTGCTCCTCTAACTCCCTCCTAGAGTTCTCCTGGAGTATAGACTTATTGAACAGGGCTTGAAAGGTAGGAAAATCATGAGATACCAGCCTGTCCTTCAACCCAGGGTTCAGCCCCTTCAAAAACTTGGCAGTCTTGTCAGCTTCAGTTGGAATATCTGCCCTTCCATAAAGTGCCAGCCGCGTGAAACGACTCAGATATTCAGACACATTCATCTTTCCTTGAGTAAGAGCCCGGAACTCATCCCTCTTCAGCTCCATGATGCTCGCAGGAATATGTGCGGTGCGGATAGCTTCTGCAAACTCATTCCAAGTGATAGCTTGAGCATCCTCATGTGCTTCACAATAATTCTCCCACCAATCTGCAGCCACACCCTTGAGCTGGTGTGCCGCAAACTTTACACGTTTACCCACAGTGCAATTGGCCAAGTTGAGTGTCTTCCTGATGTCCTTCAACCAATCATCAGCATCAAGTGGGTCTGATGATCCCTCAAAAGTTGGTTGTTTTGCCCTCATGAACTCAGCAAATCCTGACTGTGGTGGTTGACCCTGATTCTGGTTCGCAATGTTGGCTGCAAGCTGCTGAAGTATCTGGGTTTGCATCAGCATCATCTGTGCCATATTGGGTGGCGGCGGTGGTGGTGGCACATCATCTCCTCCAGAGTCAGAGTCGGTATCATTGACATGTCCTTCCTCAAAGTTTTCTTCAAAGATGGGTTCCTCAAAACCCGGTCCATGACCGCGTCCACGTCCACGACCACGACCACGACCACGTCCACGTGCTCCGTGGCCACGACCTCCACGATTAGTATCCATCTCGTTGGCCTCTCGGTGTTAGAATAGAAGAGAGGGAAATATCAAACCCATAAACCCAATATGATAACAAATGATCAAATAAAACCAGCAACTGAACTGCAAATAAACCTCCAAATAAAACACTCAATCCCAGAAGTACTGGACAACATAGTAGCTATACCACATATATCAGTATCGTCGACCATGGACATAGCAAACATGCAAATAACTAAAGTTCACTCGCATCATCATAGATATCGCTCATGGTTCCTATAGTCCATCTACTCGCTGAGATCTCCATCATAGTGGTGGGTAGGTGATGGTGCAAAGCGAAGCCCAGAATGTGGTGACGCGGTCCCCTCTGGTGTAGCAGGAACTCTCTCCTCAGGCTCAGTCTCCTCCTCCTCCTCCTCGCCGTCGTCGAGCTGCTACTCGCGAGTCGGTGGTGCTGGAAGTGCGGGCTGTGCTGAAGGTGCAACGGCGCGACGTATCAGGCGACGCTTCTTCGCCAGGATGCTCTTCTTCGTCCGTGTAATCTTGATGCGTGGATGAAGCCTCTGTTGTGGAGGAGGTGTAGGGTCTTCTGGTGGCATCTCCTGCCGGTCACCATTCTCCATGGAAAGCATCATGTTCGTTGCGATGATACCCTGCTCTGCAACTGCCTTAGCGGCCTCCCGTGCTTCATGGGCAGTGGCTAAGGAAGTGTTCGCCTCCACCAGTCTCTCCTCAAGTGTCTCCACACGCTCCTGGTAAAACTCTAAGCGCTGACGGTTCTCCTCCAGCATAGTTGTAGTCATACCCAGGTTTTGCTCAAGTCCAAAGATAAGTGAAGCCATACGAATGATCGTGGGATCATCCTCCGCCATGTACACCAAGTTCTGCTGAATTGCACCATCCCTAATACGGAAAGTGAAGTATCGGAACGGGGTGTGCCTCAGCACGTCCTGATGAAGTCCGGCTATCCGATGCATCGCCTGATGAACAACTCCAATGACAGCATCAAAGAAGTCTTCTCCATCATATGTGAATCGGTAACCGCTGGCTTGTTCCATCCTAGGATACAACACCAAGTTGACTTTAAAACGTTCCTCGCCCCCGATCGTGCGGTAGGAGTGTCCAGAAACCTCTGGGTCCTTGTTGAAGCCCAAGCATGTGAGCATGTCTCGAAATTGACGACCGAGGTTGCCAAACTGCTCAATCCGGCGTGAGGATGATATCACCATCTACATATTTGAATAAGGAGAGAATCAGTAAAAAAATTTAACAAGCGAAAATAGGAGCGAAATACTAGATAATTTATAAAATAATATTTTCCAAAATATGTCCTAAGGCTTTCCATCTATAACTAAGGCCACGTTACTAGGTCGACGTCGGCTCTGATACTACTTCTGTGAGAATCCG
This sequence comes from Secale cereale, assembly GCA_902687465.1. Taxonomy (NCBI): domain Eukaryota; kingdom Viridiplantae; phylum Streptophyta; class Magnoliopsida; order Poales; family Poaceae; genus Secale; species Secale cereale. The sequence continues at coordinate 505,519,545 of LR738713.1, forward strand.
GAAATTATTTCCAGACCCTCCTGTGTATATTTGTCAATCCAGGATCAACTTGACAACACGGCAAAATGGTATCATTGCAGAACACTTAAAACAAGTATAAATTTAATATCTCTTACCACAAGGCATACATAGTGAAATGTCGCATGACATTTATTACAATCAGAAACACAGCGGAATATAAAATACGTAGCGACGCCATCTCAGCCATAGGCAGTCGATGTAGTCAACGTGTCTCACTCCTCAGGATCATCATAATAGTCGTAGTCAATGCCCTCGTGTTCATAGATCTCTGTTGTTCAACAACAGTATTGCCATGAGTACATTACGTACTCAACATGCCTCCCACGGGGAAGGACCTAATAGCTACATGTGGCTTCAAAGGAAGGCTGTATGGCTCATTTGCATAAAAGCTAGTTTTGTTTGAAATAACATAGTACTTGGATAAAGAAGTTTTAGATGAAAACATGTTTTTGTCTCCAGAATAACTTTCATCAAAGTGAGGATCCTCGATCAACTCACAACCTTCGTATGTTTCAAGAATAGGGCAAAGAGGGAATAAGAAAGACAGGTCCTGTATGTCGAGAAAGATTCATGTGCCGTCCATGACGGTGGACACGGCTATTCGAATAGTTTTACACTCTGCAGAGGTTGTACACTTTACCCACACGACAAAATCCCGACTTGTTGCCACCAGTGGCCGCTGGTATAGTACTCCATTTGGTGTACCGGCAGGGGGATTGTGACGAGGTATTTCATTAGACCAAACTTACTGTGCCAAGCCCACTAGGTTTCAACACGGAAGTAACCGCAGTTCACAGTCTGAGCCCCCTTTTGTGCCGAGGACACTCCCCGCAAGGCAGCTATCCCATCTGCGGTACGGCGATGACGACAATAAGAGTGAGCTAACTAATTAACCAAGCCAGTGCCCATATAGCATGTGGCTGTACTGTTATCACAATCTTCAAATCCAAGACTTATTAGGCCTCATGCGGCACGGACGACTGATTGCCCCCTTCAACTCGTGAAGGGCGGCCAATCGCTCCTTCAATCCTTGATTTAGCTGTCGCCCGCGCCAGTATTCAGATAGTAAGTTTCACCCAGAGTAGAAGAGAGTAGAGAAGGTCAACAAGGTCAACCGACCTAGCTCAGCGAGCTCAGCAGCAAGTTCCAAGTGTCAATGATCCAAAGATCATTCAAATAATGACCTATAGAATAATAAGCATGGCTAAGCATTTCTACTCTACCGGAATAATATATAATTCTACTCAGGTGTCAAATTAATAGGCGACAAGCGGATCAAGGTAATGTGTCAATCGACACACTAGCTACGAGATTAAAAGCATGCATCTAGTAATCATAAAATTCAATGCAATTTTGTAAACATAGGTTAAGTATGATCAAAGAAGGAGGCATGCCTTCGTTGTCGAGTCCCCCGTTTCCGTCTTCCTCGTAATGCTCCTCCCCAATACCGTCACCTCCTACTTGTAGTAACGGCGAAGCAATAATAAATACACAAGCAGTAAAATCCAAATAACATCCAATGAAATAACAATATAGGAAGTATTGGTAGAAAGATCTGGATGGATATGGAGATTTCAGAAGAGGTGGGTTGATTGAAAATGAGTTGAGGAATTGAACGGACTGGTTGGGTATAGGTTTATCACGACTAAGCAAAACTCAGCCATCATGTCTAACGTTCTAAATAGCAATATGCTAACTGTACTTTAATAGTGCCCAATACAAATACTTCAGCTAACTATAAAGAAAAGACAAAATAATGACTGACATGACATAAACACAAAACAATAACAATCCTATGTATTTAAAAGACCCGAATCAACTTAGAATGGCAGTACAATATATACCCACAATCAATATTTAGATAATTATTCATAATTGTAAATGACAACCAAGCTATATAAATTGGATGACTAAACTAGATAAACATCAAACGATAATATGCTTCTAAAATGATTCTAAAACATTACAGGCATAAACGATGCGGTATTTAAAATAATATTCTAAATACATATGTAACAAAAGACAACAAAAATCTAGTCATAGCATCATCAATCATTTAAAGAAATGACAACATTACTGTGTTATGTCTCACAACATAACCCAATAAAATAATAATTAACAATGATAAAATACTTGTATCGAATTTAATTTAAACATGAATATTTCTACGCATGACAATATTGTTCTCACGAAATGCACGCAAGCACTATAAAAAAATGGTATTATCATGCATCACTAATTTTAATAAGCCGAAATAAATTCTACAATATTCTAAGATATCCTAGAATCACTCAACAATATTTAGTATGTACCCTAAGCATGCTACGGACATGAAAAATAAGACGTAAACAATTTTGTACAACTACTTACACAAAACATCATACACACTTAATAAAAAAAACTATCACAATTCAACACCTACACAATGAAAATAAAAAACATCCACTCGTTTCTAATATCAACAAAATCGTCCTATAGGTTAGGATTGGTTTTGGGTCATCGAGGAATAGTCGGGGATGGACATGTTGACACGGGTGAGCGCCGACGCGCGTAGTCGTCGTTGTCGGAACGACGGTGATGAGGAGATGGTGGTGCGTGACGCTCTTGGTGATGTTGGAACACCAGGACACAGACGAACATGACGAACGGTCATCCGTTGACGACAACGTCAGTCCAAAAGGGTGGCAGCGACACAGCGTCGTTGTGCACGCGGCCAACATCAACCAACTGACGGGAAAAGATGTCTAGGTGCTAGGCTTTTGTGAGGGGATTCTGTTCGTGGGAGGAATTGGCTTGGGATGCTCACCTTAGGCGACGGTAGGCGAAGAACGCTGTAGACGCGGCTGTGTTGCGGGGTGAATTGCGAGATTGTGGAAAGGAATTGGAGAACCAGAGAAGAGGGCTTTTATAGAGGAGCTTCTGGAGCACCAAGTGACGCGAACGGATGTAGAAACGATGGTGTGTAGGTAGAGATCAAGGGACGAACGCCAATGGTGGGTATTCTATCCACTAGCTGCTCACGGGAGATTAAGGTAAGTGGGAGGATTAAATTGCCTGAATGGATTCGTGGTTGAGTGGGGAGTAATTCTCGTGTTGAAGACAAGTTGAAACGGTGAAAGAAATTGAGGGGACAAAGGGAAGAAGAGGCGGCGGCCATGGCGTTTCTTCTCTGTACAGGTACGTCCACGTGCGTGCGTGAGGAAGAAGGAGAGCCGAGCCGTCCGCTCGCTCGGTCGGCTGGGCCGGCTGGATGGGCCTTGCGTTGCACTGGGTGGCCTTGGCCATGTTGGTTTGGTGGCTGGGGAGTTTAGATTAGAAAGAGAAAAAAAATGGAGAAGGAACGATCCAGTGGTGCATACGTGAGATACACCAATGAGGGGCTAGGCTAGGATATATGTATTGGTTCAAGGACCAATAACAAAGAGAAAAACTATAGGAGAGAGAAGAAAAGAAAATCAATATAATATAATATTCATTTCTTTTATTAAGATTGCTACAAGAGGAAAAAAATTAGAAGTCATTAAGAACCCAAGAATCCAAGTAACAAAATAGGCAAGAAGAATTTAAAATGCAATACTACGAACGAAAAAAGAAACGACTCAAGACATTACGTAATTTATTTTCCACCTGATATGTGCTAAATTAATTCCAAACAACGTGGTATTAATTTAAGCAACTCCAAAACAAAAAAAACATAATAATAAGAATATGTTGCAACATCCTTTGCTTGAAAAAAAATGAACTCTCGAAAAAATCAGGATGTTACAGCTAATCATGATCAGTTTGTACACTCTGCAGAGGTTTGTGCACTTTTTCCACAAGACTCGATCGCCTCCGTTTGGTTTCTCGCACTGCATGTTGTTTGAGAAACGGATGATCGAGACATAGTCTTTCAGAAGCGCTAGCACCTTACGATCGGGCGGACCGTACCAACCTACATCCCCTACATCTACTAGTCCACCACTGTAAGAGTTCGCACAACTTACTCATACTATGCTAGAGCCCATAATAGCATTGTGGCTGCACACAAAAGTTTCTAGTATGAATAATCTCATGATCCCTTTTGGCCTGGGTGGCGGTCCAAAAGAAAAACAGGCAATCACTGGAATACCCAGATGCCTCAATCCACCCAGATGTGTATTAATGTTGCCACCTTAAGTTGAACCATTAATTATCAAACTCACATCTGTCATGGATTTCACTCACCCAATCCATGTCCTAACAGCAAACGTAGAAGTAACTCCCAAAGGTTTGAATGTAATGCTGGTAATTGGTACTACCTCAATCTACTTCCCAATCCCACAAGTTAATTGATCCTACTCATGCAATGTCTGAGGGTTTGACTAATGCAATGAAAACTGGTTAATTGGAAAGCATGATCAAAGTGTTACTTGCCTTGCTGATGATCCGCAAAACCTAGAAACTCAAAGTAGCAAGCGGCGCACTCCGGGTACTCTATCGCAATCAAACAAGCATACAATAAGTACTTAACTAATGCACGGGTAAAACTCAAATAAGAGATCTAACCAGAAAGTTCAACGTAAGAACTCTGGTTTGCAAAAAGAATCAACTAGAAAGAAGCAACGAAACTCAAACTGCAAAGAAACGAGCTCTGAATTACTAGTTTGCCTAAAGTAAAATTTTACAGTAGCCAAAACTTTGTTCCAGTTGATTAAACGTAAAGAGGGAATCGAGACGAAGATCTGGGATTTTGAATCACCTGATTCCGACTCTCGAGCGAAAAGAAAAACGCGAAACAAGATGAGGGCAGAAATCGTGATCGGAATAACCGTGGATAAATACCCCGAAAAAGAAAAACGACAAACAGGCTAACGAACGAACGTTCACTGTCTGCGGTTAACTAACGAAAACCATTCGTTAAAACAAATGTACGGACGAACGTCCGCTAAATAGCTAAACCGAAAAAAACCGAACCGATCTATTAAAAAAACAGATCTAGGTTTTCCTAAACAAAACCGATCGGTTAACCGAAAAAAAACCGAAAACTACCTCGAACTCCGGCGAAACTCCGGCAGGGCGGGTCGGCGGTGCTCCGGCGGCAGCGTGGCACGACACGCGGGGCGGCGGCGGGCTGGCGGCAGGGCGGCGGCGGGCTGGCGGCAGGGCGGCGCGGCGAGGCAAGGAGGCGCGGCGCAGGCGGCGCGGGAGGCGGCGGCTGCGGCGAGATCCGACGGCGGCGGCGAAATCCGGCGGCGGCGGCTAGGGTTTTGGGCGGGCTGCGGGGCGAGGCAAGGCGAGTTGGGCCGGCGGCTGTGGCTTATAAAGCCCAGTCTCCTGGTCCTTCACGAGTCTAAGTCGGTTCCTAATTTTTTTATTTTTTTTTCTAAAAAAGTCCCCGCGCAGAAAAACTAACGAAAGAAATACCAAATGGACTCCAAAATTCCCGAAATAAATTTTCACCGTCTTCTAATAATATTTAGGACAAAGTGAACATTTTTCCCAGAACTAAACGCAATTTTGAAAAATGCGTATTTTTCCTAAGCAAGTAAATCCGCGAATAAATCCAGAAAAATACCAAAAGAGATTTTAACATTTTTCCTCCAATATTTCTGTTATTTTGGAGAAGTCATATTATCTCCGCTCACATTGTGCATTTAGAAATATTTTTAGGAGAGAAAAATAATTAGAATCACACTGTCCCTGTACCGGTATTCGAGCGAACTCAAATACGAAAACGGTAAACTCCCCAACTCTCTCCGTAGGTCCTTGAGTTGCTTAGAATTTCGAGGAACGCCACAACAAAAATGCAAAAAGTATGCAATGCATTTATGATCAATCTATAACATACCAAATTGAAAATTTGGGATGTTACAGCTGGTTTACAAGAATTCATAACCCGGAGACCAACCTATCAATTTGTTCTTGTGGTTATTTTGCAGCATAAGTTTACCATGGATAAATCAAAGCTAAACTGGGGGCTAATGTCGGGGATATAACTCGTGATATAAACCGGCCGGACTTGGCATTTTACTTAAGACGGTTTACACTTGGCAATTTACTGGTAACCCGGCAGGCGGATCATGGATGACAAGGCCCAAGGCCTAGAAGGCCGGTTCATGTATGGTGGGCCAGATTATGAAGAAAGCATAAGGAATATTCTCCAACAATGGAAGCAAGACTAGGACTCCTTGTAATAGAGTAATCCTAGTCCTACTAGGACTAGTCATGTAACCCACCCCTCCAACATATATAAGGAGGGGCAGGGCTCCCCAAAGAGGGAGAAGTTTTCACAAGTTTGTCAGACTAGACACAAAGAGCCGGTTTACCGGTGACACCATGAGGAAGATAATGAGACCTAGCCTCAAACAGCACGTAGGGTTATTACCGGATGATGTTTCCCGGGGCCCGAAGCTGTCTAAATCCTTGTCTTGCATTGCGTCTCTCGATTCCGCTCAACCCCTCTCAAGCTACTACATAGATGCGCGGCCTCATGACTAAGTCCGTTAAACCGGACATCTGCCGTGACAATTCCACGACAATATGCGAGTTGAAATAACGTCACACTAGAGTTGAACTAGCTCTATAAGCTAGTACAAATAATTTTACACTAGAGTTGAACTAGCTCTATAAGCTAGTACAGATAATTTTACACTAGAGTTGAACTAGCTCTATAACCTAGTTCAAATAATTTCACACTAGAGTTGAACCAACTTTATCAGCTAGTACAAATAATTTACCTTAGAGTTGAACTAGGTCTTTAATCTAGTACAAATAATTTTACACTAGAGTTCAACTATATCTATAAGCTAGTACAAATAATTTTACACTACAATTGAACTAGCTCTATAACCTAGTTCAAATAATTTTACAATAGTCTTGAACTATCTCTATAATCTTGTTCAAGTAATTTTACACTAGAGTTGAACTAGCTCTATAAGCTAGTACAAATAATTTTACACTAGAGTTGCACTAGCTCTATAACCTAGTACAAATAATTTTACACTAGATTTGAACTATCTCTATAACCTAGTTCAAATTATTTTACACTAGAGTTGAACTATCTATATAAGCTAGTACAAGTAATTTTACAATAGAGTTGAACTAGCTCTATAACTTAGTTCAAATAATTTTACACTAGAGTTGAATTAGCTCTATAAGCTAGTACAAATAATTTTACACTAGAGTTGAACTATCTCTATATGCGAGTACAAATAATTTCACACTAGAGTTGAA
>LR738713.1:505542505-505566031 GCA_902687465.1 Secale cereale
CTTGTGCGCGAGGAACACTCCTTCTGCTTAAGAGGGAAAGAAAAAAGAGGAGGGAAAGCAAGTGTATGGCCCTACGGCTTGCTAGTGCTTACCGGGGATGTGCATCGCACAAAGTGTCAGATAATGCATGCAAATAACAAAGAAAAGCATGGAAAGGACAAGTAGTGCGAAGCACAAAAACTTTACTGATGCACGGGATCTGTGCCCGGCTTTGTACAAAGGTTTACATGCAACAGCGGCAAGACTTGTACAAAAGGTGGTTGCCGAAGCGGATCACGGGAACCGCGCCTTATGGGTGAAACTTGCGAAGATGCTCTATGTTCCAGGAATTGCTCACCGGTAAGCTTTCTTCGGTCTCAAGGCGGACAGCGCCGGGCCTTGTGACTTGTCTCACCCGATAAGGGCCTTCCCACTTCGGCGTCAACTTGTTGGAATTCTTGGCGGACTGAACACGCCGAAGAACAAGGTCGCCTTCCTCGAGACTCCTGGCCTTGACCTTGTGGCTATGATAGCGACGCAAGGCTTGCTGGTATCGAGCATCTCGTACAGCAGCCTGGAGACGTTCCTCCTCAAGGAGCAATGCATCATCTTGTCGCAGTTGCTCTTGCTCGAGCTCATCATAAGCGAGCACTCGAGGAGATCCGTATACGAGTTCCGTGGGGAGAACTGCCTCTGCTCCATAGACAAGAGCAAAGGGTGTCTGTCCGGTGGCTCGACTTGGTGTCGTCCTGATTGACCAAAGAGCCGCCGGTAACTCCTCTATCCAGTTTCTTCCGCACTTGCGCAACCTGTCGAAGGTTCTTGTCTTGAGTCCGCGCAGCACTTCAGCATTGGCCCTCTCCGCCTGACCATTGCTCCTCGGGTGAGCAACAGAAGCGAAACAGACCTTGGCGCCAAGGTCTTGGACGTACTGCATGAAGGTGCGACTTGTAAACTGTGTGCAGTTGTCGGTGATGATCCTGTTAGGGATTCCAAAACGGCAAACAATTGACCTGAAGAACCTCACTGCTGACTGTGTTGTCACCTTTCTCACTGGTTCCACTTCTGGCCACTTTGTGAACTTGTCAATCGCAACGTACAAGTACTCAAAGCCCCCGACTGCGCGGGGAAAGGGGCCGAGGATATCGAGCCCCCAGACCGAGAAGGGCAAGGACAAAGGGATCGTCTGGAGAGCTTGAGTTGGCTGGTGAATTTGCTTGGCATGGAACTGGAACGCTGCACACTTGATTACTTGTGCAGTTGCATCTTGGAGGGCTTCTGGCCAGAAGAACCCTTGCCGGAATGCCTTCCCGGCAAGTGCCCTTGCGCCAATGTGGTGGCCACATATGCCTCCATGTATTTCTGCCAACAGCTTCTGTCCATCTTCTCTGGAAATGCACTTCAACCTGACACCATTGGGTCTTCTTTTGTACAGTTCGTTGTCAACGAACTGGTACATACTTGACTGCCTGGTTATCTTCTCTATCGCTTCTGGGTCGTCGGGAAGCTCTCCAGTTTGCAGAAAACGGACGATTGGCTGTGCCCATGCTGGAGCCTGAGGCTCAACTACAAGGACTAAAGGCATGAGGGCCGCTGCGGGAACCTCAGCTTCTACGGCAAGAACCTGTGGTTCTGCCGGAGCTGATGGTCCCTCGGCTAGCCTGCCGGGGCAAGGCTTGTCGGGAACGCTTGCTTCAACTGTACAGACCCTTGGATCTGCAGGAGCAAGATGTTCCTCAGCATCTTGGCTGTTGATCCTGGGGACCTTGGCGGCGGCTTCTGGAAGATCCGCCGGCAAGTAGTCGCCGGAGACCAACTTCCTCTTCTTGTTCTGCCCAACTGATGGTGTAACGGATGGCCGAGTTAGCTTGAGCAGGAAGGTCCCTGGTTCCACAGGTAACTTCATCGCAGCACACTTTGAGAGGCCATCTGAAATATCGTTCTGAGCTCTCGGGACGTGCTCCATTTGCAGGCCCTCAAAGTGTTCTTCAAGCTTCCTCACTTCATCAACATAAGCTTCCATCAAAGGGCTCTGCTAACTCTTGTTCACTTGTCGGACCACCAACTGCGAGTCTCCCCGCACAATCAACCTCTTAATCCCAAGCTCGGCCGCAATTCTGAGGCCGGCAAGCAGACCTTCATACTCAGCAGTATTGTTTGTCGCTTGTTCCTTGGGAAAGTGCATCTGGACAACATACTTGAGGTGCTCTCCGGTGGGCGCTATGAGTATCACGCCGACACCGGCGCCTTGCAGCGAGAAAGCACCATCAAAGTACATTACCCATTCGCTTCTCGTTTCTTGGACGGGGACGCTTGTCTCTGGAACTTCTTCATCGGGCGTTGGGGTCCGTTCAGCTATGAATTCTGCCAAAGCTCTGCTCTGTATAGTTGAAGTACTCTCAAACTTGAGACCAAAGCTTGACAGCTCTAGTGCCCACTCGACGATCCTGCATGTTGCTTCTGGATTCTGCAATATCCTCTTCAACGGAAAGCGAGTGACCACTGTTATCTCGTGTGCTTGGAAGTAATGGCGCAGCTTTCTCGAGGCCATGAGGAGGCCGAAAAGCAGCTTCTGCACCCCAGACTATCTTGATCTAGCCCCCTACAGAAGGGAACTCACAAAATACACTTGGCGCTGTACCATCTTCCTTCGCACTTCTCCTTGTTCTTGCGCAGACTTGTCCTTGTCGGGGTCAGAGCTTGTCGAGGAAGCCCCCTGCTTGTCGCTGGGTTCGCTTGCCGGTGGTGTAGATTCCTCATCCGCCTCCCTCTCTGCTACTAACGCAGCACTAACCACTTGATTGGTTGCTGCTAAGTACAGCAGCAACTTTTCTTGTGGCCTAGGTGCGACAAGTATTGGAGTGGAGGACAGGTACCCTTTCAAGTCTTGCAGCGCTGCCTCCGCTTCCGGAGTCCACTTCATGGGACCTGCCTTCTTCAAGATTTTGAAGAAAGGCAGGACGCGTTCTGCAGACTTTGAAATGAACCTACTGAGGGCAGCCACACAACCAGCAAGTCACCTTACGTCCTTGACGCGCTTCGGGGCTTCAATCTGCTCGATGGCTTTTATCTTGTCGGGGTTGGCCTCGATCCCCCTCTGGGACACAAAGAACCCAAGAAGCTTGCCGGAGGGGACTCCGAAGACGCACTTCTCGGGGTTCAACTTGAGCTGGATCTTGTGCAGGTTCTCAAAAGTCTCTTCCAGATTTTGTATCAGGGTATCTTTGCTCTTGCTCTTGACCACTATGTCATCCATGTATGCTTCCACATTTCTGTGAATCTGTGGCTCAAAAGCAGTGTGCACCACCCTTGCAAATGTTGAGCCCGCATTCTTCAATCCAAAGGGCATGCGTATAAAGAAGTATGGGCCACACGGAGTAATGAATGCAGTCTTCTCTTCGTCTTCCTTGGTCATGAAAATCTGATGATAACCTGAATATGCATCAAGGAAGGAAAGCAGCTCGCATCCGGCGGTGGAGTCAACAATCTGGTCAATACGCGACAAGGGAAATGGATCCTTGGCACATGCTTTATTCACATCAGTGAAGTCTATACAAAGTCTCCACTTCCCATTGGCCTTGCGTACGACAACTGGATTGGCCAACCACGTAGGATGGATCACGCCTCTAACTAGGCCTGCTGCTTCCAACTTCTTGATCTCTTCTGCGATGAATTCCTGGCGCTCCACGGCTTGCTTCCTGAACTTCTGCTTGACGGGCCGCGCATGAGGACAAACAGCAAGCTTGTGCTCAATTACCTTCCTGGGAATGCCGGGGATGTCAGATGGTTGCCACGCAAACACATCGACATTCGCCCGCAGGAAGGCAACGAGCGCGCTTTCCTATTTGTTGTCGAGCGTAGCACTGATGGTGAAGGTACCACCAGTGCCGTCCTCCTTGGTGGACACCTTCTTGGTTGCCGGTGGAGCGGCCATCCCTTTCTTGCACTTGCCGGTGGAGCTCGATGGTGCGTCCTCGACGGCAGCGCAGCACTCCGAAGAGGTGCGTTTGCCGGAGTGGGTCCCAGAGTTCTTGCCGGACTTGGTCTTGGTCTTCCCCCCGGGAGCTTCAGCGACAAGTTTGTTGCTTTCTGCTGCGGCTGCTGCATCCCGGTATATCTTGTCGGCGCAGATAAGCGCGTCTTTCTTGTCGCCAGGGACAGAGATGACGCTTATCGGCCCCGGCATCTTGAGTACGTTGTAGGCATAGAGAGAAGCTGCCATGAACTTGGCGAGGGCAGGACGTCCAAGTATCCCATTGTATGGCAATGGGATATCGGCCACGTCGAAGGTTATCCCCTCCGTCCTGAAGTTGAGCTCCCCGCCAAAGGTCACTGGCAGAGTAATCTTCCCCTTCGGCTTGCTCCTTCCCGGGTTTATTCCTTGGAACGACCCGGTTTCTTCGAGCTCGCCGTCTGGGATCTGGAGTTTCTTGATCACAGCTGAGGAGATCAAGTTCAGGTCGGCCCCGCCGTCAACCAACATTTTGGTGACCTTGAGGTTGCGGATAGTTGGTGAGACCAACATCGGCAAGCACCCGACCGCCGTTGTGCGGTCAGGGTGGTCCTCAAGGTCAAAAATGATGGGCGTGCTGGACCACTTCAGCAGCCTGCGTGACTCGACGGGCGGCTCAGCTGCGTTTACTTCCCACACCCACTGCTTGAGTTGGCGGTGGGAAGTGTGCAGAGAGGCGCCTCCGTCGACACATAGAACTTCTGTGGCCTTCTGGAACTCCTGCTCGCTGTTATCTCCTTCCTCCATGTCTTCGTCGTCGTCTTCTTCCTCGTCCTTGTCGTGGCCCCGGGGAGGTCGATCACCTTGCCGCTGCTTGGCCTTGCCGCGGCGTCCTCCCCGGCCATTGAATGGCCGCTTCTTGCTGGGTTCTCCTCCGCCTCCTTGGGCCTTCTCCTTGTCGCGATGCTCGTACTCAGCCTTCTGCTGTTCGACGAGGTACTCGACTCGCTTGCAGTTCTGAAGGTCGTGGCCCTTGGTGCGGTGGATCTTGCCGGAACCGCCAGCCTGTACCTTCTTGGATGGAGCCTCCTTGCCGGACTGCTCGACGACTAGCACCTCCTTGCTCTTCTTCCTTCTGTTGTTTCGCCGTCGGCTCTTCTTTGCCGGGGCGGCGTCCTCACTGTCGCTTCCTCCTGCGCCAGCATCCTCTCCGGGGAGTCTCCTCCCCTCTTCGGCACGCGCGCACTTGTCAGCCAGAGCATAGAGCTCGCTGACATCCCGGATCTTGGTCATGGCCATCTCTTCCCTCATGCGGCGGTTACACACGTTCTGGTGGAACGCGCTGATAACCGCGGCGGGGTGGACGTCGGGAATGTTGTGTTGCACGCGGCTAAACCTCTAGATGTACTTGCGCAGGGATTCTCCTTCCTTCTGGGCCAAGATGTGGAGATCGCCCTCCTGGCCGTGGGGTTTGTGGCCGCCCGTGAAGGCGCCAAGGAATTGGTGGCACAAATCCGCCCACGAAGAAATGGAGTTCTCCGGCAAGTGCATAAGCCAAGAACGGACGTTTGGCTTAAGCACTAGCGGGAAGTAGTTCGCTAGTATCTTCTCGTCGCGCCCCCCGGCAGCCTGCACCGCGATGGTGTAGATGCTGAGGAACTCCGAGGGGTGCGTCTTGCCGTCGTACTTCTCGGGTACGTCGGGCTTGAAGTTTTTCATGCTGGGCCACTGGACTCGCCGCAGCTCACGGGTGAACGCAGGGCAACCTGCCGCGTACGGCAAGTCGCCTGGTTCACCGGGCGCGTACGTGTCGACAGCGGTCCCAGCGTGCTGATCCGATTGTCGCCGGGCTTCTCATCGGCGCTCGATGCGCGTCCGAGCGTCTTCTTGCCGCCGGTCGTCGAGGACTTGGCGCTGGTCCCGACGAGCCCGCGGATCCGACGACGCCGTGGAGTCGTCGTCGACGTTGATCCGGTGGGGTGGTGTCTTCTGCTTCCGCGGCGGGGAGTGCACGGTGGTTGCACCCCCGGCGGTCTTGTCGCCATCGGCCTTCGCCTGGTCGACTTGCCGTGGCCGCGATGTCGCCGGCTGCTACGGCGTGTCATTGTTGGCGAAGGCGATGAGGCTCTGGATCGTCGCCCTCCAGTCTTCGGCCTTCTCTGCAGCTGGAGGGAAGTCGAGGAGCAGTTGCGCTCTTGCTAGAGCTTCTGCTGGAGAGGAGGGGAGCGGTGGCGAGCGGTGCGAGGAGCGAGATATGCTCGGAATTCTAACAGGGTTAGAAGGAGCAGTTTCTCGTCCCGGCGACGGCGCCTTGCTCGTGCCAGGACGATGGCCTTGAGCGTCCCACGATCCTCCGGTTTGTCCTTGCCCCAGCAAGCGAATGGTACCTCCTATACCACGGCGCTGCTGGCTTGGCACCTCCCGAGAGAGGCGTGGTGCGTCTATGGACACCGAGGCCTTGGAATTCGCCCGGTCGTCCGTCTTGTCCTTGGATTTGGTGGCGCCGTGAGTTTCCTCGCCGGCGACCACCCTTCCGCCGGCGTCTCCCCCACCAACCGTTTGTTCTGGTGGCGGTGGAACCGACGCAGACGGGCCTCCGACCTCCGAAGCTTTCTTCTTCGGTGCCATGTTGTTGTTGATGAAGTTGATGAAGCTGGAGAAGTTGATGAAGAATGCGCCCGCGCGAGCACCGGATCAGGTTCACGCAACCTCGACGCCCCCCTACCTGGCGCGCCAAAGATGTCGGGGGAAACTGTCCTCCCACGAGCACCTATGGGACCGGAGCCCCTTCTACGTTGCGGTAAGGGAGCGGAGGGAACACGAAGAGCAGATCGAGGGGCACACGTGGGCAGTTTACCCAGGTTCGGGCCGCGCGGACGCGTAAAACCCTACTCCTGCCTTGGTTGTATTGAGCTCGGGAGCTAGAAGAGCTACAGTACTAGCTACACCGAGCGAGAGAGTTGCTTAGGATTCGAACCCTTTCTACGTTGTGCATGGGCCTCCTTTTATAGCTCAAGGGGTCACCGACAGGTGTCAACGTAGAGGAGGGCAAAAATGTAAATTTGGTGGTAGTTGTAACAGTGCGGGAATAGTGCGTGAACAGTAGATGAACAGTGGTCTTCACCTAACTTAGACAGTTCAACTCTATAAGTTAGTACAAATAATTTTACACTAGAGTTGAACTAGATCTATTAGCTAGTACAAATAATTTTACACTAGATTTGAACTATCTCTATAACCTAGTTCAAATTATTTTACACTAGAGTTGAACTATCTATATAAGATAGTACAAATAATTTTACACTAGAGTTGAACTAGCTCGATAACCTAGTTCAAATAAATTCACACTAGAGTTGAACTAGCTTTATAAGCTAGTACAAATAATTTTACACTAGAGTTGTACTAGCAATATAAGCTAGTACAAATAATTTTACACTAGAGTTGAATTAGATCTATAAGCTAGTACAAATAATTTTACACTACAAATGAACTAGCTCTATAACCTAGTTCAAATAATTTTACAATAGTCTTGAACTATCTCTATAATCTTGTTCAAGTAATTTTACACTAGTGTTGAACTAGCTGTATAAGCTAGTACAAATAATTTTACACTAGAGTTGCACTAGCTTTATAACCTAGTACAAATAATTTTACACTAGATTTGAACTATCTCTATAACTTAGTTCAAATTATTTTACACTAGAGTTGAACTATCTATATAAGCTAGTACAAATAATTGACATGAACTAGCTCTATAACTTAGTTTAAGTAATTTTACACTAGAGTTGAACTAGCTCTATAAGCTAGTACAAATAATTTTACACTAGAGTTGAACTAGCTCTATAAGCTAGTACAAATAATTTTACACTAGAGTTGAACTAGATCTATAAGCTAGTACAAATAATTTTACACTACAATTGAACTAGCTCTATAACCTAGTTCAAATAATTTTACAATAGTCTTGAACTACCTCTATAATCTTGTTCAAGTAATTTTACACTTGAGTTGAACTAGTTATATACCTAGTAGAAATAATTATGCACTAGAGTTGAACTAGATCTATTTGCTAGTACAAATAATTTTACATTAGATTTGAACTATCTCTATAACCTAGTTCAAATTATTTTACACTAGAGTTGAACTATCTATATAAGTTAGTACAAATAATTTTACACTAGACATGAACTAGCTCTATAACATAGGTCAATTAATTTTACACTAGAGTTGAACTTGCTCTATAAGCTAGTACAAATAATTTTACAATAGAGTTGGACTATCTCTATATGCTAGTTCAAGTAATTTCACACTAGAGTTGAACTAGCTCTATAAGCTAGTACAAATAATTTTACACTAGAGTTGAACTAGCTCTATAACCTAGTTCAAATAATTTCACACTAGAGTTGAACTAGCTTTATAAGCTAGTACAAATAATTTTACACTAGAGTTGAACTAGCTCTATAAGCTAGTACAAATAATTTTACACTAGAGTTGAATTAGATCTATAAGCTAGTACAAATAATTTTACACTACAATTGAACTAGCTCTATAACCTAGTTCAAATAATTTTACAATACTCTTGAACTACCTCTATAATCTTGTTCAAGTAATTTTACATTTGAGTTGAACTAGCTATATAACCTAGTACAAATAATTATACACTAGAGTTGAACTAGATCTATTAGCTAGTACAAATAATTTTACACTAGATTTGAACTATCTCTATAACCTAGTTCAAATTATTTTACACTAGAGTTGAACTATCTATATAAACTGGTAGAAATAATTTTACACTAGACATGAACTAGCTCTATAACTTAGTTAAAGTAATTTTACACTAGAGTTGAAATAGATCTATATGCGAGTTCAAATAATTTCACACTAGAGTAGAACTAGCTCTATAAGCTAGTACAAATAATTTTACAATAGAGTTGAACTAGCTCTATAAGCTACTACAAATAATTTTACACTAGAGTTGAACTAGGTCTATAACCTAGTTCAAATAATTTCACACTAGAGTTGAACTAGCTTTATAAGCTAGTACAAATAATTTTACACTAGAGTTGAACTAGCTCTATAAACTAGTACAAATAATTTTACACTAGAGTTGCACTAGCTCTATAACCTAGTATAAAAAAATTACACCAGAGTTGAACTATCTTTATAAGCTAGTTCGAATAATTTTACACTTGAGTTGAACTAGCTATATAACCTAGTACAAATAATTTTACACTAGAATTGAACTAGATCTATAAGCTAGTACAAATAATTTTACACTAGATTTGAACTAGCTCTATAACCTAGTTCAAATTATTTTACACTAGAGTTGAGCTATCTATATAAGCTAGTACAATTAAGTTTACACTAGAGTTGAACTATCTCTATATGCGAGTTCAAATAATTTTACACTAGAGTTGAACTAGCTCTATAACCTAGTTCAAATAATTTTACACTAGAGTTGAACTAGCCTTATAAGCTAGTACAAATAATTTTACACTAGAGTTGAAATAGCTCTATAAGCTAGTACAAATAATTTTACACTAGAGTTGAACTAGCTCTATAAGCTAGTACAAATAATTTTACACTAGATTTGAACTAGATCTATACGCTAGTACACATAATTTTACACTAGAGTTGAACTAGCCTTATAAGCTAGTACAAATAATTTTACTCTAGAGTTGAAATAGATCTATAAGGTAGTACAAATAATTTTACACTAGAGTTGAACTAGCTCTATAAGCTAGTACAAATAATTTTACACTAGAGTTGAACTAGATCTATAACCAGTACAAATAATTTTACACTACAATTGAACTAGCTCTATAACCTAGTTCAAATAATTTTACAATAGTCTTGAACTATCTCTATAATCTTGTTCAAGTAATTTTACACTAGAGTTGAACTAGCTCTATGTCGGTGTACTAGAGTAGGGGTACCCTAGTATCCCGAACTTGTGCACGGGCAGTTGCAGCACCCCGCGGCAAGGCTTGCCGGGTGACCGCCAAGGTCCTCTGTGGTTCCTTTGGAGCCGTTCAAGAACAAAGTATTCAAGCCAAGGAGACAAGACCCCGGCAAGAGGAGCTTGCCGGGAAGGCCAACCAAGGCATCTCAAGGAACTTAACGCGACGCGCCACGCGTCCTGGCAAGGCCCGGTGAGCGGCAAGCTCCCGGACGCGACAAGACAACGACCGTGGCATGGCGCTTGCCGCGACAAGCCACAACTCTGTACCCGCGCTCCAGCGCATCCACCAATGTGTCTCTCTGGGGCCCTTCCAGGCGTACGTGGCGGAAGGCCGTGCAGCCAGCGGTGCGCGGTGGCAAGCGGCGCTGACAAGGTTGCCATCGTGGCGAACGGTGGCGTCCCTGACGGTCCCTTTTTGCACTGTTTGGGCTACGCAGACGGGCATTTAATGCCCTTGTCCCCTGCCGTCAGGGTTAGGTATGATGCACTGTACAGGTAGTTGTACCAACTACAACACCTTTCCATTTTTACCCTCATCTGCGTTGCCACCTGTCGGTGACCCCTTGAGCATATAAAAGGAGACCCATGCGCAACGTAGAGGGGGGTTCAAAGCAGAAGAACTCTCACGCTCGGTCTCGTTAGCTGCTGAAGTGTACTGTAGCACTCAGCGCTCCCGAGCAAGAACTCAATACAAACCACAAAGCAAGAGTAGGGTTTTACGCATCCGTGCGGCCCGAACCTGGGTAAACTGCTCGTGTGCTTCACCTCGATCCGCTCTTCGTGTGATCTCCGCCCCCGCCAAACCGAAAGGGGCTCGGTCCGCCGGTCCCATAGGTGTTCGTGGATCAGTTTCCCCGACATCTTTGGCGCGCTAGGTAGGGGTGCGTCGAGATTGTGTGAACCTGATCCGGCGTCCACACGAGCTAGATCTTCATCATCTTCATCGACATTCCGCCGAAGAAGAAGGCTTCGGAGGCAGCTGCTCCGTCCGCGCCAAACCCACCACCGTCGGAGCCATCGGCTGGTGGGGTAGACGCCGGCGGAAGAACGGGCGTCGACGAGGGAGCTCACGGTGCTGCCAGGTCCAAGGACAAGGCTGCGCTACCCATCGGCGGCGTAGCCGGCTCCCACAACGATCGGGCGCACTCCAAGACCTTGGCTTCCGTACACGCACCGCGCCCATCTCAGGAGGCGCGGGACCGGCAGCGTCATGGTACTCACGGTATCATACGTTTGCTGGACCAAGATCGAGCCGGTGGGTCTCGGAATCCTCAAGACCAGCATGCACGCCAACATGCTGGCACGAGCAAGGCACGGTCGCTTGGACGGGATACTGCTCCTTCTAACATAGTTAGAAGTCCGAGCATATCCCGCTCCTCGCACTGTTCGCCGCCGCTACCCGCCACTCCAGCGGAAGCTTTGGCGCGAGCTCAACTGCTCCTAGACTACCCTCCAACGGCAGACAAGATCGACGATTGGAGGGCCACCATTCAGAGTCTCATCGGCTTTGCCAACGACGACACTCCACGGCAGCCGAGCACGTCGCAGCCGCGACAAGTCAGCCAGGCGCGAGCCGATGGCGACAAGACCGGTGGGGGTGCAACTACCGTGCACTCTCCGCCCTGAAGGACAATATCGCCGACTCGCCGGATCCACCTCGACAGCGACTCCACCGCGTCATCAGATCCGCGAGCTCGTCGTGATCAGCGCCAAGTTCTTCACGAACGACAACAAGAAGATGCTCGTACTCGCATCGAGCGCCGAAGAGAAGCGCGGCGTCAATCAGACCAGCGCGCTGGGCCATCTGTCGACATGCATGCGCCAGGGGAACCAGGCCACTTGCCATAGGCGGTAGGTTGCCCTGCGTTTACTTGTGAGCTGCGGCAAGTCCAGTGGCCCAGCATAAAGAATTTCAAACCAGACGTACCAGAGAAGTACGACGGCAAGACGCATCCGTCAGAGTTCCTCAGCATCTACACCATCGCGGTGCAAGCTGCCGGGGGGCGGGACAACAAGATCCTTGCCAACTACTTCCCGCTAGTGCTCAAGCCCAACGTCAGGTCCTGGCTGATGCACTTGCCGGACAACTCCATATCCTCCTGGGCAGACCTATACCATCAGTTTGTCGGCGCCTTTACGAGCGGCCACAAACCTCATGGCCAAGAAAGTGACCTTCATCTGCTCGCCCAGAAGGAAGGAGATCCCCTACGCAAGTACATTCAGAGATTCAGCCGTGTACAGCACAACATCCCAGATGTCCACCCTGCCGCGGTCATTAGCGCGTTCCATCAGAACGTGCGTAACCGCAGGATGCGGGAGGAGATGGCGATGTGCAAGATCAGAGACATCAGTGAGCTTTATTCCCTGGCCGACAAGTGTACATGCGCTAAGGAAGGGAGGAAACTCCCCGGAGAGAATACAGGAGCAGGAGGATCTGACAGCGAGGATGCTGCCCCAGCAAGGAAAAACCGGCGGCGGAACAACAGGAAGAAGAAAGGCAAAGATATGCTAGTCGTTGAGCAGTCCGGCAACGAAGGTGGCGCCAAGAAAGCCAAAGTTGGTAGCTCCGGCAAGGAGATTGCCGCATGCACCAACGGCCAGGCTGTGGCGGTCGCCGACAAGCAAGACGGCACCGACAAGAAGTACTGCAAGATCCACCGCACCAAAGGTCATGACCTCCAGAACTGCAAAGGCTGAGTACGAGCGACGCGACAAGGAGAAGGCCCAAGGAGGTGATGGAGGATCCGGCAAGAAACGCCCCTGCCGGGGAGGACGCCGCGGCAAGGCCAAGCAGCGGCAAGGAGATAGACCTCCCCACGGCCGCGACAAGGATGAAGATGACGACGACGATGAAGACATGGATGATGTCGAGAACAGTGAGCAGGAGTTCGAGAAAGCCACAGAGGTCTTGTGCGTTGACGGCGGTGTTTTTCTGCATACTTCACACCGCCAACTCAAGCATTGGGTGTGGGAAGTCAATGCGGCAGAACCACCTGTCGAATCACGCAAGCTTCTGAAATGGTCCAGCACGCCTATCATCTTTGATATTGAGGACCACCCTGATCGCACAACTGCGGTCGGGTGCTTGCCGATGTTGGTCTCACCAACTATCCGCAACCTCAAGGTCAATAAGATGCTAGTTGACGGCCGGGCCGGCTTGAACCTGATCTCCTCTGCTATACTCCAGAAACACCAGATCCCTGACAGCGAGCTCAAAGAGACCAGCACATTTCAAGGAATCAACCCAGGAAGGAGCAAGCCGAAGGGGAAGATCACGTTCCCAGTGACATTTGGCGGCGAATTGAACTTCAGGACTGAGAGGGTCACCTTTGACGTTGCCGATTTTCCATTGCCTTACAATCGGATACTCGGTCGTCCAGCACTCGCCAAGTTCATGGCAGCCTCTCACTACGCATACAACATGCTGAAGATGCCAGGCCCGATAAGCGTCATCTCTGTCCCTGGCGACAAGAAGGATGCCCTTATCTGCATCGACAAGATCTACAGGGAAGCAGCAGCCGCAACAGATCGCAAGTCACTTGCCGCTGATGCTCCCGGGGGAAAGAAGACGACCAAGTCCGGCAAGAGTTCTGATGCCCACTCCGGCAAGCGCACCTCTTCGGAGTGCTGCGCTACCGTTGAGGACGCACCATCGAGCTCCACCGGCAAGTGTAAGAAGACGATGGCAGCTCCGCCAGAGACCAAGAAGGTGTCCGCCAAGGAGGACGGCACTAGTGGTACCTTCACCATCAGTGCCACCCTTGACCCTAAATAGGAAAGCGCGCTCATTGCTTTCCTGCGGGCGAACGTCGAAGTGTTTGCGTGGCAACCGTCTGACATCCCCGGTGTTCCCAGGAAAGTAATTGAGCACGATCTTACTGTCTGTCCTCATGCGCGGCCCGTCAAGCAGAAAGTCAGGAAGCAAGCAGTGGAGCACCAAGAATTCATCGCAGAAGAGATCAAGAAGTTGGAAGCAGTAGGCCTTGTCAGAGGAGTGCTCCATCCTACGTGGTTGGCCAATCCTCTAGTCGTGCGCAAGGCAAACGGGAAATGGAGGCTTTGTATCGACTTCACCGATGTGAATAAATCTTGTCCCAAAGACCCATTTCCCTTGCCGCGCATTGACCAGATTATTGACTCCACGGCCGGATGTGACCTGCTTTCATTTCTTGACGCATACTCAGGATACCATCAAATCTTCATGGCAGAAGAGGATGAGGAGAAGACCGCATTCATCACTCCATGTGGCACGTACTGTTTCATACGGATGCCTTTCGGTTTAAAGAATGCTGGTTCAACATTTGCAAGGCTAGTCAATACAGCTTTTGAGCCACAGATTCACGGCAATGTGGAAGCCTATATGGATGACATAGTGGTCAAGAGCAAAGACAGGGCAACCCTGATTCAAGATTTAGACGAGACCTTTGCAAATCTGCGCAAGATCAGCCTCAAGCTCAACCCCGAGAAGTGTGTGTTTGGAGTCCCTTCCGGCAAGCTTCTCGGGTTCTTCATGTCTGAGTGGGGAATTGAAGCCATCCCGACAAGATCAAGGCCATTGAGCAGATCGAAGCACCAAAGCGCGTCAAGGATGTACGAAGACTTGCCGGTTGCGTGGCTGCTCTCAGCAGGTTTATCTCTAAGTCTGCTGAGCGCGCCCTGCCGTTTTTCAAAATATTGAAAAAGGCAGGTCCAATGAAATGGGCTCCGGAAGCGGAGGCTGCGCTGCAGGACTTGAAGAGATACCTGTCCTCCACTCCAATACTTGTCGCACCTAAGCCACAAGAGCAGTTGCTGCTGTATATAGCGGCAACCAATCAAGTGGTTAGTGCTGCGTTAGTAGCGGAGAGGGAGGCAGATGATGAGCCAGCAACCACGGCAAGCGCATCCAGCGACAAGCAGGGGGCTTCCCCGACAAGCTCCGGTCCCGACAAAGATGGATCTGCGCAGGCGCAAGAGGAGATACGGCAGAGAATGGTGCAGCGCCCAGTTTACTTTGTCAGTTCCCTTCTGCAGGGGGCTAGGTCAAGGTACTATAGTGTGCAGAAATTGCTTTTCGGCCTTCTCATGGCCTCGAGAAAGCTGCGCCATTACTTCCAAGCACATGAGATCACAGTTGTCACTCGTTTTCCGCTGAAGAGGATACTGCAGAATCCAGAAGCAACAGGTACGATTGTCGAGTGGGCACTGGAACTGTCAAGCTTTGGCCTCAAGTTTGAGAGCACTTCAACTATCCAAAGCAGAGCATTGGCAGAATTCATAGCAGAGTGGACGCCAACACCAGATGAAGAAATTCCAGAAATGAGCATCCCTGTCAAGGAAGCAAGCAAAGAGTGGCTGATGTACTTTGATGGTGCCTTCTCGCTGCAAGGCGCCGGTGCTGGCATGCTGCTTGTCGCACCCACCGGAGAGCACCTCAAGTACGTAGTCTAGATGCACTTTCCCAAGGAGCAAGCAACAAACAATACCGCAGAATATGAAGGTTTTCTTGCCGGTCTCAGGATTGCGGCAGACCTTGGGATCAAGAAGCTCATTGTCAGGGGTGACTCGCAGCTTGTCGTCCGCCAAGTGAACAAGAATTATCAGAGTCCGTTGATGGAAGCCTACGTTGATGAAGTGAGAAAGCTTGAAGAGCACTTTGACGGCCTACAGATGGAGCATGTTCCAAGAGCTCAGAACGACATTACCGATGGCCTGTCAAAGTGCGCCGCACTTAAGTTACCTGTGGAACCAGGGATCTTTGTGCTCAAGCTGACTCAACCGTCCGTAACGCCATCAGCTGGACAGAGCAAGAAGAGGAACTTGATTTCTGGTGACTATTTTCCGGTAGAGCTTCCCGAAGCCGCCGCCAAGAAGGTCGCCAAGATCAACACCAAGAGTGATGAGGAGCAGTCTGCTTCGGCAAGCCCTAGGGTTTGTTCCGTTGAAGCAGAAGCTCCCGACAAGTTTTGCTCCGGCAAGCTTGCCGGGGAACGTCAAGCTCCGGCTGAGCCGCAGGCTCTCGCCGTAGAAGCGGACGTTCCCGCAGTAGCAGATGTGCCTTTAGTCCTTGTTGTCGAGCCGCAAGCTCCAGCATGGGCACAATAGATTGTCCGTTTCCTTCAGACAGGAGAACTTCCCGAAGAGCAAAAAGAAGCGGAAAGAGTAGCCCGACAGTCAAGTATGTACCAGTTTGTCGACATCACACTGTACAGAAGAGGACTCAACGGTGTGAAATTGAAGTGCATTCGCCAGGAAGACGGACAAAAGCTGTTGGCAGGGATACATGGAGGCATATGTGGTCACCACATTGGCGCAAGAGCACTTGCCGGCAAAGCATTCCGGCAAGGTTTCTTTTGGCCGACAGCCCTCCAGGATGCAACTGCACAAGTAACCAAGTGTGAAGCGTGCCAGTTCCATTCCAAGCAGATACACCAGCCAGCTCAAGCTCTCCAGACGATCCCTTTATCATGGTAATTTTCGATCTGGGGGCTCGACATCCTCGGCCCCTTTCCCCGCGCAGTCGGGGGCTTTGAGTACATGTATGTTGCAATCGACAAGTTCACAAAGTGGTCGGAAGTGGAAGCAGTGAGGAAGGTGACCGCACAGTCAGCAGTCAAGTTCTTCAGGTCGATTGTTTGCCGCTTCGGGATCCCTAACAGGATCATCACCGACAATGGTACACAATTCACGAGCCGCACCTTCATGCAGTACGTCCAAGATCTTGGCGCCAAGGTCTGCTTCTCTTCTGTTGCTCACCTGAGAAGCAACGGTCAAGCGGAGAGGGAAAATGTTGAAGTCCTGCGTGGCCTCAAGACCAGGACTTTCGACAGGCTGCACAAGTGCGGAAGAAACTGGATCGAGGAGCTGCCGGTGGTTCTTTGGTCGATCAGGACGATGCCAAATCGAGCCACTGGCCAGACACCTTTCGCTCTAGTCTATGGAGCAGAGGCAGTTCTCCCCACGAAACTCGTATACGGGTCACCTCGAGTGATCGCTTATGATGAGCTTGAGCAAGAACAGCTGCGATAAGATGACGCGCTGCTCCTTGAGGAAGACCGTCTTCAGGCTGCTGTACGAGCTGCTCGCTACCAGCAAGCTTTGCGCCGCAACCATAGCTGCAAAGTTAACGCCAGAAGTCTCGAGGAAGGCGACCTTGATCTTCGGCCCGTTCAGTCCGCCAAGAATTCCAACAAGTTGACGGCGAAGTGGGAAGGCCCTTACCGGGTGAAACGAGTCACTAGCCCTGGCGCTGTCCGCCTTGAGACCGAAGATGGCATTCCGGTGAGCAACTCCTGGAACATTGAGCATCTTCGTAAGTTTTACCCGTAAGGCGCGGTTGCCGGAACCCGTTCTGGCAACCACCTTTTGTACAAGTCTTGCCGCTGTTGCATGTAATCATGTGTACAAAGCCGGGCGCAGATCCCGTGCATAAGTAAAGCTCATGTGCTCCGCACATCTTGTCAATTTCATGCTTTCTATTTTTTGCATGTGTTATCTGACACTTTGTGCAGCACCTACCCCCGATAAGCAATAACGATCCGTAAGGCTCCATATCTTTGTTTTCTCTTCTTTCTTTTTCTCAAGGAAAGGAAGGTTCCCTCGCCCACAAGTTTGCCAGGGGGGGAGGAGAAGATAGTGGTATGGACCAGGCGTCGTTCAAGAAAGTTTCCCCTTGCCGGGAAGCAAACAACAGAAAAGCTAAGTTGCCAAAGCTTGAGCAATCAGATTTTTAAATTTTTAAGTTATCTTCCTTGAACGACCGTGCTTTGTATGGAAAACCTGTGCGCGGAGGAACCAACTCGTAGCTAGTTGCGCCCTTAACTTTGTTTCGAGCCCGCTCAACAACTTAGTTTCGATTCCGCTCAACAACTTTGTTTCGAGTTCGCTCAACAACTTAAGTGAGCTGCGACTAGTTGCGACAAGGTTTCTTGTCAGTAACGGCACCGCCAGCAGGCTGCTGACGTTCCGCACTCAGCGCTCGCGGCTAAGGTGCCTGCGCCGGCAAGTTCCCTAAAAGCGTAGGGCAAAAACATACAAAGGAAGGAATCAAGTAAAGGAAATAACATTGCAATCACTACCCAAAATAGAGTTATACTACAAAGTAGCTTGTCGCAGCTCTAATAGATTGTCCTCTTAACATGACCAGCAGCGACAATAGAAGAAGAAAACGGGCGGCCTAATCTACGCGATCGCCCTCAACCCTCTTGATCCCGCTCACCTTGTCCACAATGGGTGCGACAAGGGCCTTGAGCGCCTCCAGATCAGCATCCGGCGGCAGGGACTTGAGGACGTTGGTGAGGTTGAGGCCCGGGTTGCGGAAGGCCACCTTCACCAACACCTTTTAAAGAGCTCCAGTGCAGAGCTTTCGCGACTCGTCGGCCAGCTGCTTTGGGATCCTCTCCCGGAGTCGCTGGAGGGCCGTCACCACGCCTTTGAAGAACAAGGTGAGCTTGGCGCTGGGCTGGAGGCTCTCATCGGAGGGATACCCGAGATCCTCCATCCCCAGCTGCGCCAGCTCCCTGTCAATATCCGCGGCAGCGTTCACGAGACCCTCCGTCCAGTGCTCGACGGTCTCCCTGAAAGTGTTCTGGACGGCAGCAGCACTCGCCAGCAGCGCCTTCTCGGCCTTGATCTCCTCCTTCAAGGCCGCCTCCCGCTCCCTGGCGCCGTCCAGCGTCTTGGTCAATGTGGTCAGCTTCAACTCAAGATCCGCATTGGAGTCCTTGGTGGAGGCAAGCTCCTTGCCCTTCTCGGCGAGGCGAACCTACAGCTCTGAGTTGCTGTGGGCATCCTTCTCCCGCTCACGCTTGAGCGCGGCAATCCCTGAGATCGGCCTCCAGCTGCGCCACCTTCATCTCCAACTCCTTCTTGGCGGCCTCGGCAGCTGCGGCAGCATCCTCCGCTTGCTTGAGGGCTCCGCCAAGTGATTGCTCGCGCGTGGCAAGCTCCTCCTCGTGGCTATCAAGATTAACCTTCCGCTGAGCCAGCTCGCCCTCCCGCGCGGACAGCTTCTTAGCGGCAAGCCGCTGCTGTTCTTCGACTTCAGCCTTCTTGAGGAAGAAGGCCTGCTGCTCCTCGGCAAGTTGCTCCTGCTCCTCTGCCAGGGACCGGAGAGCTGCCTGGTTGAGACCCCGGAGCTCCTCCGCGCGTTTCTCGATGTCAGCTCCCGCCTTCGTGGCAAGCGCCTCGCGGGACTCCAGCTTGGCTTGCCGAGCGTGGTAGAGCGACAACAGCTTCCGCAGCAGCCGCTCCTCCTCGGGCTCGCCGCTGCTGCTGCTCGGCGCGTTAACTAACGTCAGCCCAGCGGAGGCAAGTACCTCTCCATCGAAGATTTCTCCTTCGACCGGCGCCCTAGACATTGATGCCCAGGGGAGGTTGATGAAGACGCCATCGCCGGCCTTCAGGTAGACGCCTGGCTGGGGCTCTTCGGAGCCTGGCGCTGCGGCAGCGGCGGAGGGATCGGCGGTCGGCGTAGCGCCTGGCGCTCCTGCGGCCTCAGAGCCGTCAGTGCGATCACCGGATCCCTCGCCAGCTGCTGCGGCGGCAGCCTTGGCGGCCTCATCGCCGGCGGGATCGTCGGCGCCGGCTGCTTCTTTGGTGGCAGCGGCGTCGCCGGTGTTACCGCGCGTGTTCTCTTTGCCAGTAACCTCTGTCTCCATCGGCTCCGTAGCAGATGGATCTGATGGCCGGAAAGGGGAGAAAATTTAAGCAAAAAGAAGATCAAAAGAAGAAGAACCCAAGGGAAGTTTTGAAGCAAGAGAATTACCTGCACCAGGATCTGCAGTCGTAGTCTCCGCCGGCGGGGGGCCACTGGTGCTGTCCCTTGCCGGAGACTTCTCCCTTGCCGGAGAACTCTCCCTTGGCGGAGAACTCTCCCTTGCCGGGGAGACCCTTGCCGGAGAACTCTCCCTTGGCGGCGTAGTTGAAGCAGATGGCACGTCGAGGGCGGTCTCCGGGCGCTCCTGGTGTGGCTGCTCTGCTCCTACACAAATCAACAAACAAATGTCAGCAAAGAAAGAACACCCACGCGCGCCTAACAGCGGAAAGTGAACCATATACTTACGCTGGGGGCTGTGTTGGGGGCTGCTCTGAAGATTAGTTGCCGGGTCCGGCAAGGTGGTCTCGGTGGGTTCATCCTCGATAATGATCACCTCGTCTCTCCTCGCCGGGACCTTGGCTCTCTTCGCCGCTCTTTGGGCCAGAGTCCTGAAAAGGGATAAGTTCGGAGTAAGGCAAATGAGATACAAGACAAAACAGCAAAAATTGAAGAAATACAAGTACAACAAGAATCTTACTCTTCTTCTTCCTCATCGGAGCTGAGCGCGGAGAAGTCAAAGTCCGGCTCACGTTCGGCGCGAGGAGGCGGAGGAGTAGGCTCCCTTGGCCGCTTGGCGGGAGCAGTGGCGGTAGTCTGAGACGACCCCGCTCCGGCTGTCGCCGCGGCGTGAGAAGCGGCAGGAGCAGAAGCGGTGGTCCGGGAAGACCCCGCTCCAGTTGCCGCGGCAACAGTGCTTGCCGCGGTGGAGCGTGTCGCGCGGCGCGGCGGCTGTCGACTCGTCTGCCCCTCCGCTACGTCCCCGGCCTTGCGGAGACGCCTTCTTGGTGGAGCTGGGGGCTCTGCTTGCGGCGAGCTGTCTGAAGATGAGGAGGAAGAGGAGTCGATCTCCAGCGAGCCGCTCGTATCCTCGGCGGGCTCGCTCTACTCGACACCCTGCTCGGCGGGCTCGCTCGACTCGGCGTGATGCCCGGCAAGCTCTCCCTCACCGGCAAATACATCTCGCTCGGCAAGGCTTGCCGCCTTTGCTGCCTCTGCCTCCTCCACAGTGAATCCGAACTCGCCCGCGGCTGCGGCTGCCGCCGCCTCTTCCAGCCTAGTGGCGATGCGCTTCAGCTCCGTATCGGTGGTGTCGCGAGTGAGGCCCTTCTACTCGTCGGAGCGGATCGGCATTTCTACCAAACCATCGAAGAACTCCTGCATGACGTCGTCAGCAGGCTCTTGCCAAGTTGGGTCAATTCCATGCGAGTCGCACAGCGGCATCATTGCACAGATGCGGCTGAGCGAGGAGTTGTTGCACAATGGAACGACGCCCTTCGGCAACCTGAACACTTCAGGATGCTGAGGGTCGTACTTGAACAGCTCCTGGAGCATCGCGTTGAGTTCCAGAACAGTGAAGTTGAAGTTGAGGCCCGGGCGCAGCCTCATGATATCCGCCGCATTCTCGAAATCCCAGGCGGGTCTCTTCCTCTCCTGCAGGGGGGCGATGCGGCGGCGAAGGAAGTCTGCGCCAACTGCGCCTACAGTGAGCCCGGCAAGCCCGACGCGTTGGATCCGGGCGACGGCAATCTTCAGCCTATCATCTTCCGGGGCCACGTTGCCCCAGTCGTTGCCGCGCACTACTGGGGTTTGGCGCCAGGCGGTAAACGGCTGCGGGTTCTCCTCGACAATCCAGCACCAGTTTGCTGTGCACTCCTCCCACTTGCTGCGGAGCTCTCCCTCCAGATAAGTGTCCTTCTTGCCGGTCCTCGAGATCCAGGAGACTCCGCCGGATAAAGGTTCTCCTCTCTAAACTCGAGGCATAAATAAGTGGCGGAAAAGGGCTACATTTGGATAGACTCTGACAAAGTTTTCGCAGAGATGTGCGAAAACTACCATGGTCAGAACAGCATTGGGGGTGAAGTCAAGGAGGAGGAACCCGTAGGTGTTCATGATATCGCAGAAAAATTCAGAGAAAGGCGGGCAGAGCCCGCAGTAGAAGAACAAGGCGAAGAAAGGGTATCCAGTTGGAGCCATTTTCCAATCAACGGCTGGAAGCACCTTCGTGCGCGGGTGCGCCCGCGTCTCCCCCGACCATTAGAGGCAGCAGCACTCCCTCAGCTCCCTCGCGGCAAGCTTGGGGGGGAAGACAACCCGCTCCTTTCGCAGCGCCGCGAGCCGCTGCGCCTCGGCCGACTTCCCGCCCTTCCCCTTGTCGGTTTTCGGAGCCATGGTGGAAGTGGTGAGGGAGGTCGATGGCGTTGGTGGTGCTGGTGGCGATGGGGGGGGGGGGGGCGGAGCGCTGCTCTCTTTCAGCTTTGGGAAGAAGGGGAGCGGCGGAGGTTTTCGAGGTTTGAGTAGCAACTGGCGGATGGACGAACTGCCCCTGTTTCCCCTGCTTATAAGGAGGGAGGGGGCGGACGTTCCGCCTTTCCGAATAAAGAAACCACCCACGACGCCGCAATCAACGCGTGCCGTTCGGGGAGGGCGCGGTGGATACGGAGTGAGATACGGCGTAACCCAGGCCGCGCGTGCCCGTGCCCTGTTTTGGGCCTGGCCCAACAACACTCGGCACCGTGTATGGCCCAGGCCCGGGGGCTCCTGTCGGTGTACTAGAGTAGGGGTACCCTAGTATCCCGAACTTGTGCACGGGCAGTCGCAGCACCCCGCGGCAAGGCTTGCCGGGTGACTGCCAAGGTCCTCTGTGGTTCCTTTGGAGCCGTTCAAGAACAAAGTATTCAAGCCAAGGAGACAAGACCCCGGCAAAACGAGCTTGCCGGGAAGGCCAACCAAGGCATCTCAAGGAACTTGCCGCGACGCGCCACGCGTCTCGGCAAGGCCCGGTGAGCGGCAAGCTCCCGGACGCGACAAGACAACGATCGCGGCAAGGCGCTTGCCGCGACAAGCCACCACTCTGTACCCGCGCTCTAGCGCATCCACCAACGTGTCGCTCTGGCGCCCTTCCAGGCGTACATGGCGGAAGGCTGTGCAGCCAGCGGTACGCGGTGGCAAGCGGCGCTGACAAGATTGCCATCGTGGCGAACGGTGGCATCCCTGACGGTCCCTTTTTGCACTGTTTGGGCGACGCAGACGGGCGTTTAATGCCCTTGTCCCCTGTCGTCAGGGTTAGGTATGATGCACTGTACAGGTAGTTGTACCAACTACAACACCTTTCCATTCTTACCCTCATCTGCGTTGCCACCTGTCGGTGACCCCTTGAGCATATAAAAGGAGGCCCATGCGCAACGTAGAGGGGGGGTTCGAAGCACAAGAACTCTCACGCTCGGTCTCCTTAGCTGCTGAAGTGTACTGTAGCACTCAGCTCTCCCGAGCAAGAACTCAATACAAACCACAAAGCAGGAGTAGGGTTTTACGCATCCGTGCGGCCCGAACCTTGGTAAACTGCTCGTCTGCTTCGCCTCGATCCGCTCTTCGTGCGATCTCCGCCCTCGCCAAACCGAAAGGGGCTCGGTCCGCCGGTCCCATAGGTGTTCGTGGATCAGTTTCCCCGACACTCTATAAGCTAGTACAAATAATTTTACACTAGAGTTGAACTAGATCTATAAGCTAGTACAAATAATTTTACACTACAATTGAACTATCTCTATAACCTAGTTCAAATAATTTTACAATAGTCTTGAACTATCTCTATAATCTTGTTCAAGTAATTTTACACTTGAGTTGAACTAGCTATATAACCTAGTACAAATAATTTTACACTAGAGTTGAACTAGATCTATTAGCTAGTGCAAATAATTTTACACTAGATTTGAACTATCTCTATAACCTAGTTCAAATTATTTTGCACTAGAGTTGAACTATCTCTAAAAACTAGTACAAATAATTTTACACTAGACATGAACTAGCTATATAACTTAGTTAAAGTAATTTTACACTAGAGTT
>LR738713.1:505568286-505584265 GCA_902687465.1 Secale cereale
ACCTAGTACAAATAATTTTACAATAGAGTTGAACTAGAATTATTAGCTAGTACAAATAATTTTACACTACAATTGAACTAGCTCTATAACCTAGTTCAAATAATTTTACTATAGTCTTGAACTATCTCTATAATCTTGTTCAAGTAATTTTACACTAGAGTTGAACTAGCTCTATAAGATAGTACAAATAATTTTACACTAGAGTTGCACTAGCTCTATAACCTAGTACAAATAATTTTACACTAGATTTGAACTATCTCTATAACCTAGTTCAAATTATTTTACACTAGAGTTGAACTATCTATATAAGCTAGTACAAATAATTTTACACTAGACATGAACTAGCTCTATAACTTAGTTCAATTAATTTTACACTAGAGTTGAACTAGCTCTATAAGCTAGTACAAATAATTTTACACTAGAGTTGAACTATCTCTATGTCGGCGTACTAAGGTAGGGGTACCTCAGTACCCCAACTTGTGCACGGGCAGTAGCAGCTTCCCGCAGCAGGGCTCACCACGTGCTTGCCGGAGACCTTTTCTGCTCCATATAAAGCCATTCAAAAACAAAGTATACAAGACAGAAGATCAAGGCCCCGACAAGTGGAGCTTGCCGGGAAGGACGTCCTAGGCTCAAGATTACCTCGCTAACACGAGACCCTGGCTAGTGGAGCCTGCCAGGAAGACTAGAAGATTACACTTCAGAAGACATGCCTCGGCGCAGCATGCGCCCCGGCAGGGCCCGGGGAGCGGCAAGCTTCCGGGCCCGGCAAGGTCAAGGCCCCGGCAAGGTGCTTGCCGGGGAGAGTTGCGTTGTGTGCCCGCGCTCCAGCTCATCGGTCCACGCGTCGCCCTGGGGCCACTCCAGGGACGCGTGGCGGATGGCTGTGCAGCCTGGGGGACACGGTGGCACTCCACGGTGATAAAGCCATCGCCGTGGCAAACGGAGACGCAAGGGCGGGCGCTTTTGGGGTCGACGGCGACGGGCATTAAATGCTCATTTCCCCCACTGTCAAAGTAGGTGATGACCACTGTTCATCCACTGTTGCTCCACTATTCCCGCACTGTTACAACTACCACCACTATTGCATTTTTACCCTTTCTCCTACGTTGACACCTGTCGGTGACCCCTTGAGCTATAAAAGGAGGCCCATGCACAACGTAGAAGGGGTTCGGAACCTAGATCGCTCATTCGCTCGGTGTAGCTAGTTCTTCAAGCTCCCGAGCTCCCACACTCAATACAAACTAAGCAGGAGTAGGGTTTTACGCGTCCATCGCGGCCTGAACCTGGGTAAACTGCCCGCGTGCTCTCTACGATCTGCTCTTCGTGCTCCCTCCGCTCCTTTGCCGTACGAACAAGGGGCTCCGGTCCCATAGGTGCTCGTGGTGGACAGTTTCCCCCGACATCTTTGGCACGCCAGGTAGGGGGCGTCGAGGTTGTGCGAACCTGATCCGGCGTTCACGCGGGCGCATTCTTCATCAACCTCTCCAGCTACATCAACTTCATCAGCAACAGCGACATGGCCCCGAAGAAGAAGGCTTCGGAGGTCGCAGGCCCGTCTGCGTCTGTTCCACCGCCACCGGAACCAACAGTGGGTGGAGGAGACGCCGGCGGAAGGGTGGTTGCCGGTGAGGAGACTCACGGCACCGCTAAATCCAAGGACAAGGCGGACGGCCGGACCAACTCCAAGGCCTCGGTCTCCGTAGACGCGCCACGTCCATCTCAGCAAACAACAACCCAACAGCGCCATGGCACAGGAGGTGGCATCCGCTTGCTGGGCCAAGGGCAAACCGGAGGCTCGCGGGATGCTCCGGGCCATCGTCCTGGCACGAGCAAGGCGCGGTCGCCGGGACGGGACCCTGCTCTTTCTAACCCTGTTAGGAGTCCGAGCATATCCCGCTCCTCGCACCGCTCGCCACCGCTCCCCTCCTCTCCAGCAGAAGCGCTCGCGAGAGCGCAACTGCTCCTCGACTTCCCTCCAGCGGCAGACAAGGCCGAAGACTGGAGGGCAACCATCCAGAGCCTGATCGCCTTCGCCAATAACGACACGCCGCAGCAGCCGGCGACGTCGCGGCCGCGGCAAGTCGAGAAGACGAAGGCCGACGGCGACAAGACCGCCGGGGGTGCAACCACCGTGCACTCCCCGCCGCGGAAGCAAAAGACGCCGCCCCGCCGGATCAACGTCGACGACGACTCCACGGCGTCGTCGGATCCGCGGGCCCGTCGGGACCAGCGCCAAGTCCTTGACGATCGGCGACAAGAAGACGCTCGAACGACGATCGAGCGCCGCCGAGAAGCTCGGCGACAATCAGATCAGCGAGCTGGGACCGCTGTCGATGCACACGCGCCCGGTGAGCCAGGCGACTTGCCGTACGCGGCAGGTTGCCCTGCGTTTACCCGTGAGCTACGACGCGTCCAGTGGCCCAGCATGAAGAACTTCAAGCCCGACGTATCGGAGAAGTACGACGGCAAGACGCACCCCTCGGAATTCATCAGCATTTACACCATCGCGGTGCAGGCTGCTGGGGGGCGCGACGATAAGATACTGGCGAACTACTTCCCGCTGGTGCTTAAGCCAAATGTTCGTTCTTGGCTTATGCACTTGCCGGAAGGCTCCATTTCTTCTTGGGCAGATCTTTGCCACCAGTTTGTTGGGGCCTTCACGGGCGGCCACAAACCCCACGGCCAGGAGAGCGATCTCCACATCTTGGCCCAGAAGGAAGGATAACCTCTGCACAAGTACATCCAGCGCTTCAGTCGCGTGCAGCACAACATCCCCGAGGTCCACCCTGCTGCGGTTATCAGTGCATTCCACCAAAACGTACGAAACCACCGCATGCGTGAGGAGATGGCCATGACCAAGATACGGGATGTCAGCGAGCTCTATGCTCTAGCTGATAAGTGCGCGCGCGCCGAGGAGGGAAGGAGACTCCCCGGAGAGGATGCTGGCGCAGGGGGAAGCGACAGCGAGGATGCCGCCCCGGCAAAGAAGAGCCGGCGGCGGAACAACAGAATAAAGAACAAGAAGGAAGTGCTTGCCGTCGAGAAGTCCGGCAAGGAGGCTCCCGCCAAGCAAGCACAGGCTGGCGGCTCCGGCAAGGAGCATGCCCCTGTAGCGGCAGCCGACAAGCAGGACGGCTCCGACAAGCAATACTGCAAGATCCACCGCACCAAGGGCCACGACCTCTCCAACTGCAAACGCGTCGAGTACCTCGTCGAGCAGCAGAAAGCTGAGTACGAGCGGCGCGACAAGGATAAGGCCCAAGGTGGCGGAGGAGAACCAAGCAAGAAGCGGCCATTCAATGGCCGGGGAGGACGCCGCGGCAAGGCCAAGCAGCGGCAAGGTGACCGACCTCCCCGAGGCCGCGACAAGGATGAAGAAGACGATGACGATGACATGGAGGATGAAGATAACAGCGAGC
This sequence comes from Secale cereale, assembly GCA_902687465.1. NCBI lineage: Eukaryota > Viridiplantae > Streptophyta > Magnoliopsida > Poales > Poaceae > Secale > Secale cereale. The sequence continues at coordinate 505,571,709 of LR738713.1, forward strand.
AGGAGTTCCAGAAGGCCACGGAAGTCCTGTGCGTCGACGGTGGCGCCTCTCTGCATACTTCCCACCGCCAACTCAAGCAGTGGGTGCGGGAAGTAAATGCAGCAGAGCCGCCCGTGGAGTCGCGCAGGCTCCTCAAGTGGTCCAGCACGCCCATCATTTTTGATCTTGAGGATCACCCTGACCGCACAACAGCGGTCGGGTGTTTGCCGATGTTGGTCTCACCAACCATCCGCAACCTCAAGGTCACCAAAATGTTGGTAGACGGCGGGGCCGGCCTGAACTTGATCTCCTCGGCTGTGATCAAGAAACTCCAAATCCCAGATGGCGAGCTCGAAGAGACCGGTTCGTTCCAAGGAATAAACCCGGGGAGGAGCAAGCCCAAGGGGAAGATAACTTTGCCGGTGACCTTTGGCGGGGAGCTCAACTTCAGAACTGAGCGCATCACATTCGACGTTGCCGATATACCATTGCCATATAATGGGATACTCGGCCGTCCCGCCCTCGCCAAGTTCATGGCAGCTTCCCACTACGCCTACAACGTACTCAAGATGCCGGGGCCGATAAGCGTCATCTCTGTCCATGGCGACAAGAAGGATGCACTTATCTGCGCCGACAAGATATACCGGGACGCAGCAGCCGCAGCGGAGAAGGACACACTTGCCGCTGAAGCTCCCGGGGGGAAGAAGACCAAGACCAAGTCCGGAAAGTGCTCTGGGGCCCACTCCGGCAACCGCACCTCTTCGGAGTGCCGCGCTGCCGTCGAGGACGTTCCATCGAGCTCCACCGGCAAGTACAAGAAGGGAATGGCCGCTCCTCCGGCAACCAAGAAGGTGTCCGCCAAGGAGGACGGCACTGGTGGTACCTTCACCATCAGTGCCACACTTGACAGCAAATAGGAAAGCGCGCTCGTTGCCTTCCTGCGGGCGAATGTCGATGTGTTTGCCTGGCAACCATCTGACATCCCCGGTGTTCCCAGGAAGGTAATTGAGCACAAACTTGCTGTTTGTCCTCATGCGCGGCCCGTCAAGCAGAAGGTCAGAAAGCAAGCCGTGGAGCGCCAAGAATTCATTGCCGAAGAGATCAAGAAGCTAGAAGCAGCAGGCCTGGTTAGAGGCGTGATCCATCCCACGTGGTTAGCAAATCCAGTTGTCGTGCGTAAGGCCAACGGGAAGTGGAGACTGTGTATAGACTTCACCGATGTGAATAAAGCATGTCCCAAGGATCCATTTCCCTTGCCGCGCATTGACCAGATTGTTGACTCCACCGCCGGATGTGAGCTGCTCTCTTTTCTCGATGCATATTCAGGCTACCATCAGATTTTTATGGCCAAAGAAGATGAGGAGAAGACTGCATTTATCACTCCATGTGGCATATATTGCTTCATACGCATGCCCTTCGGATTGAAGAATGCAGGCTCAACCTTTGCAAGGGTAGTATACACTGCTTTTGAGACACAGATCCACAGAAATGTAGAGGCTTACATGGATGATATCGTGGTGAAGAGCAAGAGCAGGGATACACTAATCCAAGATTTGGAAGAGACATTTGAGAATCTGCGCAAGATCCAGCTTAAGTTGAACCCCGAGAAGTGCGTCTTTGGAGTCCCCTCCGGCAAGCTTCTCGGGTTCTTTGTGTCACAGAGGGGGATTGAAGCCAACCCCGACAAGATTAAAGCCATCGAGCAGATAGAAGCCCCGAAGCGCGTCAAGGATGTCAGGAGGCTTGCAGGTTGTGTGGCTGCCCTCAGTAGGTTCATTTCAAAGTCTGCAGAACGCGCCCTTCCTTTCTTAAAATTTTTGAAGAAGGCAGGTCCAATGAAATGGACTCCGGAAGCGGAGGCAGCGCTGCAAGACTTGAAACGGTACCTATCCTCCACTCCAATACTTGTCGCACCTAGGCCACAGGAGAAGTTGCTGCTGTACCTAGCGGCAACCAACCAGGTGGTTAGTGCTGCGTTAGTAGCGGAGAGGGAGGCCGACGAGGAGTCGGCACCACCGGCAAGCGAATCCAGCGACAAGCAGGGGGCTGCTCCGACAAGCTCTGGCCCCGACAAGGACAACTCTGCGCAGGAACAAGGAGAAGTGCGGAGGAAGATGGTGCAGCGCCCAGTGTATTTTGTAAGCTCCCTTTTACAAGGGGCTAGATCAAGATACTCTGGGGGTGCAAAAGTTGCTTTTCGGCCGCCTCATGGCCTCGAGAAAGCTGCGCCATTACTTCCAAGCACATGAGATAACAGTGGTCACTCGCTTTCCGCTGAAGAGGATATTGCACAATCCAGAAGCAACAGGCAGGATCGTTGAGTGGGCACTGGAGCTGTCGAGATTCGGACTCAAGTTTGAAAGTACATCAACCATACAGAGCCGAGCTTTGGCAGAGTTCATAGCTGAATGGACCCTAACGCCCGATGAGGAAGTTCCAGAAACAAGTGTACCCGTACAAGAAGCGACAAGTGAATGGGTAATGTACTTTGATGGTGCCTTCTCGCTGCAAGGCGCTGGAGCCGGTGTGGTACTCATAGCACCCACCGGAGAACACCTCAAGTATGTTATCCAGATGCACTTTCCCAGAGAACAAGCGACAAACAATACTGCTGAGTACGAAGGTCTGCTTGCCGGCCTCAGAATTGCAGCTGAAATTGGGATCAGGAAGCTGATCGTGCGAGGAGATTCTCAGTTGGTGGTCCGACAAGTTCACAAGAGTTATCAGAGCCCTTTGATGGAAGCCTATGTAGATGAAGTGAGGAAACTTGAAGAACACTTTGAAGGTCTGCAAATGGAGCACGTTCCGAGAGCTCAGAATGACATTGCAGATGGCCTTTCAAAGTGTGCTGCAATGAAGTTACCTGTGGAACCAGGGACCTTCCTGCTCAAGCTGACTCAGCCATCCGTTACACCATCAATTGGGCAGCCCAAGAAGAGAAAGTTGGTCTCCGGCGACTACTTGCCGGCGGATCTTCCCGAGGCCGCCGCCAAGGTCCCCAAGATCAACAATCAGAATGCTGAGGAACAGTTTGCTCCTGTAGATCCTCAGATTTGTATAGTTGAAGCAAGCGTTCCCGACAAGTCTCTCCCCGGCGAGCTGGCCGGGGGACCGTCCGCTCCGGCAGAACCAGAGGTTCTTGCCGTGGAAGCTGGGGTTCCCGCAGCAGCCCTCGAGCCTTTAGTCCTTGCCGTTGAGCCTCGGGCTCCGGCATGGGCGCAGCAGATCGTCCGTTTTCTGCAAACTGGAGAGCTTCCCGACGACCCAGAAGAAATAGAGAAGATAACCAGACAGTCAAGTATGTACCAGTTCATGGATAACGAGCTATACAGAAGAAGACTCAATGGTGTCAGGTTGAAGTGCATTTCCAGAGAAGATGGACAGAAGCTGTTGGCAGAGATACACGGAGGCATATGTGGCCATCACATTGGCGCAAGGGCACTTGCCGGGAAAGCTTTCCGGCAAGGGTTCTTTTGGCAAGAAGCCCTCCAAGATGCAACTGCACTAGTAACCAAGTGTGAAGCGTGCCAGTTCCATGCCAAGCAAATTCATCAGCCAGCTCAAGCTCTCCAGACGATCCCTTTGTCCTGACCATTTTCGGTCTGGGGGCTCGATATCCTCGGCCCCTTCCCTCGTGCTGTCGGGGGCTTTGAGTACTTGTACGTCGCAATCGACAAGTTCACAAAGTGGCCAGAAGTGGAACCAGTGAGAAAGGTGACAGCACAGTCAGCAGTCAGGTTCTTCAGGTCGATTGTTTGCCGTTTAGGGATCCCTAACAGGATCATCACCGACAACGGTACACAATTCACTAGTCGCACCTTCATGCAGTACGTCCAAGACCTTGGCGCAAAGGTCTGTTTCACTTGTGTTGCTCACCCGAGGAGCAACGGTCAAGTGGAGAGGGCAAATGCTGAAGTGCTGCGCGGACTCAAGACAAGAACCTTTGACAGGCTGCGCAGGTGCGGAAGAAACTGGATAGAGGAGCTACCGGCGGCTCTTTGGTCAATCAGAACGACACCAAGTCGAGCCACCGGACAGACCCCCTTTGCCCTAGTCTATGGGGCAGAGGCAGTTCTCCCCACGGAACTCGTATACGGATCTCCTCGAGTGCTCGCTTATGATGAGCTCGAGCAAGAGCAACTGCGACAAGATGATGCATTGCTCCTCGAGGAGGAACGTCTCCAGGCTGTTGTACGAGCTGCTCGATACCAGCAAGCCTTGCGCCGCTATCATAGCCGCAAGGTTAAGGCCAGGAGTCTCGAGGAAGGCGACCTTGTTCTTCGGCGTGTTCAGTCCGCCAAGAATTCCAACAAGTTGACGCCGAAGTGGGAAGGCCCTTATCGGGTGAGACAAGTCACAAGGCCCGGAGCTGTCCGCCTTGAGACCGAAGAAGGCTTACCGGTGAGCAACTCCTGGAACATAGAGCATCTTCGCAAGTTTCACCCATAAGGCGCGGTTGCCGTGATCCACTCCGGCAACCACCTTTTGTACAAGCCTCGCCGCTGCTGCGTGTAACCCTTTGTACAAAGCCGGGCGCAGATCCCGTGCATCAGTAAAGTTTTCGTGTTCTGCACTATTTGCCTTTCCCATGCTCTTCTTCGTTATTTGCATGCATTATTTGGCATCTCGTGCAACACACATATCCGATAAGCATTAGCACGCCGAAAGGCACAATACTTGTTTTCCCTCCTCTTTTTCTTTCCCTCTTAAGCAGAAGGAACATTCCTCGCGCACAAGTTTGCCTGGGGGGAAGGAGGTGGAGGACGAACCAAGTGCTGTTCAAGAAAGAGAAGCTTATCGGAGAACGAACATACTATGAAAGCTAAGTTACCAGAATTTGAGCAATTCAAAATTTTAAAATCTTAGTTATCTTCCTTGAACAACCACACTTTGTATGGAAAACCTGTGCGCGGAGGAACCTACCCGTGACTAGCCGCACCCTTATCTTGTCTTCGAGTACGCTCAACGACTTAAGTGGGCTGCGACAAGTGTCGCGCCCTTGCTTCGTTTTCGAGTTCACTCAGCAAGCTAAGTGCGTTGCGACTAGCTGCGGCAAGGTTGCTTGCCGGTAAGACCCTGGCCAGCAGGCTGCTCGGAGTCCAACACTCAGCGCTCGCGGCAAGGGCCCCTTGCCGGCAAGTTCCCTAGAAGCGTAGGGTTGAAAGCATACAAAGTGGAGGACCAAAACCAGGGAAATAACACTGCGTCGATTGCTCAAAAGAAGATAATATCTTACAAGGGATAACTTGTCGCAATGACTAATAAGTTCATGTTTGTGACACACTATGCAGCAACAAAAGAAATAAAGAAAAGGGGGCCTAATCCACGCGGTCGCCTTCAACCCTGGAGATCTTGTTCACATTGGCGATAATGTGGGCGACCTGCGCCTTCAGCGCCTCCATATCCGCATCGGCCGGCAAGCTGCGGAGAACGTTGACGAGGTTTATGCCCGGATTGTGGTACACTATCTTCGTCAGGACGCGCTCCAAGGTTCCCGCGCAGAGCTGGCGTGACTCCTCGGCCAGTTGCGCGGGAAGCGTCTTCTGAAGATTTGCAAGGGCCGGCGCGACCCCTCTGAAGAAAAGGCTGAGCTTGGCGCTGTGGGGGAGGTTTGGATCCGGAGAGTATATGAGATGCTCAACCCTCAGCGCCATCAGCTCCTTGTCGATGGCAGCGGCGGAAGCCACCAAGTCTTCGGTCCATACCTCGACGGTCCGGCGGAAGTTCTCAGCTGAAGTGGCGGCGCTCTCCACCAGGCCTCGCTCCTTGCGGAGCTCGTCCTTCAGCTTGGTTTCCCGGTCCCGGACGGCGTCGAGCGAGTCCTTCAGCGTGGAAACCTTCAGCTCCAGATCTGCAATCGAGTCCTTGGCGGCCTTCAGCTCGTCGCCTTGCTTGGAAAGGCGCACCTGGAGTTCGGAGTTAGTGTGGGCATCCTTCTCGCGCTCTATGTTGAGCGCGGTGACCCTATCTGTGCTCGCCTTTAGGTACTCCTCCAGCTGCGCCACCTTGGCCTCGAGCTCCTTCTTGGCGGTCTCCGCGGTGGCCGCGGCGGCCTTCGCCTCCTTCAGCTCTCCGCCAAGGGCCTGCTCCCGGGCGGTAAGGTCTTCCTCGTGAGCGTCGAGCTTGACCTTCCGTTGGGTGACCTCTCCTTCTCGCCGAGACAGCGCTTCTCCGGCGAGTCGATGCTGCTCCTCGGCCTCAGCTTTCTCTAGAAGCCACTCCTGGTACTCTTCGGTGAGCCTCTCGCGCTCCTCCGCCACGTCGCGGAGGGCCGCCTGGTTGGCGGTGCGGAGCTCCGCAGCGCGTTTCTCCATATCAGCCGCGGCCTTGGCGGTGAGGGCCTCCCGAGACTCAAGCTTCGCCTGCCTGGCCCGGTAAAGGGCCAGGAGCCGGTGGAGCAACTTCTCCTCCTCGGGCTCGTCACTCCCGCCAGGCGCCTCGATAATCTTCAGACCCGCGGAGGCGAGGACCTCCCCATCAAAGGCCTCCCCCTCCGCGGGGGCTCGCGACGAGGATCCCCACGGCACCTGAATGAAGACGCCGTTGGGAGCCTCGAGGTAGAAGCCCGACTGCTCCTTTCCGGCGGAGGGGTCGGCGGCCGGTGCAGCACTCGATGCTCCTGCCGCCTCCGGGCCGGCAGTGCGGTCGCCGTCCCCCCTCCTCGGTCGCAGCGTCTGCGGTTGGAGTGGTCTCCTCCGTGGCGGGCTCGGCGGTTCCCGCCGTGTCTTCGACGACAGGGGCGTCGCCGCCGTCGCCCTGCGCGCCCTCCTCCTCGACGACGATCTCCGTCTCCATCCGCTCCGGGGGAGGAGGATCTGATAGAAGAAGAAGAAAAAGAAAGGAAAAAGTTCAAGCAAATATCCAAAAAAAGACAAGTCCGAGAAGACGAAGTTACAAGACATACCTTGGCGGACTTCGTCGACGGCAGGCTCCCTCGCCGGGGAGCTCTCCCTTGGCGGGGTGGCCACCCTCGCCGGGCTGCTCGCCCTTGGCGGGGTACTCGCCCTTGGCGGAGTACCCGCCCTTGGCGGAGCGCTCTCCCTCGCCGGAGAGTTCGTCCTTGGCGGGGACGGCGGGGCCTGCGGCTCCTCGGGAGCGATCTCCGGATGCTCCTGTGGTTGCGGCTCCACCCCTGCACAAGACAATCAAGACAAGACAAGAACAACAAGATGTTAGTATAAACAAAATCCTCAAGCGCGCCCGATGAGTGGTAAGATCAAGCCCAGACTTACGCTGGGGGCTGCGCTGGGGGCTGCTCCTCGGAGCAGCGCTCGGGTCCGGCAGGCTCGTCGCCGGCGCGTCTCCTGTCGCCGCGACGGGCGAGTCGTCCTCGACCTCGACGACGGGAACCTTGGCCTTCTTCGCCGCTCGCCGGGCCAGGGTCCTGAGATCAAAGCAAGAAGCAAGATTAGAACCAGCAAAGAAAGAATCAAGACAGAATTGAAAAAGCTACAGAATGCAAGTCCTTACTCCTGTTCCTCGTCGTCGTCGTCGCTCAGGGCGGAGAAATCAAACTCCACCTGAGGCGCGTCCGCGCGAGGAGCGGGAGGAGAAGGCTCCCTCGGGCGCTTGGTGGTCCTCGGGGCTGGGGGCTGCGAGGACCCAGCCCCTGTGAACGCCGAGGCCCGGGGAGCAGGCGGAGCAGCTGCTCCGCTCTTAGAAGACCCTCCTCCGCTTGGCGCTGACGTACGGGGCGCCTCCGCCGCGGTTGGTGCGCCGGGCGCTCCCGTCGCAGCTTGGCTCCCCCGGGTAGCTCGCGTCGCCCGGCGAGCTGGTTGTTGTCGGGGCGCCTGCGCCCTCGTCGCCGTCGTCGCCTTGCAGAGGCGCTTCAGCGGAGATCGCCTGGGACTTGCCCGGGGCGGGGAGGTCTCCGATGACGAAGAAACGTCGTTGTTGTAGAGCCCCAGGGACCCACCGGAGTCCTCGCCGGCCCGGGCGTCCTCCTCCTCCTCCACGGCCGGCTCGCTGGGCCCAGCACCCTTCCCTGCGGCCGTGCTCCCTCCGGCACCTCCGGTCCCCCCAGCGCCTCCGCTCCCTCCAGCGCCTCTGCTTCCTCCGGCAACGTCGCCCCTCGCGGCGGCCTCAGTCACGATCCCGAGGATCCCAGCATACCTCAGAGAGGGGACCCCGGCGAGCTCGTCGGGCGGAAGTTTGAGCAGCCTGCGGATCTCTGCCTCCTCTGCTTGGCACGATGCCTCCGCAACCTCTGCTTCTTCAACTGTGAAGCCGAACTCTCCTGCCGCTGCGGCTGTGGCGGCCTCTTCTACCCGAGAGGCGATATAGGCAATCTCCTGGTCGGTGGTGTCCTGGGTGAGCCCCTTGATCTCCTCCTTGTTCTTCGGCACCTCCACCAGGTTGTCGAAGAAGCTCATGATGGCATCTGGCTTGGGCGGTATCCATGTTCGATCTACGCCGTGCGAGTCGCATGCGGGCATCATTGCGCGTAGGAGATCCCGGGCCGTGCTGTTGCATAGGGGCACCACTCCCCGGGGAGCTCTAAACCACTCTGGGTGGGCCGGGTCGTGCTTAAAAAGTTCCCGGACCATCCCCTTCAGCTCCAGCGACGTGAAGTTGAAGTTCAGTCCCGGGCGCAGTCTCATTATGTCCGCCGCGTTGCCGTACTCCCACGCTGGCCTCTTCCTATCCTGTAGAGGGGCAATGCGGCGGCGGAGGAAGTCTGCTCCTACCTCTCCGATGGTCAACTTGGCTACCCGGAGACGAAGAATTCTGACAAGGGCGACGTTGAGCTTGATGTCGTCCGAGTCCAGCTCGCTCCAGTCCCTGCCGCGCACTATGGTAGTTGTGCGCGGCGCGGTGAAGGGCTGCGGCTCGTCCTCTACTATCCAGCACCAGTCCGCGCGCCACTCCTCCCACTTGCCGCGGAGCTCCCCTTGTAGATAGGATTCTTTCTTGTTCAAGCGGAAGACCCAAGAGATCCCCCCGGAGAGGGGAGCGCCGGCCTCTACTCTAGGTGTAAAGAAGTGCCTAAACAGCGCTACATTTGGATAGATCCCAATATAGTTTTCGCACAGACGTGCGAAAACCGCCATCGTGAGGATGGCGTTGGGGGTGAAGTCTAGAAGGTGGAGGTTGTAGGTGTTCATGATATCGCAAAAAAATTCAGAGAAGGGAGGACAAAGGCCGCAGTGGAAGAAAACAGCGAAGAAGAAATACCCGCCGGGGTACATGTCCTTGGCGGCGGCGGGATAAGCTCTGGTCCGAGGATGCGCCTTGGTCTCCTTGGCCCAGAACAAGTAATACTTGTTCCAGAGCTCCCGCGCGCTGAGCCTTGGCACGAAGACGACATTCCTCTTCCGCAGAAGAGCAAGCCTCGCCGCCTGCTCGGATTTCTCTTTCTTGGTCTTCTCCGCCTTCGCCTTCTCGGTCTTCGGGGCCATGGCGGAGGCGGCGAGGAGGGGAGAGCGAAGAGTCCGGCGGCGCCGCAGATGCGGAAGACGGCGGAGGAGGTGTGGAGTTGGAGCGCAAAGGGGAATTTCTGGAGATGGAAGAAGCAATGAAGACGAAGTAAGGTAACGGCCCCTGCTTCCTCTGCTTTTAAGGGGGAAGTGGGGGATGCTCCGCATTTCCCATTAAAGAACGTGGCCACGTTCCCTCCCACGACGCCGCAATCGACGCGTGCCGTTACGGAGGGACGCGGCGGATGCGGAAGGGGATTCGGCGTGCCGTGGGCCGCTCGTGCCCGTGCACTGTTTTGGGCCTGGCCCAACAGCGCTCGGCACCGTGTGTGGCCCAGGCCCGGGGGCTCCTGTCGGCGTACTAAGGTAGGGGTACCTCAGTACCCCAACTTGTGCACGGGCAGTAGCAGCTTCCCGCGGCAGGGCTCACCACGTGCTTGCCGGAGACCTTTTCTACTCCATATAAAGCCATTCAAAAACAAAGTATACAAGACAGAAGATCAAGACCCCGGCAAGTGGAGCTTGCCGGGAAGGCCGTCCCAGGCTCAAGATTACCTCGCTAACACGAGACCCTGGCTAGTGGAGCCTGCCAGGAAGACTAGAAGATTACACTTCAGAAGACATGCCTTGGCGCAGCATGCGCCCCGGCAGGGCCCGGGGAGCGGCAAGCTTCCGGGCCCGGCAAGGTCAAGGCCTCAGCAAGGGGCTTGCCGGGGAGAGTTGCGCTGTGTGCCCCCGCTCCAGCTCATCGGTCCACGCGTCGCCCTGGGGCCACTCCAGGGACGCGTGGCGGATGGCTGTGCAGCCTGGGGGACACGGTGGCACTCCACGGTGATAAAGCCATCGCCGTGGCAAACGGAGACGCAAGGGCGGGCGCTTTTGGGGTCGACGGCGACGGGCATTAAATGCTCTTGTCCCCCACTGTCAAAGTAGGTGATGACCACTGTTCATCCACTGTTGCTCCACTATTCCCGCACTGTTACAACTACCACCACTATTGCATTTTTACCCTTTCTCCTACGTTGACACCTGTCGGTGACCCCTTGAGCTATAAAAGGAGGCCCATGCACAACGTAGAAGGGGTTCGGAACCTAGATCGCTCATTCGCTCGGTGTAGCTAGTTCTTCAAGCTCCCGAGCTCCCACACTCAATACAAACTAAGCAGGAGTAGGGTTTTACGCGTCCATCGCGGCCTGAACCTAGGTAAACTGCCCGCGTGCTCTCTACGATCTGCTCTTCGTGCTCCCTCCGCTCCTTTGCCGTACGAACAAGGGGCTCCGGTCCCATAGGTTCTCGTGGTGGACAGTTTCCCCCGACACTCCATATGCGAGTTCAAGTAATTTCACAATAGAGTTGAACTAGCTCTATAAGCTAGTATCAATAATTTTACACTAGAGTTGAACTAGCTCTATAACCTAGCTCAAATAATTTCACACTAGAGTTGAACTAGCTTTATAAGCTAGTACAAATAATTTTACACTAGAGTTGAACGAGCTCTATAAGCTAGTACAAATAATTTTACACTAGAGTTGAAATAGATCTATAAGCTAGTACAAATAATTTTACACTACAATTGAACTAGCTCTATAACTTAGTTCAAATAATTTTACAATAGAGTTGAACTAGATCTATTAGCTAGTACAAATAATTTTACACTAGATTTGAACTATCCCTATATGCGAGTTCAAGTAACTTCACACTAGAGTTGAACTAGCTCTATAAGCTAGTACAAATAATTTTACACTAGAGTTGAACTAGCTCTATAACCTAGTTCGAATAATTTCACACTAGAGTTGAACTAGCTTTATAAGCTAGTACAAATAAATTTACACTAGAGTTAAACTAGCTCTATAAGCTAGTAATAATAATTTTACACTAGAGTTGAACTAGATCTATAAGCTAGTACAAATAATTTTACACTACAATTGAACTAGCTCTATAACCTAGTTCAAATAATTTTACAATAGTCTTGAACTATTTCTGTAATCTTGTTCAGGTAATTTTACACTTGAGTTGAACTACCTATATTACCTAGTACAAATAATTTTACGCTAGAGTTGAACTAGATCTATTAGCTAGTACAAATAATTTTACTCTAGATTTGAACTATCTCTATAACCTAGTTCAAATTATTTTACACTAGAGTTGAACTATCTCTATAAACTAGTACAAATAATTTTACACTAGACATGAACTAGCTATATAACTTAATTAAAGTAATTTTTTACTAGACTTGAACTAGCTCTATAAGCTAGTACAAATAATTTTACACTAGAGTTGAACTATCTCTATATGCGAGTTCAATTAATTTCACATTAGAGTTGAACTAGCTCTATAAGCTAGTACAAATAATTTTACACTAGAGTTGAGCTAGCTCTATAAGCTAGTACAAATAATTTTACACTAGAGTTGAACTAGCTCTATAACCTAGCTCAAATAATTTCACACTAGAGTTGAACTAGCTTTATAAGCTAGTACAAATAATTTTACACTAGAGTTGAACTAGCTCTATAAGCTAGTACAAATAATTTTACACTAGAGTTGAACTAGATCTATAAGCTAGTACAAATAATTTTACACTACAATTGAACTAGCCCTATAACCTAGTTCAAATAATTTTACAATAGTCTTGAACTATCTCTATAATCTTGTTCATGTAATTTTACACTAGAGTTGAACTAGCTCTATAAGCTAGTACAAAAAAATTTACACTAGAGTTGCACTAGCTCTATCACCTAGTACAAATAATTTTACACTAGATTTGAACTATCTCGATAACGTAGTTCAAATTATTTTACACTAGAGTTGAACTATCTATATAAGCTAGTATAAATAATTTTACACTAGACATGAACTAGCTCTATAACTTAGTTCATGTAATTTTACACTAGAGTTGAACTAGCTGTGTAAGATAGTACAAATAATTTTACATTAGAGTTGAACTATCTCTATATGCGAGTTCAAGTTATTTCACACTAGAGTTGAACTAGCTCTATAAGCTAGTACCAATAATTTTACACTAGAGTTGAACTAGCTCTATAACCTAGTTCAAATAATTTCACACTAGAGTTGAACTAGCTTTATAAGCTAGTATAAATAAATTTACACTAGAGTTGAACTAGCTCTATAAGCTACTACAAATAATTTTACACTAGAGTTGAA
>LR738713.1:505584275-505614204 GCA_902687465.1 Secale cereale
AATTGAACTTGCTTTATAACCTAGTTCAAATAATTTTACTATAGTCTTGAAATATCTCTATAATCTTGTTCAAGTAATTTTACACTAGAGTTGAACTAGCTTTATAAGCTAGTACAAATAATTTTACACTAGAGTTGCACTAGCTCTATAACCTAGTACAAATAATTTTACACTAGATTTGAACTATCTCTATAACCTAGTTCAAATTATTTTACACTAGAGTTGAACTATCTATATAAGCTAGTACAAATAATTTTACACTAGACATGAACTAGCTCTATAACTTAGTTCAAGTAATTTTACACTAGAGTTGAACTAGCTCTATAAGCTAGTACAAATAATTTTACACTAGACTCGAACTATCTCTATATGCGAGTTCAAGTAATTTCACACTAGAGTTGAACTAGCTCTATAAGCTAGTACCAATAATTTTACACTAGAGTTGAACTAGCTCTATAACCGAGTTCAAATAATTTCACACTAGAGTTGAACTAGCTTTATAAGCTAGTACAAATAATTTTACACTAGAGTTGAACTAGCTCTATAAGCTAGTACAAATAATTTTACACTAGAGTTGAAATAGATCTATAAGCTAGTACAAATAATTTTACACTACAATTGAACTAGCTCTATAACCTAGTTCAAATAATTTTACAATATAGTTGAACTAGATCTATTAGCTAGTACAAATAATTTTACACTAGATTTGAACTATCCCTATATGCGAGTGTCGGTGTACTAAGGTAGGGGTACCTTAGTACCCCAACTTGTGCACGGGCAATAGCAGCTTCCCGCGGCAGGGCTCACCACACGCTTGCCGGAGACCTTTCCAATCCTTATTAAGCCATTCAAAAACAAAGTATACGAGACAGAAGATCAAGCCCCCGGCAAGTAGAGCTTGCCGGGAAGGCCGTCCCAGGCTCAAGACTATAACATTAACGCAAGACCCTGGCAAGAGGAGCTTGCCAGGAAGACCAGAAGATTACATCTCAAAAGACGTGCCTTGGCGCAACACGCGCCCCGGCAGGGCCCGGGGATCGACAAGCTTCAGGGCCCGGCGAGGACAAGGCCCCGGCAAGGTGCTTGCCGGGGGAACTCACGCTGTGTGCCTGCGCTCCAGCTCATCGGCCCAGGCGTCGCCCTGGGGTCTTCCCAGGGACGCGTGGCGGATGGCTGTGCAGCCTGGGGGACACGGTGGCGCTCCACGGTGACGAGGCTACCGCCGTGGCGAACGGAGACGCACGGGCGGGCGCTTTTGGGGTCGACGGCGACGGGCATTTAATGCTCTTGTCCCCCACTGTCAAAGTAGGTGATGACCACTGTTCATCCACTGTTCCCGCACTGTTACAACCACCACCAAAGTTACGTTTTTACCCTTCTTCTACGTTGACACCTGTCGGTGACCCCTTGAGCTATAAAAGGAGGCCCATGCACAACGTAGAAAGGGTTCGGAACCTAGACAGCTCTCTCACTCGATGTATCTAGTTCTTCAAGCTCCCGAGCTCCAACACTCAATACAATCTAAGCAGGAGTAGGGTTTTACGCGTCCGTCGCGGCCCGAACCTGGGTAAGCTGCCCGCGTGCTCTCCTCGATCTGCTCTTCGTGCTCCCTCCGCTCCCTTACCGCAACATACAAGGGGCTCCGGTCCCATAGGTGTTCGTGGTGGACAGTTTCCCCCGACATCTTTGGCGCGCCAGGTAGGGGGCGTCGAGGTTGTGCGAACCTGATCCGGCGTTCACGCGGGCGCATTCTTCATCAACTTCTCCAGCTACATCAACTTCATCAGCAACAGCGACATGGCCCCGAAGAAGAAGGCTTCGGAGGTCGCAGGCCCGTCTACGTCTGTTCCACCACCACCAGAACCAACGGTGGGTGGAGGAGACGCCGGCGGAAGGGTGATCACCGGCGAGGAAACTCGCGGCGCCACCAAATCCAAGGACAAGACGGATGACCGAGCCTCGGTGTCCGTAGATGCGCCTCGTCCATCGCAGCAGACGACAACCCAGCAGCGCCGAGGTACAGGAGGTACCATCCGCTTGCTGGGGCAAGGACAAACCGGAGGTTCGCGGGATGCTCCAGACCACCGTCCTGGCACGAGCAAGGTGCGATCGCCGGGGCGGGAAACTGCTCCTTCTAACCCTGTTAGGAGTCCGAGCATATCCCGCTCCTCGCACCGCTCGCCCCCGCTCCCCTCCTCCCCAGCAGAAGCGCTCGCAAGAGCGCAACTGCTCCTCGATTTCCCACCAGCGGCAGACAAGGCCGAAGACTGGAGGGCAACAATCCAAAGCCTCATCGCCTTCGCCAACAATAATACGCCGCAGCAGCCTGCGACATCGCGGCCGCGGCAAGTCGAGAAGACGAAGGTCGACGGCGACAAGACCGCCGGGGGTGCGACCACCGTGCACTCCCCGTCGCGGAAGCAGAAGACGCCTCCCCGCCGGATTAACGTCGACGACGACTCCACGGCGTCGTCGGATCCGCGGGCTCGTCGGGACCAGCGCCAAGTCCTTGACGACCGGCGACAAGAAGACGCTCGGACGACGATCGAGCGCCGCCGAGAAGCTCGGCGGCAATCAGATCAACGTGCTGGGACCGCTGTTGACACACCCGCGACCGGTGAGCCAGGCGACTTGCCGTACGCGGCAGGTTGCCCTGCGTTTACCCGTGAGCTGCGGCGTGTCCAGTGGCCCAGCGTGAAAAATTTCAGGCCTGACGTACCCGAGAAGTACGACGGCAAGACGCACCCCTCGGAGTTTCTCAGCATCTACACCATCGCGGTGAAGGCTGCCGGGGGGCGCGATGAGAAGATACTGGCGAACTACTTCCCGCTGGTGCTTAAGCCGAACGTCCGTTCTTGGCTTATGCACTTGCCGGAAGGCTCCATTTCTTCATGGGCAGATCTTTGCCATCAGTTTGTTGGCGCCTTCACGGGCGGCCACAAACCCCACGGCCAGGAGAGTGATCTCCACATCTTGGCCCAGAAGGAAGGAGAACCCCTGCGCAAGTACATCCAACGATTCAGCCGCGTGCAGCACAACATCCCCGACGTCCACCCTGCTGCGGTTATTAGCGCGTTCCACCAGAACGTGCGTAACCGCCGCATGCGTGAGGAGATGGCCATGACCAAGATACGGGATGTCAGCGAGCTCTATGCTCTAGCTGATAAGTGCGCGCGCGCCGAAGAGGGGAGGAGACTCCCCGGGGAGGATGCTGGCGCAGGGGGAAGCGACAGCGAGGGTGCCGCCCCGGCAAAGAAGAGCCGGCGGCGGAACAATAGAAAGAAGAAGAGCAAGGAAGTGCTTGTCGTCGAGAAGTCCGGCAAGGAGGCTCCCGCCAAGCAAGCACAGGCTGGTGGCTCCGGCAAGGAGCCTGCCCCTATAGCGGCAGCCGACAAGCAGGACGGCTCCGACAAGCAATATTGCAAGATCCACCGCACCAAGGGCCACGACCTCTCCAACTGCAAGCGCGTTGAGTACCTCGTCGAGCAGCAGAAAGCTGAGTACGAGCGTCGCGACAAGGAGAAGGCCCAAGGTGGCGGAGGAGAGCCAAGCAAGAAGCGGCCATTCAATGGCCGGGGAGGACGCCGCGGCAAGGCCAAGCAGCGGCAAGGTGATCGACCTCCCCGGGGCCGCGACAAGGACGAAGAAGACGACGACGATGACAGGGAGGAAGAAGATAACAGCGAGCAGGAGTTCCAGAAGGCCACGGAAGTCTTATGTATCGACGGAGGCGCCTCTCTGCACACTTCCCATCGCCAACTCAAGCAGTGGGTGTGGGAAGTCAACGCAGCTGAGCCGCCCGTTGAGTCACGAAGGCTGCTGAAGTGGTCGAGCACGCCCATCATTTTTGATCTTGAGGATCACCCTGACCGCACCACTGCGGTCGGGTGCTTGCCGATGTTGGTCTCACCAACTATCCGCAACCTCAAGGTCACTAAAATGCTGGTTGACGGCGGGGCCGGCCTAAACTTGATCTCCTCGGCTGTGATCAAGAAACTCCAAATCCCAGATGGCGAGATCGAAGAGACCGGTTCGTTCCAAGGAATAAACCCGGGAAGGAGCAAGCCCAAGGGGAAGATCACTCTGCCAGTGACCTTTGGCGGGGAGCTTAACTTCAGGACGGAGAGGATAACCTTTGACGTTGCTGATATCCCATTGCCATACAATGGGATACTTGGACGTCCTGCCCTCGCCAAGTTCATGGCAGCTTCCCACTATGCCTACAATGTACTCAAGATGCCGGGGCCGATAAGCGTCATCACTGTCCATGGCGACAAGAAGGACGCGCTTATCTGCGCCGACAAGATCTACCGGGATGCAGCAGCCGCGGCGGAGAGCAGTACACGTGCCGCTGAAGCACCCGGGGGGAAGAAGACCAAGACCAAGTTCGGCAAGTGCTCTGGGACCCACTCCGGCAAACGCACCTCTTCGGAGTGCTGCGCTGCCGTCGAGGACGTTCCATCGAGCTCCACCGGCAAGTGCAAGAAAGGGATGGCCGCTCCACCGGCAACCAAGAAGGTGTCCGCCAAGGAGGACGGCACTGGTGGTACCTTCACCATCAGTGCTACGCTTGACAGCAAATAGGAAAGCGCGCTCGTTGCCTTCCTGCGGGCGAATGTCGATGTGTTTGCGTGGCAACCCTCTGACATCCCCGGCGTTCCCAGGAACGTAATTGAGCACAAGCTTGCTGTGTGTCCTCATGCGCGGCCTGTCAAGCAGAAGGTCAGAAAACAAGCCGTGGAGCGCCAAGAATTCATTGCCGAAGAGATCAAGAAGTTAGAAGCAGCAGGCCTGGTTAGAGGCGTGATCCATCCGACGTGGTTAGCAAACCCAGTTGTCGTGCGTAAGGCCAATGGGAAGTGGAGACTGTGTATAGACTTCACTGATGTGAATAAAGCATGTCCCAAGGATCCATTTCCCTTGTCGCGCATTGACCAGATTGTTGACTCCACTGCTGGATGTGAGCTACTTTCCTTCCTTGATGCATATTCAGGATATCATCAGATATTCATGGCCAAGGAAGATGAAGAGAAGACTGCATTTATCACTCCATGCGGCACATATTGCTTCATACGCATGCCCTTCGGATTGAAGAATGCAGGATCAACATTTGCAAGGGTGGTGTACACTGCTTTTGAGCCACAGATTCACAGAAATGTGGAAGCTTACATGGATGACATAGTGGTCAAAAGCAAGAGCAAAGATAGACTGATCCATGATTTGGAAGAGACGTTTGAGAATCTGCGCAAGATCCAGCTTAAGTTGAACCCCGAGAAGTGCGTCTTCGGAGTCCCCTCCGGCAAGCTTCTCGGGTTCTTTGTATCTCAGAGGGGGATCGAAGCCAACCCCGACAAGATTAAAGCCATCGAGCAGATCGAAGCCCCGAAGCACGTCAAAGACGTGAGGAGACTTGCAGGTTGTGTAGCTGCCCTCAGTAGGTTCATTTCAAAGTCTGCAGAACGTGCCCTACCTTTCTTCAAAATCTTGAAGAAGGCACGTCCTATGAAATGGACTCCGGAAGCGGAGGCAGCGCTGCAAGACTTGAAGCGATACTTATCCTCCACTCCAACACTTGTCGCACCTAAACCACAAGAAAAGTTGCTGCTGTACCTAGCAGCAACCAATCAAGTGGTTAGTGCTGCGTTGGTAGCGGAGAGGGAGGCACAGGAAGAGCCTACACCACCGGCAAGCGAATCCAGCGACAAGCAGGGGGCCGCTCCGACAAGCTCTGGCCCCGACAAGGACAACTCTGCGCAGCAACAAGGAGAAGTGCGGAAGAAGATGGTGCAGCGCCCAGTGTATTTTGTGAGTTCCCTCTTGCAGGGGGCTAGATCAAGATACTCTGGGGTGCAGAAGTTGCTTTTCGGCCTCCTCATGGCCTCGAGAAAGCTGCGTCATTACTTCCAAGCTCATGAGATAACAGTGGTCACTCGCTTTCCGTTGAAGAGGATATTGCACAATCCAGAAGCAACAGGCAGGATCGTCGAGTGGGCACTGGAGCTGTCAAGCTTTGGTCTCAAGTTTGAGAGTACTTCAACCATACAGAGCCGAGCTTTGGCAGAGTTCATAGCTGAATGGACCGCAACGCCCGATGAAGAAGTCCCAGAGACAAGTGTTCCCATACAAGAAGCAACAAGTGAATGGGTAATGTACTTTGATGGTGCCTTCTCGCTGCAAGGCGCCGCTGCCGGCGTGGTACTCATCGCGCCCACCAGAGAGCACCTCAAGTATGTTATCCAGATGCACTTTCCCAGGGAGCAAGCGACAAACAATACTGCTGAGTATGAAGGCTTGCTCGCCGGCCTCAGGATTGCGGCCGAACTTGGGATCAAGAAGCTGATTGTGCGGGGAGATTCTCAGTTGGTGGTACGACAAGTCAACAAGAGTTACCAGAGCCCTTTGATGGAAGCTTGAAGAATGCTTTGAAGGTCTGCAAATGGAGCACGTTCCAAGAGCTCAGAATGATATTTCGGACGGCCTTTCAAAGTGTGCTGCGATGAAGTTACCTGTGGAACCAGGGACCTTCCTGCTCAAGCTAACTCAGCCATCCGTTACACCATCAGTTGGGCAAAGTATGAAGAGAAAGTTGGTCTCCGGCGACTACTTGCCGGCGGATCTTCCCGAAGCCGCCGCCAAGGTTCCCAAGATCAACGACCAGAACGCTGAGGAACAGTTTGCTCCTGCAGATCCTAGGGTCTGTACAGTTGAAGCAATCGTTCCCGACAAGCCTCGCCCCGGCGAGCTTGCCGGGGGACCGTCAGCTCCGGCAGAACCAGAGGTTCTTGCCGTGGAAGCTGGGGTTCCCGCAGTGGCCCTCATGCCTTTAGTCCTTGCTGTTGAGCCTAGGGCTCCAGCATGGGCGCAGCAGATTGTCCGTTTTCTGCAAACTGGAGAACTTCCCGACGACCCAGAAGAGATAGAGAAGATAACCAGGCAGTCAAGTATGTACCAGTTCGTGGACAACGAACTGTATAGAAGAAGACTCAATGGTGTCAGGTTGAAGTGCATTTCCAGGGAAGATGGACAAAAGCTGTTGGCAGAAATACATGGAGGCATATGTGGCCACCACATTGGCGCAAGGGCACTTGCCGGGAAGGCGTTCCGGCAAGGGTTCTTCTCGCCAGAAGCCCTCCAAGATGCAACTGCACAAGTAACCAAGTGTGAAGCATGCCAATTCCATGCCAAACAAATTCATCAGCCAGCTCAAGCTCTCCAGACGATCCCTTTGTCCTGGCCCTTCTCGGTCTGGGGGCTCGATATCCTCGGCCCTTTCCCCCGTGCTGTCGGGGGCTTTGAGTACTTGTACGTTGCAATCGACAAGTTCACAAAGTGGCAAGAAGTGGAACCGATGAGAAAGGTGACAGCACAGTCAGTGGTCAGGTTCTTCAGGTCGATTGTTTGCCGTTTCGGAATCCCTAACAGGATCATCACCGACAACGATACACAGTTCACTAGTCGCACCTTCATGCAGTACGTCCAAGACCTTGGCGCCAAGGTCTGCTTCGCTTCTGTTGCTCACCCGAGGAGCAACGGTCAAGCGGAGAGGGCAAATGCTGAAGTGCTGCGCGGGCTCAAGACAAGGACCTTTGACAGGCTGCGCAAGTGCGGAAGAAACTGGATAGAGGAGTTGCCGGCAGCTCTTTGTTCAATCAGAATGACACCAAGTCGAGCCACCGGACAGACACCCTTTGCTCTTGTCTATGGAGCAGAGGCAGTTCTCCCCACGGAACTCGTATACGGATCTCCTCGAGTGCTCGCTTATGATGAGCTCGAGCAAGAGCAACTGCGACAAGATGACGTGTTGCTCCTCGAGGAGGAACGTCTCCAGGCTGCTGTACGAGCTGCTCGATACCAGCAAGCCTTGCGCCGCTATCATAGCCGCAAGGTCAAGGCCAGGAGTCTCGAGGAAGGCGACCTTGTTCTTCGGCGTGTTCAGTCCGCCAAGAATTCCAACAAGTTGACGCCGAAGTGGGAAGGCCCTTATCGGGTGAGACAAGTCACAAGGCCCGGCGCTGTCCGCCTTGAGACCGAAGAAGGCTTACCGGTGAGCAACTCCTGGAACATAGAGCATCTTCGCAAGTTTCACCCATAAGGCGCGGTTGCCGTGATCCGCTCCGGCAACCACCTTTTGTACAAGTCTTGCCGCTGTTGCTTGTAATCCTTTGTACAAAGCCGGGCGCAGATCCTGTGCATCAGTAAAGCTTTTGTGTTTCGCACTATTTGCCTATTCCGTGCTTTTCCTCGTTATTTGCATGCATTTTTTGGCATTTTTGCGCAACACATATACCCGGTAAGCATTAGCACGCCGAAAGGCTATATACTTGTTTCCCTCTTCTTTTTCTTTCCCTCTTAAGCAGAAGAAATGTTCCTCGTGCACAAGTTTGCCGGGGGAGGAGATGGAAGATGAACCAAGTGCTGTTCAAGATAGAGAAACCTTGTCGGGGAAGCAAGCAATATATGAAAGCTAAGTTACCAGAATTTGAGCAGTTCAAATTTTTAAATTTTAGTTATCTTCCTTGAACAACCACACTTTGTATGGAAAACCTGTGCGCGGAGGAACCTACCCGTGGCTAGCCGCACCCTTATCTTGTTTTCGAGTACGCTCAACGACTTAAGTGAGCTGCGACAAGTGTCGCGCCCTTGCTTCGTTTTCGAGTTTGCTCAGCAAGCTAAGTGCGTTGCGACTAGCTGCGGCAAGGTTACTTGCCGGTAAGACCTTGGCCAGCAGGCTGCTCAGAGTCCAGCACTCAGCGCTCGCGGCAAGGGCCCCTTGCCGGCAAGTCCCCTAAAAGCGTAGCGTTAAAAGCGTACAAAGTAAAGGACCAAGGCGAGGAAGATAACACATCATCGATTGATCAAAATAAGATAATATATTACAAAGGATAACTTGTCGCAATCACTAATAGATTCATGTCCATGGCACACTTTGCAGCAGCAAAGGAAATAGAAAGAAGGAGGCCTAATCTACGCGGTCGCCCTCGCGCCTGGAGATCTTGTTCACCTTGGCGATGATGTGGGCGACCTGCGCCTTCAGCGCCTCCTGATCTGCGTCGTCCGGCAAGCTGCGGTGGACGTTGACGAGATTTATGCCGGGGTTGCGGTAGACAATCTTGGTCAGGACACGCTCCAAGGTACCCGCGCAGAGCTGGCACGACTCTTCGGCCAGCTGCGCGGGGAGCTTCTGCTGCAGACGCGCGAGCGCCGGCGCGACCCCTATGAAGAAAAGACTGAGCTTGGCGCTGTGGGGGAGATTTGGGTCCGGAGAGTACACAAAGTGTTCAACCCTCAGCGCCATCAGCTCCTTGTCGATGTTGGAGGCGGAGGCGACCAGTTCCTCCGTCCATTGCTCCACCACCTGTTTGAAGAGGTTCGTGGAGGTGGCAGTGCTCTCCACTAGCTCCCGTTCCTTGCGAACCTCGTCCTTAAAATTGGTCTCGCGGTCCCGGGCGGCGTCGAGCGAATCCCTCAAAGTGGAGACCTTCAACTCAAGATCAGCAATCGAGTCCTTGGCGGCTTTGAGCTCGTCGCCCTGCTTGGAGAGGCGTACCTGAAGCTCGGAGTTGGTATGGGCGTCCCTCTCGCGCTCTATGTTGAGCGCGGTGACCCTCTCCGTGCTCGCCTTCAGGTACTCCTCCAGCTGCGCCACCTTGGCTTCAAGGTCCTTCTTGGCGTTTTCCGTGGCGATTGCAGCTTCCTTCACCTCCTTCAGAGCCTGCTCCCGAGCGGTGAGCTCGTCGTCGTGGGCATCGAGCTCAACCTTACGCTTGTTGAGTGCCCCTTCTCGCCGGGACAGCTCTTTGCCAGTTAAGCGCTGCTGCTCCTCAGCCTCAGCCTTCTCAAGCAGAAACTCCTGCTGCTCTCGGGCAAGCCTCTCGCGCTCCTCCGCCAAGTCGCGGAGGGCCGCCTGGTTGGCTGCGCGGAGTTCCGCGGCACGCTTCTCCAAGTCTGCCGCGGCTTTGGCGGTGAGGGCTTCTCGGGAGTCCAGCTTCGCCTGCCTGGCCCGGTAAAGGGCCAGGAGCCGGCGAAGCAGCTTCTCCTCCTCGGGCTCATCGCTCCCGCCAGGCGCCTCGACGATCTTCAATCCCGCAGAGGTGAGGACCTCTCCATCAAAGGTCTCTCCCTCCACGGGTGCTCGCGACGAGGATCCCCATGGCACTTGTATGAAGACGCCACCGGGAGCCTCAAGATAGAAGCCGGACTGCTCCTTATCGGCGGAGGGGTCGGCGGCCGGCGCAGCACTTGACGCTCCTGCCGCCTCTGGGCCGGCAGTGTGGCCGCCGTCCCCCTCCCCGGCCGCGGCGTCTGCGGCTGGAGCAGTCTCCTCCGCGGCAGGCTCGTCGGCTCCTGCCATGCCCTTAGCGGCAGTGGCGTTGCCGCCGTCGCCTTGCGCGCCCTCCTCGCCGGTGGCCTCGGTCTCCATCCGTTCCGGCGCGGGAGGGTCTAGAAGAAAAAGAAGAAAAGGAAACAGTCAAGCAAATATCCAAAAAGAAAAGTCCAAGGAGATAAAGTTGCAAGACTTACCTTCGCGGACGTCCTCAACGACTGGCTCCCTCACCGGGGAGTCCTCCCTTGGCGGTGGAGCAGTGGCTCCTGCTGGCGGAGGGCCGCCCGTGCCCTCCCTTGGCGGGGTGGTCGTCCTCGTCGGGCTGCTCGCCCTTGGCGGGGAGCCCGTCCTTGGCGGGGTGCCCATCCTCGTCGGAGCATTCTCCCTCACCGGGGAGTTCGCCCTTGGCGGACAGGGTGGGATCTGCAGCTCCTCGGGCGTGACCTCCGGTTGCCCCTGCGGCTGCGGCTCCGTCTCTGCAAAAGATAAACAAAACAAACAAGGAAACAAGATATCAGTACGAAGCAAAAACCTCAGGCGCGCCCGACAAGTAGGAAGTTCAAGACCAAACTTACGCTGGGGGCTGTGCTGGGGGCTCCTCCTCGGAGCAGTGCTTGGGTCCGGCAGGTTCGTCGCCGGCGCATCCCCTGTCGCCGCGGTGGGCGAGTCGTCGTCGACCTCGACCACGGGGATCTTGGCCCGCTTCGCCGCTCGCTGGGCCAGGGTCCTGAAAAACAAGAACAAGATCAGAATCATGAAAGAAGAATCAAGACAGAATTGAAGAAGCTACAAAATATAAATCCTTACTCCTATTCCTCGTCGTCGTCGTCGCTCAGGGCGGAGAAGTCGAACTCCACCTGGGGCGCGTCCGCGCGGGGAGTAGGAGGAGAAGGCTCCCTCGGGCGCTTGGTGGTCTCCGGGGCTGGGGGCTGCGAAGACCCAGCCTCCGTAGACGCCGAAGCCCGGGGAGCAGGTGGAGCAGCTGCTCCACTCTGGGAGGATCCCCCTCCGCTAGGTGCTGGCGCGCGAGGCGCCTCCGTCGCGGATGACGCGCGGGGCTCCTCCGCCGCAGCTGACGCGCGGGGCGCCTCCGCCGCGGCTGGTGCGTTGGGGACCCCCGCCGCGCTTTGGCTCGCCCTGGCGGCCCGCGCCGCCCGGCGAGCAGGCTACTGTCGGGGCGCCTGCGTCCTCGTCGCTGTAGGCGCCTTGCGGAGGCGCTTCCCGGGCGCTTGCTCTGGACTTGCCGGAGGTGAGGAGCTCTCCGACGACGAGGAGGCGTCGTCGCCGAGCCCTAGAGACCCGCTGGTGTCTTCCTCGGTTTCGGTGTCCTCCTCCTCCCCGGTAGGCCCGCTGGGTCCGGCATCCTGCCCTGCGGCCCTACTCCCTCCGGTGGCTCCGCTCCCTCCGGCACCTCTGCTGCCTCCGGCAACCTCGCCTCTTGCCGTGGCCTCGCTCACGATCCCGGGAATCCCGGCATGCCTCAGAGAAGGGACCCCGGCGAGCTCGTCGGGCGGAAGTTTGAGAAGTCTCCGGATCTCTGCCTCCTCGGCCTGGCACGACGCATCCTCAGCCTGTGCCTCGTCGACGGAGAACCCGAAGTCTCCTGCTGCTGCGGCTGCGGCGGCCTCTTCCACCCGGGTAGCAATATAAGCTATCTCTCGCTCCGGGGTGGCCCGAGTGAGACCCTTGATCTCCTCGGTGTTCTTCGGCACCTGGACCAAGTTATCAAAGAAACTCATGATGGCGTCGGGCGTGGGCACTATCCATGTTGGGTCGACGCCGTGAGAATCACACGCGGGCATCATTGCGCGCAAGCCGTCCCGGGCGGTGTTGTTGCACAGTGGCACCACTCCCCGAGGAGGTCTAAACCAATCCGGATGGGCCGGGTCATGCTTAAAAAGCTCCCGGACCATCCCCTTCAGCTCCAGCGACGTGAAGTTGAAGTTCAAACCTGGGCGCAGCCTCATGATATCCGCCGCATTGCCAAACTCCCATGCTGGCCTTTTCCTCTCCTGTAAAGGGGCAATGCGGCGGCGGAGGAAATCTGCCCCTACTTCTCCGATGGTCAACTTGGCTATCCGGAGACGAAGAATCCTGACGAGGGCGGCGTTGAGCTTGACATCATCCGGGGCAAAATCGCTCCAGTCCCTGCCGCGCACTATAGCAGTTGTGCGCGGCGCAGTGAAAGGCTCTGGCCGGTCCTCCACTATCCAGCACCAATCTGCGCGCCACTCCTCCCACTTTCCGCGGAGCTCCCCTTTCAGATATGACTCCTTCTTGTTCAAGCGGAAGACCCAAGAGATACCCCCGGAGAGGGGAGCGCCGGCCTCTACTCTAGGCGTAAAGAAATGCCTAAAGAGTGCTACGTTTGGATAGATCCCTATGTAGTTTTCGCACAGATGTGCGAAAACCGCCATCGTAAGGATGGCGTTGGGGGTGAAGTCTAAGAGATGGAGGTTGTAGGTGTTCATGATATCACAGAAAAACTCCTAGAATGGAGGGCACAAGCCGCAGTAGAAGAAGACAGCGAAGAAGAAGTACCCGCCGGGGAGCAGATCCTTGGCAGCGGCGGGGTAGACTCTGGTCCGGGGATGAGCCTTGGTCTCCTTGGCCCAGAAGAGGTAGTACCGGTTCCAGAGCTCCCTCGCGCTGAGCCTCGGCGCGAAGACCACATTCCTCTTCCGCAGGAGGGCGAGCTTCGCCGCCTGCTCAGATTTCTCCTTCTTGGCCTTCTCCGCCTTCGCCTTCTCGGTCTTCGGGGCCATGGCGGAGGCGGCGGGGAAAGGGGCGAGGAGTTCGGCGGCACCGCAGATGCGGAAGACGGCGGAGGAGGTGTGGAGGCGGAGCGCAGAGGGGGATTTCTGGAGGTTGAGGAAGCAATGAAAGCGCAGGAGGGAAACTGCCCCTGCTCCCTCTGCTTTTATGGGGGGAGTGGGGGACGCTCCACATTTCCCATTAAAGAACGTGGCCACGATCTCTCCCACGACGCCGCAATCGACGCGTGCCGTTAGGGAGGGGCGCGGCGGATGCGGAAGGGAATCTACGGCTCGTTGTGGGCCGCGCGTGCCCGTGCACTGTTTTGGGCCTGGCCCAACAGCGCTCGGCACCGTGTGTGGCCCAGGCCCGGGGGCTCCTGTCGGTGTACTAAGGTAGGGGTACCTTATTACCCCAACTTGTGCACGGGCAATAGCAGCTTCCCGCGGCAGGGCTCACCACACGCTTGCCGGAGACCTTTCCAATCCTTATTAAGCCATTCAAAAACAAAGTATACGAGACAGAAGATCAAGCCCCCGGCAAGTAGAGCTTGCCGGGAAGGCCGTCCCAGGCTCAAGACTATAACATTAACGCAAGACCCTGGCAAGAGGAGCTTGCCAGGAAGACCAGAAGATTACATCTCAAAAGACGTGCCTCGGCGCAACACGCGCCCCGGCAGGGCCCGGGGAGCGACAAGCTTCAGGGCCCGGCGAGGCCAAGGCCCCGGCAAGGTGCTTGCCGGGGGAACTCACGCTGTGTGCCTGCGCTCCAGCTCATCGGCCCACGCGTCGCCCCTGGGGTCTTCCCAGGGACGCGTGGCGGATGGCTGTGCAGCCTGGGGGACACGGTGGCGCTCCACGGTGACGAGGCTACCGCCGTGGCGAACGGAGACGCACGGGCGGGCGCTTTTGGGGTCGACGGCGACGGGCATTTAATGCTCTTGTCCCCCACTGTCAAAGTAGGTGATGACCACTGTTCATCCACTATTCCCGCACTGTTACAACCACCACCAAAGTTACGTTTTTACCCTTCTTCTACGTTGACACCTATCGGTGACCCCTTGAGCTATAAAAGGAGGCCCATGCACAACGTAGAAAGGGTTCGGAACCTAGACAGCTCTCTCGCTCGGTGTATCTAGTTCTTCAAGCTCCCGAGCTCCAACACTCAATACAATCTAAGCAGGAGTAGGGTTTTACGCGTCCGTCGCGGCCCGAACCTGGGTAAACTGCCCACGTGCTCTCCTCGATCTGCTCTTCGTGCTCCCTCCGCTCCCTTACCGCAACGTACAAGGGGCTCCGGTCCCATAGGTGTTCGTGGTGGACAGTTTCCCCCGACATCTTTGGCGCGCCAGGTAGGGGGCGTCGAGGTTGTGCGAACCTGATCCGGCGTTCACGCGGGCGCATTCTTCATCAACTTCTCCAGCTACATCAACTTCATCAGCAACAGCGACATGGCCCCGAAGAAGAAGGCTTCGGAGGTCGCAGGCCCGTCTGCGTCTGTTCCACCACCACCAGAACCAACGGTGGGTGGAGGAGACGCAGGCGGAAGGGTGATCGCCGGCGAGGAAACTCGCGGCGCCACCAAATCCAAGGACAAGACGGACGACCGAGCCTCGGTGTCCGTAGATGCGCCTCGTCCATCGCAGCAGAAGACAACCCAGCAGCGCCGAGGTATAGGAGGTACCATCCGCTTGCTGGAGCAAGGACAAACCGAAGGTTCGCGGGATGCTCCAGACCACTGTCCTGGCACGAGCAAGGTGCGGTCGCCGGGGCGGGAAACTGCTCCTTCTAACCCTGTTAGGAGTCCGAGCATATCCCGCTCCTCGCACCGCTCACCCCCGCTCCCCTCCTCCCCAGCAGAAGCGCTCGCAAGAGCGCAACTCCTCCTCGATTTCCCACCAGCGGCAGACAAGGCCGAAGACTGGAGGGCAACAATCCAAAGCCTCATCTCCTTCGCCAACAACGATACGCCGCAGCAGCCGGCGACATCGCGGCTGCGGCAAGTCGAGAAGACGAAGGCCGACGGCGACAAGACCGCCGGGGGTGCGACCACCGTGCACTCCTCGCCGCGGAAGGAGAAGACGCCTCCCCGCCGGATTAACGTCGACGACGACTCCACGGCGTCGTCGGATCCGCGGGCTCGTCGGGACCAGCGCCAAGTCCTTGACGACCGGCGACAAGAAGACGCTCGGACAACGATCGAGCGCCGCCGAGAAGCTCGGCGGCAATCAGATCAACGCGCTGGGACCGCTGTTGACACACCCGCGCCCGGTGAGCCAGGCGACTTGCCGTATGCGGCAGGTTGCCCTGCGTTTACCCGTGAGCTGCGGCGTGTCCAGTGACCCAGCGTGAAAAATTTCAGGCCTGACGTACCCGAGAAGTACGAAGGCAAGACGCACCCCTCGGAGTTTCTCAGCATCTACACCATCGCGGTGCAGGCTGCCGGGGGGCGCGACGAGAAGATACTGGCGAACTACTTCCCGCTGGTGCTTAAGCCGAACGTCCGTTCTTGGCTTATGCACTTGCCGGAAGGCTCCATTTCTTCATGGGCAGATCTTTGCCATCAGTTTGTTGGCGCCTTCACGGGCGGCCACAAACCCCACGACCAGGAGAGTGATCTCCACATCTTGGCCCAGAAGGAAGGAGAACCCCTGCGCAAGTACATCCAACGATTCAGCCGCGTGCAGCACAACATCCCCGACGTCCACCCTGCTGCGGTTATTAGCGCGTTCCACCAGAACGTGCGTAACCGCCGCATGCGTGAGGAGATGGCCATGACCAAGATACGGGACGTCAGTGAGCTCTATGCTCTAGCTGATAAGTGCGCGCGCGCCGAAGAGGGGAGGAGACTCCCTGGGCAGGATGCTGGCGCAGGGGGAAACGACAGCGAGGATGCCGCCCCGGCAAAGAAGAGCCGGCGGCGGAACAATAGAAAGAAGAAGAGCAAGGAAGTGCTTGTCGTCGAGAAGTCCGGCAAGGAGGCTCCCGCCAAGCAAGCACAGGCTGGTGGCTCCGGCAAGGAGCCTGCCCCTGTAGCGGCAGCCGACAAGCAGGACGGCTCCGACAAGCAATATTGCAAGATCCACCGCACCAAGGGCCACGACCTCTCCAACTGCAAGCGCGTTGAGTACCTCGTCGAGCAGCAGAAAGCTGAGTACGAGCGTCGCGACAAGGAGAAGGCCCAAGGTGGCGGAGGAGAGCCAAGCAAGAAGCGGCCATTCAATGGCCGGGGAGGACGCCGCGGCAAGGCCAAGCAGCGGCAAGGTGATCGACCTCCCCGGGGCCGCGACAAGGACGAAGAAGACAACGACGATGACAGGGAGGAAGAAGATAACAGCGAGCAGGAGTTCCAGAAGGCCACGGAAGTCCTATGTATCGACGGAGGCGCCTCTCTGCACACTTCCCATCGCCAACTCAAGCAGTGGGTGCGGGAAGTCAACGCAGCTGAGCCGCCCGTTGAGTCACGCAGGCTGCTGAAGTGGTCCAGCACGCCCATCATTTTTGATCTTGAGGATCACCCTGACCGCACCACTGCGGTCGGGTGCTTGCCGATGTTGGTCTCACCAACTATCCGCAACCTCAAGGTCACTAAAATGCTGGTTGACGGCGGGGCCGGCCTAAACTTGATCTCCTCGGCTGTGATCAAGAAACTCCAAATCCCAGATGGCGAGCTCGAAGAGACCAGTTCGTTCCAAGGAATAAACCCGGGAAGGAGCAAGCCCAAGGGGAAGATCACTCTGCCAGTGACCTTTGGCGGGGAGCTTAACTTCAGGACGGAGAGGATAACCTTTGACGTTGCCGATATCCCATTGCCATACAATGGGATACTTGGACGTCCTGCCCTCACCAAGTTCATGGCAGCTTCCCACTATGCCTACAATGTACTCAAGATGCCGGGGCCGATAAGCGTCATCACTGTCCATGGCGACAAGAAGGACGCGCTTATCTGCGCCGACAAGATCTACCGGGATGCAGCAGCCGCGGCGGAGAGCAGTACACTTGCCGCTGAAGCTCCCGGGGGGAAGAAGACCAAGACCAAGTCCGGCAAGTGCTCTGGGACCCACTCCGGCAAACGCACCTCTTCGGAGTGCTGCGCTGCCGTCGAGGACGTTCCATCGAGCTCCACCGGCAAGTGCAAGAAAGGGATGGCCGCTCCACCGGCAACCAATAAGGTGTCCGCCAAGGAGGACGACACTGGTGGTACCTTCACCATCAGTGCTACGCTTGACAGCAAATAGGAAAGCGCGCTCGTTGCCTTCCTGCGGGCGAATGTCGATGTGTTTGCGTGGCAACCCTCTGACATCCCCGGCGTTCCCAGGAAGGTAATTGAGCACAAGCTTGCTGTGTGTCCTCATGCGCGGCCCGTCAAGCAGAAGGTTAGAAAGCAAGCCGTGGAGCGCCAAGAATTCATTGCCGAAGAGATCAAGAAGTTAGAAGCAGCAGGCCTGGTTAGAGGCGTGATCCATCCGACGTGGTTAGCAAACCCAGTTGTCGTGCGTAAGGCCAATGGGAAGTGGAGACTGTGTATAGACTTCACTGATGTGAATAAAGCATGTCCCAAGGATCCATTTCCCTTGCCGCGCATTGACCAGATTGTTGACTCCACTGCTGGATGTGAGCTACTTTCCTTCCTTGATGCATATTCAGGATATCATCAGATATTCATGGCCAAGGAAGATGAAGAGAAGACTGCATTTATCAGTCCATGCGGCACATATTGCTTCATACGCATGCCCTTCGGATTGAAGAATGCAGGATCAACATTTGCAAGGGTGGTGTACACTGCTTTTGAGCCACAGATTCAGAGAAATGTGGAAGCTTACATGGATGACATAGTGGTCAAAAGCAAGAGCAAAGATACACTGATCCAAGATTTGGAAGAGACGTTTGAGAATCTGCGCAAGATCCAGCTTAAGTTGAACCCCGAGAAGTGCGTCTTCGGAGTCCCCTCCGGCAAGCTTCTCGGGTTCTTTGTATCTCAGAGGGGGATCGAAGCCAACCCCGACAAGATTAAAGCCATCGAGCAGATCGAAGCCCCGAAGCGCGTCAAAGACGTGAGGAGACTTGCAGGTTGTGTAGCTGCCCTCAGTAGGTTCATTTCAAAGTCTGCAGAACGCGCCCTACCTTTCTTCAAAATCTTGAAGAAGGCAGGTCCTATGAAATGGACTCCGGAAGCGGAGGCAGCGCTGCAAGACTTGAAGCGATACTTATCCTCCACTCCAACACTTGTCGCACCTAAACCACAAGAGAAGTTGCTGCTATACCTAACAGCAACCAATCAAGTGGTTAGTGCTGCGTTGGTAGCGGAGAGGGAGGCAGAGGAAGAGCCTACACCACCGGCAAGCGAATCCAGCGACAAGCAGGGGGCCGCTCCGACAAGCTCTAGCCCCGACAAGGACAACTCTGCACAGCAACAAGGAGAAGTGCGGAAGAAGATGGTGCAGCGCCCAGTGTATTTTGTGAGTTCCCTCTTGCAGGGGGCTAGATCAAGATACTCTGGGGTGCAGAAGTTGCTTTTCGGCCTCCTCATGGCCTCGAGAAAGCTGCGTCATTACTTCCAAGCTCATGAGATAACAGTGGTCACTCGCATTCCGTTGAAGAGGATATTGCACAATCCAGAAGCAACAGGCAGGATCGTCGAGTGGGCACTGGAGCTGTCAAGCTTTGGTCTCAAGTTTGAGAGTACTTCAACCATACAGAGCCGAGCTTTGGCAGAGTTCATAGCTGAATGGACCCCAACGCCCGATGAAGAAGTCCCAGAGACAAGTGTTCCCATACAAGAAGCGACAAGTGAATGGGTAATGTACTTTGATGGTGCCTTCTCGCTGCAAGGTGCCGGTGCCGGCGTGGTACTCATCGCGCCCACCGGAGAGCACCTCAAGTATGTTATCCAGATGCACTTTCCCAGGGAGCAAGCGACAAACAATACTGCTGAGTATGAAGGCTTGCTCGCCGGCCTCAGGATTGCGGCCGAACTTGGGATCAAGAAGCTGATTATGCGGGGAGATTCTCAGTTGGTGGTCTGACAAGTCAACAAGAGTTACCAGAGCCCTTTGATGGAAGCTTATGTAGATGAAGTGAGGAAGCTTGAAGAACGCTTTGAAGGTCTGCAAATGGAGCACGTTCCAAGAGCTCAGAATGATATTGCGGACGGCCTTTCAAAGTGTGTTGCGATGAAGTTACCTGTGGAACCAGGGACCTTCCTGCTCAAGCTAACTCAGCCATCCGTTACACCATCAGTTGGGCAAAGTAAGAAGAGAAAGTTGATCTCCGGCGACTACTTGCCGGCGGATCTTCCCGAAGCCGCCGCCAAGGTTCCCAAGATCAACGACCAGAACGCTGAGGAACAGTTTGCTCCTGCAGATCCTAGGGTCTGTACAGTTGAAGCAATCGTTCCCGACAAGCCTCGCCCCAGCGAGCTTGCCGGGGGACCGTCAGCTCCGGCAGAACCAGAGGTTCTTGCCGTGGAAGCTGGGGTTCCCGCAGTGGCCCTCATGCCTTTAGTCCTTGCTGTTGAGCCTAGGGCTCCAGCATGGGCGCATCAGATTGTCCGTTTTCTACAAACTAGAGAACTTCCCGACGACCCAGAAGAGATAGAGAAGATAACCAGGCAGTCAAGTATGTACCAGTTCGTGGACAACGAACTGTACAGAAGAAGACTCAATGGTGTCAGGTTGAAGTGCATTTGCAGGGAAGATGGACAAAAGCTGTTGGCAGAAATACATGGAGGCATATGTGGCCACCACATTGGCGCAAGGGCACTTGCCGGGAAGGCGTTCCGGCAAGGGTTCTTCTGGCCAGAAGCCCTCCAAGATGCAACTGCACAAGTAACCAAGTGTGAAGCGTGCCAATTCCATGCCAAACAAATTCATCAGCCAGCTCAAGCTCTCCAGACGATCCCTTTGTCCTGGCCCTTCTCGGTCTGGGGGCTCGATATCCTCGGCCCTTTCCCCCGTGCTGTCGGGGGCTTTGAGTACTTGTACGTTGCAAACGACAAGTTCACAAAGTGGCAAGAAGTGGAACCGGTGAGAAAGGTGACAGCACAGTCAGCGGTCAGGTTCTTCAGGTCAATTGTTTGCCGTTTCGGAATCCCTAACAGGATCATCACAGACAACGGTACACAGTTCACTAGTCGCACCTTCATGCAGTACGTCCAAGACCTTGGCGCCAAGGTCTGCTTCGCTTCTGTTGCTCACCCGAGGAGCAACGGTCAAGCGGAGAGGGCAAATGCTGAAGTGCTGCGCGGGCTCAAGACAAGGACCTTTGACAGGCTGCGCAAGTGCGGAAGAAACTGGATAGAGGAGTTGCCGGCGGCTCTTTGGTCTATCAGAACGACACCAAGTCGAGCCACCGGACAGACACCCTTTGCTCTTGTCTATGGAGCAGAGGCAGTTCTCCCCACGGAACTCGTATACGGATCTCCTCGAGTGCTCGCTTATGATGAGCTCGAGCAAGAGCAACTGCGACAAGATGACGTGTTTCTCCTCAAGGAGGAACGTCTCCAGGCTGCTGTACGAGCTGCTCGATACCAGCAAGCCTTGCGCCGCTATCATAGCCGCAAGGTCAAGGCCAGGAGTCTCGAGGAAGGCGACCTTGTTCTTCGGCGTGTTCAGTCCGCCAAGAATTCCAACAAGTTGACGCCGAAGTGGGAAGGCCCTTATCGGGTGAGACAAGTCACAAGGCCCGGCGCTGTCCGCCTTGAGACCGAAGAAGGCTTACCGGTGAGCAACTCCTGGAACATAGAGCATCTTCGCAAGTTTCACCCATAAGGCGCGGTTGCCGTGATCCGCTCCGGCAACCACCTTTTGTACAAGTCTTGCCGCTGTTGCATGTAATCCTTTGTACAAAGCCGGGCGCAGATCCCGTGCATCAGTAAAGCTTTTGTGTTTCGCACTATTTGCCTTTTCCGTGCTTTTCCTCGTTATTTGCATGCATTGTTTGGCATTTTTGCGCAACACATATACCCGGTAAGCATTAGCACGCCGAAAGGCTATATACTTGTTTCCCTCTTCTTTTTCTTTCCCTCTTAAGCAGAAGAAATGTTCCTCGCGCACAAGTTTGCCGGGGGAGGAGATGGAAGATGAACCAAGTGTTGTTCAAGAAAGAGAAACCTTGTCGGGGAAGCAAGCAATATATGAAAGCTAAGTTACCAGAATTTGAGCAGTTCAAATTTTTAAATTTTAGTTATCTTCCTTGAACAACCACACTTTGTATGGAAAACCTGTGCCCGGAGGAACCTACCCGTGGCTAGCCGCACCCTTATCTTGTTTTTGAGTACGCTCAACGACTTAAGTGAGCTGCGACAAGTGTCGCGCCCTTGCTTCGTTTTCGAGTTCGCTCAGCAAGCTAAGTGCGTTGCGACTAGCTGCGGCAAGGTTACTTGCCGGTAAGACCTTGGCCAGCAGGCTGCTCAGAGTCCAGCACTCAGCGCTCGCGGCAAGGGCCCCTTGCCGGCAAGTCCCCTAAAAGCGTAGGGTTAAAAGCGTACAAAGTAAAGGACCAAGGCGAGGAAGATAACACAGCATCGATTGATCAAAATAAGATAATATATTACAAAGGATAACTTGTCGCAATCACTAATAGATTCATGTCCATGGCACACTTTGCAGCAGCAAAGGAAATAGAAAGAAGGAGGCCTAATCTACGCGGTCGCCCTCGCGCCTGGAGATCTTGTTCACCTTGGCGATGATGTGGGCGACCTGCGCCTTCAGCGCCTCCTGATCTGCGTCGTCCGGCAAGCTGCGGAGGACGTTGACGAGATTTATGCCGGGGTTGCGGTAGACAATCTTGGTCAGGACACGCTCCAAGGTACCCGCGCAGAGCTGGCGCGACTCATCGGCCAGCTGCGCGGGGAGCTTCTGCTGCAGACGCGCGAGCGCCGGCGCGACCCCTCTGAAGAAAAGACTGAGCTTGGCGCTGTGGGGGAGATTTGGGTCCGGAGAGTACACAAGGTGTTCAACCCTCAGCGCCATCAGCTCCTTGTCGATGTTGGAGGCGGAGGCGACCAGTTCCTCCGTCCATTGCTCCACCGCCTGTTTGAAGAGGTTCGTGGAGGTGGCAGTGCTCTCCACCAGCTCTCGTTCCTTTCGAACCTCCTCCTTCAACTTGGTCTCGCGGTCCCGGGCGGCGTCAAGCGAATCCCTCAAAGTGGAGACCTTCAACTCAAGATGAGCAATCGAGTCCTTGGCGGCTTTGAGCTCGTCGCCCTGCTTGGAGAGGCGTACCTTAAGCTCGGAGTTGGTATGGGCGTCCCTCTCGCGCTCTATGTTGAGCGCGGTGACCCTCTCCGTGCTCGCCTTCAGGTACTCCTCCAGCTGCGCCACCTTGGCTTCAAGGTCCTTCTTGGCGTTTTCCGCGGCGATTGCAGCTTCCTTCACCTCCTTCAGAGCCTGCTCCCGGGCGGTGAGCTCGTCGTCGTGGGCGTCGAGCTCAACCTTACGCTGGTTGAGCGCCCCTTCTCGCCGGGACAGCTCTTCGCCAGTTAAGCGCTGCTGCTCCTCGGCCTCAGCCTTCTCAAGCAGAAACTCCTGCTGCTCTCGGGCAAGCCTCTCGCGCTCCTCCGCCAAATCGCGGAGGGCCGCCTGGTTGGCTGCGCGGAGTTCCGCGGCACGCTTCTCCAAGTCTGCCGCGGCCTTGGCGGTGAGGGCTTCTCAGGAGTCCAGCTTCGCCTGCCTGGCCCGGTAAAGGGCCAGGAGCCAGCGAAGCAGCTTCTCCTCCTCGGGCTCATCGCTCCCGCCAGGCGCCTCGACGATCTTCAATCCCGCGGAGGTGAGGACCTCTCCATCAAAGGTCTCTCCCTCCACGGGTGCTCGCGACGAGGATCCCCATGGCACTTGTATGAAGACGCCACCGGGAGCCTCAAGATAGAAGCCGGACTGCTCCTTATCGGCGGAGGGGTCGGCGGCCGGCGCAGCGCTTGACGCTCCTGCCGCCTCTGGGCCGGCAGTGTGGCCGCCGTCCCCCTCCCCGGCCGCGGCGTCTACGGCTGGAGCAGTCTCCTCCGCGGCAGGCTCGTCGGCTCCAGCCATGCCCTCAGCGGCAGTGGCGTTGCCGCCGTCGCCTTGCGCGCCCTCCTCGCCGGTGGCCTCGGTCTCCATCCGGTCCGGCGCGGGAGGGTCTAGAAGAAAAAGAAGAAAAGGAATCAGTCAAGCAAATATCCAAAAAGAAAAGTCCAAGGAGATAAAGTTGCAAGACTTACCTTCGCGGACGTCCTCAACGACTGGCTCCCTCGCCGGGGAGTCCTCCCTTGGCGGTGGAGCAGTGGCTCCTGCTGGCGGAGGGCCGCCCGTGCCCTCCCTTGGCGGGGTGGTCGTCCTCGTCGGGCTGCTCGCCCTTGGCGGGGAGCCCGTCCTTGGCGGGGTGCCCATCCTCGTCGGAGCATTCTCCCTCGCCGGGGAGTTCGCCCTTGGCGGACAGGGTGGGATCTGCAGCTCCTCGGGCGTGACCTCCGGTTGCCCCTGCGGCTGCGGCTCCGTCTCTGCACAAGATAAACAAAACAAACAAGGAAACAAGATATCAGTACGAAGCAAAAACCTCAGGCGCGCCCGACAAGTAGGAAGTTCAAGACCAAACTTACGCTGGGGGCTGCTCCTCGGAGCAGCGCTTGGGTCTGGCAG
This sequence comes from Secale cereale, assembly GCA_902687465.1. Lineage (NCBI taxonomy): Eukaryota > Viridiplantae > Streptophyta > Magnoliopsida > Poales > Poaceae > Secale > Secale cereale. The sequence continues at coordinate 505,607,969 of LR738713.1, forward strand.
GTTCATCGCCGGCGCATCCCCTGTCGCCGCGGCGGGCGAGTCGTCGTCGACCTCGACCACGGGGATCTTGGCCCGCTTCGCCGCTCGCTGGGCCAGGGTCCTGAAAAACAAGAACAAGATCAGAATCATGAAAGAAGAATCAAGACAGAATTGAAGAAGCTACAAAATATAAATGCTTACTCCTCTTCCTCGTCGTCGTCATCGTCGCTCAGGGCGGAGAAGTTGAACTCCACCTAGGGCGCGCCCGCGCGAGGAGTAGGAGGAGAAGGCTCCCTCGGGCGCTTGGTGGTCTCTGGGGCTGGGGGCTGCGAAGACCCAGCCTCCGTAGACGCCGAAGCCCGGGGAGCAGGCGGAGCAGCTGCTCCACTCTGGGAGGATCCCCCTCCGCTAGGTGCTGGCGCGTGAGGCGCCTCCGCCGCGGCTGGTGCGTTGGGGACCCCCGCCGCGCTTTGGCTCGCCCTGGCGGCCCGCGCCGCCCGGCGAGCAGGCTGCTGTCGGGGCGCCTGCGTCCTCGTCGCTGTAGGCGCCTTGCGGAGGCGCTTCCCGGGCGCTTGCTCTGGACTTGCCGGAGGTGAGGAGCTCTCCGATGACGAGGAGGCGTCGTCGCCGAGCCCTAGAGACCCGCCGGTGTCTTCCTCGGTTTCGGTGTCCTCCTCCTCCCCGGTAGGCCCGCTGGGTCCGGCATCCTGCCCTGCGGCCCTACTCCCTCCGGTGGCTCCGCTCCCTCCGGCACCTCTGCTGCCTCCGGCAACCTCGCCTCTTGCCGCGGCCTCGCTCACGATCCCGGGAATCCCGGCATGCCTCAGAGAAGGGACCCCGGCGAGCTCGTCGGGCGGAAGTTTGAGAAGTCTCCGGATCTCTGCCTCCTCGGCCTGGCACGATGCATCCTCAGCCTCTGCCTCGTCGACGGAGAACCCGAATTCTCCTGCTGGTGCGGCTGCGGCGGCCTCTTCCACCCGGGTAGCAATATAAGCTATCTCTCACTCCGTGGTGGCCCGAGTGAGACCCTTGATCTCCTCGGTGTTCTTCGGCACCTCGACCAAGTTATCAAAGAAACTCATGATGGCGTCGGGCGTGGGCACTATCCATGTTGGGTCGACGCCGTGAGAATCACACGTGGGCATCATTGCGCGCAAGCCGTCCCGGGCGGTGCTGTTGCACAGTGGCACCACTCCCCGGGGAGGTCTAAACCACTCCGGATGGGCCGGGTCATGCTTAAAAAGCTCCGGGACCATCCCCTTCAGCTCCAGCGACGTGAAGTTGAAGTTCAAACCTGGGCGCAGCCTCATGATATCCGCCGCATTGCCAAACTCCCATGCTGGCCTTTTCCTCTCCTGTAAAGGGGCAATGCGGCGGCGGAGGAAATCTGCCCCTACTTCTCCGATGGTCAACTTGGCTACCCGGAGACGAAGAATCCTGACGAGGGCGGCGTTGAGCTTGACATCATCCGGGGCCAAATCGCTCCAGTCCCTGCCGCGCACTATGGCAGTTGTGCACGGCGCAGTGAAAGGCTCTGGCCGGTCCTCCACTATCCAGCACCAATCTGTGCGCCACTCCTCCCACTTGCCGCGGAGATCCCCTTTCAGATATGACTCCTTCTTGTTCAAGCGGAAGACCCAAGAGATACCCCCGGAGAGGGGAGCGCCGGCCTCTACTCTAGGCGTAAAGAAATGCCTAAAGAGTGCTACGTTTGGATAGATCCCTATGTAGTTTTCGCATAGATGTGCGAAAACCGCCATCGTAAGGATGGCGTTGGGGGTGAAGTCTAAGAGATGGAGGTTGTAGGTGTTCATGATATCACAGAAAAACTCCGAGAATGGAGGGCACAAGCCGCAGTAGAAGAAGACAGCGAAGAAGAAGTACCCGCCGGGGAGCAGATCCTTGGCAGCGGCGGGGTAGACTCTGGTCCGGGGATGAGCCTTGGTCTCCTTGGCCCAGAAGAGGTAGTACCGGTTCCAGAGCTCACTCGCGCTGAGCCTCGGCGCGAAGACCACATTCCTCTTCCGCAGGAGGGCGAGCTTCGCCGCCTGCTCAAATTTCTCCTTCTTGGCCTTCTCCGCCTTCGCCTTCTCGGTCTTCGGGGCCATGGCGGAGGCGGCGGGGAAAGGGGCGAGGAGTTCGGCGGCGCCGCAGATGCGGAAGACAGCGGAGGAGGTGTGGAGGCGGAGCGCAGAGGGGGATTTCTGGAGGTTGAAGAAGCAATGAAAGCGCAGGAGGGAAACTGCCCCTGCTCCCTCTGCTTTTATGGGGGGAGTGGGGGACGCTCCACATTTCCCATTAAAGAACGTGGCCACGATCTCTCCCACGACGCCGCAATCGACGCGTGCCGTTAGGGAGGGGCGCGGCGGATGCGGAAGGGAATCTACGGCTCGCTGTGGGCCGCGCGTGCCCATGCACTGTTTTGGGCCTGGCCCAACAACGCTCGGCACCGTGTGTGGCCCAGGCCCGGGGGCTCCTGTCGGTGTACTAAGGTAGGGGTACCTTAGTACCCCAACTTGTGCACGGGCAATAGCAGCTTCCCGCGGCAGGGCTCACCACACGCTTGCCGGAGACCTTTCCAATCCTTATTAAGCCATTCAAAAACAAAGTATACGAGATAGAAGATCAAGCCCCCGGCAAGTAGAGCTTGCCGGGAAGGCCGTCCCAGGCTCAAGACTATAACATTAACGCAAGACCCTGGCAAGAGGAGCTTGCCAGGAAGACGAGAAGATTACATCTCAAAAGACGTGCCTCGGCGCAACATGCGCCCCGGCAGGGCCCGGGGAGCGACGAGCTTCAGGGCCCGGCGAGGACAAGGCCCCGGCAAGGTGCTTGCCGGGGGAACTCACGCTGTGTGCCTGCGCTCCAGCTCATCGGCCCACGCATCGCCCTGGGGTCTTCCCAGGGACGCGTGGCGGATGGCTGTGCAGCCTGGGGGACACGGTGGCGCTCCACGGTGACGAGGCTACCGCCGTGGCGAACGGAGACACACGGGCGGGCGCTTTTGGGGTCGACGGCGACGGGCATTTAATGCTCTTGTCCCCCACTGTCAAAGTAGGTGATGACCACTGTTCATCCACTGTTCCCGCACTGTTACAACCACCACCAATGTTACGTTTTTACCCTTCTTCTACGTTGACACCTGTCGGTGACCCCTTGAGCTATAAAAGGAGGCCCATGCACAACGTAGAAAGGGTTCGGAACGTAGACAGCTCTCTCGCTCGGTGTATCTAGTTCTTCAAGTTCCCGAGCTCCAACACTCAATACAATCTAAGCAGGAGTAGGGTTTTATGCGTCCGTCGTGGCCCGAACCTGGGTAAACTGCCCGCGTGCTCTCCTCGATCTGCTCTTCGTCCGGTCCCATAGGTGTTCGTGGTGGATAGTTTCCCCCGACATCTTTGGCGCGCCAGGTAGGGGGCGTCGAGGTTGTGCGAACCTGATCCGGCGTTCACGCGGGCGCATTCTTCATCAAATTCTCCAGCTACATCAACTTCATCAGCAACAGCGACATGGCCCCGAAGAAGAAGGCTTCGGAGGTCGCAGGCCCGTCTGCGTCTGTTCCACCACCACCAGAACCAACGGTGGGTGGAGGAGACGCCGGCGGAAGGGTGATCGCCGGCGAGGAAACTCGCGGCGCCACCAAATCCAAGGACAAGACGGACGACCGAGCCTCGGTGTCCGTAGATGCGCCTCGTCCATCGCAGCAGACGACAACCCAGCAGCGCCGAGGTACAGGAGGTACCATCCGCTTGCTGGGGCAAGGACAAACCGGAGGTTCGCGGGATGCTCCAGACAACCGTCCTGGCACGAGCAAGGTGCGGTCGCCGGGGCGGGAAACTGCTCCTTCTAACCCTGTTAGGAGTCCGAGCATATCCCGCTCTTCGCACCGCTCGCCCCCGCTCCCCTCCTCCCCAGCAGAAGCGCTCGCAAGAGCGCAACTGCTCCTCGATTTCCCACCAGCGGCAGACAAGGCCGAAGACTGGAGGGCAACAATCCAAAGCCTCATCGCCTTCGCCAACAACGATACGCCGCAGCAGCCGGCGACATCGCGGCCGCGGCAAGTCGAGAAGACGAAGGCCGACGGCGACAAGACCGCCGGGGGTGCGACCACCGTGCACTCCCCGCCGCGGAAGCAGAAGACGCCTCCCCGCCGGATTAACGTCGACGACGACTCCACGGCGTCGTCGGATCCGCGGGCTCGTCGGGACCAGCGCCAAGTCCTTGACGACCGTCGACAAGAAGACGATCGGACGACGATCGAGCGCCGCCGAGAAGCTCGGCGGCAATCAGATCAACGCGCTTGGACCGCTGTTGACACACCCGCGCCCGGTGAGCCAGGCGACTTGCCGTACGCGGCAGGTTGCCCTGCGTTTACCCGTGAGCTGCGGCGTGTCCAGTGGCCCAGCGTGAAAAATTTCAGGCCTGACGTACCCGAGAAGTACGACGGCAAGACGCACCCCTCGGAGTTTCTCAGCATCTACACCATCGCGGTGCAAGCTGCCGGGGGGCGTGACGAGAAGATACTGGCGAACTACTTCCCGCTGGTGCTTAAGCCGAACGTCCGTTCTTGGCTTATGCACTTGCCGGAAGGCTCCATTTCTTCATGGGCAGATCTTTGCCATCAGTTTGTTGGCGCCTTCACGGGCGGCCACAAACCCCACGGCCAGTAGAGTGATCTCCACATCTTGGCCCAGAAGGAAGGAGAACCCCTGCGCAAGTACATCCAACGATTCAGCCGCGTGCAGCACAACATCCCCGACGTCCACCCTGCTGCGGTGATAGCGCGTTCCACCAGAACGTGCGTAACCGCCGCATGCGTGAGGAGATGGCCATGACCAAGATACGGGATGTCAGCGAGCTCTATGCTCTAGCTGATAAGTGCGCGCGCGCCGAAGAGGGGAGGAGACTCCCCGGGGAGGATGCTGGCGCAGGGGGAAGCGACAGCGAGGATGCCGCCCCGGCAAAGAAGAGCCGGCGGCGGAACAATAGAAAGAAGAAGAGCAAGGAAGTGCTTGTCGTCGAGAAGTCCGGCAAGGAGGCTCCCGCCAAGCAAGCACAGGCTGGTGGCTCCGGCAAGGAGCCTGCCCCTGTAGCGGCAGCCGACAAGCAGAACGGCTCCGACAAGCAATATTGCAAGATCCACCGCACCAAGGGCCACGACCTCTCCAACTGCAAGCGCGTTGAGTACCTCGTCGAGCAGCAGAAAGCTGAGTACGAGCGTCGCGACAAGGAGAAGGCCCAAGGTGGCGGAGGAGAGCCAAGCAAGAAGCGGGCATTCAATGGCCGGGGAGGACGCCGCGGCAAGGCCAAGCAGCGGCAAGGTGATCGACCTCCCCGGGGCCGCGACAAGGACGAAGAAGACGACGACGATGACAGGGTGGAAGAAGATAACAGCGAGCAGGAGTTCCAGAAGGCCACGGAAGTCCTATGTATCGACGGAGGCGCCTCTCTGCACACTTCCCATCGCCAACTCAAGCAGTGGGTGCGGGACGTCAACGCAGCTGAGCCGCCCGTTGAGTCACACAGGCTTCTGAAGTGGTCCAGCACGCCCATCATTTTGGATCTTGAGGATCACCCTGACCGCACCACTGCGGTCGGGTGCTTGTCTTCTACGTTGACACATGTCAATAACCCCTTGAGCTATAAAAGGAGGCCCATGCACAACGTAGAAAGGGTTCGGAACCTAGACAGCTCTCTCGCTCGGTGTAGCTAGTTCTTCAAGCTCCCGAGCTCCAACACTCAATACAATCTAAGCAGGAGTAGGGTTTTACGCGTCCGTCGCGGCCCGAACCTGGGTAAACTGCCCGCGTGCTCTCCTCGATCTTCTCTTCGTGCTCCCTCCGCTCCCTTACCGCAACGTACAAGGGGCTCCGGTCCCATAGGTGTTCGTGGTGGACAGTTTCCCCCGACAGCGAGTTCAAGTAATTTCACACTAGAGTTGAACTAGCTCTATAAGCTAGTACAAATAATTTTACACTAGAGTTGAACTAGCTCTATAACCTAGTTTAAATAATTTCACACTATAGTTGAACTAGCTTTATAAGCTAGTACAAATAAATTTACACTAGAGTTAAACTAGCTCTATAAGCTAGTACAAATAATTTTACACTAGAGTTGAACTAGATCTATAAGCTAGTACAAATAATTTTACCCTACAATTGAACTAGCTCTATAACGTAGTTCAAATAATTTTACAATAGTCTTGAACTATCTCTATAATCTTGTTCAAGTAAATTTACACTTGAGTTGAACTACCT
>LR738713.1:505632096-505644125 GCA_902687465.1 Secale cereale
GTGGACTCCGGAAGCGGAGGCGGCGTTGCAGGATTTGAAACGGTACCTGTCCTCCACTCCTACACTTGTCGCACCTAAACCACAGGAAAAGTTGTTGCTATACTTAGCGGCAACCAACCAGGTGGTTAGTGCTGCGTTAGTAGCGGAGAGGGAGTCCGACGAGGAGTCAGCATCACCGGCAAGCGAATCTAGCGACAAGCAGGGGGCTGTCCCGACAAGCTCTGGCCCCGACAAGGAAGACTCTGCGCAGGAACAAGGAGAGGTGCGGAAGAAGATGGTGCAGCGCCCAGTGTATTTTGTAAGTTCCCTTCTCCAGGGAGCTAGATCAAGGTACTCTGGTGTGCAAAAATTGCTTTTCGGCCTCCTCATGGCCTCGAGAAAGCTGCGCCACTACTTCCAAGCCCATGAGATAACGGTGGTCACTCGCTTTCCGTTGAAGAGGATATTGCACAATCCAGAGGCAACGGGCAGGATCGTCGAGTGGGCACTGGAACTGTCAAGCTTCGGACTCAAGTTTGAAAGTACTTCAACCATACAGAGCCGAGCTTTGGCAGAATTCATTGCTGAGTGGACCCCAACACCAGAAGAAGAAGTTCAAGAAACAAGTATACCCGTGCAAGAAGCGACAAGTGAATGGATAATGTATTTTGACGGTGCCTTCTCGCTGCAAGGCGCCGGTGCCGGCGTGGTGCTTATCGCGCCCACCGGAGAGCACCTCAAATATGTTATCCAGATGCACTTTCCCAGGGAGCAAGCGACAAACAACACTGCAGAATATGAAGGCTTGCTTGCCGGCCTCAGGATTGCGGCCGAACTTGGGATCAGGAAGCTGATTGTACGGGGCGATTCTCAGTTGGTGGTCCGACAAGTTAACAAAAGCTATCAGAGTCCTTTGATGGAAGCATATGTCGATGAAGTGAGAAAGCTTGAAGAGCACTTTGAAGGTTTGCAGATGGAGCACGTCCCAAGAGCCCAAAATGAGATTGCAGATGGCCTTTCAAAGTGCGCCGCGATGAAGTTACCTGTGGAACCAGGGACCTTCTTGCTCAAGCTGACTCAGCCATCAGTTACACCATCAATTGGACAGTCCAAGAAGAGAAAATTGGTCTCTGGCGACTACTTGCCGGCGGATCTTCCTGAGACCGCCGCTAAAGTTCCCAAGATCAACGACAACGCTGAGGAACAGTTCGCTCCTGCGAGCCCTCGGGCTTGTGCAGTTGAAGCAAGTGTTCCCGACAAGCCTCGCCCCGGCGAGCTTGCCGGGGGACCGTCAGCTCCGACAGGACCAGAGGTCTTTGCCGTAGAAGCTGGGGTTCCCGCAGCGGCCCTCGAACCTTTAGTCCTTGCCGTCGAGCCCCGGGCTCCGGCATGGGCACAGCAGATCGTCCGTTTTCTGCAAACTGGAGAACTTCCCGACGACCCTCAAGAGATAGAGAAGATAACCAGGCAGTCAAGTATGTATCAGTTTGTGGATAACGAACTGTACAGAAGAAGACTCAATGGTGTCAGGTTGAAATGCATCTCCAGAGAAGATGGACAGAAGCTGTTGGCAGAAATACACGGAGGCATATGCGGCCACCACATTGGCGCAAGGGCGCTTGCCGGGAAAGCTTTCCGGCAAGGGTTCTTTTGGCAAGAAGCCCTCCAAGATGCAACTGCACTAGTAACCAAGTGTGAAGCGTGCCAGTTCCATGCAAAGCAAATTCATCAGCCAGCTCAAGCTCTCCAAACAATCCCTTTGTCATGGCCCTTCTCGGTCTGGGGGCTCGATATCCTCGGCCCTTTCCCTCGCGCTGTCGGGGGCTTTGAGTACTTGTACGTTGCAATCGACAAGTTCACAAAGTGGCCAGAAGTGGAGCCAGTGAGAAAGGTGACGGCACAGTCAGCAGTCAGGTTCTTCAGGTCGATTGTTTGCCGTTTCGGGATTCCTAACAGGATCATCACCGACAACGGTACGCAATTCACTAGTCGCACCTTCATGCAGTACGTCCAAGACCTTGGCGCCAAGGTCTGTTTCGCTTCTGTTGCTCATCCGAGGAGCAACGGCCAAGCGGAGAGGGCAAATGCTGAAGTGCTGCGCGGACTCAAGACAAGGACCTTTGACAGGCTGCGCAAGTGCGGAAGGAATTGGATAGAGGAGCTCCCGGCGGCTCTTTGGTCAATCAGAACGACACCAAGTCGAGCCACCGGACAGACCCCCTTTGCCCTAGTCTACGGGGCAGAAGCAGTTATCCCCACGGAACTCGTATACGGATCTCCTCGAGTGCTCGCTTATGATGAGCTCGAGCAAGAGCAACTGCGGCAAGATGACGCATTGCTCCTTGAGGAGGGACGTCTCCAGGCTGCTGTACGAGCTGCTCGATACCAGCAAGCTTTGCGCCGCTACCATAGCCGCAAAGTCAAGGCCAGGAGTCTCGAGGAAGGCGACCTTGTTCTTCGGCGTGTTCAGTCCGCCAAGAATTCCAACAAGCTGACGCCGAAGTGGGAAGGCCCTTATCGGGTGAGACAAGTTACGAGGCCCGGCGCTGTCCGCCTCGAGACCGAAGAAGGCTTACCGGTGAGCAACTCCTGGAACATAGAGCATCTTCGCAAGTTTCACCCCTAAGGCGCGGTTGCCGTGATCCGCTCCGGCAACCACCTTTTGTACAAGCCTTGCCGCTGTTGCATGTAACCCTTTGTACAAAGCCGGGCGCAGACCCCGTGCATCAGTAAAGATTTCGTGTTTTCGCATCGATTGCCTTTTGCATGCTTCTCTTTGCTATTTGCATGTTTTGTTTGGCATTTGATGCAACACTCGGACATACGGTAAGCACTATTACGCCGAAAGGCAATATGCTGTTTCCCTCTCCTTTTCCTTTTCTCTTAAGCAGAAGGAACGTTCCTCGCGCACAAGTTTGCCGAGGGGGAAGGAGGTGGAGGAGGGACTAAGTGCTGTTCAAGTAAGAAGAGCCTTACCGGAGAGCAAACAACATGAACAAGCAGCATATGAAAGATAAGTTGGTACAAGCTTTGGACTCAAGTTTGAAAGTACTTCAACCATACAGAGCCGAGCTTTGGCAGAATTCATCGCTGAGTGGACCCCAACGCCAGAAGAAGAAGTTCAAGAAACAAGTGTACCCGTGCAAGAAGCGACGAGTGAATGGGTAATGTATTTTGACGGTGCCTTCTCGCTGCAAGGCGCCGGTGCCGGCGTGGTACTCATCGCGCCCACCGGAGAGCACCTCAAATATGTTATCCAGATGCACTTCCCCAGGGAGCAAGCGACGAACAACACTGCAGAATATGAAGGCTTGCTTGCCGGCCTCAGGATTGCGGCCGAACTTGGGATCAGGAAGCTGATTGTGCGGGGAGATTCTCAGCTGGTGGTCCGACAAGTTAACAAGAGCTATCAGAGTCCTTTGATGGAAGCATATGTCGATGAAGTGAGAAAGCTTGAAGAGCACTTTGAAGGTTTGCAGATGGAGCACGTCCCAAGAGCCCAAAATGAGATTGCAGATGGCCTTTCAAAGTGCGCCGCAATGAAGTTACCTGTGGAACCAGGGACCTTTTTGCTCAAGCTGACTCAACCATCAGTTACACCATCAATTGGGCAGTCCAAGAAGAGAAAGTTGGTCTCCGGCGACTACTTGCCGGCGGATCTTCCTGAACCCGCCGCCAAAGTTCCCAGGATCAACAACAACGCTGAGGAACAGTTTGCTCCTGCGAGCCCTCGGGCTTGTGCAGTTGAAGCAAGTGTTCCCGACAAGCCTCGCCCCGGCGAGCTTGCCGGGGGACCGTCAGCTCCGACAGGGCCAGAGGTCTTTGCCGTAGAAGCTAAGGTTCCCGCAGCGGCCCTCGAGCCTTTAGTCCTTGCCGTCGAGCCTCGGGCTCCGGCATGGGCACAGCAGATCGTCCGTTTTCTGCAAACTGGAGAACTTCCCGACGACCCTCAAGAGATAGAGAAGATAACCAGGCAGTCAAGTATGTATCAGTTCGTGGATAACGAGCTGTACAGACGAAGACTCAATGGTGTCAGGTTGAAATGCGTCTCCAGAGAAGATGGACAGAAGCTGTTGGCAGAAATACACGGAGGCATATGCGGCCACCACATTGGCGCAAGGGCACTTGCCGGGAAAGCTTTCCGGCAAGGGTTCTTTTGGCAAGAAGCCCTCCAAGATGCAACTGCACTAGTAACCAAGTGTGAAGCGTGCCAGTTCCATGCAAAGCAAATTCATCAGCCAGCTCAAGCTCTCCAAACAATCCCTTTGTCATGGCCCTTCTCGGTCTGGGGGCTCGATATCCTCGGCCCTTTCCCTCGCGCTGTCGGGGGCTTTGAGTACTTGTACGTTGCAATCGACAAGTTCACAAAGTGGCCAGAAGTGGAGCCAGTGAGAAAGGTGACAGCACAGTCAGCAGTCAGGTTCTTCAGGTCGATTGTTTGCCGTTTCGGGATCCCTAACAGGATCATCACCGACAACGGTACGCAATTCACTAGTCGCACCTTCATGCAGTACGTCCAAGACCTTGGCGCCAAGGTCTGTTTCGCTTCTGTTGCTCACCCGAGGAGCAACGGCCAAGCGGAGAGGGCAAATGCTGAAGTGCTGCGCGGACTCAAGACAAGGACCTTTGACAGGCTGCGCAGGTGCGGAAGGAATTGGATAGAGGAGCTCCCGGCGGCTCTTTGGTCAATCAGAACGACACCAAGTCGAGCCACCGGACAGACACCTTTTGCTCTAGTCTATGGAGCAGAAGCAGTTCTCCCCACGGAACTCGTATACGGATCTCCTCGAGTGCTCGCTTACGATGAGCTCGAGCAAGAGCAACTGCGGCAAGATGACGCATTGCTCCTTGAGGAGGGACGTCTCCGGGCTGCTGTACGAGCTGCTCGATACCAGCAAGCTTTGCGTCGCTACCATAGCCGCAAAGTCAAGGCCAGGAGTCTCGAGGAAGGCGACCTTGTTCTTCGGCGTGTTCAGTCCGCCAAGAATTCCAACAAGTTGACGCCGAAGTGGGAAGGCCCTTATCGGGTGAGACAAGTTACGAGGCCCGGCGCTGTCCGCCTCGAGACCGAAGAAGGCTTACCGGTGAGCAACTCCTGGAACATAGAGCATCTTCGCAAGTTTCACCCCTAAGGCGCGGTTGCCGTGATCCGCTCCGGCAACCACCTTTTGTACAAGCCTTGCCGCTGTTGCATGTAACCCTTTGTACAAAGCCGGGCGCAGACCCCGTGCATCAGTAAATATTTCGTGTTTTCGCATCGATTGCCTTTCGCATGCTTCTCTTTGCTATTTGCATGTTTTATTTGGCATTTGATGCAACACTTAGACATTCGGTAAGCACTATTACGCCGGAAGGCAATATGCTTGTTTCCCTCTCCTTTTCCTTTTACTCTTAAGCAGAAGGAACGTTCCTCGCGCACAAGTTTGCCGGGGGGGGGAAGGAGATGGAGGAGGAACTAAGTGCCGTTCAAGTAAGAAGAGCCTTACCGGAAAGCAAACAACATGAGCAAGCAGCATATGAAAGATAAGTTGTTAGAATTTGACCAGTTCAAATTTTAAATTTTGGTTGTCTTCCTTGAACGATCACACTTTGTATAGAAAACCTGTGCGCGGAGGAACCTACCCGTAGCTTGCCGCACCCTTATCTTGTTTTCGAGTCCACTCAACGATTTAAGTGAGCTGCGACAAGTGTCGCGCCCTTGCCTCGTTTCCGAGTACACTCAGCAAGCTAAGTGCGTTGCGACTTGCTGCGGCGAGGTTGCTTGCCGGCGAGGACCTTGGCCAGCAGGCTGCTCAGAGTCCAGCGCTCAGCGCTCGCGGCAAGGGCCCCTTGCCGGCAAGCTCCCCGGGAGCGTAGGGTGAAAAACATACAAAGTCAAAGATGGGAACAAGGAAGATAACATTGCACTGATTGATTGAAGTAAAGCAAATATCTTACAAGGATAACTTGTCGCAATGGACTAATGAGTTCATAACATAATGTGCAGCAACAAAAAGATAAAGATAAATGGGGCCCTAGTCTACGCGGTCGCCCTCCTTCCTGCCAAGCTTTGCCACCTTGGCGATGATGTGGCCGACCTGCTCCTTCAGGGCCTCCGTGTCTGCATCTGCCGGCAAGCTGCGAAGAACGTTCGTGAGGTTGATCCCCGGGTTGCGATACACGATCTTCGTCAAGACCCGCTCCAGAGTTCCCGCGCAGAGACGGCGCGACTCCTCGGCCAGCTGCGCGGGGATGCGGTTCCGGAGACCTGCGAGAGCTGGAGCGACGCCTCTGAAGAAGAGGCTGAGCTTGGCGCTGTGCGGGAGATCTGGATCCGGCGAGTAGATAAGATGTTCGACCTTCAAAGCAAGCAACTCCTGGTCAATGTTGGACGCAGAAGAAACCAGCTCTTCGGTCCACACCTCGATAGTCTGCCGGAAGAGCTCGGAGGCCTTGTTGACGCTCTCCATCAAGGTTCGCTCCTTGCGGAGCTCGTCCTTCAGCTTGGTCTCCTGGGCCCGGGCAGCATCAAGCGATTCCTTCAGGGTGGTGACCTTCAGCTCCAAGTCTTCAATGGAATCCTTGGCGGCTTTCAGCTCGTCACCCCTCTTGGATAAACTCACCTGGAGCTCTGAGTTGGTGTGAGCATCCTTCTCGCGCTCCAGGATGAGCGCGGCAACCTTCTCGGCGCTCACCTTCATCGCCTTCTCCAGTTGTTCAACCTTGGCGGCGAGCTCTTTCTTGGCGTCCTCCGCGGCAGCCGCGGCGGCCTTCGCCTCCTTCAGCTCCCCGCCAAGGGCAGCTTCGCGAGCGGCAAGGTCTTCTTCATGAGAATCCAGGTCCACCTTCCGCTGCGCGAGCTCTCCCTCTCGCCGGGACATCTCCACCCCGGCGAGGCGCTGCTGTTCATCGGCTTCGGCCCTCTCGAGTACCCACTCTTGGTACTCGCCGGCGAGACGCTCTCGCTCCTCCGCCACCTGGCGGAGAGCAGCCTGGTTGGCGGCGCTGAGCTCCGCCGCACGCTTCTCCATCTCCGCCGCGGCCTTGGCGGCAAGAGCCTCCCGGGAAGCGAGCTTTGCTTGCCTGGCCCGATAAAGGGCCAGGAGTTGATGAAGCAACCGCTCCTCCTCGGGCCCCTCACCTCCACCGGGCGCCTGGACTATCTTCAGGCCTGCGGAGGCGAGGACCTCTCCGTCGAACGCCTCGCCCTCCGCAGGAGCCCGCGACGAAGACCCCCACGGCATCTGGATGAAGACGCCATTGGGGGCCTCGAGATAAAACCTTTGCTCCTCGCCGGTGGAGGGACCGGTGGCCGGCGCAGCATCCGATGCTCCCGCCACCTCCGGGTCGGCGGTGCGGCCACCGTCTCCCTCCCCGGCCGCTGCGTCCGCAGCCGGAGCTGTCTCTTGCGCGGCCGGCTCGGCGGCCTCGCCCACCTCCTCGACGACTGGAGCGTCGCCGCCGCCGCCCTGCGCGTCCTCCTCCTCGAGGATAATTACCTCCGTCTCCATAGGCACAGGAGGAGGAAGATCTAGAAAGAAGAAGAAGACAAAGAGATTCAAGACTCAAGCAAATATCCAAAAAAGAGACAAGCCAAGAAGACAAGTTACAAAGGTTACCTTGGCGGGCGTCCTCGGCGGCGGGCTCCCTCGCCGGGGAGCTCGGCCTCGTCGGGGTGGTCGCCCTCGCCGGGGAACTTGGCCTTGGCGGGGTGGCCGCCCTTGCCGGGCTGCCCGTCCTTGGCGGGGTACTCTGCCTTGGCGGAGTACCCGCCCTTGACGGAGCACTCTCCCTTGCCGGAGAGTCCTGCCTTGGCGGGGATGGCGGTGCCTGCGGCTCCTCGGCGGTGGTCTCCGGGCGCTCTTCCCGCTGCGGCTCCTCCTCTGCACGGAACAAGGCACGAAATGTCAAGACATGAAGATAAAGTCAAAAGCCTCAGACGTACCCCGACAAGCGAAAAGAAAGAACCCCAGACTTACGCTGGGGGCTGCGCTGCGGGCTGCGCTGGGGGCTGCTCATCGGAGCAGTGCCAGAGTCCGGCAGGCTCGGCTCCGGCGCGCCCTCTTTTGCCGCCGCCGCCGAGTCCTCCGCGACCTCAGCCTCGGGCGCCTTGGCCTTCTTCGCGGCGCGATGGGCCAGGGTCCTGAAACCAGAACAGAAGACAGAGTTAGCATCAATAGAAGCTCAAGACAAAAATTAAGAAGATGAAGAATCTCGGATCCTTACTCCTGGTCCTCCTCGTCGTCCTCGCTCAGGGCGGAGAAATCGTACTCCACCGTGGGCGCGTCGACGCGAGGAGCGGGAGGCGAAGACTCCCTCGCGCGCTTGGTGCTCGCCGGGGCTGGGGGCTGCGACGACCCAGCCCCTGTAGCTGCCGGCGCCTGGGGGGCGGGCGGAGCCGCTGCTCCGCTCCGAGAAGACCCCTGCCGGCTCGCTGCCGGCCTGCGGGGCGCCTCCGTCGTGGTCCGCGCCCGGCCCGCCTCTGCTGCGGCTGGTGCGCCGGACGGCCTTGGCGCGGCTTGACTCCCCCGGGGAGCCGCCCGCCGAGGTGGCTGTTGCCGGGGCGCCTGTGCCCTTTCCCCCGTCGCCGCCTTGCGGAGACGCTTTGCCGGGGACTCCTTCGGGCTTGCCGGAGGCGGGGAGCTCTCCGACGAGGAGAGGTCGTCGGTGTATAACTCCGTAGATCCGCCGGAGTCTTCGGCCCCCTCCTCCTCCTCCTCCTCTGCCTCGGCCGGCTCGCTGGGCCCAGCATCCGGCGCTGCGGCCCTCTTCCCCTTGGCGCCTCCGCCCCTCGCGGCGCCTCTGCTTCCTCCGGCGGTTCCCTCCCTTGCCGCGGCCTCCGTCGCGATCCCATGGATCCCGGAGTGCCTCAACGAGGGGACCCCGGCGAGCGCGTCGGGTGGGAGGTTCAGCAACCGACGGATCTCCGCCTCTTCCGCCTGGGTGGACGCCTCCTCGGCCTCCGCCTCCTCCGGCGAGAATCCGAAGACTCCTGCCGCCGCGGCTGCGGCGGCCTCCTCAGCCCGAGAAGCTATGTAAGCGATTTCCTGCTCGGTGGTGTCCCGCGTATGCAGCTTGAGGTCCTCCTTGTTGCTCGCCACCTCGACGAGGTTGTCGTAGAAGTTGAGGACGTCGATTGGCTTCGGGGGGATCCACGAGCGGTCCAAGCCATGCGAGTCGCACATCGGCATCATGGCAAGGATTCGGTCCCTCGCGGCGTTGTTGCAGAGCGGCACCACTTCCCGGGGAGTCCGGAACCACTCGGGGTGCGCCGGGTCGTACTTGAAGAGCTCTCGTACCATCCCGCGCAGCTCCAGAGTGGTGAAGTTAAAATTAAGTCCAGGGCGCAGCCGCATGATGTCTGCCGGGCCGCCGTACAACCAGGCCGGCCTCTTCCGGTCCTGGAGGGGGGCGATGCGCCGGCGGAGGAAATCTGCGCCCACCTCGGCAACTGACAGCCGGGCCAGCCGAAGACGGAGGATCCGGACAAGAGCGATGTCGAGCTTGACGTCGTCGGAGTCTAGTTCGCTCCAATCTCTGCCGCGCGCGATAGGCGTTGTGCGCGGCGCAGTGAAAGCTTGCGGCTGGTCCTCTACAATCCAGCACCACTCAGCTCGCCATTCCTCCCACTTGCCGCGGAGCTCCCCCGGCAAGTACGACCCCTTCTTCCCGAGACGGAAGACCCAAGAAATACATCCGGAGAGGGGGGCATCTGCCTCGGCTCTAGGAGTGAAAAAGTGTTTAAAGAGGGCTACGTTGGGGTGGACTCCTATGAAGTTTTCGCACATATGTGCGAAAACGGCCATGGTGAGGATGGCGTTGGGGGTGAAATCAAGCAGATGGAAGCCATACGTATTCATGATATCACAGAAGAAGTTCGAAAATGGAGGGCAGAGGCCACAGTGGAAAAAGGGAGCAAAGAAGTAATACCCGCCGGGATAGTGGTCCTTGGCGGCGGCCGGGTATGCTCGGGTGCGGGGATGCGCATCGGTGCCCTTGGACCAGAACAAGTAGTACTTGCTCCAGAGTTCTTCCACACCGAGCTTCGGCGAGAAGACGACGTTCCGCTTCCGGTAAGCGATGAGCCTGGCTGCTTGCTCGGATTTCTCCTTCTTGGACTTCTCCGCTTTCCCCTTGTCGCTCTTTGGGGCCATGGCGGACGCGGCGGAAGGAAGAGGACGAAGAGCTAGGCGGCGGCGGAGCTGTGGAGGCGGAGCGCAAGAAGGAATCTTTTTGCAGGAGGAAGACGACGTAATGAGAGCACAGGGAGGGGAACCGCGCCCGCTGCCTCTGCTTTTATGGGGGAGTGGGGGGCGTTTTCCCCTTTCCATTAAGAGATCGTGGGCACGTCCCATCCCACGGCGCCGCAATCGACGCGTGCCGTTACCGTGGGGTGCGGCGGATATGGAAGTGGATTCGGCGCGCCGCGGGCCGCGGGTGCCCGTGCACTGTTTTGGGCCTGGCCCAACAGCGCTCGGCACCGTGTGTGGCCCAGGCCCGGGGGCTCCTGTCGGTGTACTAAGGTAGGGGTACCCTAGTACCCCAACTTGTGCACGGGCAGTTGCAGCTTCCCGCGGCAAGGTTTACTGCGTGCTCGCCGGAGACCTCCCTGCCTCCTATTAAACCATTCAAAAACAAAGTATACAAAACAGAAGATCGAGACCCCGGCAAGAGGAGCTTGCCGGGAAGGCCGTACCAGGCTCAAGGCTGTTCCACTAACACAAGACCCTGGCAAGAGGAGCTTGCCAGGAAGATTAGAAGGCGTTGCCTCGGCGCTATGCGCGCCCCGGCAAGGGGCCCGGGGAGCGGCAAGTTCCCGGGCCCGGCAAGATCAAGGCCCCGGCAAGGCGCTTGCCGGGAAGGCCACGCTGTGTGCCCGCGCTCCAGCTCATCGGCCCACGCGTCGCCCTGAGGTCTAACCAGGGACGCGTGGCGGATGGCTGTGCAGCCTGGGGTACACGGTGGCACACCACGGCGATAAATCCGTCGCCGTGGCGGACGGAGACGCTAAGGCGGGAGCTTTTGGGGTCGACGGCGACGGGCATTGAATGCCCTTGTCCCCCACTGTTAAAGTAGGTATAGACCACTGTTCTGTACTGTAGCTCCACTGTCCCCGCACTGTTACAACTACCACCTCTTTTACCTTTTTACCCCTTTCTCCTACGTTGACACCTGTCGGTGACCCCTTTGCACTATAAAAGGAGGCCCATGCTCAACGTGGAGGGGGTTCGAAACCTAGATTACTCTCACGCACGGTGTAGCTGCTTCTTCAAGCTCCCGAGCGCTCAACTCAATACACAACCAAGCAGGAGTAGGGTTTTACGCATCCGTGCGGCCCGAACCTGGGTAAAACTGCCCGCGCGTCCGCTCCGATCCGCTCTTTGTGCTCCCTCCGCCCTCGTACCGCACAGACAAGGGGCTCCGGTCCCATAGGTGTTCGTGGCGGACAGTTTCCCCCGACAGAGTTGAACTAGATCTATAAGTTAGTACAAATAATTTTACACTACAGTGAACTAGCTCTATAACCAAGTTCTAATAATTTTACACTAGACATGAACTAGCTTTATAACTTAGTTCAGGTAATTTTACAGTAGAGTTGAACTAGCTCTATAAGCTAGTACAAATAATTTTACAGTAGAGTTGAACTATCTCTATATGCGAGTTCAAATAATTTCACACTAGAGTTGAACTAACTCTATAAGCTAATACAAATAATTTTACACTAGACTTGAACTAGCTCTATAACCAAGTTCAAATAATTTTACACTAGACATGAACTAGCTCTATAACTTAGTTTAAGTAATTTTACACTAGAGTTGAACTAGCTCTATAAGCTAGTACAAATAATTTTACACTAGAGTTGAACTAGATCTATAAGCTAGTAGAAATAATTTTACACTACAATTGAACTAGCTCTATAACCTAGTTCAAATAATTTCACAATAGTCTTGAACTATCTATATCAGCTAGTACAATTAATTTGACACAAGAGTTGAAGTATCTCTATATGCGAGTTCAAAAATTTTTACACTAGAGTTGAACTAGCTCTATAACCTAGTTCAAATAATTTT
>LR738713.1:505656398-505694022 GCA_902687465.1 Secale cereale
ATATATATATATATATATATATATATATATATATATATATATATATATATATATATATATATATATATATATATATATATATATATATATAGTTGCTGTGTATATATGTATATATGTGTATATTTTTTTTTATGTTTATATAAATTGCAGTATATATAGTTGTTGTATTTATATGTATGTGTATATATTTTTTTTCTTAGGAATTTGCTAAATATATATGTTAAATATATATGTATGTCTATATAAATATATTTTTCTTAGGAAGTTGCTGTATATATGTGATGTGTGTATGTGATGTATATATATATGTGTATGTGGCTATATAGTTTTTTGTTTATATATGCTAAATATATATAGAAAGTTTTATATATGCAAAAGTTACAAATTTAGAAAAAGAAGGATAGGAAAGAAGAAAATAAGAAAGAGGAAAGAAAGAAGAAGTGGAGAGGAAGAAGAGGAGAAATAAATAAGAAGAAGAACAAAAAGAAAAATAGAGGAGAAGAAGAAAGGAATAGAGGAGAAGAAACGAAATTTTCTCTTCTTCTCCTCTATTCCTTTCTTCTTCTCCTTTTTTTTTCTTTTTTTTTCTTCGATCTTCTCCTCTGGCGGTTCTTTTTTCTTCTTCTTCCTCTTTTTTTTATCGGATATGTCTATGTCGATATACACCCTCCCCGATAACTTCGACATTAGGGGGGGCCGGGGTCGAGGGTCGTCGAGGGACCGAGAGGCCGAAGGTCGAGGGGTCGAGAGGTTGCCTAGCAGTCGGGGGTCTAGGGTTGTGGATCGCCGAGCAGTCGGGGGTCAAAGTATTGAAGAATTCCATGACTTCATCATTTGCCAGAAGTAACCGGGGCATTTTGGTACAAAGTTATGCAAAGATATTCTGGAACGGAGTTCCTGATAGAATAATCTGTCTTTTGTTACGAATTATCCTATCTGGGACTCCGTTCCAAAATAACTTTGGAGAGCTTCGTACCATCATGCTACTGTTACTTTCGCCTAATGATGAAGTATTGGTTTTGTTGAATCCTTTGACACTCGACAAAATGTGACATGAGGGGGTCTAGGGTTGTGGATCGCCGAGCAGTCGGGGGTCGAGGGGTCGAGAGAGGTTGCCTAGCTAGCTAGTGTCAAAGTATTGAAGAATTCCATGACTTCATCATTTGCCAGAAGTAACCGGGGCATGTTGGTACGAAGTTATGCAAAGATGTTCTGGAACGGAGTTCCTGATAGGATAATCCGTCTTTTGTTACGGATTATCTTATCTGGGACTTCGTTCCAAAACAACTTTGGAGAGCTTCGTACCATCATGCTACTGTTACTTTCGCCTAATGATGAAGTATTGGTTTTGTTGAATCCTTTGACACTAGCTAGACAAAATGTGACATGAGGGGGTCTAGGGTTTGTGGATCGTCGAGCAGTCGAGGGTTGAAGCTAGTTCTACGTTTGCCATTAATATATCCATCTGTCATGTTTGAATAATAATTGGCATGTTGTAAATATTTGTAGAAACAATGGACGACAACACCCGAGACCTAGCACAAGAAGCGATGTTGATGGACATAATCGCACACGGACAAAATGCCGTCAGGTCGTATCTCAACGACACCGATGAGCAGGTCGAACAAGAGCTGCGGCTGGAAGATCTAGGCTATGATATTGATGAATTCGGTGACCCAATGCACATGGAAGAAGTAGACCGTGAGGACGGCTCCGGTGACCCAATGCCGGTGCAAGAAGGAGACCGTGATGCTGGCTTCGGTGACCGAACCGAGTCCGGCCAGGAGGTATATATGTTAGTTAAGCATGTGCTGACTAGTTAATTGATTCATTCATTAACTCTCGTCTTTGTTCCTTTTCTAGCCCTCCGGATCGAGCAAATCTTCGGTAAAGAGACGAGGAGCGAAGAAAAAGTTGAGGCCGGATGAAAAGTTTGAGATCTCAGAAATCTCGCGCTCCGGCGAGCCGATTGCACCCATCCGCACAAAGAACGCATTTGTTAATCAGTGCGGGGTTCTGGTTAGGGACAAGATCCCGATCAGCATCCATCAATGGTTAAAGCCGGCTGCAAACGACGCTCAGGTGACTTATGTCACTGATATGCAGAAAGAAGATCTTTGGACTGAGCTGAAGTCAAACTTCGTCCTACCGCGAGAGGTTGATCCGGCGAAGCCAGTTAAAGAGGACTTAATCAAGTCTTATGCACTTTCGAAGATGGCAGACCAATTCAGGGCATGGAAGAAAAAACTGAAGAAGCTACAATTTAGATACCCGAAAGTAAGTACTATATAGTACCATGTTCCGCGCGCGCATCTCCTATATCTTGATTCAAGCGCTAGCTAGTTTCATCAATACCAATTTGGCATTCTTGCTTATCAGTTTGATTGAGCTCTATTTCTTGTAAAGTGGTTGTGGCAGGAACCCGGGAATGATTATTGTGGATACTACATTTGCGAGTCCATCCGCCACACGACCTGTGAGCGGGGCTACACTGATGAACAATTTAAAGTGCGTAAGCAATCAATAATATTCACAAATTTATAGCATCATTTCATGTGTTGACCCCCTACTTCAAATTAGATGTTTCGGATGCGGGATGAACTCCTAACACCAGATCGTCTGCGAGCAATTCAAGAGGAATTGGCGGCATTCTTCCTTGAACACGTGATCGCTGAAGACGGAGAATACTATGTGGACCCTGCATCCATGTGTTAGGAGATTATTTTTGTAAGAGATAATTATTGTATATATGTGCCCGGTAGTGTCGGATAGATATACGAGAACTTGTTGTTCGACCAATCTCTCGGAGAAGGAGAGGTGGTCGATATTATTACTTCTCTCTGTATGCATATATATATATATGTTGATTATATATACGAGATCTTCTGTTCCTTTGTTTGCTTAGTAGCTAGCAGCTAGCTAGCTAGCTAGCGTGACTCTAGTCCATATATATACGTATGTGTAGTATGTAGCGTCGACCAAAAGCACGGACATAAGAGAGAACACTTCTCTCTATTAATTAGCTAGCTAACACAATATATCAAACACCTAAATTAACCCCCAAAACCTAAAACCCCCCCTCCCCTTTCAAAAAAAAAAACAAAAACCACAGCTACAGAAATGCTGACACGTGGATGCCTTTTGGTCCCGGTTGGAACCACCAACCGGGACTAAAGCCCCTCCTGCCTGGACTCGGTGCACAGGCCACGTGGACACCCTTTTGCCCCGGTTCTGGATTGAACCGGGACTAAAGGGTCAGAGCATTAGTACCGACCCTGTTGCACCGGTTCCAGAACCGGGGCTAAAGGCCCAAATGAACCGGGTCTGATCCCCCTTTATCTACTAGTGTCGGTATATCTTGAGCACGGGATTCCGAGGATACTCGGGTCTTCCCACTTTGGAGTTGCGACTCCGCGGATTGTGGGCTTGTAATGGGTCAAGTTGGAACACCCCTGCAGGGTTTGAACTTTCGAAAGCCGTGCCCGCGGTTATGTGGCAGATGGGAGCTTGTTAATTCCGGTTGTAGATAACTTGACACAATGTTACTAATACACTACCAGCGTGTGTTCCGTGACTGTCAATTTCCGAATAGGGATTCGGGAGTTGAACACGGAGGGGTTATGTTTGTGAGCTTGTAGCTAGGATCACTTCGTGATCACTTCTTGCCGATGCCTTCTCTTCTCGCTCTCACTTGCGTAAGTTAGTGCTAGATGCTGCTGCAGACTCTTTGTTGTTCCTTCACCTCATTTCTTTCTTCAGCCTTTCCTCACCTAAAGGCTTTGATAGTTCTGTTACCCGGGAACGGGATTGCTGAGTCCTCTGTGGCTCACAGTTACTTCACACACCAGATGCAGGTCCAGCCGTGAGCTATCCAGGTGATGGCACCGAGCTGGATTGGGAGTACGACGAGGAGCGTAGTCGTTACTACGTGCGCTACCCGGACGATCAGTAGTGGAGACTCTTACTAGGATTCGATCCGCCTGTGGTTGCTTTATTTATCTGAGTTTGGTACTTTGACATTTGGCTTTTGCCCTTAGAGGGTTGTAGTGATCTTATTGTATGATGTTTGAGACTTGTACTGTTATTCTGTGACGTGGCGATTGTAAGCCAACTATTTTCAGTTTACTATCCCTCTTTTACATGAGTTGTGCAAAGATTACCAAACTTGAGATCATTCTAGGATGGACTTATGCCTTTAAGTCGTGCCTCGACACGTAGGAGGTATAATTCCATCCTGGGCATTACAAGTTGGTATTCAGAGCCTTCTCCGACCTAGGAGCCCCCACTGTTTGATCGAACCGTTGACGGTTGAGTCTAGGCACACACTGAAAAACTTTTTGAGTCCTATATTATATCGGAGAGTAGGAATTCTTTGCTTCTCATCCCCTTTCTCTCTGGTGAGGACTCCTGACGTCTACTCTTGTCTCTCCTATTTTCAAAATTTGCACAATTTTTTTTTTTTTAGGATTCCCGCGAGTATTCTGGGATTGTTTCGATGTTCTTGTGACAAGGATATTGTTCCTGATGCCTCCTGTTACCGAGGAGTTGAGCTTCGGGGTATCATTGTAACAAGCATATCGCGACAGTACTAAATACTTAAGACGGCCGACATCGAAAATCTCCCCTATACGGCCAGTGGCACGATAACCCCGACATCACCCAGTACTGGGGAGGTAGTTCGGGAGTATTGCCATAGCTTGTTATAGTGGATGCTTTTCGAAGGTCCGAGGTACACAGTTTTCGAGAAAGACTGGTTATGTGTTGAAGGATGGATACACCTGGATGTAGGTTAGAGTTGATTGCGCGGTGCTTCCCGTGTATCCCCAACACCTGATTGCATAACTGGAATCTTTCGGAAAGCTATAGGTGGGTTTTATCCAGTAGATCGTAGGCATTCTTCCAACGAATGCAGGTTAGTGAGTTCGGGGTTCGACATTGAGTGAAGGGGTTATATGACCGAGGTTACTATCAGGAGTTGCATCTTAAAGGGTCCTTGGCTATGCTGATCCGGGGATTGCAAAACCTTTTCGTAACGCGTTCATATGCTTTCAGCACAAAGATGTTAGAACGAAACTCCTCTCTTGTGTTTGTTCCTTTCCGTACCTTGTTGTTTTTATTATTTTATCCTTTTGATCCCTATGTGGCTTCTCGTGAAGACTGATGTTATCATTTAACTGAGAAATTCATTCGTTCCTCTTGTTCGGATGATTTCATTCGTTCTTAATTGTTCGAATGATTATTGTGAAGACTTGTTGCAATTCATTCCATTGATTCAGCTTATTCCTTTTTGTCAATCAATTGCTGATTCGTGGTCATCTCTTACAGGATGGCTCCGAAAAAGGTTCCGAATGCCAACCCAGAGGTGGAAGAGGTCCCAGAGCATCCTCCTTCACCTCCTCCTCCGCCTGAGGCTTGGAGAGCAATTATGCAGACTACTGCTCAGAACACTCAGTTGATGATGCAGATGATGCAGCAAATGCAAGCTATGCAAGCTAATCAAGCTAATCAGGGTGTTCCAATGAACCAAGGCAACTTCTTCCAGCAGCACCATGCTACCCTCAACCAGTTCTTGGCCAACAATCCTAAAGCTTTCAGTTACTGTGTCGACCCTCTTGATGCTGAGGATTGGCTGACCGATATCAAGAAGCATTTTGAGTGCAGTAACGTGAAAGAAGATGACTATGTGAAGTTTGCAGCCTTCCAACTGAAAGATCAAGCAGCTGACTGGTGGCAGCAGTATAAAGACTCAAGGCCGGGTCAAGTGATCTCGTGGGAGAACTTCTGCAGGGATTTCCGCTCGCATCACATTCCTACAAGTGTTATCGAGGGTATGCGTGAGCAATTCCGCAACCTCAAGCAGGGCTCCATGACAGTCTATCAGTATAATGTCAAGTTCCAAAACCTCGCTCGTTATGCAAAGCAAGACATACCTGATGCAAAGAGCAAAATCTATCAGTTCCGTGGAGGTCTCAAAGATGAACTTCAGCTTGCTCTCACTTTGTTCGAGCCAGACGAATTCGATAAGTTCTATAACATGGCTTTAAAACAAGAAGCAGCTCAGCTTAAGATGGAGGCTTCTAAGAAGAGAATTCGAGATGCTGTTCACTCTACCTCATCGTCTCAGTTGGCTGCGAAACAACAGAAATTCTGGCTTCCTCCTCCTCCAATGATTCGAGCTCCATACAACAACTCCAGCAACTTCAACAACTCCAACAACAAGAACTCTAGTGGTCGTGGTTTCTCCCACCCACCCAACCCAAGCAACCAGTCGAAGAAGCAGTTTCAGTCTCAAGGCTCTAAGTCCAGTGGCTCTCATTTCCGTCCTCTCTCTGAAGTGGTGTGCAACAAGTGTGGCCAGAAGGGTCATTATGCAAACAGATGTCCGAATCCGAAGCGCCTTCCTCCTCCACCACCTGTGAGTTCAGCTATTGTCAGGCATGATCCAAAGGCAGCAAGGGTTAATCTGATGAATGCAGCACAAGCCGAGGCTTCTTCTGATGTCATTCTGGGTAACCTTCCAGTGAACTCTTTTCCAGCTAAAGTGTTATTTGATTCGGGTGCATCATGCTCTTTCATGTCTCAACCTTTTGCATCCAAGCACAGTATTGCTACTTCAAATTTGCCTCAGAGGTTGGAAGTTATTTCTCCAGGGAGACGTATGTCTTCTACTGTCTATGCTCCGGATATTTCTATTCGCATGGGAGATTATCGTTTTTTGGCTAAACCGGTGATTCTTGGTCATTCTGACATCGACCTCATTCTCGGAATGGATTGGCTTTCTCAGCACGATGCTCACATTGATTGTGCTCAAAAGGAAGTCAAGTTGACTCATTCTGATGAAGATGTGATTATATTCGCCTCCAGGGATAATACTATTCGGCTTTTCTCTCTTAATGATATGGGTGAAATTAATGCCATAGAGCAAATTCCAGTGGTGAATGAATATCAAGACGTCTTTCCAGAAGAACTTCCAGGCATGCCTCCACACCGTCAGGTGGAGTTTGTCATTGAACTCGAGCCGGGCACCGAACCTGTTTGTCGGCGTCCTTACAAGCTCTCTTCAGATGAATTGAAGGAATTGAAGAGACAGTTGGATGAACAGGAGCGTATGGGTCTCATCAGACCGAGTACATCTCCGTGGGGCTGTGGTGTCTTATTTGTCAAGAAGAAAGATGGCACGGAGCGTCTCTGTGTTGACTACCGGCCACTGAACAAGAAGACGATTAAGAACAAATATCCGCTCCCCAACATCAACGAACTCTTTGAGCAGCTCAAAGGAGCTAAAGTATTCTCTAAGCTTGACCTCCAAATGGGCTACCATCAAATTCGCATTCGCGAGGAAGACATTCCCAAGACGGCGTTCAGAACGAGCTACGGTTCATATGAGTATACCGTCATGTCCTTCGGCCTCGCCAATGCTCCTCCTACCTTCTCAAGGATGATGCATTACATCTTCAACCCCTATACTGGCGAGTTTGTGCTTGTGTATCTGGATGATATTTTGGTGTTTTCCAAGAATGAAGAAGATCACGAAAAGCACTTGCGTCTGGTTCTTGATCGACTCAGAGAGCACAAATTCTATGCCAAGTTCTCCAAGTGCGAGTTTTGGCTCGATAAGGTTCTCTACCTGGGCCACATTATCTCAGCTGACGGTATTGCGGTTAATCCCGAGAAAGTTGAAGCAATTGTCAACTGGGAAGCTCCTCAGAACGTCAAGCAGCTCCGCAGTTTTCTGGGTCTTGCCAGCTATTGCAGAAGGTTTGTGGAGAACTTCTCCAAGATTGCCAAGCCTCTTTCCAACCTCCTCCAGAAGAATGTCAAATACTTTTGGTCTCCCGAGTGTGAAGTGGCTTTCAAAACACTCAAAGAGAAGCTTGTCTCAGCTCCAGTTCTGATTCCTCCGGATGAATCCAAGCCCTATGAAGTGTTCTGTGACGCTTCTCTTCAAGGCCTTGGTGGTGTGCTTATGCAAGAGAAGAGAATTGTGGCATATACTTCACGTCAGCTCAAGCCAGCTGAGAAGAACTATCCCACACATGATCTCGAGCTAGCAGCTGTGGTACATGCTCTGATTACGTGGAGACATCTGTTGTTGGGCAGAAAGGTCGACATCTTCACTGATCACAAGAGCTTGAAGTACATCTTCACACAGCCGCATCTGAACCTCCGCCAGACTCGTTGGGTCGAGATGATCCAAGAGTACAACCCCAGCATTGAGTACACTCCAGGCAAGGCGAATGTGATTGCAGATGCTTTGAGCAGAAAGGCATATTGCAACAGCCTTCTTATCAAGCCACACCAGCCTGAGCTTTGTGAAGCTTTCAGGAAGCTCAACCTTCAGGTTGTTCCGCAGGGTTTTCTTGCTAATCTCCAGATTGCTCCTACCTTGGAAGATCAAGTCCGTGAGGCCCAGCTCAGTGATACCATGGTGAAGAAGGTGAAACATGGGATTGCAAAGGGCACTCCAAAATATAAGTGCTTCCGTGTGGATGAGAGAGATACCTTGTTCTTCGAGGACAGACTCGTTGTTCCCAAAGGTGATCTCAGGAAGCTCATAATGGAAGAAGCTCATGACTCTCTCCTTTCCATTCATCCTGGCAGTTCCAAGATGTATCAAGACCTCAAGCAATCTTACTGGTGGACACGCATGAAAAGGGAAATTGCCCAATTCGTGAATGAATGTGATGTATGCAGAAGAGTGAAAGCAGAACATCAACGTCCAGCCGGTTTTCTCCAACCTCTTCCTATTCCTGAGTGGAAGTTCGACCACATTGAAATGGACTTCGTCACTGGTTTTCCTAAATCCAAGCGAGGCAATGATGCTATCTTTGTGGTGATTGACAAGCTTACCAAAGTTGCTCACTTTCTTCCAGTCAAAGAATCAATCAATGCAGCTCAACTTGCAGAGCTGTACACTTCCAGAATTGTGTCCCTACATGGCATTCCTCAAGTGATATCCTCAGACCGTGGCAGCTTGTTCACATCAAAGTTCTGGGACTCCTTTCAGTCCGCCATGGGCACGAAGATCAGGTTCAGCACTGCCTTTCACCCTCAGACTAGTGGTCAAGTCGAGCGTGTGAATCAGATCCTTGAAGATATGCTCAGAGCCTGTGTCATCTCCTTCGGCATGAAATGGGAAGACTGTCTTCCATTTGCCGAATTCTCTTACAACAACAGCTTTCAGGCAAGTGCAGGCAGAGCACCGTTTGAAATCCTCTATGGCAGAAAGTGCCGTACCCCTCTCAACTGGTCTGAAACAGGTGAACGCCAACTTCTTGGCAATGATTTGATCTCTGAAGCCGAAGAAATGTGCAAAGTCATACGTGAGAATCTCAAGGCCGCTCAGTCGCGTCAGAAGAGTTACTATGACGGAAAGCATCGTGATTTGGTTTTCGACATCGATGATCATGTCTATCTCCGAGTTTCTCCGATGAAAGGAACTCAAAGGTTCGGTATCAAAGGAAAGCTTGCTCCTAGATACGTCGGGCCTTTCAAAATTCTTGGCAAAAGAGGCGATCTAGCCTATCAGCTCGAGCTCCCTTCAAACTTTGCAAATGTTCATGATGTCTTTCATGTGTCTCAGCTTCGCAAATGCTTCAAGGCACCTGAGCGCATGATTCCGTTTGAGGAGATTGATCTTCAACAAGACCTTTCCTACCGAGAGCATCCAGTTGCAATTCTCGAAGAAACCGAACGCAAGACTCGCAACAAGACCATCAAGTTTCTGAAAGTCAAGTGGTCACATCACACAGACCGAGAAGCTACCTGGGAACGAGAAGATCATCTTCGTTCCGAGTACCCTTCCTTTTTCCAGTCCTAGATCTCGGGACGAGATCTTTTTGTAGTAGAGGAGAGTTTGTAATGCCCCGGATGTAATACTTTCCCTTTTGGGCTTATAATAAATCTCCGGCTTCATCTATTTCCATTTCGGGTTCTTGTCTTTCGGGCTTTCGTCATTTTGTTGTGTGAGTGTGTGGCATTCATTCATATAATGTAGACATGTGCATTGCTTTGCATCTGTGTTGTGGGTTGCATCCGGTTCGTGGCGTTTCTTCCCGTTGTCCATTTCGTCTTCCGGAGCTCCCTCACGTGTCCGTGACGTCCCGTAGGCCTACTTTGTTGTTCGGGCGTTTTTCGTTACCGGTGTGCCGTGAGGTTGTGTTGTGTGTTGTTGTTTTGTTGTGTGCAACCCGCCTCTCAAATCTCGTCTCGTTTGGACTCCGTTGACTTTTCCCTCCGTTGTCCGTGTGGGTCCGAAGTGCCCTTACTTCGTGTCCCGGAAACACCCCTGTTGCAGTCTCTTTTTCTCCTTCTAGTCCCTTTTAAATCATCCCCGCGATCGGATCCGTTGGATCACGATCGGAGGGCTCCTAGCACCCCTAGCCTCCAAACCCTAGTCTAAAACTGCTACATATAGACCCCCCTAGTCTATTTTTGGGCCTCCCTATTCCTTCTTCTTCTTCCTCTAGATCCATTTTTCCTTTTTTTCCCCTTCTTCCTCAGATCCAGAAAAACCTGCCCGGATCCCGAGTGGATCCACCCGCCGCCGCAAAGCCTACTGGCTCGAACCCGCCGCCGGGATCCCTCGATCCTCCTGGCCGAAGTCAACGCAGCGCCTCGACCGCGTCGGTCGCTCGACCGCGTCGCCGCTGCAGGCCGTCGTCCAGCGACGCGCCAGGCCAGGCGCCCCGGCCCGTACACCCGTCGCCTCGGTTGGGCCTGGTCCCCACATCAACCCGCCAGCCGCCGCCTGGGCCAGGCCCACATCGCCACCAGCCCCGCGTCGCCCGCACCAGGCGCCCGCCTCCGCTTCGTCGCTCGCCTCCGAGGCGCTCCAGGCCGCCGCCTCAACCGCGCGCCGGGCCGCCGATCTCTTCTCCGCGCTGGGCCGCGCCGCGGGCCGCCGGATCCCGAAGCTGCCTCAGCGCCCGCCAGCCTCTGCGGACCGCGCCGCCACTGCTCCTCCCGCCGGGCCCCTTTGCCTCCTCACCGCGCGCCGCGGGCCTGCTCCGCTCCCGGGCCGTGGACGACCGGATCTGGGCCCCGCACTGTTCCTCGAGGCCTGTTACTGTTCATCCTCTGTCCAGATCTGAATCTGAGGTCCAAAACTCAAACCCTAGGTCTCTGTTTTCTAATCTGAGAGTGCTAACTTTGACCTTGCATAACTTTTACTGTGGTGCTCCGTTTTGAGCGTGTGATATGTCCAGATGTTCGTGGTGATGCCCTCTACGTTTTACCTGTTGTAGTCATGCATATTAGATGTCATCTAGGGCCTTGTTTTGCTGTTGCAAGTGTGTATGATGATATAAACTGCTGTTGTGTGATATTTTTGTGCCACCTTTGACATGTGATATCTTTTAGCTCGTTTGTCCAAACGATGCAAATGACATGTCCACGTGTTCGTCTTGACACGAACTACGTGTTGTGTGTGATAGGTTGCATGGTAGATGTATTGTTTCCTTGTTATCATCGTTGCAAGATGCCATGTTCATATGTTGTGTTTTTACTTGTTATGAAATGCCATCTTGTTGAGCTCGTTGCAATCGTTGTGTTTGCCTCAACGATGCATACTTGTGTGTTTCGGGATCACCGTCATATGTATTTTGATGAGGTGCTTACCCTTTGCCATGTTTAGTTTTGAGGTGTCTTAAACATGCTCTTTTTGTTGCTATGATAATGTTGCTGTTTTGGGACTTAGTGAAATTTCACTAAGTCTGAAATCTGTTATGTTCCGATGCCATGTTCGTGTGATGTTCTAGGAAAATGCATGATAGTTTTGGGGTGGATTTTGATTGTTCCATGAAGTATATATTGTTGTCTTTCCATCCATGTCCTCACATGTCCATTTGAGTGGCTGTAGCATGCTTATCTTTTGCTCCAAACTTTCAATAAAATTCTGCTGCCAGAATTTTATTTCAAAGTTCAATATGTCCAAGATCATTGCTAGTGATCCGTGACTCCGTTGGGGGTGCACTTTGGACCTAGTTGCTGTACATTATATCTAGTTTATGTTCAAGTCCTTTGCCATGCTTTTTGGGTGCTGTAGATTAATTATTTTGAGCTCCCAAGATGCTATGTTGCTGTAATTTGCAGTTTTCGCTCAAATCTTGTTTCGGGCATAACTTTTAGCCCGTAACTCCGATTTCAGCGAATCTTATATCAAACTTGGGTGTTTTTCTGTGTAGATTAATAATATCAGGTTGTTATCTTGTTTTGAGGTGTTTTGCCTGAGTGATGTTTTCCGTGCCCCATGTGCATCTTTAGTGCATCCTTCATGCATTCATGTTTTTCGAGTGCGCATTGCATCGTGTTGATTGGTGCTTGGTATGTTTGTTGTGTTTAGAGCCGGAAGTTGAGCACGAGTTTTCCAACGAGGTTGAGCACGAGGTTTCCAACGAGTTTGAGCACGAGGACCCTTCTTTCGATCCGAACGTCTTCTCTTCAGGCAAGATACCGAACCCCGATAACATTACTATCTTTGCCTATTGCTAGTAGTCTCGATCTATAGTTTTGCCTCGATGCCCATGTTCTTCTTGTCAGCCTCCTACTTGTAACCAATTGCCATGTTTAACCACCCTACCTATGCAAACCGTTGCTTGGCTAAGTACGCTTCGCTCAGCCCTTCTTATAGCGTTGCTAGTTGCAGGTGAAGTGAAGATGCTTGCTCCATGTTGAAGTTTTGGTTGGGTTATATCACACTATATAAATGCTTTAATTGAAATCATCTATATATTGGCAAGGGTGGAAGGCTAAGCCTTTTGCTTGGTGTTTTGTTCCACTCATGCCGTAAGGATCCGTATAAGCCGGTTTTATGTTCCTTGATTATGCGTTCCTAACACGGTTGGGGTGTATGGGACCCCCTCGATAAACCGCTATGTGCTAAGTCTTTTCCAGCAAATCCCAACATTGGTACTATTTGCCTAATAACAAACTAAACATGCATAGGGAGTAATTAACCCTCTTTCTTAATCAACAACCCCGGGCCAGTGCTCCACATGAGTGTTGGTCCGAAACGGGGGTTACGCGGGGCCACCTCGAGAAAACTCAAGGTTTGGTAAAAACCTGTGGGATCACCCATCCGGTCGTGGCCTGAGACGAGATACGCGCGGCTACTATCAGGGTGTCGGCACGCCGGGAGGATTTGCTGGATTAGCCTTACCTTAGCTCGGTATATCTTGAGCACGGGATTCCGAGGATACTCGGGTCTTCCCATTTTGGAGTTGCGACTCCGCGGATCGTGGGCTTGTAATGGGTCAAGTTGGAACACCCCTGCAGGGTTTGAACTTTCGAAAGCCGTGCCCGCGGTTATGTGGCAGATGGGAGCTTGTTAATTCCGGTTGTAGATAACTTGACACAATGATGCTAATACACTACCAGCGTGTGTTCCGTGACTGTCAATTTCCGAATAGGGATTCGGGAGTTGAACACGGAGGGGTTATGCTTGTGAGCTTGTAGCTAGGATCACTTAGTGATCACTTCTCGCGATGCCTTCTCTTCTCGCTCTCACTTGCGTAAGCTAGATGCTAGTTGCTGCTGCAGACTTGTTCTTTCTTCAGCCTTTCCCTCACCTAAAGGCTTAAATAGTTCTGTTACCCGGGAACGGGATTGCTGAGTCCTCTGTGGCTCACAGTTACTTCACACACCAGATGCAGGTCCAGCTGTGAGCTATCCAGGTGATGGCACCGAGCTGGATTGGGAGTACGACGAGGAGCGTAGTCAGTACTACGTGCGCTACCCGGACGATCAGTAGTGGAGTCTCTTACTAGGATTCGTTCCGCCTGTGGTTGTTTTATTTATCTGAGTTTGGTACTTTGACATTTGGCTTTTGCCCTTAGAGGGTTGTAGTGATCTTAATGTTTGATGTTTGAGACTTGTACTGTTATTCTGTGACGTGGCGATTGTAAGCCAACTATTTTTTTTAAGTTTACTATCCCCTCTTTTACATGAGTTGTGCAAAGTTTACCAGACTTGAGATCATTCTAGGATGGAATTATGCCTTTAAGTCGGGCCTCGACCCGTAGGAGGTATAACTCCATCCTGGGCATTACAAGTTGGTATTCAGAGCCTTCTCCGACCTAGGAGCCCCCACTGTTTGATCGAACCGTTGACGGTTGAGTCTAGGCACACACTAAAAACTTTTTGAGTCCTATATTATATCGGAGAGTAGGATTTCTTTGCTTCTCATCCCCTTTCTCTCTGGTGAGGACTCCTGACGTCTACTCTTGTCTCTCCTATCTTCAAAATTTGCACAATTTTTTTTTTAGGAATCCCGCGAGTATTCTGGGATTGTTTCGATGTTCTTGTGACAAAGATATTGTTCTCGATGCCTCCTGTTACCAAGGAGTTGAGCTTCGGGGTATCATTGTAACAAGCATATCGCGGCAGTACTAAATACTTAAGACGGCCGACATCGAAAATCTCCCCTATACGGCCAGTGGCAAGATAACCCCGACATCACCCAGTACTGGGGAGGTAGTTCAGGAGTATTGCCATAGCTTGTTATAGTGGATGCTTTTCGAAGGTCCGAGGTACACAGTTTCCGAGAAAGACTGGTTATGTGTTGAAGGATGGATACACCTGGATGTAGGTTAGAGTTGATTGCGCGGTGCTTCCCGTGTATCCCCAACACCTGATTGCATAACTGGAATCTTTCGGAAAACTATAGGTGGGTTCTATCCAGTAGATCGTGGGCATTACAAGTTGGTATTTGCATTCTTCCAACGAATGCAGGTTAGCGAGTTCGGGGTTCGACATTGAGTGAAGGAGTTATATGACCGAGGTTACTATCAGGAGTTGCATCTTAAAGGGTCCTTGGCTATGCTGATCCGGGGATTGCAAAACCTTTTCGTAACGCGTTCATATGCTTTCAGCACAAAAATGTTAGAACGAAACTCCTCTCTTGTGTTTGTTCCTTTCCGTACCTTGTTGTTTTATTATTTTATCCTTTTGATCCCTATGTGGCTTCTCGTGAAGACTGATGTTATCAATTAACTGAGAAATTCATTCGTTCCTCTTGTTCGGATGATTGCATTCGTTCTTATTGTTCGAATGATTATTGTGAAGACTTGTTGCAATTCATTCCATTGATTCAGCTTATTCCTTTTGTCAATCAATTGCTGATTCGTGGTCATCTCTTACAGGATGGCTCCGAAAAGGGTTCCGAATGCTAACCCAGAGGGTGAAGAGGTTCCAGAACGTCCTCCTTCACCTCCTCCTCCGCCTGAGGCTTGGAGAGCAATTATGCAGACTACAGCTCAGAACACTCAGTTGATGATGCAGATGATGCAGCAAATGCAAGCTATGCAAGCTAATCAAGCTAATCAGGGTGTTCCTATGAACCAAGGCAACTTCTTCCAGCAGCACCATGCTACTCTGAACCAGTTCCTGGCTAACAATCCTAAAGCTTTCAGTTACTGTGTCGACCCTCTTGATGCTGAGGATTGGTTGACCGACATAAAGAAGCATTTTGAGTGCAGTAACGTGAAAGAAGATGACTATGTGAAGTTTGCAGCCTTCCAACTGAAAGATCAAGCAGCTGACTGGTGGCAGCAGTACAAAGACTCAAGGCCGGGTCAAGTGATCTCTTGGGAGAATTTCTGCAAGGATTTCCGCTCGCATCACATTCCTACAAGTGTCATCGAGGGTATGCGTGAGCAATTCCGCAACCTCAAGCAGGGCTCCATGACAGTCTATCAGTATAATGTCAAGTTCCAAAACCTCGCTCGCTATGCAAAGCAAGACATTCCTGATGCAAAGAGTAAAATCTATCAGTTCCGTGGAGGTCTCAAAGATGAACTTCAGCTTGCTCTCACTTTGTTCGAGCCAGACGAATTCGATAAGTTCTATAACATGGCTTTGAAACAAGAAGCACCTCAGCTTAAGATGGAGGCTTCTAAGAAGAGAATTCGAGATGCTGTTCACTCTTCCTCATCGTCTCAGTTGGCTGCGAAGCAACAGAAATTCTGGCTTCCTCCTCCTCCAGTGATTCGAGCTCCATACAACAACTCCAGCAACTTCAACAACTCCAACAACAAGAACTCTAGTGGTCGTGGTTTCTCCCACCCACCCAACCCAAGCAACCAGTCGAAGAAGCAGTTTCAGTCTCAAGGCTCCAAGTCCAGTGGCTCTCATTTCCGTCCTCTTTCTGAAGTGGTGTGCAACAAGTGTGGCCAGAAGGGTCATTATGCCAACAGATGTCCGAATCCGAAGCGTCTTCCTCCTCCACCACCTATGAGTTCAGCTATTGTCAAGCATGATCCAAAGTCTGCAAGGGTTAATCTGATGAATGCAGCACAAGCGGAGGCTTCTTCTGATGTCATTTTGGGTAACCTTCCAGTGAACTCTTTTCCAGCTAAAGTGTTATTTGATTCGGGTGCTTCACATTCTTTCATGTCATTCCCATTTGCATCCAAGTATAATGTGGGAACTATGCCCTTGCCAAGGGAGTTGCAAGTGATTTCTCCGGGAAGATGCATGACTTCTAGATTATATGCTCCGGATGTTTCTATTCGCATGGGTGATTATCGATTTTTGGCTTCTCCGGTGATTCTTGGTCATTCTGACATCGACCTCATTCTCGGAATGGATTGGCTTTCTCAGCACGATGCTCACATTGATTGCGCCCAAAAGGAAGTCAAATTGACTCATTCTGATGAAGATGTGATTATCTTCGCCTCCAGGGATAATACTATTCGGCTTTTCTCGCTTAATGATAAGGGTGAAATTAATGCCATAGAGCAAATTCCAGTGGTGAACGAATATCAAGACGTCTTTCCAGAAGATCTTCCAGGCATGCCTCCACACCGTCAGGTGGAGTTTGTCATTGAACTCGAGCCGGGCACCGAACCTGCTTGCCGGCGTCCATACAAGCTCTCTCCGGATGAATTGAAGGAATTGAAGAAGCAGCTTGATAAGCAGGAGAGTATGGGTCTCATCAGACCGAGTACATCTCCGTGGGGCTGTGGTGTCTTATTTGTCAAGAAGAAAGATGGCACGGAGCGTCTCTGTGTTGACTACCGGCCATTGAACAAGAAGACGATTAAGAACAAGTATCCGCTCCCCAACATCAACGAACTCTTTGAGCAGCTCAAAGGAGCTAAAGTGTTCTCTAAGCTTGACCTCCGAATGGGCTATCATCAAATTCGCATTCGCGAGGAAGACATTCCCAAGACGGCCTTCAGAACGAGCTACGGTTCATATGAGTATACCGTCATGTCCTTCGGTCTCGCCAATGCTCCTCCTACCTTTTCAAGGATGATGCATTACATCTTCAACCCCTATACTGGAGAGTTTGTGCTTGTGTATCTGGATGATATTCTGGTGTTTTCCAAGAATGAAGAAGATCACGAAAAGCACTTGCGTCTGGTTCTTGATCGACTCCGGGAGCATAAATTCTATGCCAAGTTCTCCAAGTGTGAGTTTTGGCTCGATAAGGTTTTGTACCTGGGCCACATTATCTCAGCTGACGGTATTGCGGTTAATCCCGAGAAAGTTGAAGCAATTGTCAACTGGGAGGCTCCTCAGAACGTCAAGCAGCTCCGCAGTTTTCTGGGTCTTGCCAGCTATTGCAGAAGGTTTGTGGAGAACTTCTCCAAGATTGCCAAGCCTCTTTCCAACCTCCTTCAGAAGAATGTCAAATACTTTTGGTCTCCCGAATGTGAAGTGGCTTTCAAAACCCTCAAAGAGAAGCTTGTCTCTGCTCCAGTTCTGACTCCTCCGGATGAAACCAAGCCCTATGAAGTGTTCTGTGACGCTTCTCTTCAAGGTCTTGGTGGTGTGCTAATGCAAGATAAGAAAATTGTGGCATATACTTCTCGGCAGCTCAAGCCCAGTGAGAAGAACTATCCCACACATGATCTCGAGCTAGCAGCTGTGGTACATGCTCTGATTACGTGGAGACATCTGTTGTTGGGCAGAAAGGTCGACATCTTCACCGATCACAAGAGCTTGAAGTACATCTTCACACAGCCGCATCTGAACCTCCGCCAGACTCGTTGGGTCGAGATGATCCAAGAGTACAACCCCAGCATTGAGTACACTCCAGGCAAGGCAAATGTGATTGCAGATGCCTTGAGCAGAAAGGCATATTGCAACAGCCTTCTTATCAAGCCACACCAGCCTGAGCTTTGTGAAGCTTTCAGGAAGCTCAACCTTCAAGTTGTTCCGCAGGGTTTTCTTGCAAATCTCCAAATTGCTCCTACCTTGGAAGATCAAGTCCGTGAGGCCCAGCTCAGTGATACCATGGTGAAGAAGGTGAAACATGGGATTGCAAAGGGCACTCCAAAATATAAGTGCTTCCGTGTTGATGAGAGAGATACCTTGTTCTTCGAGGACAGACTCGTTGTTCCCAAAGGAGATCTCAGGAAGCTCATAATGGAAGAAGCTCATGACTCTCTCCTTTCCATTCATCCTGGCAGTTCCAAGATGTACCAAGATCTCAAGCAGTCTTACTGGTGGACACGCATGAAAAGGGAGATTGCCCAATTCGTGAATGAATGTGATGTATGCAGAAGAGTGAAAGCAGAACATCAACGTCCAGCCGGTCTTCTCCAACCTCTTCCTATTCCTGAGTGGAAGTTCGACCACATTGAAATGGACTTCGTCACTGGCTTTCCTAAATCCAAGCGAGGCAATGATGCTATCTTTGTGGTGATTGACAAGCTTACCAAAGTCGCTCACTTTCTTCCAGTCAAAGAATCAATAAATGCAGCTCAACTTGCAGAGCTGTACACTTCCAGAATTGTGTCCCTACATGGCATTCCTCAAGTGATATCCTCAGACCGTGGCAGCTTGTTCACATCAAGGTTCTGGGACTCCTTTCAGTCCGCCATGGGCACGAAGATCAGGTTCAACACTGCCTTTCACCCTCAGACTAGTGGTCAAGTCGAGCGTGTGAATCAGATCCTAGAAGATATGCTCAGAGCCTGTGTCATCTCCTTCGGCATGAAATGGGAAGACTGCCTTCCATTTGCCGAGTTCTCTTACAACAACAGCTTTCAAGCAAGTGCAGGCAAAGCACCGTTTGAAATTCTCTATGGCAGAAAGTGTTGTACCCCTCTCAACTGGTCTGAAACAGGCGAACGCCAACTTCTTGGCAATGATTTGATCTCTGAAGCCGAAGAAATGTGCAAAGTCATAAGTGAGAATCTCAAGGCCGCTCAGTCACGTCAGAAGAGCTACTATGACGGAAAGCATCGTGATTTGGCTTTCGACATCGGTGATCATGTCTATCTCCGAGTTTCTCCGATGAAAGGAACCCAAAGGTTCGGTATCAAAGGAAAGCTTGCTCCTAGATACGTCGGGCCTTTCAAAATTCTTGGCAAAAGAGGCGATCTAGCCTATCAGCTCGAGCTCCCTTCCAACTTTGCAAATGTTCATGATGTCTTCCATGTGTCTCAGCTTCGCAAATGCTTCAAGGCACCTGAGCGCATGATTCCGTTTGAGGAGATTGATCTTCAACAAGACCTTTCCTACCGAGAGCATCCAGTTGCAATTCTCGAAGAAACCGAACGCAAGACTCGCAACAAGTCCATCAAGTTTCTGAAAGTCAAGTGGTCACATCACACAGACCGAGAAGCTACCTGGGAACGAGAAGATCATCTTCGTTCCGAGTACCCTTCCTTTTTCCAGTCCTAGATCTCGGGACGAGATCTTTTTGTAGTAGAGGAGAGTTTGTAATGCCCCGGATGTAATACTTTCCCTTTTGGGCGTATAATAAATCTCCGGCTTCATCTATTTCCATTTCGGGTTCTTTGTCTTTCGGGCTTTCGTCGTTTTGTTGTGTGAGTGTGTGGCATTCATTCATATC
Source organism: Secale cereale (assembly GCA_902687465.1). NCBI lineage: Eukaryota > Viridiplantae > Streptophyta > Magnoliopsida > Poales > Poaceae > Secale > Secale cereale. The sequence continues at coordinate 505,676,206 of LR738713.1, forward strand.
ATGTAGACATGTGCATTGCATTGCATTTGTGTTGTGGGTTGCTTCCGGTTCGTGGCGTTTCTTCCCGTTGTCCGTTTCGTGTTCCGGAGCTCCCTCACGTGTCCGTGACGTCCCGTAGGCCTACTTTGTTGTTCGGGCGTTTTTCGTTACCGGTGTGCCGTGAGGTTGTGTTGTGTGTTGTTGTTTTGTTGTGTGCAACCCGCCTCTCAAATCTCGTCTCGTTTGGACTCCGTTGACTTTTCCCTCCGTTGTCCGTGTGGGTCCGAAGTGCCCTTACTTCGTGTCCCGAAAATACCCCTACTGCTCTCTTTTATCTCCGTCTGGTCCTTTTAAATCATCCCCGCGATCGGATCCGTTGGATCACGATCGGAGGGCTCCTAGCACCCCTAGCCTCCAAACCCTAGTCTAAAACTGCTACATATAGACCCCCCTAGTCTATTTTTGGGCCTCCCTATTCCTTCTTCTTCTTCCTCTAGATCCATTTTTCCTTTTTTTCCCCTTCTTCCTCAGATCCAGAAAAACCTGCCCGGATCCCGAGTGGATCCACCCGCCGCCGCAAAGCCTACTGGCTCGAACCTGCCGCCGGGATCCCTCGATCCTCCTGGCCGAAGTCAACGCAGCGCCTCGACCGCGTCGGTCGCTCGACCGCGTCGCCGCTGCAGGCCGTCGTCCAGCGACGCGCCAGGCCAGGCGCCCCGGCCCGTACACCCGTCGCCTCGGTTGGGCCTGGTCCCCACATCAACCCGCCAGCCGCCGCCTGGGCCAGGCCCACATCGCCACCAGCCCCGCGTCGCCCGCACCAGGCGCCCGCCTCCGCTTCGTCGCTCGCCTCCGAGGCGCTCCAGGCCGCCGCCTCAACCGCGCGCCGGGCCGCCGATCTCTTCTCCGCGCTGGGCCGCGCCGCGGGCCGCCGGATCCCGAAGCTGCCTCAGCGCCCGCCAGCCTCTGCGGGCCGCGCCGCCACTGCTCCTCCCGCCGGGCCCCTTTGCCTCCTCACCGCGCGCCGCGGGCCTGCTCCGCTCCTTGGCCGTGGACGACCGGATCTGGGCCCCGCACTGTTCACCGAGGCCTTCTACTGTTCATCTCAGATCTGAGGTTGACCTAGATCCACTAAGTCTCTGTTTTTCTCTGTTCTGATATGCCTACTTTGACCATGCATAACTTTTACTGTGGTGCTCCGTTTTGAGCGTGTGAGATGTCCAGATGTTCGTGGTGATGCCCTCTACGTTTTACCTGTTGTAGTCATGCATATTAGATGTCATCTAGGGCCTTGTTTTGCTGTTGCAAGAGTGTATGATGATATAATCTGCTGTTATGTGTTATTTTTGTGCCACCTTTGACATGTGATATCTTTTAGCTCGTTTGTCCAAACGAAGCAAATTACATGTCCACGTGTTCGTCTCGTCACGAACTACGTGTTGAGTGTGATAGGTTGCATGGTAGATTTATCTTTTCCTTGTTATCATCGTTGCAAGATGCCATGTTCACATGTTGTGTTTTTACTTGTTATGAAATGCCATCTTGTTGAGCTCGTTGTAATCGTTGAGTTTACCTCAATGATGCATGCTTGTGTGTTTCGGGATCACCGTCATATGTACTTTGATGAGGTGCTTACCCTTTGCCATGTTTAGTTTCGAGGTGTCTTAAACATGCTCTTTTTGTTGCTATGATGATGTTGCTGTTTTAGGACTTAGTGAAATTTTCACTAAGTCTGAAATCTGTAACGTTCCGATGCCATGTTCGTGTGATGTTGTAGGACAAAGCATGATAGTTTTGGGGTGGATTTTAATTGTTCCATGAAGTATATATTGTTGTCTTTCCATCCATGTCCTCACATGTCCATTTGAGTGGCTGTAGCATGCTTATCTTTTGCTCCAAACTTTCAATAAAATTCTGCTGTCAGAATTTTATTTCAAAGTTCAATATGTCCAAGATCATTGCTATTGATCCGTGACTCCGTTTGGGGTGCACTTTGGACCTAGTTGCTGTACATTATATCTAGTTTATGTTCAAGTCCTTTGCCATGCTTTTTGGGTGCTGTAGATTAATTATTTTGAGCTCCCAAGATGCTATGTTGCTGTAATTTGCAGTTTTCGCTCAAATCTTGTTTCGGGCATAACTTTTAGCCCGTAACTCCGATTTCAGCGTTTCTTATATCAAACTTGGGTGATTTTCTGTGTAGATTAATAATATCAGGTTGTTATCTTGTTTTGAGGTGTTTTGCTTGAGTGATGTTTTCCGTGCTCCATGTGCATCTCTAGTGCATCCATCATGCATACATGTTTTTCGAGTGCGCATTGCATCGTGTTGATTGGTGCTTGGTGTGTTTGTCTTGTTTAGAGCACGAAGCTGAGAACGAGTTTTCCAACGAGGTTGAGCACGAGGTTTCCAACGAGTTTGAGCCCGAGGACCCTTCTTTCGATCCGAACGTCTTCTCTTCAGGCAAGATGACCGAACCCCGATAACTTTACTATCTACGCCTATTGCTAGTAGTCTCGATCTATAGTTTTGCCTCGATGCCCATGTTCTTCTTGTCAGCCTCCTACTTGTAACCAATTGCCATGTTTAACCACCCTACCTATGCAAACCGTTGATTGGCTAAGTACGCTTCGCTCAGCCCTTCTTATAGCGTTGCTAGTTGCAGGTGAAGTGAAGATGCTTGCTCCATGTTGAAGTTTGGTTGGGTTATATCACACTATATAAATGCTTTAACTGAAATCACATATATATTGGCAAGGGTGGAAGGCTAAGCCTTTGCTTGGTGTTTTGTTCCACTCATGCCGTTAGGATCCGTATAAGCCGGTTTTATGTTCCTTGATTATGCGTTCCTAACACGGTTGGGGTGTATGGGACCCCCTCGATAAACCGCTAAGTGCTAAGTCTTTTCCAGCAAGTCCCAACATTGGTACTATTTTGCCTAATAACAAACTAAACATGCATAGGGAGTAATTAACCCTCTTTCTTAATCAACAACCCCGGGCCAGTGCTCCACATGAGTGTTGGTCCGAAACGGGGAGCCTGCGGGGCCGCCTTGAGGCAACTCGAGGTATTTGGTATCCACCCGTAGCTTCGCCCATCCGGACGTGTCCTGAGACCTAGATACGCGCGGCTACTATCAGGGTGACGACACGCCGGGAGGATTTGCTGGATTAGCCTTACCTTAGTTCGGTTTAACTTGAGCACGGGATTCCGAGAATACTCGGGTCTTCCCACTTTGGAGTTGCGACTCCGCGGATCGTGGGCTTGTAATGGGTCAAGTTGGAACACCCCTGCAGGGTTTGAACTTTCGAAAGCCGTGCCCGCGGTTATGTGGCAGATGGGAGCTTGTTAATTCCGGTTGTAGAAAACTTGACACAATGTTACTAATACACTACCAGCGTGTGTTCCGTGACTATCAATTTCCGAATAGGAATTCGGGAGTTGAACACGGAGGGGTTGTGCTTGTGAGCTTGTAGCTAGGATCACTTAGTGATCACTTCTCGCCGATGCCTTCTCTTCTCGCTCTCTTTTGCGTAAGTTTAGTGCTAGTTGCTGCTGCAGACTCTTTGTTGTTCCTTCACCTCATTTCTTTCTTCAGCCTTTCCCTCACCTAAAGGCTTTGATAGTTCTGTTACCCGGGAACGGGATTGCTGAGTCCTCTGTGGCTCACAGTTACTTCACCACACCAGATGCAGGTCCAGCCGTGAGCTATCCAGGTGATGGCACCGAGCTGGATTGGGAGTACGACGAGGAGCGTAGTCGTTACTACGTGCGCTACCCGGACGATCAGTAGTGGAGACTCTTACTAGGATTCGATCCGCCTGTGGTTGTTTTATTTATCTGAGTTTGGTACTTTGACATTTGGATTTTGCCCTTAGAGGGTTGTAGTGATCTTATTGTATGATGATTGAGACTTGTACTGTTATTCTGTGACGTGGCGATTGTAAGCCAACTATTTTCAGTTTACTTTCCCCCTTTTACATGAGTTGTGCAAAGATTACCAAACTTGAGATCATTCTAGGATGGACTTATGCCTTTAAGTCGTGCCTCGACACGTAGGAGGTATAATTCCATCCTGGGCATTACAAGTTGGTATCAGAGCCTTCTCCGACCTAGGAGCCCCCACTGTTTGATCGAACCGTTGACGGTTGAGTCTAGGCACACACTGAAAACTTTTTGAGTCCTATATTATATCGGAGAGTAGGATTTCTTTGCTTCTCATCCCCTTTCTCTCTGGTGAGGACTCCTGACGTCTGCTCTTGTCTCTCCTATCTTCAAAATTTGCACAAAATTTTTTTTTAGGAATCTCGCGAGTATTCTGGGATTGTTTCGATGTTCTTGTGACAAGGATATTGTTCTCGATGCCTCCTGTTATCGAGGAGTTGAGCTTCGGGGTATCACTGTAACAAGCATATCGCGACAGTACTAAATACTTAAGACGGCCGACATCGAAAATCTCCCCTATACGGCCAGTGGCACGATAACCCCGACATCACCCAGTACTGGGGAGGTAGTTCGGGAGTATTGCCATAGCTTGTTATAGTGGATGCTTTTCGAAGGTCCGAGGTACACAGTTTCCGAGAAAGACTGGTTATGTGTTGAAGGATGGATACACCTGGATGTAGGTTAGAGTTGATTGCGCGGTGCTTCCCGTGTATCCCCAACACCTGATTGCATAACTGGAATCTTTCGGAAAGCTATAGGTGGGTTTTATCCAGTAGATCGTAGGCATTCTTCCAACGAATGCAGGTTAGTGAGTTCGGGGTTCGACATTGAGTGAAGGGGTTATATGACCGAGGTTACTATCAGGAGTTGCATCTTAAAGGGTCCTTGGCTATGCTGATCCGGGGATTGCAAAACCTTTTTGTAACGCGTTCATATGCTTTCAGCACAAAGATGTTAGAACGAAACTCCTCTCTTGTGTTTGTTCCTTTCCGTACCTTGTTGTTTTATTATTTTATCCTTTTGATCCCTATGTGGCTTCTCGTGAAGACTGATGTTATCATTTAACTAAGAAATTCATTCGTTCCTCTTGTTCGGATGATTTCATTCGTTCTTATTGTTCGAATGATTATTGTGAAGACTTGTTGCAATTCATTCCATTGATTCAGCTTATTCCTTTTGTCAATCAATTGCTGATTCGTGGTCATCTCTTACAGGATGGCTCCGAAAAAGGTTCCGAATGCCAACCCAGAGGTGGAAGAGGTTCCGGAACGTCCTCCTTCACCTCCTCCTCCGCCTGAGGCTTGGAGAGCAATTATGCAGACTACAGCTCAGAACACTCAGTTGATGATGCAAATGATGCAGCAAATGCAAGCTATGCAAGCTAATCAAGCTAATCAGGGCATTCCAATGAACCAAGGCAACTTCTTCCAGCAGCACCATGCTACCCTCAACCAGTTCCTGGCTAACAATCCTAAAGCTTTCAGTTACTGTGTCGACCCTCTTGATGCTGAGGATTGGTTGACCGACATAAAGAAGCATTTTGAGTGCAGTAACGTGAAAGAAGATGACTATGTGAAGTTTGCAGCCTTCCAACTGAAAGATCAAGCAGCTGATTGGTGGCAGCAGTACAAAGACTCAAGGCCGGGTCAAGTGATCTCTTGGGAGAATTTCTGCAAGGATTTCCGCTCGCATCACATTCCTACAAGTGTCATTGAGGGTATGCGTGAGCAATTCCGCAACCTCAAGCAGGGCTCCATGACAGTCTATCAGTATAATGTCAAGTTCCAAAACCTCGCTCGCTATGCAAAGCAAGACATTCCTGATGCAAAGAGCAAAATCTATCAGTTCCGTGGAGGTCTCAAAGATGAACTTCAGCTTGCTCTCACTCTGTTCGAGCCAGACGAATTCGATAAGTTCTATAATATGGCTTTGAAACAAGAAGCAGCTCAGCTTAAGATGGAGGCTTCTAAGAAGAGAATTCGAGATGCTGTTCACTCTACCTCATCGTCTCAGTTGGCTGCGAAACAACAGAAATTCTGGCTTCCTCCTCCTCCAATGATTCGAGCTCCATACAACAACTCCAGCAAGTTCAACAACTCCAACAACAAGAACTCTAGTGGTCGTGGTTTCTCCCACCCACCCAACCCAAGCAACCAGTCGAAGAAACAGTTTCAGTCTCAAGGCTCCAAGTCCAGTGGCTCTCAGTTCCGTCCTCTCTCAGAAGTGACTTGCAACAAATGCACTCAGAAAGGTCACTATGCCAACAGATGTCCGAATCCGAAGCGTCTTCCACCTCCTCCTCCTATGAGTTCAGCTATTGTCAAGCATGATCCAAAGTCTGCCAGGGTCAATCTGATGAATGCAGCACAAGCGGAGGCTTCTTCTGATGTCATTCTGGGTAACCTTCCAGTGAACTCTATCCCAGCTAAAGTGTTATTTGATTCGGGTGCTTCTTGCTCTTTCATGTCATATCCATTTGCATCCAAGAATAATGTTCACTCTGAAGCCTTGCCAAGACCTTTGAGTGTCATATCACCTGGCAAGAGATTGAGTTCTAGTATGGTGGCTCCGAATGTTTCTATTCGAATGGGCGATTATCGATTTTTGGCTTCTCCGGTGATTCTTGGTCATTCTGACATCGACCTCATTCTCGGAATGGATTGGCTTTCTCAGCATGATGCTCACATTGATTGTGCTCAAAAGGAAGTCAAGATGACTCATTCTGATGAAGATGTGATTATCTTCGCCTCCAGGGATAATACTATTCGGCTTTTCTCTCTTAATGATAAGGGTGAAATTAATGCCATAGAGCTGATGGGGAACGTTGCATGGGAAACAAAAATTTTCCTACCGTTCACCAAGATCAATCTAGTAGATGCAACTACGAGGGGAGAGTGTGATCTACGTACCCTTGTAGATCGCTAAGCGGAAGCGTTATGAACGCGGATGATGGAGTCGTACTCGTCGCGATTCAGATCGCCGAAGACCTAGCACCGAAGCAACGGTGCCTCCGCGTTCTTCACACGTACGGCTCGGGGACGTCTCCTCCTTCTTGATCCAGCAAGGGGTGGAGGAGAGGTTGATGGAGAACCGGCAGCACGACGGCGTGGTGGTGATGGTGGAGAAGAACTCCAGCAGGGCTTCGCCTAAGCACCGCGGGAGAAGAAGATGTAACGGGAGAGGGAGGGCAGCACCGAGGCACAAACTGTGTTGGCTGCCCTCCCTTTGCCCCACTATATATAGGGGGGGTGGAGAGGTGAGGGCGCCCTAGGGTTTCCCCCTAGGGGCCGGCGGCCAGGGCAAGGGGAGGGGGCGGCGGCCAGGGCAGGAGGGGCGGCCAGGCCCTAGGGTTTCCCCCCTAGGTGCCTTGCCCCCCAAGGCCAAGGGGTGCGGCCAGCCCTAGGGGGTCCCACCCCCTTAGCCGCATGAGGAGAGGGCCCAGGGGGGGCGCACAGCCCCCTGAGGGCTGTGGTGTTCCCCCTTGTGGCCCACTAGGCCCAGAACCACTTCCGGACCCCCGAAACCCCTTCCGGTACTCCGCCGATTTCCCGATGCTCCCCGGAACACTTCCGGTACTCCGAAACCTTTCATCCTATATATCAATCTTCGTCTCCGGACCATTCCGGAGACCCTCGTCATGTCCGGGATCTCATCCGGGACTCCGAACAACCTTCGGTAACCATACACATTTCTCACTAACAACCCTAGCGTCACCGAACGTTAAGTGTGTAGACCCTGCGGGTTCGGAAACCATGTAGACATGACCGAGACACTCCCAGGTCAATAACCAATAGCGGGATCTGGATACCCATATTGGTTCCTACATGTTTCTCGATGATCTCATCGGATGAACCACGATGTCAAGGATTCAGGCAATCCCGTATACAGTTCCCTTTGTCTCGTCGGTATGTTACTTGCCCGAGATTCGATCGTCGGTATCTCTATACCTAGTTCAATCTCGTTACCGGCAAGTCTCTTTACTCGTTACCGTAATACATAATCCCATGACCAACTACTTAGTCACTTTTGAGCTCATTGAGATGACGTATTACCGAGTGGGCCCGGAGATACCTCTCCGTCACACGGAGTGACAAATCCCAGTCTTGATCCATGTCAACTCAACAGACACCCTCGGAGATACCTGTAGAGCACCTTTATAGTCACCCAGTTACGTTGTGACGTTTGGTACACACAAAGCACTCCTACGGTGTCAGTGAGTTACATGATCTCATGGTCATAGGAACTTATACTTGACATGCAGAAAAACTATAGCGATAACTGTCACGATCAAAAGCTATGTTAACGTTTGGGTCTCGTCCATCACATCATTCTCCTAATGATGTGATCCCGTTATCAAATGACAACTCATGTCTATGACCTGGAAACCGCGGTCATCTTTGATCAACAAGCTAGTCCTGTAGAGGCTCACTAGGGACACAAAATCTGTCTATTCATCCACACGTGTATCTGAGTTTCCAATCAATACAGTTATAGCATGGATAATAAACGATTATCATGAATAAGGAAATATAATAATAACTCTTTTATTATTGCCTCTAGGGCATATTTCCAACAAGGATCACGTGCGTGGAAAATTCTGAGCCCAAAAAGGGTCGTCTAGGCCCTCAAAAATGGCTTGCAGGATTGGAAAAAATGAAAGTTATCGCAATTACAGCTCAAATTTTGATGAGCCGGCATATCACTTTGGTGTTCAGGTCCTGGGCGCCCCACCCATGTATGGATACAATAGGGTGTTAGGCCAACTCTCGCGAAGAAACGGTGATCAAAGAAAATACAAAAATCAACCTAGAGTCCGAATTGATCGAGACTCTCAAAGCAAGTGAGAACAAGCTCCGATTTCGTCATTTTCATAGGCATTGGAAAGCTATTGGGGAATTGAGGTGATAGGACTTCTAGTTTTTACGATCTGGAGGATTTTACATACGTGCACACACAGGATCACATGCGCGGAAAATTTTGAGACCAAAAAGGGTCGTCTTGGCCCTCAAAAATGGCCCGCAGGATTGGAAAAAATGAAAGTTATCGCAATTACAGCTCAAATTTTGATGAGCCGGCATATCACTTTGGTGTTCAGGTCCTTGGCGCCCCACCCATGTATGGATACAATAGGGTGTTAGGCCAACTCTCGCGAAGAAACGGTGATCAAAGAAAATACAAAAATCTACCTAGAGTCCGAATTGATCGAGACTCTCAAAGCAAGTGAGAACAAGCACCGATTTCGTCGTTTTCATAGGCGTTGGAAAGCTATTGGGGAATTGAGGTGATAGGACTTCTAGTTTTTACGATCTGGAGGATTTTACATACGTGCACACACAGGATCACGTGCGCGGAAAATTCTGAGCCCAAAAAGGGTCGTCTTGGCCCTCAAAAATGGTCTGCAGGATTGGAAAAAATGAAAGTTATCGCAATTACAGCTCAAATTTTGATGAGCCGGCATATCACTTTGGTGTTCAGGTCCTTGGCGCCCCACCCATGTATGGATACAATAGGGTGTTAGGCCAACTCTCGCGAAGAAACGGTGATCAAAGAAAATACAAAAATCAACCTAGAGTCCGAATTGATCGAGACTCCCACACATGATCTCGAGCTAGCAGCTGTGGTACATGCTCTGATTACGTGGAGACATCTGTTGTTGGGCAGAAAGGTCGACATCTTCACTGATCACAAGAGTTTGAAGTACATCTTCACACAGCCGCATCTGAACCTCCGCCAGACTCGTTGGGTCGAGATGATCCAAGAGTACAACCCCAGCATTGAGTACACTCCAGGCAAGGCGAATGTGATTGCAGATGCTTTGAGCAGAAAGGCATATTGCAACAGCCTTCTTATCAAGCCACACCAGCCTGAGCTTTGTGAAGCTTTCAGGAAGCTCAACCTTCAGGTTGTTCCGCAGGGTTTTCTTGCAAATCTCCAGATTGCTCCTACCTTGGAAGATCAAGTCCGTGAGGCCCAGCTCAGTGATACCATGGTGAAGAAGGTGAAACATGGCATTGCAAAGGGCACTCCAAAATATAAGTGCTTCCGTGTTGATGAGAGAGATACCTTGTTCTTCGAGGACAGACTCGTTGTTCCCAAAGGTGATCTCAGGAAGCTCATAATGGAAGAAGCTCATGACTCTCTCCTTTCCATTCATCCTGGCAGTTCCAAGATGTATCAAGACCTCAAGCAGTCTTACTGGTGGACTCGCATGAAAAGGGAGATTGCCCAATTCGTGAATGAATGTGATGTATGCAGAAGAGTGAAAGCAGAACATCAACGTCCAGCCGGTCTTCTCCAACCTCTTCCTATTCCTGAGTGGAAGTTCGACCATATTGAAATGGACTTCGTCACTGGCTTTCCTAAATCCAAGCGAGGCAATGATGCTATCTTTGTGGTGATTGACAAGCTTACCAAAGTCGCTCACTTTCTTCCAGTCAAAGAATCAATCAATGCAGCTCAACTTGCAGAGCTGTACACTTCCAGAATTGTGTCCCTACATGGCATTCCTCAAGTGATATCCTCAGACCGTGGCAGCTTGTTCACATCAAAGTTCTGGGACTCCTTTCAGTCCGCCATGGGCACGAAGATCAGATTCAGCACTGCCTTTCACCCTCAGACTAGTGGTCAAGTCGAGCGTGTGAATCAGATCCTTGAAGATATGCTCAGAGCCTGTGTCATCTCCTTCGGCATGAAATGGGAGGACTGTCTTCCATTTGCAGAATTCTCTTACAACAACAGCTTTCAAGCAAGTGCAGGCAAAGCACCGTTTGAAATCCTCTATGGCAGAAAGTGCCGTACCCCTCTCAACTGGTCTGAAACAGGTGAACGCCAACTTCTTGGCAATGATTTGATCTCTGAAGCCGAAGAAATGTGCAAAGTCATACGTGAGAATCTCAAGGCCGCTCAGTCGCGTCAGAAGAGTTACTATGACGGAAAGCATCGTGATTTGGCTTTCGACATCGGTGATCATGTCTATCTCCGAGTTTCTCCGATGAAAGGAACCCAAAGGTTCGGTATCAAAGGAAAGCTTGCTCCTAGATACGTTGGGCCTTTCAGAATTCTTGGCAAAAGAGGCGATCTAGCCTATCAGCTCGAGCTCCCTTCCAACTTTGCAAATGTTCATGATGTCTTTCATGTGTCTCAGCTTCGCAAATGCTTCAAGGCACCTGAGCGTATGATTCCGTTTGAGGAGATTGATCTTCAACAAGACCTTTCCTACCGAGAGCATCCAGTTGCTATTCTCGAAGAAACCGAACGCAAGACTCGCAACAAGACCATCAAGTTTCTGAAAGTCAAGTGGTCACATCACACAGACCGAGAAGCTACCTGGGAACGAGAAGATCATCTTCGTTCCGAGTACCCTTCCTTTTTCCAGTCCTAGATCTCGGGACGAGATCTTTTTGTAGTAGAGGAGAGTTTGTAATGCCCCGGATGTAATACTTTCCCTTTTGGGCTTATAATAAATCTCCGGCTTCATCTATTTCCATTTCGGGTTCTTTGTCTTTCGGGCTTTCGTCGTTTTGTTGTGTGAGTGTGTGGCATTCATTCATATCATATAGACATGTGCATTGCATTGCATTTGTGTTGTGGGTTGCATCCGGTTCGTGGCGTTTCTTCCCGTTGTCCGTTTCGTGTTCCGGAGCTCCCTCACGTGTCCGTGACGTCCCGTAGGCCTACTTTGTTGTTCGGGCGTTTTTCGTTACCGGTGTGCCGTGAGGTTGTGTTGTGTGTTGTTGTTTTGTTGTGTGCAACCCGCCTCTCAAATCTCGTCTCGTTTGGACTCCGTTGACTTTTCCCTCCGTTGTCCGTGTGGGTCCGAAGTGCCCTTACTTCGTGTCCCGAAAATACCCCTACTGCTCTCTTTTATCTCCGTCTGGTCCTTTTAAATCATCCCCGCGATCGGATCCGTTGGATCACGATCGGAGGGCTCCTAGCACCCCTAGCCTCCAAACCCTAGTCTAAAACTGCTACATATAGACCCCCCTAGTCTATTTTTGGGCCTCCCTATTCCTTCTTCTTCTTCCTCTAGATCCATTTTTCCTTTTTTTCCCCTTCTTCCTCAGATCCAGAAAAACCTGCCCGGATCCCGAGTGGATCCACCCGCCGCCGCAAAGCCTACTGGCTCGAACCCGCCGCCGGGATCCCTCGATCCTCCTGGCCGAAGTCAACGCAGCGCCTCGACCGCGTCGGTCGCTCGACCGCGTCGCCGCTGCAGGCCGTCGTCCAGCGACGCGCCAGGCCAGGCGCCCCGGCCCGTACACCCGTCGCCTCGGTTGGGCCTGGTCCCCACATCAACCCGCCAGCCGCCGCCTGGGCCAGGCCCACATCGCCACCAGCCCCGCGTCGCCCGCACCAGGCGCCCGCCTCCGCTTCGTCGCTCGCCTCCGAGGCGCTCCAGGCCGCCGCCTCAACCGCGCGCCGGGCCGCCGATCTCTTCTCCGCGCTGGGCCGCGCCGCGGGCCGCCGGATCCCGAAGCTGCCTCAGCGCCCGCCAGCCTCTGCGGGCCGCGCCGCCACTGCTCCTCCCGCCGGGCCCCTTTGCCTCCTCACCGCGCGCCGCGGGCCTGCTCCGCTCCTTGGCCGTGGACGACCGGATCTGGGCCCCGCACTGTTCACCGAGGCCTTCTACTGTTCATCTCAGATCTGAGGTTGACCTAGATCCACTAAGTCTCTGTTTTTCTCTGTTCTGATATGCCTACTTTGACCATGCATAACTTTTACTGTGGTGCTCCGTTTTGAGCGTGTGAGATGTCCAGATGTTCGTGGTGATGCCCTCTACGTTTTACCTGTTGTAGTCATGCATATTAGATGTCATCTAGGGCCTTGTTTTGCTGTTGCAAGAGTGTATGATGATATAATCTGCTGTTATGTGTTATTTTTGTGCCACCTTTGACATGTGATATCTTTTAGCTCGTTTGTCCAAACGAAGCAAATTACATGTCCACGTGTTCGTCTCGTCACGAACTACGTGTTGAGTGTGATAGGTTGCATGGTAGATTTATCTTTTCCTTGTTATCATCGTTGCAAGATGCCATGTTCACATGTTGTGTTTTTACTTGTTATGAAATGCCATCTTGTTGAGCTCGTTGTAATCGTTGAGTTTACCTCAATGATGCATGCTTGTGTGTTTCGGGATCACCGTCATATGTACTTTGATGAGGTGCTTACCCTTTGCCATGTTTAGTTTCGAGGTGTCTTAAACATGCTCTTTTTGTTGCTATGATGATGTTGCTGTTTTAGGACTTAGTGAAATTTTCACTAAGTCTGAAATCTGTAACGTTCCGATGCCATGTTCGTGTGATGTTGTAGGACAAAGCATGATAGTTTTGGGGTGGATTTTAATTGTTCCATGAAGTATATATTGTTGTCTTTCCATCCATGTCCTCACATGTCCATTTGAGTGGCTGTAGCATGCTTATCTTTTGCTCCAAACTTTCAATAAAATTCTGCTGTCAGAATTTTATTTCAAAGTTCAATATGTCCAAGATCATTGCTATTGATCCGTGACTCCGTTTGGGGTGCACTTTGGACCTAGTTGCTGTACATTATATCTAGTTTATGTTCAAGTCCTTTGCCATGCTTTTTGGGTGCTGTAGATTAATTATTTTGAGCTCCCAAGATGCTATGTTGCTGTAATTTGCAGTTTTCGCTCAAATCTTGTTTCGGGCATAACTTTTAGCCCGTAACTCCGATTTCAGCGTTTCTTATATCAAACGTGGGTGATTTTCTGTGTAGATTAATAATATCAGGTTGTTATCTTGTTTTGAGGTGTTTTGCTTGAGTGATGTTATCCGTGCTCCATGTGCATCTCTAGTGCATCCATCATGCATACATGTTTTTCGAGTGCGCATTGCATCGTGTTGATTGGTGCTTGGTGTGTTTGTCTTGTTTAGAGCACGAAGCTGAGAACGAGTTTTCCAACGAGGTTGAGCACGAGGTTTCCAACGAGTTTGAGCCCGAGGACCCTTCTTTCGATCCGAACGTCTTCTCTTCAGGCAAGATGACCGAACCCCGATAACTTTACTATCTTCGCCTATTGCTAGTAGTCTCGATCTATAGTTTTGCCTCGATGCCCATGTTCTTCTTGTCAGCCTCCTACTTGTAACCAATTGCCATGTTTAACCACCCTACCTATGCAAACCGTTGCTTGGCTAAGTACGCTTCGCTCAGCCCTTCTTATAGCGTTGCTAGTTGCAGGTGAAGTGAAGATGCTTGCTCCATGTTGAAGTTTGGTTGGGTTATATCACACTATATAAATGCTTTAACTGAAATCACATATATATTGGCAAGGGTGGAAGGCTAAGCCTTTGCTTGGTGTTTTGTTCCACTCATGCCGTTAGGATCCGTATAAGCCGGTTTTATGTTCCTTGATTATGCGTTCCTAACACGGTTGGGGTGTATGGGACCCCCTCGATAAACCGCTAAGTGCTAAGTCTTTTCCGGCAAGTCCCAACATTGGTACTATTTTGCCTAATAACAAACTAAACATGCATAGGGAGTAATTAACCCTCTTTCTTAATCAACAACCCCGGGCCAGTGCTCCACATGAGTGTTGGTCCGAAACGGGGAGCCTGCGGGGCCGCCTTGAGGCAACTCGAGGTATTTGGTATCCACCCGTAGCTTCGCCCATCCGGACGTGTCCTGAGACCTAGATACGCGCGGCTACTATCAGGGTGACGACACGCCGGGAGGATTTGCTGGATTAGCCTTACCTTAGTTCGGTTTAACTTGAGCACGGGATTCCGAGAATACTCGGGTCTTCCCACTTTGGAGTTGCGACTCCGCGGATCGTGGGCTTGTAATGGGTCAAGTTGGAACACCCCTGCAGGGTTTGAACTTTCGAAAGCCGTGCCCGCGGTTATGTGGCAGATGGGAGCTTGTTAATTCCGGTTGTAGAAAACTTGACACAATGTTACTAATACACTACCAGCGTGTGTTCCGTGACTATCAATTTCCGAATAGGAATTCGGGAGTTGAACACGGAGGGGTTGTGCTTGTGAGCTTGTAGCTAGGATCACTTAGTGATCACTTCTCGCCGATGCCTTCTCTTCTCGCTCTCTTTTGCGTAAGTTTAGTGCTAGTTGCTGCTGCAGACTCTTTGTTGTTCCTTCACCTCATTTCTTTCTTCAGCCTTTCCCTCACCTAAAGGCTTTGATAGTTCTGTTACCCGGGAACGGGATTGCTGAGTCCTCTGTGGCTCACAGTTACTTCACCACACCAGATGCAGGTCCAGCCGTGAGCTATCCAGGTGATGGCACCGAGCTGGATTGGGAGTACGACGAGGAGCGTAGTCGTTACTACGTGCGCTACCCGGACGATCAGTAGTGGAGACTCTTACTAGGATTCGATCCGCCTGTGGTTGTTTTATTTATCTGAGTTTGGTACTTTGACATTTGGATTTTGCCCTTAGAGGGTTGTAGTGATCTTATTGTATGATGATTGAGACTTGTACTGTTATTCTGTGACGTGGCGATTGTAAGCCAACTATTTTCAGTTTACTTTCCCCCTTTTACATGAGTTGTGCAAAGATTACCAAACTTGAGATCATTCTAGGATGGACTTATGCCTTTAAGTCGTGCCTCGACACGTAGGAGGTATAATTCCATCCTGGGCATTACAGGAGACGCCGTCGGAAGGGTGGTCGCCGGCGAGGACACTCGCGGCGCCACCAAATCCAAGGACAGGACGGACGACCGAACCTCGGTCTCCGTGGACGCGCCACGTCCATCCCAGCAAACGACAACCCAGCAGCGCCATGTCACAGGAGGTGGCATCCGTTTGCTGGGGCAAGGGCAAACCGGAGGTTCGCGGGACGCCCCGGACCACCGTCCGGGCACAAGCAAAGCGAAGACGCCGGGGCGGGACCCTGCTCCTTCTAACGCTGTTAGGAGTCCGAGCATATCTCGCTCCTCGCGCCGCTCGCCCCCGTTCCCCTCCACTCCACCAGAAGCGCTCGCAAGGGCGCAACTGCTTCTCGACTTCCCTCCAGCGGCAGACAAGGCCGAAGACTGGAGGGCCACCATCCAGAGCCTGATCGCCTTCGCTAACAACGATACGCCGCAGCAGCCGGCGACCTCGCGGCCGCGGCAAGTCGAGAAGACGAAGGCCCACGGCGACAAGACTGCCGGGGGTGCAACCACCGTGCACTCCCCGCCGCAGAAGCAGAAGACGCCGCCCCGCCGGAACAACGCCGACGACGGCTCCACGGCGTCGTCGGATCCGCGGGCTCGTCGGGACCAGCGCCAGGTCCATGACGATCGGCGACAAGAAGACGCTCGAACAACAATCGAGTGCCGCCGAGAAGCTCGGCGACAATCAGACCAGAGAGCTGGGAACGCTGTCGACGCGCGTGCGCCCGATGAACCAGGCGACTTGCCGTACGCGGCAGGTTGCCCTGCGTTTACCCGCGAGCTGCGGCGCGTCCAGTGGCCCAGCATGAAGAATTTCAAGCCCGACGTACCGGAGAAGTACGACGGCAAGACGCACCCCTCGGAATTCCTCAGCATTTACACCATCGCGGTGCAGGCTGCCGGGGGGCACGACGAGAAGATCTTGGCAAACTACTTCCCGCTCGTGCTTAAGCCGAACGTTCGTTCGTGGCTTATGCACTTGCCGGAAGGCTCCATTTCTTCTTGGGCGGACCTTTGCCACCAGTTTGTTGGCGCCTTCACCGGCGGCCACAAACTCCACGGCCAGGAGAGCGATCTCCACATTCTGGCCAAGAAGGAAGAAGAATCCCTGCGCAAGTACATCCAACGCTTCAGCCGTGTACAATAAGCTTGTTCATGTAATTTTACACTTGAGTTGAACTAGCTATATAACCTAGTACAAATAATTTTACACTAGAGTTGAACTAGATCTATTAGCTAGTACAAATAATTTTACACTAGATTTGAACTAGCTCTATAACCAAGTTCAAATAATTTTACACTAGACATGAACTAGCTCTATAACCTAGTTCAATTAATTTTACACTAGAGTTGAACTAGCTCTATAAGCTAGTACAAATAATTTTACACTAGAGTTGAACTATCTCTATATGCGAGTTCAAATAATTTCACACTAGAGTTGAACTAGCTCTATAAGTTAGTACAAATAATTTTACACTAGAGTTGAACTAGCTCTATAAGCGAGTACAAATAATTTTACACTAGAGTTGAAGTAGATCTATAAGCTAGTACAAATAATTTTACACTACAATTGAACTAGCTCTATAACCTAGTTCAAATAATTTTACAATAGTCTTGAACTATCTCTATAATCTTGTTCAAGTAATTTTACACTAGAGTTGAACTAGCTCTATAAGCTAGTACAAATAATTTTACACTAGAGTTGCACTAGCTCTATAACCTACTACAAAAAAATACACCAGAGTTGAACTATCTTTATATGCTAGTTCGAATAATTTTACACTTGAGTTGAACTAGCTATATAACATAGTACAAATAATTTTACACTAGAGTTGAACTAGATCTATAAGCTAGTACAAATAATTTTACACTAGATTTGAACTAGCTCTATAACCTAGTTCAAATTATTTTACACTAGAGTTGAACTATCTATATAAGCTAGTACAAATAATTTTACACTAGAGTTGAACTATCTCTATATGCGAGTTGAAATAATTTTACACTAGAGTTGAACTAGCTCTACAACCTAGTTCAAATAATTTTACACTGGAGTTGAACTAGCTCTACAAGCTAGTACAAATAATTTTACACTAGAGTTGAACTAGCTCTATAAGCTAGTACAAATAATATTAAACTAGAGCATAACTAGATCTATAAGGTAGTACAAATAATTTTACACTACAGTTAAACTAGCTCTATAACCAAGTTCAAATAATTTTACACTAGAGTTGAACTAGCTCTATAAGGTAGTACAAATAATATT
>LR738713.1:505700132-505710298 GCA_902687465.1 Secale cereale
AGTTGCACTAGCTCTATAACCTACTACAAAAAAATACACCAGAGTTGAACTATCTTTATATGCTAGTTCGAATAATTTTACACTTGAGTTGAACTAGCTATATAACCTAGTACAAATAATTTTGCACTAGAGTTGAACTAGATCTATAAGCTAGTACAAATAATTTTACACTAGATTTGAACTAGCTCTATAACCTAGTTCAAATTATTTTACACTAGAGTTGAACTATCTATATAAGCTAGTACAAATAATTTTACACTAGAGTTGAACTATCTCTATATGCGAGTTGAAATAATTTTACACTAGAGTTGAACTAGCTCTACAACCTAGTTCAAATAATTTTACACTGGAGTTGAACTAGCTCTACAAGCTAGTACAAATAATTTTACACTAGAGTTGAACTAGCTCTATAAGCTAGTACAAATAATATTAAACTAGAGCATAACTAGATCTATAAGGTAGTACAAATAATTTTACAGTAGAGTTGAACTATCTCTATATGCGAGTTCAAATAATTTCACACTAGAGTTGAACTAACTCTATAAGCTAGTACAAATAATTTTACACTAGACTTGAACTAGCTCTATAACCAAGTTCAAATAATTTTACGCTAGACATGAACTAGCTCTATAACTTAGTTCAAGTAATTTTACACTAGAGTTTAACTAGCTCTATAACCTAGTACAAATAATTTTACACTAGAGTTGAACTAGATCTATAAGCTAGTACAAATAATTTTACACTACAATTGAACTAGCTCTATAACCTAGTTCAAATAATTTTACAATAGTCTTGAACTATCTATATCAGCTAGTACAATTAATTTGACACTAGAGTTGAAGTATTTCTATATGCGAGTTCAAATAATTTTACACTAGAGTTGAACTAACTCTATAACCTAGTTCAAATAATTTTACACTAGAGTTGAACTAGCTCTATAATCTAGTTCAAATAATTTTACACTAGAGTTGAACTAGCTGTATAAGCTAGTACAAATAATTTTACACTAGAGTTGAACTAGCTCTATAAGATAGTACAAATAATTTTACACTAGGGTTGAACTAGATCTATAAGCTAGTACTAATAATTTTACACTACAGTTGAACTAGCTCTATAATCAAGTTCAAATAATTTTACACTAGACATGAACTAGCTCTATAACCTAGTTCAAGTAATTTTCCACTAGAGTTGAACTAGCTCTATAAGAAAGTACAAATAATTTTACATTAGAGTTGAACTATCTCTATATGCGAGTTCAAATAATTTCACACTAGAGATGAACTAGCTCTATAAGGTAGTACAAATAATTTTACACTAGAGTTGAACTAGCTCTATAAGCTAGTACAAATAATTTTACACTAGAGTTGAAATAGATCTATAAGCTAGTACAAATAATTTTACACTACAATTGAACTAGCTTTATAACCTAGTTCAAATAATTTTACAATAGTCTTGAACTATCTCTATAATCTTGTTCAAATAATTTTACACTAGAGTTGAACAAGCTCTATAAGCTAGTACAAATAATTATACACTAGAGTTGCACTAGCTCTATAACCTACTACAAAAAAATACACCAGAGTTGAACTATCTTTATATGCTAGTTCGAATAATTTTACACTTGAGTTGAACTAGGTATATAACCTAGTACAAATAATTTTCCACTAGAGTTGAACTAGATCTATAAGCTAGTACAAATAATTTTACACTAGATTTGAACTAGCTCTATAACCTAGTTCAAATTATTTTACACTAGAGTTGAACTATCTATATAAGCTAGTACAAATAATTTTACACTAGAGTTGAACTATCTCTATATGCGAGTTGAAATAATTTTACACTAGAGTTGAACTAGCTCTACAACCTAGTTCAAATAATTTTACACTGGAGTTGAACTAGCTCTACAAGCTAGTACAAATAATTTTACACTAGAGTTGAACTAGCTCTATAAGCTAGTACAAATAATATTAAACTAGAGCATAACTAGATCTATAAGGTAGTACAAATAATTTTACACTACAATTAGACTAGCTCTATAACCAAGTTCAAATAATTTTACACTAGAGTTGAACTAGCTCTATAAGGTAGTACAAATAATTTTACACTAGAGTTGAACTAGCTCTATTAGCTAGTACAAATAATTTTACACTAGAGTTGAAGTAGATTTATAAGCTAGTACAAATAATTTTGCACTACAATTGAACTAGCTCTATAACCTAGTTCAAATAATTTTACAATAGTCTTGACCTATCTCTATAATCTTGTTCAAGTAATTTTACACTAGAGTTGAACTAGCTTGTCGGTGTACTAAGGTAGGGGTACCTCAGTACCCCAACTTGTGCACGGGCAGTAGCAGCTTCCCGAGGCAGGGTCGACCACGTGCTCGCCGGAGACCTTCCTGCTCCATACAAAACCATTCAAAAACAAAGTATACAAGACAGAAGATCGAGACCCCGGCAAGTGGAGCTTGCCGGGAAGGCCGTTCCAGGCTCAAGGTTACCTCACTCACGCAAGGCCCTGGCAAGAGGAGCTTGCCAGGAAGACTAGAAGAGTCCATTACAGAAGACGTGCCTCGGCGCTGTACGCGCCCCGACAGGGCCCGGGGAGCGACAAGCTCCAAAGCCCGGCAAGCTCCCGGGCCCGGCAAGATCAAGACCCCGGCAAGGTGCTTGCCGGGGAGAGTTGTGCTGTGTACCCGCGCTCCAGCTCATCGAACCACGCGTCGCGCTGGGGCCATTCCAGGGACGCGTGGCGGATGGCTGTGCAGCCTGGGGGACGCGGTGGCACTCCACGGTGGTGAAGCCATCGCCGTGGCAAACGGAGACGCAAGGGCGGGCGCTTTTGGGGTCGACGGCGACGGGCATTAAATGCTCTTGTCCCCCACTGTCAAAGTAGGTAGCGACCACTGTTCGCGCACTGTAGCTCCACTATTCCCGCACTGTTACAACTACCACCTCTTTTACGTTTTTACCCCTTCTCTCACGTTGACACCTGTCGGTGACCCCTTGCACTATAAAAGGAGGCCCATGCACAACGTGGAGGGGGTTCGGAACCTAGATCGCTCATACGCTCGGTGTAGCTAGTTCTTCAAGCTCCCGAGCTCTCCAACTCAATACAAACTAAGCAGGAGTAGGGTTTTACGCGTCCACCGTGGCCCGAACCTGGGTAAACTGCCCGCGTGTTCACCACGATCTGCTCTTCGTGCTCCCTCCGCCCTCTTACCGCATAAGCAAGGGGCTCCGGTCCCATAGGTGCTCGTGGAGGACAGTTTCCCCCGACATCTTTGGCGCGCCAGGTAGGGGGACGTCGAGGTTGTGCGAACCTGATCTGGCGCTCACGCGGGCGCATTCTTCATCAACCTCTCCGAATCCGTCAGCTTCATCAACAACAGCACCATGGCCCCGAAGAAGAAGGCCTCGGAGGTCGGAGGCCCGTCTGCGTCTCATCCGCCGCCACCAGAGCCAACGGTGGGCGGGGGAGACGCCGTCGGAAGGGTGGTCGCCGGCGAGGACACTCGCGGCGCCACCAAATCCAAGGACAAGACGGACGACCGAACCTCGGTCTCCATGGACGCGCCACGTCCATCCCAGCAAACGACAACCCAGCAGCGCCATGTCACAGGAGGTGGCATCCGTTTGCTGGGCCAAGGGCAAACCGGAGGTTCGCGGGACGCCCCGGACCACCGTCCGGGCACAAGCAAAGCGAAGACGCCGGGGCGGGACCCTGCTCCTTCTAACGCTGTTAGGAGTCCGAGCATATCCCGCTCCTCGCGCCGCTCGCCCCCGTTCCCCTCCACTCCAGCAGAAGCGCTCGCAAGGGCGCAACTGCTTCTCGACTTCCCTCCAGCGGCAGACAAGGCCGAAGACTGGAGGGCCACCATCCAGAGCCTGATCGCCTTCGCTAACAACGATACGCCGCAGCAGCCGGCGACCTCGCGGCCGCGGCAAGTCGAGAAGACGAAGGCCCACGGCGACAAGACTGCCGGGGGTGCAACCACCGTGCACTCCCCGCCGCAGAAGCAGAAGACGCCGCCCCGCCGGAACAACGCCGACGACGGCTCCACGGCGTCGTCGGATCCGCGGGCTCGTCGGGACCAGCGCCAGGTCCATGACGATCGGCGACAAGAAGACGCTCGAACAACAATCGAGTGCCGCCGAGAAGCTCGGCGACAATCAGACCAGAGAGCTGGGAACGATGTCGACGCGCGTGCGCCCGGTGAACCAGGCGACTTGCCGTACGCGGCAGGTTGCCCTGCGTTTACCCGCGAGCTGCGGCGCGTCCAGTGGCCCAGCATGAAGAATTTCAAGCCCGACGTACCGGAGAAGTACGACGGCAAGACGCACCCCTCGGAATTCCTCAGCATTTACACCATCGCGGTGCAGGCTGCCGGGGGGCGCGACGAGAAGATCTTGGCAAACTACTTCCCGCTCGTGCTTAAGCCGAACGTTCGTTCGTGGCTTATGCACTTGCCGGAAGGCTCCATTTCTTCTTGGGCGGACCTTTGCCACCAGTTTGTTGGCGCCTTCACCGGCGGCCACAAACCCCATGGCCAGGAGAGCAATCTCCACATTCTGGCCAAGAAGGAAGAAGAATCCCTGCGCAAGTACATCCAACGCTTCAGCCGTGTACAGCACAACATCCCCGACGTCCACCCTGCCGCGGTTATCAGCGCGTTCCACCAGAACGTGCGTAACCGCCGCATGCGTGAAGAAATGGCCATGACCAAGATTCGGGATGTCAGCGAGCTCTACGCTCTGGCTGATAAGTGCGCACGCGCAGAAGAGGGGAGGAGACTCCCCGGGGAGGACACTGGCGCAGGAGGAAGCGACAGCGACGACGCCGCCCCGGCAAAGAAGAGCCGGCGGCGGAATAACAGAAGGAAGAACAAGAAGGAAGTGCTTGCCGTCGAAAAGTCCGGCAAGGAGGCTCCCGCCAAGCAAACGCAGGCTGGCGGCTCCGGCAAGGAGCCTGCCCCTGTGGCGACAGCCGACAAGCAGGACGGCTCCGACAAGCAATACTGCAAGATCCACCGCACCAAGGGCCACGACCTCTCCAACTGCAGACGCGTCGAGTACCTCGTCGAGCAGCAGAAAGCTGAGTACGAGAGGCGCGACAAGGAGAAGGCCCAAGGTGGCGGATGAGAACCAAGCAAGAAGCGGCCGTTCAATGGCCGGGGAGGACGCCGCGGCAAGGCCAAGCAGCGGCAAGGTGATCGACCTCCCCGGGGCCGCGACAAGGATGAAGAGGACGACGACGAAGACATGGAGGATGAGGATAACAGCGAGCAGGAGTTCCAGAAGGCCACGGAGGTCCTGTGCGTCGACGGTGGCGCCTCTCTGCACACCTCCCACCGCCAACTCAAGCAGTGGGTGCGCGAGGTGAATGCAGCAGAGCCGTCCGAGGAATCGCGCAGGCTCCTCAAATGGTCCAGCACGCCCATCATTTTTGATCTTGAGGATCACCCTGACCGCACCACTGCGATCGGGTGCTTCACGATGCTGGTCTCACCCACCATCCGCAACCTCAAGGTCACCAAAATGTTGGTCGACGGCGGGGCCGGGCTGAACTTGATCTCCTCTGCTGTGATCAAGAAAGTCCAAATCCCAGATGGCGAGCTCGAAGAGACCGGTTCGTTCCAAGGAATCAACCCAGGAAGGAGCAAGCCCAAGGGGAAGATCACTCTGCCGGTGACCTTTGGCGGGGAGCTCAACTTCAGAACTGAGCGCATCACTTTCGACGTCGCTGATATTCCATTGCCATACAATGGAATACTCGGCCGTCCCGCCCTCGCCAAGTTCATGGTAGCTTCCCACCACGCCTACAACGTACTCAAGATGCTGGGGCCGATAAGCGTCATCACTGTCCATGGCGACAAGAAGGATGCGCTTGTCTGCGCCGACTAGATATACCGGGATGCAGCAGCTGCGGCAGAAAAGGACACACTTGCCGCTGAAGCTCCCGGGGGGAAGAAGACGAAGACCAAGTCCGGTAAGTGCTCTGGGGCCCACTCCGGCAACCGCACCTCTTCGGAGTGCTGCGCTGCCGTCGAGGACGTCCCATCGAGCTCCACCGGCAAGTGTAAATCACCGCGCCGCGCACAACACCTATCGTGCGCGGCAGGGACTGGAGCGAGCTGGATTCGGACGACAAGAAGCTCGACGTCGCCCTCATCAGGATTCTTCGTCTCCGGGTAGCAAGATTGTCCGTCGGAGAAGTAGGCACAGACTTCCTCCGCCGCCGCATCGCCCCTCTCCAAGACAGGAAAAGGCCGGCCTGGGAGTACGGCAACTCGGCGGATATAATGAGGCTGCGCCCCGGGCTCAACTTTAACTTCACGTCGCTGGAGCTGAAGGGGATGGTACGGGAGCTATTTAAGCATGACCCGGCCCACCCAGAATGGTTCAGGGGTCCCCGGGGAGTGGTGCCTCTCTGCAACAGCACGGCCCGGGACTCCCTTCGCGCCATGATGCCCGCGTGTGACTCGCACGGCGTCGACCGCACGTGGATTCCACCGAAGCCAGACGTCGTCTTGAACTTCTTCGACAACTTGACGGAGGTGGCGAAGAACAAGAACGAGGTCCGGGAGCTGACACGGGACACCACCGACCAGGAGATAGCGTACATAGCTTCTCCTGTTGAAGAGGCCGCTGTAGCCGCAGCGGCAGGGGAATTCGGCTTCTCGCCCGAGGAGGCAGAGGCTGCGGAAGCATCCTGCCAAGCAGAGGAGGCGGAGGTCCGCAGGCTGCTGAAGCTTCCTCCCGACGAGCTTGCCGGGGTCCCTTCCCTGAGGCACTCCGGGATCCAGGGAATCTTGACCGAGGCCGCGGCGAGCGGTAACGCCGCCGGAGGAAACAGAGGCGCCGCAGGGAGCGGAGGCGCCGGAGGGAAAGAGGCCGCAGCACAGGGCGCTGGGCCCTGCAAGCCTGCCGGGGAGGAGGAGGAGGAGGACGACGCCGAGGCCGCCGAGGACTTCGACGGGTCTCTGGGGCTCTACGCCGATGATCTCTCCTCGTCGTCGGAGACCTCCCCGCCACGGGCAAGCCCTAGGCGTTCTCCGCTGAAGCGTCTCCGCAAGACGGAGACGGGGGCGAGGGCGCAGGCGCCCCGGCAACAACCGACTCGCCGGGCAGCGCGAGCTTCCCGGGGGAGTCAAGCTGCGACGGGGGCGACCGGCGCACCAGCCACGGCGGAGGCGGCCCGCACGCAGGCCACGGCAGAGGCACCCCGCAAGCAGGCCACAGTAGAGGCGCCCCGCAAGCCAGCGCCGAGCGGAAGGGAGTCCTCACAGAGCGGAGCGGCGGCTCCGCCCGCTCCCCGGGCCCCGGCTACCACAGGGGCTGGGTCTTCGCAGCCCCCAGCCCCAGGGACCGCCAAGCGCGTGAGGGAGTCTTCGCCTCCTGCTCCCCGCGCGGACGCGCCTCAGGTGGAGTTTGACTTCTCCGCCCTGAGCGACGACGACGACGAGGAGGAACAGGAGTAAGTATTCGAGGCTTTGCATCTTCTTAAATTTCGTCTTGATTATTGTTGATGCTGATCTTGCTTTTGCTTCAATCTTTAGGACCTTGGCGGAGCGAGTGGCGAAGAAGGCCAAGGTGCCCGTGGTCGAAGTCGCGGACAACTCGCCCGTCGCGGCGACTGGGGACGCTCCAGAGCCAAGCCTGCCGGACCCGAGCGCTGCTCCGAGGAGCAGCCCCCAGCACAGCCCCCAGCGTAAGTCTGGGTTCTGTACTTCCATTTGTCGGGTGTGCTTGAGTATTCTGTCTTGTGCTGGCATCTTGATATTTTTGTCTTTTCCTGGGCAGAGGTGGAGCCGCAGCCGCAGGAGCGTCCGGAGGTCGCCCCCGAGGAGCCGCAGGCCCCGCCGTCCCCGCCAAGGCCGGACTCCCCGGCGAGGGAGAGCGCTCTGCCAAGGGCGGGTACTCCGCCAAGGGCGAGTAGCCCGGCGAGGGCGGCCACTCCGCCAAGGCAGAGCTCCCCGGCGAGGGAGTCCGCCGCTGATGACGTCCGTCAAGATAAATTCCGTCACTTATCTTCTTGGATTCGTCTCTTTTTTGGATATTTGCTTGAACTTCTTTTGCTTTTTCTTCTTCTTCTAGATCCTCCTCCCCCTGAGCAGATGGAGACAGAAGTCATCGTCATCGAGGAGGAGGGCGCGCAGGGCGGCGGCGGCGACGCCCCTGTCGCCGAGGACACGGCGGGAGCCGCCGAGCCAGCTGCAGAGGAGACCGCTCCGGCTGCGGATGCAGCGGCCGGGGAGGGGGACGGCGACCGCACTGCCGGCCCGGAGGCGGCAGGAGCATCAAGTGCTGCACCGGCCGCCTTCCCCTCCGCCGAAAAGGAGCAGGCGGGCTACTACCTTGAAGCTCCCAACGGCGTCTTCATCCAGGTGCCGTGGGGTTCTTCTTCGCGAGCCCCCGCGGAGGGCGAGGCCTTTGATGGAGAGGTCCTCGCCTCCGCGGGTCTGAAGATCGTCGAGGCGCCCGACGGAAGCGAAGGGCCCGAGGAGGAGAAGCTGCTTCACTAGCTCCTGGCCCTTTACCGGGCTAGGCAGGCGAAGCTAGCGTCTCGGGAGGCCCTTGCCGCCAAGGCCGCCGCTGAGATGGAGAAGCGCGCGGCGGAGCTCCGCGCCGCCAACCAGGCTGCCTTCCGCGAGGTGGCGGAGGAGCGCAAAAGGCTCGCCGGGGAATATCAAGAATGGTTGCTGGAGAGGGCTGAAGCCGAAGAGCAGCAGCGGCTCGCCGGGGTGGAGCTGTCCCGGCGAGAAGGAGAGCTCGCCCAGCGGAAGGTCAACCTCGACTCCCACGAGGAAGACCTTGCCGCTCGGGAGCAGGCCCTTGGCGGAGAGCTGAAGGAGGCGAAAGCCGCCGCGGCTGCCGCGGAGACCGCCAAGGAGGAACTTGCCACCAAGGTCGCGCAGCTGGAGGAGTCACTGAAGGCGAGCGTGGAGAGGGTCGCCGCGCTCAACACAGAGCGCGAGAAGGACGCCCACACCAACTCCGAACTCCAGGTGCGTCTCTCTGAGAAGGGCGACGAGATGAAGGCCGCCAAGGACTCCATCGAGGATCTGGAGCTGAAGGTTTCCACGCTGAGGGACTCGCTCGACGCCGCCCAAGCCCGGGAAACCAAGCTGAAGGAAGAGCTCCACAAGGAGCGGGGCTTGGTGGCGAGCGCCAACACTGCGGCCGAGAACTTCCGCCGTACCGTCAAGGTGTGGACCGAGGACTTGGTATCTTCCGCGTCCAACATCGACCAGGAGCTGCTGGCGCTGAAGCTGGAGCATCTCATCTACTCTCCGGACCCAAACCTCCCTCACAGCGCCAAGCTCAGCCTCTTCTTCAGGGGAATCGCGCCGGCCCTTGCAGATCTTCGGAAGAAGATTCCCGCGCAACTGGCCGAGGAGTCGCGCCAGCTCTGCACGGGAACCTTGGAGCGTGTGCTGACGAAGATTGTATACCGCAATCCCGGCATAAACCTCACCAACGTTCTCCGCAGCTTGCCGGCCGACGCAAACATGGAGGCGCTGAAGGAGCAGGTCGCCCACATCATCGCCAAAGTGAACAAGATCTCCAGGATCGAGGGCGGCCGCGTAGATTAGGCCTCCTTTATCTTTATCTCTTTTTGTTGCTGCATAGGGTGTTATGAACTCATTAATCATTGCGACAAGTTATCCTTTGTAAGATATTTATCTTATTTTGATCAATCAGTGCAATGTTATCTTCCTTGTCTTGGTCATCTACTTTTTACGTTTTTCACCCTACGCTCCCGGGGAGCTCGCCGGCAAGGGGCCTTTGCCGCGAGCGCTGAGTGCTGGACTCTGAGCAGCCTGCTGGCCAAGGCTTTACCGGCAAGCAACCTCGCCGCAGCTAGTCGCAACGCACTTAGCTTGCTGAGTGAACTCAAAAACGAAGCAAGGGCGCGACACTTGTCGCAGCTCACTTAAGTCGTTGAGCGTACTCGAAAACAAGACAAGGGTGCGGCTAGCTACGGGTAGGTTCCTCCGCGCACATGTTTTCTATACAAAGTGTGATTGTTCAAGGAAGACAACTAAAATTTAAAAATTTTGAACTGATCAAATTCTAATAACTTAGCTTATATATAATGCTTGCTTCTTGGTAAGGCTTCTCTTTCTTGAACGGCGCTTGGTTCCTCTTCCATCTCCTTCCCCC
>LR738713.1:505710361-505724352 GCA_902687465.1 Secale cereale
CCCCCCCCCCCCCCCCCCCCCCCCCCGGCAAACTTGTGCGCGAGGAACATTCCTTCTGCTTAAGAGGCAAGGAAAAAGAAGAGGGAAACAAGTATATGGCCTTTCGGCGTGCTAATGCTTACCGGATGTGTATGTTGCACAATATGCCAAATAACACATGCAAATAGCAAAGAAAAGCATGCAAAAGGCAAATAGCGCAAAGCACAAAAACTTTACTGATGCACGGGGTCTGCGCCCGGCTTTGTACAAAGGGTTACATGCAACAGCGGCAAAGCTTGTACAAAAGGTGGTTGCCGGAGCGGATCACGGCAACCGCGCCTTATGGGTGAAACTTGCGAAGATGCTCTATGTTCCAGGAGTTGCTCACCGGTAAGCCTTCTTCGGTCTCAAGGCGGACAGCGCCGGGCCTCGTGACTTGTCTCACCCGATAAGGGCCTTCCCACTTCGGCGTCAACTTGTTGGAATTCTTGGCGGACTGAACACGCCGAAGAACAAGGTCGCCTTCCTCGAGACTCCTGGCCTTGACCTTGCGGCTGTGGTAGCGACGCAAGGCTTGCTGGTATCGAGCAGCTCGTACAGCAGCCTGGAGACGTTCCTCCTCAAGGAGCAATGCATCATCTTGTCGCAGTTGCTCTTGCTCGAGCTCATCATAAGCGAGCACTCGAGGAGATCCGTATACGAGTTCCGTGGGGAGAACTGCCTCTGCTCCATAGACTAGAGCAAAGGGTGTCTGTTCGGTGGCTCGACTTGGTGTCGTTCTGATTGACCAAAGAGCCGCCGGTAGCTCCTCTATCCAATTTTTTCCGCACTTGCGCAGCCTGTCAAAGGTCCTCGTCTTGAGTCCGCGCAGCACTTCAGCATTTGCCCTCTCCGCTTGACCGTTGCTCCTCGGGTGAGCAACAGAAGCGAAACAGACCTTGGCGCCAAGGTCTTGGACGTACTGCATGAAGGTGCGGCTAGTAAATTGCGTACCGTTGTCGGTGATGATCCTGCTAGGGATTCCGAAACGGCAAACAATCGACCTGAAGAACCTGACCGCTGACTGTGCTGTCACCTTTCTCACCGGCTCCACTTCTGGCCACTTTGTGAACTTGTCGATTGCAACGTACAAGTACTCAAAGCCCCCGACGGCTCGGGGGAAGGGGCCGAGGATATCGAGCCCCCAGACCGAGAAGGGCCAGGACAAAGGAATTGTTTGGAGAGCTTGAGCTGGCTGATGGATCTGCTTTGCATGGAACTGGCACGCTTACACTTGGTTACTATTGCAGTTGCATCTTGGACGGCTTCTTGCCAGAAGAACCCTTGCCGGAAAGCTTTCCCGGCAAGCGCCCTTGCGCCAATGTGGTGGCCGCATATGCCTCCGTGTATTTCTGCCAACAGCTTCTGTCCATCTTCCCAGGAGATGCACTTCAATCTGACACCATTGAGCCTTCTTCTGTACAGCTCGTTATCCACGAACTGGTACATACTTGACTGCCTGGTTATCTTCTCTATTTCTTCTGGGTCATCGGGAAGTTCTCCAGTTTGCAGAAAACGGACGATTTGCTGCGCCCATGCCGGAGCCCGAGGCTCAACGGCAAGGACTAAAGGCATGAGGGCCGCTGCGGGGGCCCCAGCTTCTACGGCAAGAAACTCCGGTTCCGCCGGAGCTGATGATCCCCCGGCAAGCTCGCCGGGGCGAGGCTTGTCGGGAACACTTGCTTCAACTGCACAGATCCTTGGATCTGCAGGAGCAGACTGTTCCTCAGCGTTCTGATTGCTGATCTTGGGGATCTTGGCGGCGGTTTCGGGGAGATCCGCCGGCAAGTAGTCGCCGGAGATCAACTTTCTCTCCTTGGACTGTCCAATTGATGGTGTAACGGATGGTTGAGTCAGCTTGAGCAAGAAGGTTCCTGGTTCCACAGGTAACTTCATTGAAGCACACTTTGAAAGGCCATCTGCAATGTCATTCTGAGCTCTCGGGACGTGCTCCATTTGCAGACCTTCAAAGTGCTCTTCAAGCTTCCTCACTTCATCTACATAAGCTTCCATCAAAGGGCTCTGATAACTCTTGTTAACTTGTCGGACCACCAACTGAGAATCTCCCCGCACAATCAGCTTCCTGATCCCAAGTTCGGCCGCAATCCTGAGGCCGGCAAGCAAGCCTTCATATTCAGCAGTGTTGTTTGTCGCTTGCTCCCTGGGAAAGTGCATCTGGATAACATATTTGAGGTGCTCTCCGGTGGGCGCGATGAGTACCACGCCAGCACCGGCGCCTTGCAGCGAGAAGGCACCATCAAAATACATTACCCATTCACTTGTTGCTTCTTGTATGGGTGCACTTGTTTCTTGGACTTCTTCATCGGGCGTCGGGGTCCATTCAGCTATGAATTCTGCCAAAGCTCGACTCTGTATGGTTGAAGTACTTTCAAACTTGAGTCCAAAGCTCGACAGCTCCAGTGCCCACTCAACGATCCTGCCTGTTGCTTCTGGATTGTGCAATATCCTCTTCAGCGGAAAGCGAGTGACCACCGTTATCTCATGTGCCTGGAAGTAATGGCGCAGCTTTCTCGAGGCCATGAGGAGGCCGAAAAGCAACTTTTGCACACCAGAGTATCTCGATCTAGCCCCCTGGAGAAGGGAACTTACAAAATACACTGGGCATTGCACCATCTTCTTCCGCACTTCTTCCTGTCCCTGCGCAGAGCTGTCCTTGTCGGGGCCAGAGCTTGCCGGAGCAGCCCCCTGCTTGTCGCTGGATTCGCTTGCCGGTGGTGTAGACTTCTCGTCGGCCTCCCTCTCCGCTACTAACGCAGCACTAACCACCTGTTGGTTGCTGTTAGGTATAGCAACAACTTTTCCTGTGGTCTAGGTGCGACAAGTATTGGAGTGGAGGATAGGTACCTTTTCAAATCTTGCAGCGCTGCCTCCGCTTCCGGAGTCCACTTCATGGGACCTGCCTTCTTCAGGATTTTGAAGAAAGGTAGGGCGCGTTCTGCAGACCTCGAAATGAACCTACTGAGAGCAGCCACACAACCTGCAAGCCTTCTGACATCCTTGACGCGCTTCGGGGCCTCGATCTGCTCAATGGCTTTAATCTTGTCGGGGTTAGCTTCAATCCCCCTCTGTGACACAAAGAACCCGAGAAGCTTGCCGGAGGGGACTCCAAAGACGCACTTCTCGGGGTTCAACTTGAGCTGTATTTTGCGCAGGTTCTGAAATGTCTCTTCCAAATCTTGAACCAGGGTTTCCTTGCTCTTGCTCTTCACCACAATGTCATCCATGTAAGCCTCTACATTTCTGTGGATCTATGGCTCGAAAGCAGTGTGCACTACCCTTGCAAATGTTGATCCTACATTCTTCAGCCCAAATGGCATGCGTATGAAGCAATAAGTGCCACATGGAGTGATAAATGCAGTCTTCTCTTCGTCTTCCTTGGCCATAAAAATCTGATGGTAGCCTGAATATGCATCAAGAAAAGAGAGTAGCTCACATCCGGCAGTGGAGTCAACGATCTGGTCAATGCGCGGCAAAGGGAATGGATCCTTGGGACATGCTTTATTCACATCGGTGAAGTCTATACACAGTCTCCACTTCCCGTTGGCCTTGCGCACGACGACTGGGTTTGCTAACCACGTCGGATGGATCACACCTCTAACTAGGCCAGCTGCCTCTAGCTTCTTGATTTCTTCAGCGATGAATTCTTGGCGCTCCACGGCTTGCTTCCTCACTTTCTGCTTGACGGGCCGCGCATGAGGACAAACAGCAAGCTTGTGCTCAATTACCTTCCTGGGAACACCAGGGATGTCAGATGGCCCCTGGCGCGCCAAAGATGTCGGGGGAAACTGTCCTCCACGAGCACCTATGGGACCGGAGCCCCTTGCTTATGCGGTAAGAGGGCGGAGGGAGCACGAAGAGCAGATCGTGGTGAACACGCGGGCAGTTTACCCAGGTTCGGGCCGCGGTGGACGCGTAAAACCCTACTCCTGCTTAGTTTGTATTGAGTTGGAGAGCTCAGGAGCTTGAAGAACTAGCTACACCGAGCGTATGAGCGATCTAGGTTCCGAACCCCCTCCACGTTGTGCATGGGCCTCCTTTTATAGTGCAAGGGGTCACCGACAGGTGTCAATGTGAGAGAAGGGGTAAAAACGTAAAATAGGTGGTAGTTGTAACAGTGCGGGAATAGTGGAGCTACAGTGCGCGAACAGTGGTCGCTACCTACTTTGACAGTGGGGGACAAGAGCATTTAATGCCCGTCGCCGTCGACCCCAAAAGCGCCCGCCCTTGCGTCTCTGTTTGCCACGGCGATGGCTTCACCACCGTGGAGTGCCACCGCGTCCCCCAGGCTGCACAGCCATCCGCCACGCGTCCCTGGAATGGCCCCAGCGCGACGCGTGGTTCGATGAGCTGGAGCGCGGGTACACAGCACAACTCTCCCCGGCAAGCACCTTGCCGGGGTCTTGATCTTGCCGGGCCCGGGAGCTTGCCGAGCTCTGGAGCTTGTCGCTCCCCGGGCCCTGCCGGGGCGCGTACAGCGCCGAGGCACGTCTTCTGTAATGGAATCTTCTAGTCTTCCTGGCAAGCTCCTCTTGCCAGGGCCTTGCGTGAGTGAGGTAACCTTGAGCCTGGAACGGCCTTCCCGGCAAGCTCCACTTGCCAGGGTCTCGATCTTCTGTCTTGTATACTTTGTTTTTGAATGGTTTTGTATGGAGCAGGAAGGTCTCCGGCGAGCACGTGGTCGACCCTGCCTCGGGAAGCTGCTACTGCCCGTGCACAAGTTGGGGTACTGAGGTACCCCTACCTTAGTACACCGACAGGAGCCCCCGGGCCTGGGCCACACACGGTGCCGAGCGCTGTTGGGCCAGGCCCAAAACAGTGCACGGACACGCGCGGCCCACAGCGCGCCGAATCCACTTCCGCATCCGCCGCGTCCCCCCGTAACGGCACGCGTCAATTGCGGCGTCGTGGGATGGGACGTGGCCACGTTCTTTTAATGGAAAGAGCGAAACGCCCCCCACTTCCCCATAAAAGCAGAGGAAGCAGGAGCGGTTCCCCTCCTACGCCTTCATTGCATCTTCTTCCATCTCCAGAGATCCCCTCTTGTGCTCCGCCTCCACACCTCCGCCGTCGCCGCTCGCATCTGCGGCGCCGCCGGACTCTTCATCCCCCTCCCCTCGCCGCCTCCGCCATGGCCCCGAAGACCGAGAAGGCGAAGGTGGAGAAGACCAAGAAGGAGAAATCGGAGCAAGCGGCGAGGCTCACCGCGTTGCGGAAGCGGAGCGTTGTCTTCTCGCCGAGGCTCAGCGCGCGGGAGCTCTAGAACAAGTATTACTTGTTCTGGTCCAAGAAGACCAAGGCGCACCCCCGCACCCGAGCTTATCCGGCCGCCGCCAAGGACAACTACCCCGGCGGGTACTATTTCTTCGCAGCCTTCTTCCACTGCGGTCTTTGCCCTCCTTTTTCCGAATTCTTCTGTGACATAATGCACACGTACGGCCTCCACCTTCTTGACTTCACCCCCAACGCCATCCTCACGATGGCGGTTTTCGCACATATGTACGAAAACTATATTGGGATATACCCAAACGTAGCGCTGTTTAGGCACTTCTTCACCCCTAGAGCAGAGGCCGGCGCCCCCCTCTCCGGAGGAATATCTTGGGTTTTTCGTCTGAACAAGAAGGAGTCCTACTTGCCGGGGGAGCTCCGCGGCAAGTGGGAGGAGTGGCGTGCTGACTGGTGTTGGAATGTCGAGGACCAGCCGCAATCTTTCACCGCGCCGCGCACAACACCTATCGTGCGCGGCAGGGACTGGAGCGAGCTGGATTCGGACGACAAGAAGCTCGACGTCGCCCTCATCAGGATTCTTCGTCTCCGGGTAGCAAGATTGTCCGTCGGAGAAGTAGGCACAGACTTCCTCCGCCGCTGCATCGCCCCTCTCCAAGACAGGAAAAGGCCGGCCTGGGAGTACGACAACTCGGCGGATATAATGAGGCTGCGCCCCGGGCTCAACTTTAACTTCACGTCGCTGGAGCTGAAGGGGATGGTCCGGGAGCTATTTAAGCATGACCCGGCCCACCCAGAATGGTTCAGGGGTCCCCGGGGAGTGGTGCCTCTCTGCAACAGCACGGCCCGGGACTCCCTTCGCGCCATGATGCCCGCGTGTGACTCGCACGGCGTCGACCGCACGTGGATTCCGCCCAAGCCAGACGTCGTCTTGAACTTCTTCGACAACTTGACGGAGGTGGCGAAGAACAAGAACGAGGTCCGGGAGCTGACACGGGACACCACCGACCAGGAGATAGCGTACATAGCTTCTCGGGTTGAAGAGGCCGCTGTAGCCGCAGCGGCAGGGGAAACTGTCCTCCACATCTTCTGGGTCATCGGGGCCTTGTACATTGCAATCGACAAGTTCACAAAGTGGCCAGAAGTGGAGCCGGTGAGAAAGGTGACAGCACAGTCAGCGGTCAGGTTCTTCAGGTCGATTGTTTGCCGTTTCAGAATCCCTAGCAGGATCATCACCGACAACGGTACGCAATTTACTAGCCGCACCTTCATGCAGTACGTCCAAGACCTTGGCGCCAAGGTCTGTTTCGCTTCTGTTGCTCACCCGAGGAGCAACGGTCAAGCGGAGAGGGCAAATGCTGAAGTGCTGTGCGGACTCAAGACGAGGACCTTTGACAGGCTGCGCAAGTGCGGAAAAAATTGGATAGAGGAGCTACCGGCGGCTCTTTGGTCAATCAGAACGACACCAAGTCGAGCCACCGGACAGACACCCTTTGCTCTAGTCTATGGAGCAGAGGCAGTTCTCCCCACGGAACTCGTATACGGATCTCCTCGAGTGCTCGCTTATGATGAGCTCGAGCAAGAGCAACTGCGACAAGATGATGCATTGCTCCTTGAGGAGGAACGTCTCCAGGCTGCTGTACGAGCTGCTCGATACCAGCAAGCCTTGCGTCGCTACCATAGCCGCAAGGTCAAGGCCAGGAGTCTCGAGGAAGGCGACCTTGTTCTTCGGCGTGTTCAGTCCGCCAAGAATTCCAACAAGTTGACGCCGAAGTGGTAAGGCCCTTATCGGGTGAGACAAGTCAAGAGGCCCGGCGCTGTCCGCCTTGAGACCGAAGAAGGCTTACCGGTGAGCAACTCCTGGAACATAGAGCATCTTCGCAAGTTTCACCCATAAGGCGCGGTTGCCGTGATCCGCTCCGGCAACCACCTTTTGTACAAGCTTTGCCGCTGTTGCATGTAACCCTTTGTACAAAGCCGGGCGCAGACCCCGTGCATCAGTAAAGTTTTTGTGTTTTGCGCTATTTGCCTTTTGCATGCTTTTCTTTGCTATTTGCATGTGTTATTTGGCATATTGTGCAACATACACATCCGGTAAGCATTAGCACGCCGAAAGGCCATATACTTGTTTCCCTCTTCTTTTTCCTTGCCTCTTAAGCAGAAGGAATGTTCCTCGCGCACAAGTTTGCCGGGGGGGGAAGGAGATGGAAGAGGAACCAAGCGCTGTTCAAGAAAGAGAAGCCTTACCAAGAAGCAAGCATTATATATAAGCTAAGTTATTAGAATTTGATCAGTTCAAAATTTTTAAATTTTAGTTGTCTTCCTTGAACAATCACACTTTGTATAGAAAACCTGTGCGCGGAGGAACCTACCCGTAGCTAGCCGCACCCTTGTCTTGTTTTCGAGTACGCTCAACGACTTAAGTGAGCTGCGACAAGTGTCGCGCCCTTGCTTCGTTTTCGAGTTCACTCAGCAAGCTAAGTGCGTTGCGACTAGCTGCGGCGAGGTTGCTTGCCGGTAAAGCCTTGGCCAGCAGGCTGCTCAGAGTCCAGCACTCAGCGCTCGCGGCAAAGGCCCCTTGCCGGCGAGCTCCCCGGGAGCGTAGGGTGAAAAACGTACAAAGTAGATGACCAAGACAAGGAAGATAACATTGCACTATAATGAGGCTGCGCCCCGGGCTCAACTTTAACTTCACGTCGTTGGAGCTGAAGGGGATGGTCCGGGAGCTATTTAAGCATGACCCGGCCCACCCAGAATGGTTCAGGGGTCCCCGGGGAGTGGTGCCTCTCTGCAACAGCACGGCCTGGGACTCCCTTCGCGCCATGATGCCCGCATGTGACTCGCACGGCGTCGACCGCACGTGGATTCCGCCCAAGCCAGACGTCATCTTGAACTTCTTCGACAACTTGACGGAGGTGGCGAAGAACAAGAACGAGGTCCGGGAGCTGACACGGGACACCACCGACCAGGAGATAGCGTACATAGCTTCTCGGGTTGAAGAGGCCGCTGTAGCCGCAGCGGCAGGGGAAACTGTCCTCCACATCTTCTGGGTCATCGGGGCCTTGTACATTGCAATCGACAAGTTCACAAAGTGGCCAGAAGTGGAGCCGGTGAGAAAGGTGACAGCACAGTCAGCGGTCAGGTTCTTCAGGTCGATTGTTTGCCGTTTCGGAATCCCTAGCAGGATCATCACCGACAACGGTACGCAATTTACTAGCCGCACCTTCATGCAGTACGTCCAAGACCTTGGCGCCAAGGTCTGTTTCGCTTCTGTTGCTCACCCGAGGAGCAACGGTCAAGCGGAGAGGGCAAATGCTGAAGTGCTGCGCGGACTCAAGACGAGGACCTTTGACAGGCTGCGCAAGTGCGGAAAAAATTGGATAGAGGAGCTACCGGCGGCTCTTTGGTCAATCAGAACGACACCAAGTCGAGCCACCGGACAGACACCCTTTGCTCTAGTCTATGGAGCAGAGGCAGTTCTCCCCACGGAACTCGTATACGGATCTCCTCGAGTGCTCGCTTATGATGAGCTCGAGCAAGAGCAACTGCGTCAAGATGATGCATTGCTCCTTGAGGAGGAACGTTTCCAGGCTGCTGTACGAGCTGCTCGATACCAGCAAGCCTTGCGTCGCTACCATAGCCGCAAGGTCAACGCCAGGAGTCTCGAGGAAGGCGACCTTGTTCTTCGGCGTGTTCAGTCCGCCAAGAATTCCAACAAGTTGACGCCGAAGTGGGAAGGCCCTTATCGGGTGAGACAAGTCAAGAGGCCCGGCGCTGTCCGCCTTGAGACCGAAGAAGGCTTACCGGTGAGCAACTCCTGGAACATAGAGCATCTTCGCAAGTTTCACCCATAAGGCGCGGTTGCCGTGATCCGCTCCGGCAACCACCTTTTGTACAAGCTTTGCCGCTGTTGCATGTAACCCTTTGTACAAAGCCGGGCGCAGACCCCGTGCATCAGTAAAGTTTTTGTGTTTTGCGCTATTTGCCTTTTGCATGCTTTTCTTTGCTATTTGCATGTGTTATTTGGCATATTGTGCAACATACACATCCGGTAAGCATTAGCACGCCGAAAGGCCATATACTTGTTTCCCTCTTCTTTTTCCTTGCCTCTTAAGCAGAAGGAATGTTCCTCGCTCACAAGTTTGCCGGGGGGGAAGGAGATGGAAGAGGAACCAAGCGCTGTTCAAGAAAGAGAAGCCTTACCAAGAAGCAAGCATTATATATAAGCTAAGTTATTAGAATTTGATCAGTTCAAAATTTTTAAATTTTAGTTGTCTTCCTTGAACAATCACACTTTGTATAGAAAACCTGTGCGCGGAGGAACCTACCCGTAGCTAGCCGCACCCTTGTCTTGTTTTCGAGTACGCTCAACGACTTAAGTGAGCTGCGACAAGTGTCGCGCCCTTGCTTCGTTTTCGAGTTCACTCAGCAAGCTAAGTGCGTTGCGACTAGCTGCGGCGAGGTTGCTTGCCGGTAAAGCCTTGGCCAGCAGGCTGCTCAGAGTCCAGCACTCAGCGCTCGCGGCAAAGGCCCCTTGCCGGCGAGCTCCCCGGGAGCGTAGGGTGAAAAACGTACAAAGTAGATGACCAAGACAAGGAAGATAACATTGCACTGATTGATCAAAATAAGATAAATATCTTACAAAGGATAACTTGTCGCAATTATTAATGAGTTCATAACACCCTATGCAGCAAAAAAAAGAGATAAAGATAAAGGAGGCCTAATCTACGCGGCCGCCCTCGATCCTGGAGATCTTGTTCACTTTGGCGATGATGTGGGCGACCTGCTCCTTCAGCGCCTCCATGTTCGCGTCGGCCGGCAAGCTCCGGAGAACGTTGGTGAGGTTTATGTCGGGATTGCGGTATACAATCTTCGTCAGCACACGCTCCAAGGTTCCCGTGCAGAGCTGGCGCGACTCCTCGGCCAGTTGCGCGGGAATCTTCTTCCGAAGATCTGCAAGGGCCGGCGCGATTCCCCTGAAGAAGAGGCTGAGCTTGGCGCTGTGAGGGAGGTTTGGGTCCGGAGAGTAGATGAGATGCTCCAGCTTCAGCGCCAGCAGCTCCTGGTCGATGTTGGACGCAGAAGATACCAAGTCCTCGGTCCACACCTCGACGGTACGGCGGAAGTTCTCGGCCGCAGTGTTGGCGCTCGCCACCAAGCCCCGCTCCTTGCGGAGCTCTTCCTTCAGCTTGGTTTCCCGGGCTTGGGCGGCGTCGAGCGAGTCCCTCAGCGTGGAAACCTTCAGCTCCAGATCCTCGATGGAGTCCTTGGCGGCCTTCAGCTCGTCGCCCTTCTCAGAGAGACGCACCTGGAGTTCGGAGTTGGTGTGGGCGTCCTTCTCGCGCTCTGTGTTGAGCGCGGCGACCCTCTCCACGCTCGCCTTCAGTGACTCCTCCAGCTGCGCGACCTTGGCGGCAAGTTCCTCCTTGGCAGTCTCCACGGCAGCCGCGGCGGCTTTCGCCTCCTTCAGCTCTCCACCAAGGGCCTGCTCCCGAGCGGCAAGGTCTTCCTTGTGGGAGTCGAGGTTGACCTTCCGCTGGGCGAGCTCTCCTTCTCGCCGGGACAGCTCCACCCCGGCGAGCCGCTGCTGCTCTTCGGCTTCAGCCCTCTCCAGCAACCATTCTTGATATTCCCCGGCGAGCCTCTCGCGCTCCTCCGCCACCTCGCGGAGGGCAGCCTGATTGGCGGCGCGGAGCTCCGCCGCGCGCTTCTCCATCTCGACGGCGGCCTTGGCGGCAAGGGCCTCCCAAGACGCTAGCTTCGCCTGCCTGGCCCGGTAAAGGGCCAGGAGCTCGTGAAGCAGCTTCTCCTCCTCGGGCCCTTCGCTTCCGCCGGGCGCCTCGACGATCTTCAGGCCCGCGGAGGCGAGGACCTCTCCATTAAAGGCCTTGCCCTCCGCGGGGGCTCGCGAGGAAGAACCCCACGGCACTTGGATAAATACGCCGTTGGGAGCTTCAAGGTAGTAGCCCGCCTGCTCCTTTTCGGCGGAGGGGTCGGCGGCCGGTGCAGCACTTGATGCTCCTGCCGCCTCCGGGCCGGCAGTGCGGTCGCCGTCCCCCTCCCCGGCCGCTGCATCCGCAGCCGGAGCGGTCTCCTCCGCAGCTTGGCTCGGCGGCTCCCGCCGTGTCCTCGGCGACAGGGGCGTCGCCACCGCCGCCCTGCGCGCCCTCCTCCTCGATGACGATGACTTCTGTCTCCATCTGCTCGGGGGGAGGAGGATCTAGAAGAAGAAGAAAAAGCAAAAGAAGTTCAAGCAAATATCCAAAAAAGAGACGAATCCAAGAAGATAAGTGACGGAATTTACCTTGACGGACGTCATCAGCGGCGGACTCCCTCGCCGGGGAGCTCTGCCTTGGCGGAGTGGCCGCCCTCGCCGGGCTACTCGCCCTTGGCAGAGTACCCGCCCTTGGCGGAGCGCTCTCCCTCGCCGGGGAGTCCGGCCTTGGCGGGGACGGCGGGGCCTGCGGCTCCTCGGGGGCGACCTCCGGACGCTCCTGCGGCTGCGGCTCCAGCTCAGCACAGGAAAAGACAAAAATATCAAGATGCCAGCCCAAGACAAAATACTCAAGCACACCCGACAAATGGAAGTACAGAACCCAGACTTACGCTGGGGGTTGCGCTGGGGGCTGCTCCTCGGAGCAAGCGACAAACAACACTGCTGAATATGAAGGCTTGCTTGCCGGCCTCAGGATTGCGGCCGAACTTGGGATCAGGAAGCTGATTGTGCGGGGAGATTCTCAGTTGGTGGTCCGACAAGTTAACAAGAGTTATCAGAGCCCTTTGATGGAAGCTTATGTAGATGAAGTGAGGAAGCTTGAAGAGCACTTTGAAGGTCTGCAAATGGAGCACGTCCCGAGAGCTCAGAATGACATTGCAGATGGCCTTTCAAAGTGTGCTTCAATGAAGTTACCTGTGGAACCAGGAACCTTCTTGCTCAAGCTGACTCAACCATCCGTTACACCATCAATTGGACAGTCCAAGAAGAGAAAGTTGATCTCCGGCGACTACTTGCCGGCGGATCTCCCCGAAACCGCCGCCAAGGTCCCCAAGATCAGCAATCAGAACGCTGAGGAACAGTCTGCTCCTGCAGATCCAAGGATCTGTGCAGTTGAAGCAAGTGTTCCCGACAAGCCTCGCCCCGGCGAGCTTGCCGGGGGATCATCAGCTCCGGCGGAACCGGAGGTTCTTGCCGTAGAAGCTGGGGCCCCCGCAGCGGCCCTCATGCCTTTAGTCCTTGCCGTTGAGCCTCGGGCTCGGGCATGGGCGCAGCAAATCGTCTGTTTTCAGCAAACTGGAGAACTTCCCGATGACCCAGAAGAAATAGAGAAGATAACCAGGCAGTCAAGTATGTACCAGTTCGTGGATAACGAGCTGTACAG
Source organism: Secale cereale (assembly GCA_902687465.1). Taxonomy (NCBI): domain Eukaryota; kingdom Viridiplantae; phylum Streptophyta; class Magnoliopsida; order Poales; family Poaceae; genus Secale; species Secale cereale. The sequence continues at coordinate 505,723,003 of LR738713.1, forward strand.
AAGAAGGCTCAATGGTGTCAGATTGAAGTGCATCTCCAGGGAAGATGGACAGAAGCTGTTGGCAGAAATACACGGAGGCATATGCGGCCACCACATTGGCGCAAGGGCGCTTGCCGGGAAAGCTTTCCGGCAAGGGTTCTTCTGGCAAGAAGCCCTCCAAGATGCAACTGCACTAGTAACCAAGTGTGAAGCGTGCCAGTTCCATGCAAAGCAGATCCATCAGCCAGCTCAAGCTCTCCAAACAATTCCTTTGTCCTGGCCCTTCTCGGTCTGGGGGCTCGATATCCTCGGCCCCTTCCCCCGAGCCGTTGGGGGCTTTGAGTACTTGTACGTTGCAATCGACAAGTTCACAAAGTGGCCAGAAGTGGAGCCGGTGAGAAAGGTGACAGCACAGTCAGCGGTCAGATTCTTCAGGTCGATTGTTTGCCGTTTCGGAATCCCTAGCAGGATCATCACCGACAACGGTACGCAATTTACTAGCCGCACCTTCATGCAGTACGTCCAAGACCTTGGCGCCAAGGTCTGTTTCGCTTCTGTTGCTCACCCGAGGAGCAACGGTCAAGCGGAGAGGGCAAATGCTGAAGTGCTGCGCGGACTCAAGACGAGGACCTTTGACAGGCTGCGCAAGTGCGGAAAAAATTGGATAGAGGAGCTACCGGCGGCTCTTTGGTCAATCAGAACGACACCAAGTCGAGCCACCGGACAGACACCCTTTGCTCTAGTCTATGGAGCAGAGGCAGTTCTCCCCACGGAACTCGTATACGGATCTCCTCGAGTGCTCGCTTATGATGAGCTCGAGCAAGAGCAACTGCGACAAGATGATGCATTGCTCCTTGAGGAGGAACGTCTCCAGGCTGCTGTACGAGCTGCTCGATACCAGCAAGCCTTGCGTCGCTACCATAGCCGCAAGGTCAAGGCCAGGAGTCTCAAGGAAGGCGACCTTGTTCTTCGGCGTGTTCAGTCCGCCAAGAATTCCAACAAGTTGACGCCGAAGTGGGAAGGCCCTTATCGGGTGAGACAAGTCACGAGGCCCGGCGCTGTCCGCCTTGAGACCGAAGAAGGCTTACCGGTGAGCAACTCCTGGAACATAGAGCATCTTCGCAAGTTTCACCCATAAGGCGCGGTTGCCGTGATCCGCTCCGGCAACCACCTTTTGTACAAGCTTTGCCGCTGTTGCATGTAACCCTTTGTACAAAGCCGGGCGCAGACCCCGTGCATCAGTAAAGTTTTTGTGTTTTGCGCTATTTGCCTTTTGCATGCTTTTCTTTGCTATTTGCATGTGTTATTTGGCATATTGTGCAACATACACATCCGGTAAGCATTAGCACGCCGAAAGGCCATATACTTGTT
>LR738713.1:505742435-505753414 GCA_902687465.1 Secale cereale
GAACTAGCTCTATAAGCTAGTAAAAAAAATTATACTAGAGTTGAACTAGATCTATAAGCTAGTACACATAATTTTACACTACAGTGAACTAGCTCTATAACCAAGTTCAAATAATTTTACACTAGACATGAACTAGCTCTATAACTTAGTTCAAGTAATTTTACACTAGAGTTGAACTAGCTCTATAAGCTAGTACAAATAATTTTACACTAGAGTTGAACTATCTCTATATGCGAGTTCAAATAATTTTACACTAGAGTTGAACTAGCACTATAACCTAGTTCAAATAATTTTACACTAGAGTTGAACTAGCTCTACAAGCTAGTACAAATAATTTTACACTAGAGTTGAACTAGCTCTATAATCTAGTACAAAATTTTTTACACTAGAGTTGAACTAGATCTATAAGTTAGTACAAATAATTTTACACTAGATTTGAACTAGCTCTATAACCTAGTTCAAATTATTTTACACTAGAAATGAACTAGCTCTATGTCGGTGTACTAAAGTAGGGGTACCTTAGTATCCCGAACTGGTGAACGGGCACTCGCAGCGTCCCGTGGCAGGGCTTGCCGTGCGACCGCCAAGGTCCACTATGGTTCCCTTTGGATCCACTCAAGAACAAAGTATTCAAGTTAAAGAAGCAAGGCCCCGGCAAGAGGAGCTTGCCGGGAAGGCCACTCAAGGCTCAAGACCACTTCTTTTGCACGGGACCCTGGCAAGAGGAGCTTGCCGGGAAGGCCAAACATGGCATTTCAAGAGACTTGCCGCGACATGCCACGCGTCCCGGCAAGGCCCGGAGAGTGACAAGCTCTCAGGCGCGACAAGATAGCAACCGCGGCAAGGCGCTTGCCGCGACAAACTCCCACTAGGTACCCACGCTCCAGCACATCCACCCACGCGTCGCCCTAGGACCCTTCCAGGCGCACGTGGCGGAAGGCTGTGCAGCCTGGGGTACACGGTGGCAAGCTGTGATGACGAGGCCACCGTCGTGGCGGACGGTGGCGCCCTGACGGACGCTTTTTGCATTGTTTGGAGCGACGGCGACGGGCATTTAATGCCCTTGTCCTCTGCCGTCAGAGTTAGGTATAGAGCACTATGCATACACTGTTCCAACTACCACCCATTTTACATTTTTACCCTCGACTGCGTTGCCACCTGTCGGTGACCCCTTTGACCTATAAAAGGAGGCCCATGCGCAACGTAGAGGGGGTTCCGATCCTCGATCACACTCACGCTCGGTCCTGTTAGCGATCAACACTGTAGCTCTTCTCGCTCCCGAGCCAAGAACACAATACAAACCAAGGCAGGAGTACGGTTATACGCATCCGTGCGGCCCGAACCTGGGTAAACTGCTCGCGTGTTTTCCTCGATCTGCTCTTTGTGCATCCCTCCGCCCCCTTGCCGTACCGAAAAGGGGCTCCGGTCCCATAGGTGTTCGTGGGCGATCAGTTTCCCCCAACATCTTTGGCGCGCCAGGTAGGGGGTGCGTCGAGGTTGTGTGAACCTGATCCAGCGTTCACGGGAGCGAAATCTCCACCAGTTTCGTCAACTTCATCGACATGCCCCCAAAGAAGAAAGCTTCGGAGGTAGCAGGCCCGTCCGCGTCGATCCCGCCACCACCGGAGCCAACGGTTGGTGGGGTAGACGCTGGCGGAAGGACGGACATCGGCGAGGGAACTCACGGCACCGCCAAGTCTAAGGACGAGACGGACGACCGGGCGCACTCCAAGACCTCGGCGTCCGTGCACGCACCGCGCCCGTCTCAGGAGGCGCAGGACCGGCAGCGACGTGGTACACAAGGTACCATACGCCTGCTGGGTCAAGGTCAAGCTAGCGGTTCGCGGGACGATCATGGCCAACACGCTGGCAAGAGCAAGGCGCGGTCGCCGGGACGAGACGCTGCTCCTTCTAACGCAGTTAGAAGTCCGAGCATATCTCGCTCCTCGCACCGCTCGCCACCGCTCCCCGCCACTCCAGCAGAAGCTCTAGCTCGAGATCAACTTCTCCTCGACTTCCCTCCAGCGGTAGACAAGGCCGACGACTGGAGGGCCACCATCCAGAGTCTCATCGCCTTCGCCAACAGCGACACTCCGCAGCAGCCGACGACGTCGCGGCGGCGGCAAGTTAGCCAGGCGCGGGCTGATGGCGACAAGACTGCCGGGGGTGCAACCACCGTGCACTCCCCGCCCCGAAGGCCAAAATCGCCGACTCGCCGGATCAACGTCGACGACGACTCCACAGCGTCATCAGATCCGCGAGCTCGCCGCGATCAGCGCCAAGTCCTTGACGACCGACGACAAGAGGACGCTCGAACCCGCATCGAGCGCCTGAGAGAAGCGCGGCGTCAATCTGACCAGCGCGCTGGGCCCACTGCAGACATACAAGCGCCAGGGGGACCAGGCGACCTGCCGTACGCGGCAGGTTGTCTTGCGTTCACTCGTGAGCCGCGGCAAGTCCAGTGGCCCAGCATGAAGAACTTCAAGCCTGACGTACCCGAGAAGTACGACGGCAAGACTCATCCATCAGAGTTCCTCAGCATCTACACCATCGCGGTGCAGGCTGCCGGGGGACGAGACGAGAAGATACTCGCAAACTACTTCCCGCTAGTGCTCAAGCCAAACGTCAGATCTTGGCTCATGCACTTGCCGGAGAACTCCATCTCTTCTTGGGCCGACCTATGCCATCAGTTTGTCGGCGCCTTCACAGGTGGCCGCAAGCCCCATGGCCAGGAGAGTGACCTTCACATACTTGCCCAGAAAGAAGGAGAGTCCCTGCGAAAGTATATTCAGAGATTCAGCCGTGTCCAACACAACATCCCTGACGTCCACCCTGCCGCGGTTATCAGCGCGTTCCACCAGAACGTGCGTAACCGCAAAATGAGGGAGGAGATGGCGATGTCCAAGATCCGAGACCTCAGTGAGCTTTATGCCCTGGCCGACAAGTGCACACGCGCTGAGGAGGGGAGGAAACTCCCCGTAGAGGATACTGGAGCAGGGGGAACAGATAGCGAGGATGCCGCTCCGGCAAAGAAGAACCGGCGGCGGTACAACAGGAAAAAGAAGAACAAGGAAGTGCTGGCCGTGGAGCAGTCCGGCAAGGAGGCTGGCGCCAAGAAAGCCCCGACAGGTGGCTCCGGCAAGGAAACTGCCGCGTGCACCAACTGTCAGATTGTGGCTGCCACCGACAAGCAGGACGGCTCCGACAAGCAGTACTGCAAGATCCACCGCACCAAGGGCCACGATCTCCAGAACTGCAAAAGGGTCGAGTACCTCGTCGAGCAACAGAAAGCTGAGTACGAGCGACGCGGCAAGGAGAAGGCCCAGGGAGGTGGTGGAGAGTCCGGCAAGAAGCGGCCATTCAACGGCCGGGGAGGACGCCGCGGAAAGGCCAAGCAGCGGCAAGGAGACAGACCTCCCCGCGGCCACGACAAGGACGAGGATGAGGATGACGACGAAGACATGGATGACGGAGATAACAGCGAGCAGGAGTTCCAAAAGGCCACAGAAGTTCTGTGCGTTGACGGAGGTGCTTCTCTGCATACTTCCCATCGCCAACTCAAGCAATGGGTGCGGGAAGTTAATGTAGCAGAACCGCCCGTCGAGTCGCGCAAACTTCTGAAGTGGTCCAGCAGGCCCATCATCTTTGACATTAAGGACCACCCTGATCGCACAACTGCGGTCGGGTGTTTGCCGATGTTGGTTTCACCAACTATCCGCAACCTCAAGGTCACCAAGATGCTGGTTGACGGCGGGGCCGGCCTGAACCTGATATCCTCTGCTGTGGTCCGGAAACTCCAGATCCCCGACAGCGAGCTCGAGGAAACCGGCACATTCCAAGTGATCAACCCGGGAAGGAGCAAGCTGAAGGGGAAGATCACACTGCCAGTGACATTTGGCGGAGAGCTGAACTTCAGAACCGAGAGGATCACCTTTGACGTCGCCGATATTCCTTTGCCTTACAATGGTATACTTGGCCGTCCAGCGCTCGCCAAGTTCATGGCTGCATCTCATTATGCCTACAACATGCTCAAGATGCCAGGCCCGATAAGCGTCATCTCTGTCCCCGGCGCCAAGAAGGACGCTCTTATCTGTGCCGACAAGATTTACCGGGATGCAGCAGCCGCAACAGATAGCAAAACACTTGCCGCTGAAGCTCCCTGGGAGAAGAACAAGACCAAGTCCGGCAAGAGCTCTGGGGCGCACTCCGGCAAACACACCTCTTCGGAGTGCTGCGCTGCCGTCAAGGACGCACCATCGAGCTCCACCGGCAAGTGCAAGAAGGCGATGGCAGCTCCACCAGAGACAAAGAAGGTGTCCGCCAAGGAGGACGGCAATGGTGGTACTTTCACCATCAGTGCCACGCTTGATCCTAAATAGGAAAGCGCACTCGTTGCTTTCCTGCGAGCGATTGTCAACGTGTTTGCATGGCAACCGTCTGACATCCCCGGTGTTCCCAGGAAAGTGATTGAGCACAAGCTTGCCTTTTGTCCTCACGCGCGGCCCGTCAAGCAGAAAGTTAGAAAACAAGCAGTGGAGCGCCAAGAGTTTATCGCTGAAGAAATCAAGAAGCTGGAAGCGGCAGGCCTTGTCAGAGGTGTGCTCCATCCCACGTGGTTGGCCAACCCTGTTGTCGTGCGCAAGGCGATCGGGAAGTGGAGGCTTTGTATAGACTTCACCGATGTGAATAAATCTTGTCCCAAAGATCCATTTCCCTTGCCGCGCATTGACCAGATTGTTGACTCCACAGCCGGATGTGAGTTGCTTTCATTTCTTGATGCATATTCAGGATACCACCAGATATTTATGGCTGAAGAAGATGAAGAGAAGACCGCATTCATCACTCCATGTGGCACTTATTGCTTCATACGCATGCCCTTTGGATTGAAGAATGCCGGTTCGACGTTTGCAAGGGTAGTCCATACAGCTTTTGAGCCACATATACACAGAAATGTAGAAGCTTACATGGATGATATAGTGGTCAAGAGCAAGGACAGGGCTACTCTGATTCAAGATCTAGATGAAACCTTTGCGAATTTGCGCAAGATCCAACTCAAGCTCAACCTCAAGAAGTGCGTGTTTGGAGTCCCCTCCGTCAAGGATGTACGAAGACTTGCCGGCTGTGTGGCTGCTCTCAGCAGATTCATCTCTAAGTCAGCAAAACGCGCCCTGCCGTTTTTTAAAATTTTGAAAAAGGCAGGTCCAGTGAAATGGACTCCGGAAGCGGAGGCAGCGCTGCAAGACTTGAAGAGGTACCTGTCCTCCACTCCAATACTTGTCGCACCTAAGCCACAAGAGAAGTTGCTGTTGTACTTAGCATCAACCAATCAAGTGGTTAGTGTTGCGTTAGTAGTAGAAAGGGAGGCAGATGATGAGCCAACAGCCCCGGCAAGCACATCCAGCGACAAGCAGGGGGCTTCCCCGACAAGCTCTGGTCCCGACAAGGATGGAACTGCACAGATGCAAGAGGAAGTGCGGAAGAAGATGGTGCGGCGCCCAGTCTACTTTGTCAGCTCCCTTCTGCAGGGGGCTAGGTCAAGGTACTCTGGGGTCCAGAAGCTGCTTTTCGGCCTTCTCATGGCCTCGAGAAAGCTGCGCCACTACTTCCAAGCACACGAGATAAAAGTGGTCACTCGCTTTCCGCTGAAGAGGATACTGCAAAATCCAGAAGCGACAGGCAGGATTGTCGAGTGGGCACTGGAGCTGTCAAGCTTTGGCCTCATGTTTGAAAGCACTTCAACTATCCAGAGAAGAGCCTTGGCAGAGTTCATAGCAGAATGGACGCCAACGCCAGACGAAGAGATTCCAGAGACGAGCATTCCCGTCAAAGAAGCAAGCAAAGAGTGGATAATGTACTTTGATGGTGCCTTCTCGCTGCAAGGCGCCGGTGCCGGCGTGCTGCTTGTTGCACCCACCGGAGAGCACCTCAAGTACGTCGTCCAAATGCACTTTCCCAAGGAGCAAGCAACGGACAATACCGCAGAGTATGAAGGTTTGCTTGCCGGCCTCAGAATTGCGGCAGAGCTTGGGATCAAGAAGCTGATTCTGCGGGGTGACTCGCAGTTGGTCGTCCGCCAAGTGAACAAGAGCTACCAGAGTCCGTTGATGGAAGCATACGTCGACGAAGTGAGAAAGCTTGAAGATCACTTTGAAGGCTTACAGATGGAGCACGTCCAAAGAGCTCAGAATGACATCGCAGACGGCCTGTCAAAGTGCGCCGCACTTAAGTTACCTGTGGAACCAGGGATCTTCGTGCTCAAGCTGACTCAGCCATCCGTAACACCATCAACTGGCCAGAACAAGAAGAGAAAGTTGGTTTCTGGTGACTACTTGCCGGCAGAGCTTCCTGAAGAAACCACCAACAAGGTCCCCAAGATCAGCGACAAGGTTGCTGAGGAACAGTCTGCTCCTGCAAACCCTAGGGTTTGTATAGTTGAAGCAGGCATTCCCGACAAGTTTTGCTCCGGCAAGCTTGCCGGGGAACGTCAAGATCCGACTGAGCCGCAAGTTCTTGCCGTAGAAGCTGACGTTCCCGCAGCAGCTCAGATCCCTTTAGTCCTTGTCGTCGAGCCACAGGCTTCGGCATGGGCACAGCAGATCGTCCGTTTCCTCCAGACAGGAGAACTTCCCGAAGAACCAGAAGAAGCAGAAAGAATAACCCGGCAGTCAAGTATGTATCAGTTTGTCGGCAACGAACTGTACAGAAGAAGACTCAACGGTGTGAAATTGAAGTGTATTCCCCGGGAAGATGGACAAAAGCTGTTGGCAGAGATACACGGAGGCATATGTGGCCACCACATTGGCGCCAGAGCACTTGCCGGCAAAGCGTTCCGGGAAGGTTTCTTTTGGCCGGAAGCCCTCCAGGATGCAACTGCGCAAGTGACCAAGTGTGAAGCATGCCAGTTCCATTCCAAGCAGATACATCAACCAGCTCAAGCTCTCCAGACGATCCCTTTATCCTGGCCATTTTCGGTCTGGGGACTCAACATCCTCGGCCCCTTTCCCTGCGCAGCCGGGGGCTTTGAGTACTTGTACGTCGCCATCGACAAGTTCACAAAGTGGCCGGAAGTGGAACCAGTGAGAAAGGTGACCGCACAGTCAGCAGTCAAGTTCTTCAGGTCGATTGTTTACCGTTTCAGAATCCCTAACAGGATCATCACCGACAACGGCACACAATTCAGAAGTCGCACCTTCATGCAGTATGTCCAAGACCTTGACGCCAAGGTCTGTTTCGCTTCTGTTGCTCACCCGAGGAGCAACGGTCAAGCGGAGAGGGCAAACGCTGAAGTGCTGCGCGGACTCAAGACGAGAACTTTCGACAGGCTGCACAAGTGCGGAAGAAACTGGATCGAGGAGTTGCCAGCGGGCTCTTTGGTTGATCAGGATGACGCCAAATCGAGCCACTGGACAGACACCCTTTGCTCTTGTCTACGGAGCAGAAGCAGTTCTCCCCACGGAACTCGTATACGGGTCGCCTCGAGTGCTCGCTTATGATGAGCTTGAGCAAGAGCAGCTGCGAAAAGATGACGCGCTGCTCCTTGACGAAGACCGTCTTCAGCCTGCTGTACGAGCTGCTCGATACCAGCAAGCTTTGCGCCGCTACCATAGCCACAAGGTTAAAGCCAGAAGTCTCGAGGAAGGCAACCTTGTTCTTCGGCGTGTTCAGTCCGCCAAGAATTCCAACAAGTTGACGCCGAAGTGGGAAGGCCCTTATCGGGTGAAACAAGTCACAAGGCCCGGCGCTATCCGCCTTGAGACCGAAGAAGGCTTACCGGTGAGAAACTCCTGGAACATTGAGCATCTTCGCAAGTTTTACCCATAAGGCGCGGTTGCCGTGATCCGCTCTGGCAACCACCTTTTGTACAAGTCTTGCCACTGTTGCATGTAATCCTTTGTACAAAGTCGGGCGCAGACCCCGTGCGTCAGTAAAGCCTATGTGCCTCGCACAACTTGTCAATTCATGCCCTTTTTTACTCTCTTGCATGGACTATCTGACACTTTGTGCAGCACCTATCACCCGTAAGCAATAACGAGCCGCAAGACTCAATATCTCTGTTTTCTCCCCTTTCTTTTCTCTCAAGCAGAAGAAGTTCCCCGCGCACAAGTTTGTCGGGGGGGAAGGAGATAGTGGTATGGACCAAGTGCCGTTCAAGAGAGCCTTCCCTTGCCGGGAAGCAAACGACACAAAAGCTAAGTTGCCAAAGTTTGAGCGATCAAATTTTTAAGTTATCTTCCTTGAACGACCGCACTTTGTATGGAAAACCTGTGCGTGGAGGAACCAACTCGTGGCTAGCCGCGCCCTTACTTTGTTTCGAGCACGCTCAACGGCTTAAGTGTGCTGTGACAAGTGTCGCGCCCTTACTTCGTTTTCGAGTTCGCTCAACAGTTTAAGTGTGCTGCGGCTAGTTGCGACAAGGTTTCTTGTCGGCCACGGCACCGCCAGCAGGCTGCTGAAGTTCCGCACTCAGCGCTCGCGGCAAGGGTCCCGACGCCGGCAAGTTCCCTAAAAGTGTAGGGTGAAAGCATACAAAGCAAGGAAGTCAAGTAAAGGAAATAACATTGCATTAACTACCCAAAATAAAGTTATATTATGAAGCAACTTGTCGCAGTTCTAATAGACTATTGTTCATAACATGGTTGGCAGCGACAAGGAAAGACTAATCCGCGCGGTCGCCCTTGACCCTCTTGATGCCGCCCACCTTATTCACAATAGGCGCGACAAGGGCCTTGAGCGCCTCCTGGTCAACGTCCGGCGGCAAGGTCCTGAGGACGTTGGTGAGGTTGAGGCCTGGGTTGCGGTGCGCTATCTTCATCAACACCTTCTCGAGGGCCCCCGCGCAGAGCCTGCGCGACTCGTCCGCCAGCTGCTTTGGGATCCTTTCCCGGAGCTGCTGGAGTGCCGGCGCCACCCCCCTGAAGAACAAACTCAACTTGGCGCTGTGAGGGAGATTCTCGTCGGTGGAGTACCCGAGGTGCTCCGCCCCCAGCTCCGCCAGCTCCTTGTCGACGTCGGCAGCGGCGGCAACAAGACCCTCTGTCCAATGCTCCACCGTCAGCCTGAAGTTGTTTTGGGAGATGGCGGCGCTGTCCAACAGCGCCTTCTCGGCCCTGAGCTCCTCCTTCAGGTTCGCCTCCCGCTCTCTGGCGCCATCAAGCGTCGTGGTGAGGGTGGACAACTTCAGCTCCAGATCGGCGATGGAGTCCTTGGCGACGGCGAGCTCTTTGCCCTTGTCGGAGAGGCGGACCTGCAACTCGGAGTGGCTGTGGGCGTCCTTCTCCCTCTCAAGCAAAAGTGCGGCAACCTTCTCGTCGCTCCTCTTCAAGTTGGCCTCCAGTTGCGCCACCCTCGCCTCCAAGTCCCTCTTGGCGGTCTCAGAAGCCGCAGCAGCATCCTTCGCTTTCTGCAGAGCTCCGCCAAGAGACTGTTCGCGCGCAGCAAGATCGTCCTCGTGGCTGTCGAGGTCGACCTTCCGCTGCGTCAGTTCGCCTTCTCACCGGGACAACTCCTCGGCGGCAAGCCGTTGCTGCTCCTCCGCTTCGGCCTTCTCCAAGATAAACGCCTGATGCGCCTCGGCGAGCTGCTCCCGCTCCTCCGCCAAGGATCGGAGAGCCGCCTGGTTGGCGGCCCGGAGCTCTTCTGCGCGCTTCTCCAAGTCAGCGCCCGCCTTGGCGGCCAGAGCCTCTCGGGACTCCAGCTTGGCCTGCCTGGTACGGTATAGAGATAGAAGCCTCCGCAGAAGCCGCTCCTCCTCGGGCTCGCTGCTGCTGCTTGGCGTGTCGACAAACCTCAGCCCGGCGGAGGCAAGGACCTCCCCGTCGAAGACCTCTCCCTCTAGGGGCGCCCTGGATGTGGACGCCCATGGGAGCTGAATGAAGACGCCGTTACCGGCCTCCAGATAGGCGCCTGGCTCGGCTGTGGCAGCGGAGGGATCGGCAGCCGGCGCAGCGTCTGACGCTCCTGCGGCCTCAGGGCCGTTAGTGCGACTGCCGGTCCCCTCCTCAGCTGCCGCGCCAGCGGCCTTGGCTGCCTCTTCGGCGGTGGGCTCGTCAGCACCGGCCACCCCCTCAGTAGCTGCGGCGTCGCCGGTGTTGCCACGCACGTCCTCCTCCACGGCGACCTCCGTTTCCATCGGCTCTGCGGCGGACGGATCTGAAGACAAGAAAAAGAAGAAACAAGCGATCAAGCAAATATCCAAAAAGAGAAATTCAGAAAAAGAAAAGTCCAAGGGTTTACGTGCGCGGGCCTCCTCTTCGATGGGGTTCCTTGCCGGGGAGTTCTCCCTCGGCGGCGTGGTGGTAGCTCCCGCCGGCGGAGTACTCCCCCTTGGCGGCGTACTCGCCCTTGGCGGGGTGCTCGCCCTTGGCGGGGTACTCGCCCTTAGCGGAGTGTCCTCCCTTGCTGGGGAGCTTCCCCTTGGCGGTGCAGTCGAGACGTGCGGCGCGTCGGGGGCGGTCTCCTGGCGCTCCTGATGCCGCTGCTCCGTTTCTGCGCAAGTCAACAAACAAAACATCGACAAGGATAGAAGGCCCACGCGCGCCCAACAAGCGGAAAGTGGACAAAGGACTTACGCTGGGGGAACAGCTGCCGGATCCGGCAAGCTTGTCGCGGGCGCACCCCCTGCCGAAGCTGCGGGCTCGTCCTCAATAACGATCACTCGGACTTTGTCCCTCTTCGCCGCCCTCTGGGCCAGAGTCCTGGAAGAGAGACAGGATTAGAATCAGGCAAAAGAGATATAAGACAAGAATCAACAGAAAACCAGAGAGAAACAAGAATCGCTTGGCCGCTTGGCGGGAGCGGGGGCGGCGGTCTGAGAAGACCCCGCTTCGGTTGTCGCCGAAGCACGAGGGGCGGAAGGAGCAGTGGAGCTGGCGCGGGAAGATCCCCCTCCTGTTGCCGCTGAAGCACGAGGCACTCCCTTGTCGGCCTTGCTTGTCGCGGTGGCGCGTGTCGGGCGGCGCTGCGGCTGCTGGCCCTACTAC
>LR738713.1:505762967-505788997 GCA_902687465.1 Secale cereale
ACTAGATTTGAACTATCTCTATAACCTAGTTCACATTATTTTACACTAGAGTTGAACTATCTATATAAGCTAGTACAAATAATTTTACACTAGAGTTGAACTATCTCCATATGCGAGTTCAAATAATCTTACACTAGAGTTGAACTAGCACTATAACCTAGTTCAAACAATTTTGCACTAGAGTTGAACTATCTCTATAAGCTAGTACAAATAATTTTACACTAGAGTTGAACTATCTCTATAAGCTAGTACAAATAATTTTACACTAGAGTTGAACTAGCTCTATAAGTTAGTACAAATAATTTTACATTAGAGTTGAACTAGATCTATTAGCTAGTACAAATAATTTTACACTAGATTTGAACTATCTCTATGTCGGGGGAAACTGTCCGCCACGAGCACCTATGGGACCGGAGCCCCTTGTTCGTGCGGTAAGGGAGCGGAGGGAGCACAAAGAGCAGATCGTGGAGAGCACGCGGGCAGTTTATCCAGGTTCGGGCCGCGACGGACGCTTAAAACCCTACTCCTGCTTAGATTGTATTGAGTGTTGGAGCTCGAGAGCTTGAAGAACTAGCTACACCGAGCGAATGAGCGATCTAGGTTCCGAACCCCCTCTACGTTGTGCATGGGCCTCCTTTTATAGCTCAAGGGGTCACCGACAGGTGTCAACGTAGGAGAAAGGGTAAAAATGTAATTGTGGTGGTAGTTGTAACAGTGCGGGAACAGTGGATGAACAGTGCATGAACAGTGGTCATCACCTACTTTGACAGTGGGGGACAAGGGCATTAAATGCCCGTCACCGTCGACCCCAAAAGCGCCCGCCCTTGCGTCTCCGTTTGCCACGGCGATGGCTTTATCACCGTGGAATGCCACCGTGTCCCCCAGGCTGCACAGCCATCCGCCACGCGTCCCTGGAGTGGCCCTAGGGCGACGCGTGGACCGATGAGCTGGAGCGCGGGCACACAGCGCAACTCTCCCCGGCAAGCACCTTGCCGGGGCCTTGACCTTGCCGGGCCCGGAAGCTTGCCGGGCTCTGAAGCTTGTCGCTCCCCGGGCCCTGCCGGGGCGCATGCTACGCCGAGGCATGTCTTCTGAAGTGTAATCTTCTAGTCTTCCTAGCAGGCACCACTAGCCAGGGTCTCGTGTTAGTGAGGTAATCTTGAGCCTGGGACGGCCTTCCCGGCAAGCTCCACTTGCCGGGGCCTTGATCTTCTGTCTTGTATACTTTGTTTTTGAATGGCTTTATATGGAGCAGAAAGGTCTCCGGCAAGCACGTGGTGAGCCCTGCCGCGGGAAGCTGCTACTGTCCGTGCACAAGTTGGGGTACTGAGGTACCCCTACCTTAGTACACCGACAGGAGCCCCCGGGCCTGGGCCACACACGGTGCCGAGCGCTGTTGGGCCAGGCCCAAAACAGTGCACGGGCACGCGCGGCCCACGGCACGCCGAATCCCCTTCCGCATCCGACGCGTCCCTCCGTAACGGCACGCGTCGATTGCGGCGTCGTGGGAGGGAATGTGGCCACGTTCTTTAATGGGAAATGCGGAGCGTCCCCCACTTCCCCCTTAAAAGCAGAGGAAGCAGGGGCCGTTACCTTACTTCGTCTTCATTGCTTCTTCCATCTCCAGAAATTCCCCTTTGCGCTCCGACTCCACACCTCCTCCGCCATCTTCCTCATCTGCGGCGCCGCCGGACTCTTCGCTCTCCCTTTCCCTCGCCGCCTCCGCCATGGCCCCGAAGACCGAGAAGGCGAAGGCGGAGAAGACCAAGAAAGAGAAATCCGAGCAGGCGGCGAGGCTTGCTCTTCTGTGGAAGAGGAATGTCGTCTTCGCGCCGAGGCTCAGCGCGCGGGAGCTCTGGAATAAGTAGTACTTGTTCTGGGCCAAGGAGACCAAGGCGCATCCCCGGACCAGAGCTTATCCCGCCGCCGCCAAGGATCTGTACCCCGGCGGGTATTTCTTCTTTGCTGTTTTCTTCCACTGCGGCCTTTGTCCTCCCTTTTCTGAATTTTTCTGCGATATCATGAACACCTACAACCTCCACCTTCTAGACTTCACCCCCAACGCCATCCTCACGATGGCGGTTTTCGCACATCTGTGCGAAAACTATATTGGGATCTATCCGAATGTAGCACTTTTTAGGCACTTCTTTACGCCTAGAGTAGAGGTCGGCGCTCCCCTCTCCGGGGGGATCTCTTGGGTCTTCCGCTTGAACAAAAAGGAGTCCTATCTGCCAGGGGAGCTCCGCGGCAAGTGGGAGGAGTGGCGCGCGGACTGGTGCTGGATAGTCGAGGACGAGCCGCAGCCCTTCACCGCGCCGCGCACAACTACCATAGTGCGCGGCAGGGACTGGAGCGAGCTGGATTCGGACGACATCAAGCTCAACGTCGCCCTTGTCAGAATTCTTCGTCTCCGGGTAGCCAAGTTGACTATGGGAGAAGTAGGAGCAGACTTCCTCCGCCGCCGCATTGCCCCTCTACAGGATAGGAAGAGGCCAGCGTGGGAGTACGGCAACGCGGCGGACATAATGAGACTGCGCCCGGGACTGAACTTCAACTTCACGTCGCTGGAGCTGAAGGGGATGGTCCGGGAACTTTTTAAGCACGACCCGGCCCACCCAGAGTGGTTTAGAGCTCCCCAGGGAGTGGTGCCCCTATGCAACAGCATGGCCCGGGATCCCCTACGCGCAATGATGCCCGCATGCGACTCGCACGGCGTAGATCGAACATGGATACCGCCCAAGCCAGATGCCATCATGAGCTTCTTCGACAACCTGGTGGAGGTGCCGAAGAACAAGGAGGAGATCAAGGGGCTCACCCGGGACACCACCGACCGGGAGATTGGCTATATCGCCTCTCGGGTAGAAGAGGCTGCCGCAGCCGCAGCGGCAGGAGAGTTCGGCTTCACAGTTGAAGAGGCAGAGGCTGCGGAAGCGTCGTGCCAAGCAGAGGAGGCAGAGATCCGTAGGCTGCTCAAGCTTCCGCCCGACGAGCTCGCCGGGGTCCCCTCTCTGAGACATGCTAGGATCCCCGGGATCGTGACTGAGGCCTCCGCAAGGGGCGACGTTGCTGGAGGAAACAGAGGTGCCGGAGGGAGCGGAGGCGCCGGAGGGAGCACGGCCGCAGGGCAGGGCGCTGGGCCCAGCAAGCCGGCCGAGGAGGAGGAGGAGGACGCCGGGGCCGGTGAGGACTCCGGCGGATCTCTGGGGCTCTACAACGACGACGTCTCTTCATCATCTGAGACCTCCCTGCCTCGGGCAAGTCCCAGGCGATCTCCGCTGAAGCGCCTCCGCAAGGCGACGACGGCGACGAGGGCGCAGGCGCCCCGACAACAACCAGCTCGCCGGGCGGCGCGAGCTACCCGGGGGAGCCAAGCCGCGACGGGAGCGCCCGGCGCACCAACCGCGGCAGAGGCGCCCCGCACACAGGTGTTGGGGATCGTAGCAGAAAATCAAAATTTTTCCTACGCATCACCAAGATCTATCTATGGAGTAATCTAGCAACGAGCCTAAAGGAGAGTGGATCTACATACCCTTGTAGATCGCGATGCGGAAGCGTTGCAAGAACGCGGATGAAGTAGTCGTACTCGCTGCGATTCAGATCGCGGTTGATTCCGATCTAAGCGCCGAACAACGGCGCCTCCGCGTTCAACACACGTGCAGCCCGGTGACGTCTCCCACGCCTTGATCCAGCAAGGAGAGAGGGAGAGGTTGGGGAAGACTCCATCCAACAGCAGCACGACGGCGTGGTGGTGGTGGAGGAGCGCGGGACTCCAGCAGGGCTTCGCCAAGCACTGCAAGAGACGAGGAGGGAGAGGGGTAGGGCTGCGCCAAGAGGGAGACTTTCTCGTGTGTCTAGCAGCCCCAAAACCCCCACTATATATAGGGGAAGGGGAGGGGCTGCGCCCCCATCTAGGGTTCCCTCCCTAGGGGTGGCGGCAGCCCCCAAACCCATCTAGGGTGCGGCCAAGGGGGGGACAGAGAGGGGGCGCCCTAGGGTGGGCCTTAAGGCCCATCTGGACCTAGGGTTTGCCCCCCTCCCACTCCCCATGCGCCTTGGGACTTGGTGGGGGGGCGCACCAGCCAACCTGGGGCTGGTCCCCTCCCACACTTGGTCCACGCAGCCTTCTGGGGCTGGTGGCCCCACCTGGTGGACCCCCGGGACCCTCCCGGTGGTCCCGGTACGTTACCGATATCGCCCGAAACTTTTCCGGTGACCAAAACAGGACTTCCCATATATGAATCTTTACCTCCGGACCATTCCGGAACTCCTCGTGACATCCGGGATCTCATCCGGGACTCCAAACAACATTCGGTAACCGCGTACATACTTTCCCTATAACCCTAGCGTCATCGAACCTTAAGTGTGTAGACCCTACGGGCTCGGGAACCATGTAGTCATGACCGAGACAACTCTCCGGCCAATAACCAACAGCGGGATCTGGATACCCATGTTGGCTCCCACATGTTCCACGATGATCTCATCGGATTAACCACGATGTCAAGGATTCAATCAATCCCGTATACGATTCCCTTTGTCTATCGGTATAGCATTTGCCCGAGATTCGATCGTCGGTATACCGATAGCTTGCTCAATCTCGTTACCGGCAAGTCTCTTTACTCGTTCCGTAACACATCATCCCGTGATCAACTCCTTGATCACATATTGTGCACATTATGATGATGTCCTACCGAGTGGGCCCAGAGATACCTCTCCATCATACGGAGTGACAAATCCCAGTCTCGATTCGTGCCAACCCAACAGACACTTTCGGAGATACCTGTAGTGCACCTTTATAGCCACCCAGTTACGTTGTGACGTTTGGTACACCCAAAGCATTCCTACGGTATCCGGGAGTTGCACAATCTCATGGTCTAAGGAAAATATACTTGACATATAGAAAAGCTTTAGCATACGAACTACACGATCTGTGCTAGGCTTAGGATTGGGTCTTGTCCATCACATCATTCTCCTAATGATGTGATCCCGTTATCAACGACATCCAATGTCCATGGTTAGGAAACCGTAACCATCTATTGATCAATGAGCTAGTCGTCTAGAGGCTCACTAGGGACATGGTGTTTGTCTATGTATCCACACATGTATCTGAGTTTCCTTTCAATACAATTCTAGCATGGATAATAAACAATTATCATGAACAAGGAAATATAATAATAACCAATTTATTATTGCCTCTAGGGCATATTTCCAACAGTCTCCCACTTGCACTAGAGTCAATAATCTAGTTCACATCGCCATGTGATTAACACTCATAGGTCACATCGCCATGTGACTAACATCCAAAGAGTTCACTAGAGTCAGTAATCTAGTTCACATCAATATGTGATTAACACTTAATGAGTTCTGGGTTTGATCATGTTATGCTTGTGAGAGAGGTTGTAGTCAACGAGTCTGCAACATTCAAATCCCTATGTATTTCGCAAAACTTTATGTCATATCGTAGATGCTGCTACCACGTTCCACTTGGAGCTATTCCAAACTGTTGCTCTATTATACGTATCCGGTATCTCCACTTAGAGTTATCCGGATAGGTGTTAAGCCTGCATCGACGTAACTGTTTACGTCGAACTCTTTATCGCCTCCATAACCGAGAAACATTTCCTTATTCCTCTAAGGATAATTTTGACCACTATCTAGTGATCCACTCCTGGATCACCTTTGTACCCTCTTGCCAGACATGTGGCAAGGCACACATCAGGTGCGGTACTTAGCATGGCATACCGTATAGAGCCTATGGCAAAAGCATAGGGGACGACCTTCGTCCTTCCTCTTTCTTCTGCTGTGGTCAAGCTTTGAGTATTACTCAATTTCACACCTTACAACTAAGGTAAGAACTCCTTCTTTAACTGACCTATTTTGAACTCCTTCAAAATCATGTCAAAGGTGTGTGTTCCTTTGAAAGTATCATCAGGCGTCTTGATCTATCTCTATAGATCTTGATGCCCAATATGTAAGCAGCTTTATCCAGGTATTCCTTTGAAAAACACCTTTCAAACAACCCTTTATGCTTTCCAGAAATTCTACATCATTTCGAATCAACAATATGTCATTCACATATACTTATCAGAAATGTTGTAGTGCTCCCACTCACTTTATTGCAAATACAAGGTTCTAACAAACTTTGTATACCCAAAAACTTTGATCACTCCATCAAAGCATATATTCCGACTCCGAGATGCTTGCTCTAGTCCATAGAAGGATCGCTGGAGCTAGCATATCTTTTAGCATCCTTAGGATCGACACAACCTTTCTGATTGTATCATATACAACCTTTTCTTACGAAAACTGGTAAGGAAACTTGTTTTGTCATCCATCTGCCAGATTTCATAAATGCAGCTAATGCTAACATGATTCCGACGGACTTAAGCATCGCTACGGGTGAGAAAATCTCATCGTAGTCAACTCCTTGAACTTGTGAAAAAATCTTCGCCACAAGTCGAGCTTCATAGACGGTGACATTACCGTCCACGTCCGTCTTAGTCTTAAAGATCCATTTATCTCAATG
Source organism: Secale cereale (assembly GCA_902687465.1). Lineage (NCBI taxonomy): Eukaryota > Viridiplantae > Streptophyta > Magnoliopsida > Poales > Poaceae > Secale > Secale cereale. The sequence goes on from LR738713.1 coordinate 505,769,491, forward strand.
GCTTGCCGATCATCGGGCAAGTCCACCAAAGTCCATACTTTGTTTTGATACATGGATCCTATCTCGGGTTTATCGGCTTCTAACCATTTGTCGGAATATTGGCCCACCATCGCTTCTCCATAGTTCGTAGGTTCATCGTTGTCCAACAACATGACCTCTAAGACAGGATCACCGTACCACTCAGGAGTAGTACTTATCCTTGTCGACCTACGAGGTTTGATAGCAACTTGATCCGAAACTTCACGATCACTATCATTAGTTTCCTCTTCAACAGTCGTAGGTTTCACAGAAACATCTTTCTGTGTTGCACTACTCTCCGGTTGAAGTGAGGGTTTGACAACCTCATCAAGTTCTATCTTCCTCCTACTCAATTCTTTCGAGAGAAACTCCTTCTCGAGAAAGGACCCATTCTTAGCGACAAACATTTTTGTCCTTGGATCTGAGATAGAAGGTATACCCAACCGTTACCAGTGGGTATCCTATGAAGATGTATTTGTCCGCTTTGGGTTCGAGCTTTTTCCGGCTGAAGCCGTAAGCATCGCAGCCCCAAACATTGAGAAACGACAACTACGGTTTCTTGCCAAACCTTAGCTCATATGGCGTTGTCTCAACGGACTTAGATGGTGCCTTATATAAAGTGAATGCAGATGTCTCTAATGCATAACCTCAAAATAATAGCGGTAGATCGGTAAGATACATCATAGATCGCACCATTTCTCATAAGGTTTGATTACGATGTCCGGACACACCATTACGCTGTGGTGTTCCAGGGGGCTTCAACTGCGAAACAATTCCACAATGTCTTAAGTGATTGCCAAACTCATAATTCAGATAATATCCCCTTGATCAGATCGTAGGAACATGATCTTCTTGTTATGATGATTCTTAGTCTTCACTCTGAAATTTTTGAACCTTTCAAACGTTTCAGACTTTTGCTTCATTAAGTAAATATACCATATCTACTCAAATCGTCAGTGAAGATGAGAAAATAACGATATCCACCACACGCCTTAATTTTCATTGGATCACATACATCAGCATGTATGATTTCCAACAAGTCACCTGCCCGTTTCATTGTACCTGAAAACGGGATCTCAGTCATCCTGCCCAAGAGGCATGGCTCGCATGTGTCAAGCGATTCAAAATCAAGTGACTCCAAACATCCATCAGCATGGAGTTTCTTCATGCATTTTATGCCAAAATGACCTAAGCGGCAGTGCCATAAGAAAGTGGTACTATCATTATTAACTCTATATCTTTTGGCATTAATATTATCATCATGTGTATTACTATGATCGAGATTCAACAAACCATTGGGTGCATGACCATAAAGGTATTATTCATGTAAGCAGAATAACCATTATTCTCTAACTTAAATGAATAACCGTATTGCAATGAACATGATCTAATCATATTCATGCTCAACGTAGACACCCGATAACATTTATCTAGGTTCAACACTAATCTCGAAAATAGAGGGAGTGTGCGATGGTGATCTTATCAACCTTGGAAACACTTCCAACACACATCGTCACCTCACCCTTAGCTAGTCTCCGTTCAGTCCGTAGCTTTTGCTTCAAGTCACTAATAATAGCAACTAAACCGGTATCCAGTACCCAGGTGCTACAAGGAGTACTAGTGAGGTACACATCAATAACACGTATATCAAATATACTTTGTTGAAGTTGCCAGCTATTCTTATCTACCATGTATTTGGGGTAGTTCCGCTACCATGTGACCGTTCCCCTTACAATAGAAGCACTTAGTCTCGAGGTTTGGGTTCAACCATTGGGTTCCTTCATTAGAGCGACAACTGGTTTGCCATTCATGAAGTTTCCCTTCTAGCCCTTGCCCCTTTTTGAAACCAGTGGTCTTGTTAAACCATCAACACTTGATGCTCCTTCTTGATCTCTACTTTTGCGGTACTAAGAACCGCTGACAGCACCGGGATCATCACCATCCTTTGCATGTCATAGTTCATCACGAAGTTCTAGTAGCTTGGTGATAGTGTCTAGAGAATTCCGTCAACCACTATCTCACCTGGAAGATTAACTCCCACTTGGTTCAAGTGATTTTAGCACCCCAGACATTCTGAGCACATGCTCACTAGTTGAGCTATTCTCCTCCATCCTTTTGGCAAAAGAACTTGTTTAGAGGTCTCATACCTCTCAACACGGGCATGAGCCTGAAATCCCAATTTCAGCTCTTAGAACATCTCATATGTTCTATGGCGTTCAAAACGTCATTGGAATCCCGATTCTAAGCCGTAAAGTATGGTGCACTAAACTATCAAGTAGTCATCAGGACGTCTCTGTCAGGTGTTCACAACATCCACAGACAACGTTGTAGGGGTTTGCACATCGAGCGGTGCATCAAAGATGTAAGCTTTCTGTGCAGCAGTGAGGACACTCCTCGGACTACGGACCCAGTCCGCATCTTTGCTTACAATATCTTTCAACTTAGTCTTTCTCTAGGATCGTATTAAACAGGGAGCTACAACGCAGTTATTGGTCTACAACATAATTTGCGAAGACAACTTAGACTATTGTTCATGATAATGAAGTTCATCTAATGAACTCCCACTCAGATAGACATCTCTCTAGTCATCTAAGTGATACATGATCCGAATCGACTAGGCCGTGTCCGATCATCACGTGAGACGGACTAGTCATCAACGGTGAACATCTTCATGTTGATCGTATCTTCTATACGACTCATGTTCGACCTTTCGGTCTTCCGTGTTCCGAGGCCATGTCTGTACATGCTAGGCTCGTCAAGACAACCCTAAGTGTATCGCGTGTGTAAATCTGTCTTACACCCGTTGTATGCGAACGTTAGAACCTATCACACCCGATCATCACGTGGTGCTTCGGAACAACGAACCTTAGCAACGGTGCACAGTTAGGGGGAACACTATTCTTGAGATTTTAGTGAGAGATCATCTTATTCACTACCGTCGTTCTAAGCAAATAAGATATAAAACATGATAAACATGACATGCAATCAAATAGTGACATGATATGGCCAATATCATTTTGCTCCTTTTGATCTTCATCTTCGGGGCTCCATGATCATCATTGTCACCGGCATGACACCATGATCTCCATCATCATGATCTCCATCATCGTGTCTCCATGAAGTCGTCTCGCCAAACATTACTTCTACTACTATGGCTAACGTTTAGCAATAAAGTAAAGTAATTACATGGCGTTATTCAGTGACACGCAGGTCATACAATAAATAAGACAACTCCTATGGCTCCTGCCGGTTCTCATTCTCATCGACATGCAAGTCGTGATTCCTATTACAAGAACATGATCAATCTCATACATCATATATATATCATTCATCACATCCTTTTGGCCATATCACATCACACGGCACATGCTGCAAGAACAAGTTAGACGTCCTCTAATTGTTGTTGCAAGTTTTTTACGTGGCTGCTATAGGTTTCTAGCAAGAACGTTTCTTACCTACGCCAAAACCACAACGTGATATGCCAATTTCTATTTACCCTTCATAAGGACCCTTTTCATCGAATCCGATCCGACTAAAGTGGGAGAGACAGACACCCGCTAGCCACCTTATGCAACTAGTGCATGTCAGTCGGTGGAACCTGTCTCACGTAAGAGTACGTGTAAGGTCGGTCCGGGCCGCTTCATCCCACGATGCCGCCGAATCAAGATAAGACTAGTAACGGCAAGTAAATTGACAAATCCACGCCCACAACTACTTTGTGTTCTACTCGTGCAAGATACTACGCATAGACCTAGCTCATGATGCCACTGTTGGGGATCGTAGCAGAAAATCAAAATTTTTCCTACGCATCACCAAGATCTATCTATGGAGTAATCTAGCAACGAGCCTAAAGGAGAGTGGATCTACATACCCTTGTAGATCGCGATGCGGAAGCGTTGCAAGAACGCGGATGAAGTAGTCGTACTTGCTGCGATTCAGATCGCGGTTGATTCCGATCTAAGCGCCGAACAACGGCGCCTCCACGTTCAACACACCTGCAGCCCGGTGACGTCTCCCATGCCTTGATCCAGCAAGGAGAGAGGGAGAGGTTGGGGAAGACTCCATCCAACAGCAGCACGACGGCGTGGTGGTGGTGGAGGAGCGCGAGACTCCAGCAGGGCTTCGCCAAGCACTGCAAGAGACGAGGAGGGAGAGGGGTAGGGCTGCGCCAAGAGGGAGACTTTCTCGTGTGTCTAGTAGCCCCAAAACCCCCACTATATATAGGGGAAGGGGAGGGGCTGCGCCCCCATCTAGGGTTCCCTCCCTAGGGGTGGCGGCAGCCCCCAAACCCATCTAGGGTGCGGCCAAGGGGCGGAGAGAGAGGGGGCGCCCTAGGGTGGGCCTTAAGGCCCATCTGGACCTAGGGTTTGCCCCCCTCCCACTCCCCATGCGCCTTGGGACTTGGTGGGGGGGCGCACCAGCCCACCTGGGGCTGGTCCCCTCCCACACTTGGTCCACGCAACCTTCTGGGGCTGGTGGCCCCACCTGGTGGACCCCCGGGACCCTCCCGGTGGTCCCGGTACGTTACCGATATCGCCCGAAACTTTTCCGGTGACCAAAACAGGACTTCCCATATATGAATCTTTACCTCTGGACCATTCCGGAACTCCTCGTGACGTCTGGGATCTCATCCGGGACTCCGAACAACATTCGGTAACCGCGTACATACTTTCCCTATAACCCTAGCGTCATCGAACCTTAAGTGTGTAGACCCTACGGGCTCGGGAACCATGTAGTCATGACCGAGACAACTCTCCGGCCAATAACCAACAGCGAGATCTGGATACCCATGTTGGCTCCCACATGTTCCACGATGATCTCATCGGATGAACCACGATGTCAAGGATTCAATCAATCCCGTATACGATTCCCTTTGTCTATCGGTATAGCACTTGCCCGAGATTCGATCGTCGGTATACCGATACCTTGCTCAATCTCGTTACTGGCAAGTCTCTTTACTCGTTCCGTAACACATCATCCCATGATCAACTCCTTGATCACATATTGTGCACATTATGATGATGTCCTACCGAGTGGGCCCAGAGATACCTCTCCGTCATACGGAGTGACAAATCCCAGTCTCGATTCGTGCCAACCCAACAGACACTTTCGGAGATACCTGTAATGCACCTTTATAGCCACCCAGTTACGTTGTGACGTTTGCTACACCCAAAGCATTCCTACGGTATCCGGGAGTTGCACAATCTCATGGTCTAAGGAAAATATACTTGACATATAGAAAAGCTTTAGCATACGAACTACACGATCTGTGCTAGGCTTAGGATTGGGTCTTGTCCATCACATCATTCTCCTAATGATGTGATCCCGTTATCAACGACATCCAATGTCCATGGTTAAGAAACCGTAACCATCTATTGATCAACGAGCTAGTCGTCTAGAGGCTCACTAGGGAAGTGGTGTTTGTCTATGTATCCACACATGTATCTGAGTTTCCTTTCAATACAATTCTATCATGGATAATAAACAATTATCATGAACAAGGAAATATAATAATAACCAATTTATTATTGCCTCTAGGGCATATTTCCAACAACAGGCTGCGGCGGAGGCGCCCCGTACGTCAGCGCCAAGCGGAGGAGGGTCTTCTCAGAGCGGAGCGGCTGCTCCGCCTGCTCCACGGGCCTCGGCGCCCGCAGGGGCTGGGTCTTCGCAGCCCCCAGCCCCGGGGACCGCCAAGCGCCCGAGGGAGCCTTCTCCTCCTGCTCCTCGCGCGGACGCGCCGCAGGTGGAGTTCGACTTCTCCGCCCTGAGCGACGACGACAACGAAGAACAGGAGTAAGGACTTGCATTCCGTAGCTTTTTCAATTATGTCTTGATTCTTTCTTTGCTGGTTCTAATCTTGCTTCTCGCCTTGATCTCAGGACCCTGGCCCAGCGAGCGACGAAGAAGGCCAAGGTTCCCGTCGTCGAGGTCGAGGACGACTCGCCCGTCGCGGCGACAGGAGACGCGCCGGCGACGAGCCTGCCGGACCCGAGCGCTGCTCCGAGGAGCAGCCCCCAGCGCAGCCCCCAGCGTAAGTCTGGGCTTGATCTTACCACTAGTCGGGCGCGCTTGAGGATTTTGTTTATACTAACATCTTGTTGTTCTTGTCTTGTCTTGATTGTCTTGTGCAGGGGTGGAGCCGCAACCAAAGGAGCATCCGGAGATCGCTCCCGAGGAGCCGCAGGCCCCGCCGTCCCCGCCAAGGACAAACTCTCCGGCGAGGGAGAGCGCTCCGCCAAGGGCAGGTACTCCGCCAAGGGCGAGTACACCGCCAAGGGTGAGCAGCCCGGCGAGGGTGGCCACCCGCCAAGGGAGAGCTCCCCGGCGAGGGAGCCTGCCGTCGACGAAGTCCGCCAAGGTATGTCTTGTAACTTCGTCTTCTCGGACTTGTCTTTTTTTGGATATTTGCTTGAACTTTTTCCTTTCTTTTTCTTCTTCTTCTATCAGATCCTCCTCCCCCGGACCGGATGGAGACGGAGATCGTCGTCGAGGAGGAGGGCGCGCAGGGCGACGGCGGCGACGCCCCTGTCGTCGAAGACACGGCGGGAGCCGTCGAGCCCGCCGCAGAGGAGACCGCTCCAACCGCAGACGCTGCGGCCGAGGAGGGGGACGGCGACCGCACTGCCGGCCCGGAGGCGGCAGGAGCATCGAGTGCTGCACCGTCCGCCGACCCCTCCGCCGGAAAGGAGCAGTCGGGCTTCTACCTCGAGGCTCCCAACGGCGTCTTCATTCAGGTGCCGTGGGGATCCTCGTCGCGAGCCCCCGCGGAGGGAGAGGCCTTTGATGGGGAGGTCCTCAGCTCCGCGGGTCTGAAGATTGTCGAGGCGCCTGGCGGGAGTAACGAGCCCGAGGAGGAGAAGTTGCTCCACCGGCTCCTGGCCCTTTACCGGGCCAGGCAGGCGAAGCTTGAGTCTCGGGAGGCCCTCACCGCCAAGGCCGCGGCTGATATGGAGAAATGCGCTGCGGAGCTCCGCGACGCCAACCAGGCGGCCCTCCGCGACGTGGCGGAGGAGCGCGAGAGGCTCGCCGGAGAGTACCAGGAGTGGCTTCTGGAGAAAGCTGAGGCCGAGGAGCAGCAGCGACTCGCCGGAGAAGCGCTGTCTCGGCGAGAAGGAGAGCTCACCCAACGGAAGGTCAACCTCGACGCTCACGAGGAAGACCTTACCGCCCGGGAGCAGGCCCTTGGCGGAGAGCTGAAGGAGGCGAAGGCCGCCGCGGCCACCGCGGAGACCGCCAAGAAGGAGCTCGAGGCCAAGGTGGCGCAGCTGGAGGAGTACCTAAAGGCGAGCACAGATAGGGTCAACGCGCTCAACATAGAGCGCGAGAAGGATGCCCACACTAACTCCGAACTCCAGGTGCGCCTTTCCAAGCAAGGCGACGAGCTGAAGGCCGCCAAGGACTCGATTGCAGATCTGGAGCTGAAGGTTTCCACGCTGAAGGACTGGCTCGACGCCGTCCGGGACCGGGAAACCAAGCTGAAGGACGAGCTCCGCAAGGAGCGAGGCCTGGTGGAGAGCGCCGCCACTTCAGCTGAGAACTTCCGCCGGACCGTCGAGGTATGGACCGAAGACTTGGTGGCCTCCGCCGCTGCCATCGACAAGGAGCTGATGGCGCTGAGGGTTGAGCATCTCATATACTCTCCGGATCCAAACCTCCCCCACAGCGCCAAGCTCAGCCTTTTCTTCAGAGGGGTCGCGCCGGCCCTTGCAAATCTTCAGAAGAAGCTTCCCGCGCAACTGGCCGGGGAGTCACGCCAGCTCTGCGCGGGAACCTTGGAGCGCGTCCTGACGAAGATAGTGTACCGCAATCCGGGCATAAACCTCGTCAACGTTCTCCACAGCTTGCCGGCCGACGCGGATATGGAGGCGCTGAAGGCGCAGGTCGCCCATATTATCGCCAAGGTGAACAAGATCTCCAGGGTTGAAGGCGACCGCATGGATTAGTCCTCCTTTTCTTTATCTCTTTTGTTGCCGCATAGTGTGTCGCAAACATGAACTTATTAGTGATTGCGACAAGTTATCCCTTGTAAGATATCATCTTATTTTGATCAATTGATGCAGTGTTATTTTCCTTGTTTTGGTCCTCTACTTTGTATGTTTTCAACCCTACGCTTCTAGGGAACTTGCCGGCAAGGGGCCCTTGCCGCGAGCGCTGAGTACTGGACTCTGAGCAGCCTGCTGGCCAAGGTCTTACCGGCAAGCAACCTTGCCGCAGCTAGTCGCAACGCACTTAGCTTGCTGAGTGAACTCGGAAACGAAGCAAGGGCGCGACACTTGTCGCAGCTCACATAAATCGTTGAGCGTACTCGAAAACAAGATAAGGGTGCGGCTAGCCACGGGTAGGTTCCTCCACGCACAGGTTTTCCATAGAAAGTGTGGTTGTTCAAGGAAGATAACTAAAACTTTAAAATTTTGAATTGCCCAAATTCTTGTAACTTAGCTTTCATATATTGCTTGCTTCCCGGTAAGGCTTCTCTTTCTTGAACAGCACTTGGTTCATCCTCCACCTCCTTCCCCCCCGGCAAACTTGTGCGCGAGGAACATTCCTTCTGCTTAAGAGGAAAAGAGAAAGAAGAGGGAAACAAGTATATGGCCTTTCGGCGAGCTAGTGCTTACCGGATACGTGTGTTGCACAAGATGCCAAACGATGCATGCAAATAGCGAAGAAAGGCATGGAAAAGGCAAATAGTGCGAAAACACAAAGCTTTACTGATGCACGAGATCTGCGCCCGGCTTTGTACAAAGGTTTACATGCAACAACGGCAAAACTCGTACAAAAGGTGGTTGCCGGAGCGGATCACGGCAACCGCGCCTTATGGGTGAAACTTGCGAAGATGCTCTATGTTCCAGGAGTTGCTCACCGGTAAGCCTTCTTCGGTCTCAAGGCGGACAGCGCCGGGCCTTGTGACTTGTCTCACCCGATAAGGGCCTTCCCACTTCAGCGTCAACTTGTTGGAATTCTTGGCGGACTGAACACGCCGAAGAACAAGGTCGCCTTCCTCGAGACTCCTGGCCTTAACCTTGCGGCTATGATAGCGGCGCAAGGCTTGCTGGTATCGAGCAGCTCGTACAGCAGCCTGGAGACGTTCCTCCTCGAGGAGCAATGCATCATCTTGTCGCAGTTGCTCTTGCTCGAGCTCATCATAAGCGAGCACTCGAGGAGATCCGTATACGAGTTTCGTGGGGAGAACTGCCTCTGCTCCATAGATTAGAGCAAAGGGTGTCTGTCCGGTGGCTCGACTTGGTGTCGTTCTGATTGACCAAAGAGCCGCCGGTAGCTCCTCTATCCAGTTTATTCCGCACCTGCGCAGCCTGTCAAAGGTTCTTGTCTTGAGTCCGCGCAGCACTTCAACATTTGCCCTCTCCGCTTGACCGTTGCTCCTCGGGTGAGCAACAGAAGCGAAACAGACCTTTGCGCCAAGGTCTTGGACGTACTGCATGAAGGTGCGACTAGTGAATTGTGTACCGTTGTTGGTGATGATCCTGTTAGGGATCCCGAAACGGCAAACAATCGACCTGAAGAAATTGACTGCTGACTGTGCTGTCACCTTTCTCACTGGTTCCACTTCTGGCCACTTTGTGAACTTGTCGATTGCGACGTACAAGTACTCAAAGCCCCCGACAGCGCGAGGGAAAGGGCCGAGGATATCGAGCCCCCAGACCGAGAAGGGCCAGGACAAAGGGATCGTCTGGAGAGCTTGAGCTGGTTGATGAATTTGCTTGGCATGGAACTGGCACGCTTCACACTTGGTTACTAGTGCAGTTGCATCTTGGAAGGCTTCTTGCCAAAAGAACCCTTGCCGGAAAGCTTTCCCGGCAAGCGCCCTTGCGCCAATGTGGTGACCACATATGCCTCCGTGTATTTCTGCCAACAGCTTCTGTCCATCTTCCCTGGAGATGCACTTCAACCTGACACCATTGAGTCTTCTTCTGTACAGCTTGTTATCCACGAACTGGTACATACTTGAGTGCCTGGTTATCTTCTCTATCTCTTCTGGGTCGTCGGGAAGTTCTCCAGTTTGCAGAAAACGGACGATCTGCTGCGCCCATGCCGGAGCCCGAGGCTCAACGGCAAGGACTAAAGGCATGAGGGCCGCTGCGGGAACCTCAGCTTCCACGGCAAGAACCTCTGGTTCTGCCGGAGCGGATGGTCCCCCGGCAAGCTCGCCGGGGCGAGGCTTGTCGGGAACGCTTGCTTCAACTGCCCAGATCCTCGGATCTGCAGGAGCAAACTGTTCCTCAGCGTTCTGATCGTTGATCTTGGGGACCTTGGCGGCGGTTTCAGGAAGATCCGCCGGCAAGTAGTCGCCGGAGACCAACTTTCTCTTCTTGGACTGCCCAATTGATGGTGTAACGGATGGTTGAGTCAGCTTGAGCAGGAAGGTCCCTGGTTCCACAGGTAACTTCATCGCAGCACACTTTGAGAGGCCATCTGCAATATCATTCTGAGCTCTTGGAACGTGCTCCATTTGCAGACCTTCAAAGTGTTCTTCAAGCTTCCTCACTTCATCTACATAAGCTTACATCAAAGGGCTCTGGTAACTCTTGTTAACTTGTCGGACCACCAACTGAGAATCTCCCCGGACAATCAGCTTCCTGATCCCAAGTTCGGCCGCAATCCTGAGGCCGGCAAGCAAGCCTTCATACTCAGCAGTGTTGTTTGTCGCTTGCTCCCTGGGAAAGTGCATCTGGATAACATACTTGAGGTGCTCTCCGGTGGGCGCGATGAGTACCACGCCGGCGCCGGCGCCTTGCAGCGAGAAGGCACCATCAAAGTACATCACCCATTCACTTGTCGCTTCTTGTACGGGTACATTTGTCTCTGGAACTTTCTCATCGGGCGTCGGGGTCCATTCAGCTATGAATTCTGCCAAAGCTCGGCTCTGTATGGTTGAAGTACTTTCAAACTTGAGTCCAAAGCTCGACAGCTCCAGTGCCCACTCAACGATCCTGCCTGTTGCTTCTGGATTGTGCAATATCCTCTTCAGCGGAATGCGAGTGACCACTATTATCTCATGTGCCTGGAAGTAATGGCGCAGCTTTCTCGAGGCCATGAGGAGGCCGAAAAGCAACTTTTGCACCCCAGAGTATCTTGATCTAGCCCCCTGCAAGAGGGAACTCACAAAATACACCGGGCGCTGCACCATCTTTCTTCGCACTTCTCCTTGTTCCTGCACAGAGTTGTCCTTGTCGGGGCCAGAGCTTGTCGGAGCAGCCCCCTGCCTGTCGCTGGATTCGCTTGCCGGTGGTGCTGACTCCTCGTCGGCCTCCCTCTCCGCTACTAACGCAGCACTAACCACCTGGTTGGTTGCCGCTAGGTACAGCAGCAACTTCTCCTGTGGCTTAGGTGCGACAAGTATTGGAGTGGAGGATAGGTACCGTTTCAAGTCTTGCAGCGCTGCCTCCACTTCTGGAGTCCATTACATAGGACCTGCCTTCTTCAAAATTTTGAAGAAACGAAGGGCGCGTTCTGCAAACTTTGAAATGAACCTACTGAGGGCAGCCACACAACCTGCAAGTCTCCTGACATCCTTGACGCGCTTCGGGGCTTCGATCTGCTCGATGGCTTTTATCTTGTTGGGGTTGGCTTCAATCCCCCTCTGTGACACAAAGAACCCGAGAAGCTTGCCGGAGGGGACTCCGAAGACGCACTTCTCGGGGTTCAACTTAAGCTGTATCTTGCGCAGGTCCTGAAATGTTTCTTCCAAATCTCGGATCAGGGTATCCTTGCTCTTACTCTTCACCACTATGTCATCCATGTAAGCCTCTACATTTCTGTGGATCTGTGGCTCAAAAGCAGTGTGCACTACCCTTGCAAATGTTGAGCCTGCATTCTTCAATCCGAAGGGCATGCGTATGAAGCAATATGTGCCACATGGAGTGATAAATGCAGTCTTCTCTTCATCTTCTTTGGCCATAAAAATATGATGGTAGCCTGAATATGCATTGAGAAAAGAGAGCAACTCACATCCGGCGGTGGAGTCAACAATCTGGTCAATGCGCGGCAAGGGAAATGGATCCTTGGGACATGCTTTATTCACATCGGTGAAGTATATACACAGTCTCCACTTCCCGTTGGCCTTACGCACGACAACTGGATTTGCTAACCACGTGGGATGGATCACGCCTCTAACCAGGCCTGCTGCTTCTAGCTTCTTGATCTCTTCGGCAATGAATTCTTGGCGCTCCACGGCTTGCTTTCTGACCTTCTGCTTGACGGCCCGCGCATGCGGACAAACAGCAAGTTTGTGCTCAATTACCTTCCTGGGAACACCAGGGATGTCAGATGGTTGCCAGGCAAACACATCGATATTCGCCCGTAGGAAGGCAACGAGCGCGCTTTCCTATTTGCTGTCAAGCGTGGCACTGATGGTGAAGGTACCACCAGTGCCGTCCTCGTTGGCGGACACCTTCTTGGTTGTCGGAGGAGCGGCCATCCCTTTCTTGCACTTGCCGGTGGAGCTCCATGGAACGTCCTCGACGGCAGCGCAGCACTCCGAAGATATGCGGTTGCCGGAGTGGGCCCCAGAGCACTTGCCGGACTTGGTCTTCGTCTTCTTCCCCCAGGGAGCTTCAGCGGCAAGTGTGTCCTTCTCCGCTGCTGCTGCTGCATCCCGGTATATCTTGTCGGCGCAGACAAGCGCATCCTTCTTGTCGCCATGGACAGAGATGACGCTTATCGGCCCCGGCATCTTGAGTATATTGTAGGCGTAGTGGGAAGCTGCCATGAACTTGGCGAGGGCAGGACGTCCAAGTATCCCATTGTATGGCAATGGAATATCGGCAACATCGAAGGTTATCCTCTCCGTCCTGAAGTTCAGCTCCCCGCCAAAGGTCACTGGCAGAGTGATCTTCCCCTTGGGCTTGCTCCTCCCCGGATTTATTCCTTGGAACGAACCGGTCTCTTCGAGCTCGCCATCTGGGATTTGGAGTTTCTTGATCACAGCTGAGGAGATCAAGTTCAGCCCGGCCCCGCCGTCAACCAACATTTTGGTGACCTTGAGGTTGCGGATGGTGGGTGAGACCAGCATCGGCAAGCACCCGACCGCAGTGGTGCGGTCAGGGTGATCCTCAAGATCAAAAATGATGGGCGTGCTGGACCATTTGAGGAGCCTGCGCGACTCCACGGGCGGCTCTGCTGCATTTACTTCTCGCACCCACTGCTTGAGTTGGCGGTGGGAAGTATGCAGAGAGGCGCCGCCGTCGACGCACAGATCTTCCGTGGCCTTCTGGAACTCCTGCTCGCTGATATCTTCTTCCTCCATGTCATCGTCGTCGTCTTCTTCATCCTTGTCGCGGCCCCGGGGAGGTCGGTCACCTTGCCGCTACTTGGCCTTGCCGCAGCGTCCTCCCCGGCCATTGAATGGCCGCTTCTTGCTTGGCTCTCCTCCGCCACCTTGGGCCTTCTCCTTGTCGCGCCGCTCGTACTCAGCTTTCTGCTGCTCGACGAGGTATTCGACGCGTTTGCAGTTGGAGAGGTCGTGGCCCTTGGTGCGGTGGATTTTGCAGTATTGCTTGTCGGAGCCGTCCTGCTTGTCGGCTGCCGCCACAGGGGCAGGCTCCTTGCCGGAGCCGCCAGCCTGTGCTTGCTTGGCGGGAGCCTCCTTGCCGGACTTCTCGACGGCAAGAACTTCCTTCTTGTTCTTTCTTCTGTTGTTCCGCCGCCGGCTCTTCTTTGCCGGGGCGGCATCCTCGCTGTCGCTTCCCCCTGCGCCAGCATCCTCTCCGGGGAGTCTCCTTCCCTCCTCGGCGCGCGCGCACTTATCAGCTAGAGCATAGAGCTCGCTGACATCCCGTATCTTGGTCATGGCCATCTCCTCACGCATGCAGCGGTTTCGTACGTTTTGGTGGAACGCACTGATAACCGCAGCAGGGTGAACGTCGGGGATGTTGTGCTGCACGCGGCTGAAGCGCTGGATGTACTTGCGCAGAGGTTCTCCTTCCTTCTGGGCCAAGATGTGGAGATCGCTCTCCTGGCCGTGGGGTTTGTGGCCGCCCGTGAAGGCGCCAACAAATTGGTGGCAAAGATCCGCCCAAGAAGAAATGGAGCCTTCCGGCAAGTGCATAAGCCAAGAACGAACATTTGGCTTAAGCACCAGCGGGAAGTAGTTCGCCAGTATCTTCTCGTCGCGCCCCCCAGCAGCCTGCACCGCGATGGTGTAAATGCTGAGGAATTCTGAGGGGTGCGTCTTGCCGTCGTACTTCTCCGGTACGTCGGGCTTGAAGTTCTTCATGCTGGGCCACTGGACGCGCCGCAGCTCACGGGTAAACGCAGGGCAACCTGCCGCGTACGGCAAGTCGCCTGGTTCACCGGGCGCGTGTGTGTCGACAGCGTTCCCAGCTCGCTGGTCTGATTGTCGCCGAGCTTCTCGGCGGCGCTCGATCGTCGTTCGAGCGTCTTCTTGTCGCCGGTCGTCAAGGACTTGGCGCTGGTCCCGACGGGCCCGCGGATCCGACGACGCCGTGGAGTCGTCGTCGACGTTGATCCGGCGGGGCGGCGTCTTCTGCTTCCGCGGCGGGGAGTGCACGGTGGTTGCACCCCCGGCGGTCTTGTCGCCGTCGGCCTTCGTCTTCTCGACTTGCCGCGGCCGCGACGTCGCCGGCTGCTGCGGCGTGTCGTTATTGGCGAAGGCGATCAGGCTCTGGATGGTTGCCCTCCAGTCTTCGGCCTTGTCTTCCGCTGGAGGGAAGTCGAGGAGCAGTTGCGCTCTTGCGAGCGCTTCTGCTGGAGAGGAGGGGAGCGGTGGCTAGCGGTGGGAGGAGCGGGATATGCTCGGACTCCTAACAAGGTTAGAACGAGCAGGGTCCCGAGCATCCCGCGAGCCTCCGGTTTGCCCTTGGCCCAGCAAGCGGATGCCACCTCCTGTGCCATGGCGCTGCTGGGTTGATGTTTGCTGAGATGGACGTGGCGCATCCACGGAGACCGAGGCTCGGTCATCCGTCTTGTCCTTGGATTTGGTGGCGCCGCGAGTCTCCTCGCTGGCGACCACCCTTCCGACGGCGTCTCCGCCACCCACCGTTGGCTCAGGTGGCGGTGGAACAGACGTGGACGGGCCTCCGACCTCCGAAGCCTTCTTCTTCGGGGCCATGCTGTTGTTGCTGATGAAGTAGATGTAGCTGGAGAAGTTGATGAAGGATGCGCCCGCGTGAACGCCGGATCAGGTTCGCACAACCTCGACGCCCCCTCCCTGGCGCGCCAAAGATGTCGGGGGAAACTGTCCACCACGAGCACCTATGGGACCGGAGCCCCTTGTTCGTGCGGTAAGGGAGCGGAGGGAGCACAAAGAGCAGATCGTGGAGAGCACGCGGGCAGTTTATCCAGGTTCGGGCCGCGACGGACGCGTAAAACCCTACTCCTACTTAGATTGTATTGAGTGTTGGAGCTCGAGAGCTTGAAGAACTAGCTACACCGAGCGAATGAGCGATCTAGGTTCCGAACCCCCTCTACGTTGTGCATGGGCCTCCTTTTATAGCTCAAGGGGTCACCGACAGGTGTCAACGTAGGAGAAATGGTAAAAATGTAATTGTGGTGGTAGTTGTAACAGTGTGGGAACAGTGGATGAACAGTGCATGAACAGTGGTCATCACCTACTTTGACAGTGGGGGACAAGGGCATTAAATGCCCGTCACCGTCGACCCCAAAAGCGCCCGCCCTTGCGTCTCCGTTTGCCACGGCGATGGCTTTATCACCGTGGAGTGCCACCGTGTCCCCCAGGCTGCACAGCCATCCGCCACGCGTCCCTGGAGTGGCCCCAGGGCGACGCGTGGACCGATGAGCTGGAGCGCGGGCACACAGCGCAACTCTCCCCGGCAAGCACCTTGCCGGGCCCGGAAGCTTGCCGGGCTCTGAAGCTTGTCGCTCCCCGGGCCCTGCCGGGGCGCATGCTGCGCCGAGGCATGTCTTCTGAAGTGTAATCTTCTAGTCTTCCTGGCAGGCTCCACTAGCCAGGGTCTCGTGTTAGTGAGGTAATCTTGAGCCTGGGACGGCCTTCCCGGCAAGCTCCACTTGCCGGGGCCTTGATCTTCTGTCTTGTATACTTTGTTTTTGAATGGCTTTATATGGAGCAGAAAGGTCTCCGGCAAGCACGTGGTGAGCCCTGCTGCGGGAAGCTGCTACTGTCCGTGCACAAGTTGGGGTACTGAGGTACCCCTACCTTAGTACACCGACACTCTATAACCTAGTTCAAATTATTTTACACTAGAGTTGAACTATCTATATAAGCTAGTACAAATAATTTTACACTAGAGTTAAACTAGCTCTATAACCTAGTTCAAATAATTTCACACTAGAGTTTAACTAGCTTTATAAGCTAGTACAAATAATTTTACACTAGAGTTGAACTAGCTCTATAAGCTAGTACAGATAATTTTACCCTAGAGTCGTACTAGCTCTATAAGCTAGTACAAAAAATGTTACACTACAATTGAACTACCTCTATAACCTAGTTCAAATAATTTTACAATAGTCTTGAACTATCTCTATAATTTTGTTCAAGTAATTTTACACTAGAGTTGAACTAGCTCTATAAGCTAGTACAAATAATTTTACACTAGAGTTGCACTAGCTCTATAACCTAGTACAAATAATTTTACACTAGATTTGAACTATCTCTATAACCTAGTTCAAATAATTTCACGCTAGAGTTGAAATAGCTTTATAAGCTAGTACAAATAATTTTACACTAGAGTTGAACTAGATCTATAAGCTAGTACAAATAATTTTACACTACAATTGAACTAGCTCTATAACCTAGTTCAAATAATTTTACAATAGTCTTGAACTATCTCTATAATCTTGTTCAAGTAATTTTACACTTGAGTTGAACTAGCTATATAACCTAGTACAAATAATTTTACACTAGAGTTGAACTAGATCTATAAGCTAGTACAAATAATTTTACACTACAATTGAACTAGCTCTATAACCTAGTTCAAATAATTTTACAATAGTCTAGAACTATCTCTATAATCTTGTTCAAGTAATTTTACACTAGAGTTGAACTAGCTCTATAAGCTAGTACAAATAATTCTACACTAGAGTTGCACTAGCTCTCTATCCTAGTACAAATAATTTTACACTAGATTTGAACTATCTCTATAACCTAGTTCAAATTATTTTACACTAGAGTTGAACTATCTATATAAGCTAGTACAAATAATTTTACACTAGACATGCACTAGCTCTATAACTTAATTCATGTAATTTTACACTAGAGTTGAACTAGCTCTATAAGATAGTACAAATAATTTTACACTAGTGTTGAACTATCTCTATATGCGAGTTCAAGTAATTTCACACTAGAGTTGAACTAGCTCTATAAGCTAGTACCAAAAATTTGACACTAGAGTTGAACTAGCTCTATAACCTAGTTCAAATAATTTCACACTAGAGTTGAACTAGCTTTATAAGCTAGTACAAATAATTTTACACTAGAGTTGAACTAGCTTTATAAGCTAGTACAAATAATTTTACACTAGAGTTGAAATAGATCTATAAGCTAGTACAAATAATTTTACACTACAATTGAACTAGCTCTATAACCTAGTTCAAATAATTTTACACTAGAGTTGAACTAGATCTATTAGCTAGTACAAATAATTTTACACTAGATTTGAACTATCTCTATAACCTAGTTCACATTATTTAACACTAGAGTTGAACTATCTATATAAGCTAGTACAAATAATTTTACACTAGAGTTGAACTATCTCCATATGCGAGTTCAAATAATCTTACACTAGAGTTGAACTAGCACTATAACCTAGTTCAAACAATTTTGCACTAGAGTTGAACTATCTTTATAAGCTAGTACAAATAATTTTACACTAGAGTTGAACTATCTCTATAAGCTAGTACAAATAACTTTACACTAGAGTTGAACTAGCTCTATAAGTTAGTACAAATAATTTTACACTAGAGTTGAACTAGATCTATTAGCTAGTACAAATAATTTTACACTAGATTTGAACTATCTCTATAACCTAGTTCAAATTATTTTACACTAGAGTTGAACTATCTATATAAGCTAGTACAAATAATTTTACACTAGAGTTGAACTAGCTCTATAACCTAGTTCAAATAATTTCACACTAGAGTTTAACTAGCTTTATAAGCTAGTACAAATAATTTTACACTAGAGTTGAACTAGCTCTATAAGATAGTACAGATAATTTTACCCTAGAGTCGAACTAGCTCTATAAGCTAGTACAAAAAATGTTACACTACCATTGAACTACCTCTATAACCTAGTTCAAATAATTTTACAATAGTCTTGAACTATCTCTATAATCTTGTTCAAGTAATTTTAAACTAAAGTTGAACTAGCTCTATAAGCTAGTACAAATAATTTTATACTAGAGTTGCACTAGCTCTATAACCTAGTACAAATAATTCTACACTAGATTTGAACTATCTCTATAACCTAGTACAAATAATTTTACACTAGACATGAACTAGCTCTATAACTTAGTTCAAGTAATTTTACACTAGAGTTGAACTAGCTCTATAAGCTAGTACAAATAATTTTACACTAGAGTTGAACTATCTCTATATGCGAGTTCATGTAATTTCACACTATAGTTGAATTAGCTCTATAAGCTAGTACAAATAATTTTACACTAGAGTTGAACTAGCTATATAAGCTAGTACAAATAATTTTACACTAGAGTTGAACTATCTCTATAACCTAGTTCAAATAATTTCACACTAGAGTTGAAATAGCTTTATAAGCTAGTACAAATAATTTTACACTAGAGTTGAACTAGATCTAATAGCTAGTACAAATAATATTACACTACAATTGAACTAGCTCTATAACCTAGTTCAAATAATTTTACAATAGTCTTGAACTATCTCTACAATCTTGTTCAAGTAATTTTACACTTGAGTTGAACTAGCTATATAACCTAGTACAAATAATTTTACACTAGAGTTGAACTAGATCTATAAGCTAGTACAAATAATTTTACACTACAATTGAACTAGCTCTATAACCTAGTTCGAATAATTTTACAATAGTCTTGAACTATCTCTATAATCTTGTTCAAGTAATTTTACACTAGAGTTGAACTAGCTCTATAAGCTAGTACAAATAATTCTACACTAGAGTTGCACTAGCTCTATAACCTATTACAAATAATTTTACACTAGATTTGAACTATCTCTATAACCTAGTTCAAATTATTTTACACTAGAGTTGAACTATCTATATAAGCTAGTACAAATAATTTTACACTGGGCATGAACTAGCTCTATAACTTAGTTCAAGTAATTTTACACTAGAGTTGAACTAGCTATATAAGCTAGTACAAATAATTTTACACTAGAGTTGAACTATCTCTATATGCGAGTTCAAGTAATTTCACACTAGAGTTGAACTAGCTCTATAAGCTAGTACCAAATATTTTACACTAGAGTTGAACTAGCTCTATAACCTAGTTCAAATAATTTCACACTAGAGTTGAACTAGCTTTATAAGCTAGTACAA
>LR738713.1:505799493-505811809 GCA_902687465.1 Secale cereale
ATTATTTTACACTAGAGTTGAACTATCTCTATAAGCTAGTACAAATAATTTTACACTAGAGTTGAACTATCTATATAAGCCAGTACAAATAATTTTACACTAGAGTTGAACTAGCTCTATAACCTAGTTCAAATAATTTCACACTAGAGATTAACTAGCTTTATAAGCTAGTACAAATAATTTTACACTAGAGTTGAACTAGCTCTATAAGCTAGTACAGATAATTTTACCCTCGAGTCGAACTAGCTCTATAAGCTAGTACAAAAAATGTTACATTACAATTGAACTACCTCTATAACCTAGTTCAAATAATTTTACAATAGTCTTGAACTATCTCTATAATCTTGTTCAAGTAATTTTACACTAGAGTTGAACTAGCTTTATAAGCAAGTACAAATAATTTTATACTAGAGTTGCACTAGCTCTATAACCTAGTACAAATAATTCTACACTAGATTTGAACTATCTCTATAACCTAGTACGAACAATTTTACACTAGACATGAACTAGCTCTATAACTTAGTTCAAGTAATTTTACACTAGAGTTGAACTAGCTCTATAAGCTAGTACAAATAATTTTGCACTAGAGTTGAACTATCTCTATATGCGAGTTCAAGTAATTTCACACTAGAGTTGAATTAGCTCTATAAGCTAGTACAAATAATTTTACACTAGAGTTGAACTAGCTATATAAGCTAGTACAAATAATTTTACAGTAGAGTTGAACTATCTCTATAACCTAGTTCAAATAATTTCACACTAGAGTTGAAATAGCTTTATAAGCTAGTACAAATAATTTTACACTAGAGTGGAACTAGATCTATAAGCTAGTACAAATAATATTACACTACAATTGAACTAGCTCTATAACCTAGTTCAAATAATTTTACAATAGTCTTGAACTATCTCTATAATCTTGTTCAAGTAATTTTACACTTGAGTTGAACTAGCTATATAACCTAGTACAAATAATTTTACACTAGAGTTGAACTAGATCTATAAGCTAGTACAAATAATTTTACACTACAATTGAACTAGCTCTATAACCTAGTTCAAATAATTTTACAATAGTCTTGAACTATGTCGGGGGAAACTGTCCACCACGAACACCTATGGGACCGGAGCCCCTTGTACGTTGCGGTAAGGGAGCGGAGGGAGCACGAAGAGCAGATCGAGGAGAGCACGCGGGCAGTTTACCCAGGTTCGGGCCGCGACGGACGCGTAAAACCATACTCCTGCTTAGATTGTATTGAGTGTTGGAGCTCGGGAGCTTGAAGAACTAGCTACACCGAGCGAGAGAGCTGTCTAGGTTCCGAACCCTTTCTACGTTGTGCATGGGCCTCCTTTTATAGCTCAAGGGGTCACCGACAGGTGTCAACGTAGAAGAAGGGTAAAAACGTAACTTTGGTGGTGGTTGTAACAGTGCGGGAACAGTGGTCATCACCTACTTTGACAGTGGGGGACAAGAGCATTAAATGCCCGTCGTCGTCGACCCCAAAAGCGTCCGCCCGTGCGTCTCCGTTCGCCACGGCGGTAGCCTCGTCACCGTGGAGCGCCACCGTGTCCCCCAGGCTGCACAGCCATCCGCCACGCGTCCCTGGGAAGACCCCAGGGCGACATGTGGGCCGATGAGCTGGAGCGCAGGCACACAGCGTGAGTTCCCCCGGCAAGCACCTTGCCGAGGCCTTGTCCTCGCCGGGCCCTGAAGCTTGTCGCTCCCCGGGCCCTGCCGGGGCGCGTGTTGCGCCGAGGCACGTCTTTTGAGATGTAATCTTCTGGTCTTCCTGGCAAGCTCCTCTTGCCAGGGTCTTGCGTTAATGTTATAGTCTTGAGCCTGGGACGGCCTTCCCGGCAAGCTCTACTTGTCGGGGGCTTGATCTTCTGTCTCGTATACTTTGTTTTTGAATGGCTTAATAAGGATTGGAAAGGTCTCCGGCAAGCGTGTGGTGAGCCCTGCCGCGGGAAGCTGCTATTGCCCGTGCACAAGTTGGGGTACTAAGGTACCCCTACCTTAGTACACCGACAGGAGCCCCCGGGCCTGGGCCACACACGGTGCCGAGCGCTGTTGGGCCAGGCCCAAAACAGTGCACAGGCACGCGCGGCCCACAGCGAGCCGTAGATTCCCTTCCGCATCCGCCGCGCCCCTCCCTAATGGCACGCGTCGATTGCGGCGTCGTGGGAGAGATCGTGGCCACGTTCTTTAATGGGAAATGTGGAGCGTCCCCCACTCCCCCCATAAAAGCAGAGGGAGCAGGGGCAGTTTCCCTCCTGCGCTTTCATTCCTTCTTCAACCTCCAGAAATCCCCCTCTGCGCTCCGCCTCCACACCTCCTCCGCCGTCTTCCGCATCTGCGGCGCCGCCGAACTCCTCGCCCCTTTCCCCGCCGCCTCCGCCATGGCACCGAAGACCGAGAAGGCGAAGGCGGAGAAGGCCAAGAAGGAAAAATCCGAGCAGGCGACGAAGCTCGCCCTCCTGCGGAAAAGGAATGTGGTCTTCGCGCCGAGGCTCAGCGCGAGGGAGCTCTAGAACCGGTACTACCTCTTCTGGGCCAAGGAGACCAAGGCTCATCCCCGGACCAGAGTCTGCCCCGCCGCTGCCAAGGATCTGCTCCCCGGCGGGTACTTCTTCTTCGCTGTCTTCTTGTACTGCGGCTTGTGCCCTCCATTCTCGGAGTTTTTCTGTGATATCATGAACACCTACAACCTCCATCTCTTAGACTTCACCCCCCAACGCCATCCTTACAATGGCGGTTTTCGCACATCTGTGCGAAAACTACATAGGGATCTATCCAAACGTAGCACTCTTTAGGCATTTCTTTACGCCTAGAGTAGAGGCCGGCGCTCCCCTCTCCGGGGGTATCTCTTGGGTCTTCCGCTTGAACAAGGAGTCATATCTGAAAGGGGAGCTCCGCGGCAAGTGGGAGGAGTGGCGCGCAGATTGGTGCTGGATAGTGGAGGACCGGCCAGAGCCTTTCACTGCGCCGCGCACAACTGCCATAGTGCGCGGCAGGGACTGGAGCGATTTGGCCCCGGATGATGTCAAGCTCAACGCCACCCTCGTCAGGATTCTTCGTCTCCGGGTAGCCAAGTTGACCATCGGAGAAGTAGGGGCAGATTTCCTCCGCCGCCGCATTGCCCCTTTACAGGAGAGGAAAAGGCCAGCATGGGGGTTTGGCAATGCAGCGGATATCATGAGGCTGCGCCCAGGTTTGAACTTCAACTTCATGTCGCTGGAGCTGAAGGGGATGGTCCGGGAGCTTTTTAAGCACGACCCGGCCCATCCGGACTGGTTTAGACCTCCCCGGGGAGTGGTGCCACTGTGCAACAGCACCGCCCGGGACGGCTTGCGCGCAATGATGCCTGCGTGTGATTCTCACGGCGTCGACCCCACATGGATAGTGCCCACGCCCGACGCCATCATGAGTTTCTTTGATAACTTGGTCGAGGTGCCGAAGAACACCGAGGAGATCAAGGGTCTCACTCGGGCCACCACGGAGCGAGAGATAGCTTATATTGCTACCCAGGTGGAAGAGGCCGCCGCAGCCGCAGCAGCAGGAGACTTCGGGTTCTCCGTCGACGAGGCAGAGGCTGAGGATGCGTCGTGCCAGGCCGAGGAGGCAGAGATCCGGAGACTTCTCAAACTTCCGCCCGACGAGCTCGCCGGGGTCCCTTCTCTGAGGCATGCCGGGATTCCCGGGATCGTGAGCGAGGCCGCGGCAAGAGGCGAGGTTGCCGGAGGCAGCAGAGGTGCCGGAGGGAGCGGAGCCACCGGAGGGAGTAGGGCCGTAGGGCAGGATGCCGGACCCAGCGGGCCTACGGGGAGGAGGAGGACACCGAAACCGAGGAAGACACCGGCTGGTCTCTAGGGCTCGGCGACGACGCCTCCTCGTCGTCGGAGAGCTGCTCACCACCGGCAAGTCTAGAGCAAGCGCCCAGGAAGCGCCTCCGCAAGGCGCCTACATTGACGAGGACGCAAGCGCCCCGACAGCAGCCTGCTCGCCGGGCGGCGCGGGCCGCCAGGGCGAGCCAAAGCGCGGCGGGGGTCCCCAACGCACCAGCCGCGGCGGAGGCGCCCCGCGCGTCAGCCGCGTCGGAGGCGCCTCGCGCGCCAGCACCTAGCGGAGGGGGATCCTCCCAGAGTGGAGCAGCTGCTCCGCCTGCTCCCCGGGCTTCGGCGTCTACGGAGGCTGGGTCTTCGCAGCCCCCAGCCCCGGAGACCACCAAGCGCCCGAGGGAGCCTTCTCCTCCTACTCCTCGCGCGGGCGCGCCCCAGGTGGAGTTCGACTTCTCCGCCCTGAGCGACGACGACGACGAGGAAGAGGAGTAAGCATTTATATTTTGTAGCTTCTTCAATTCTGTCTTGATTCTTCTTTCATGATTCTGATCTTGTTCTTGTTTTTCAGGACCCTGGCCCAGCGAGCGGCGAAGCGGGCCAAGATCCCCGTGGTCGAGGTCGACGACGACTCGCCCACCGCGGCGACAGGGGATGCGCCGGCGACGAACCTGCCGGACCCAAGCGCTGCTCCGAGGAGCAGCCCCCAGCGCAGCCTCCAGCGTAAGTTTGGTATTGAACTTCCTACTTGTCGGGCACGCCTGAGGTTTTTGCTTCGTACTGATATCTTGTTTCCTTGTTTGTTTTGTTTATCTTGTGCAGAGACGGAGCCGCAGCCGCAGGGGCAACCGGAGGTCACGCCCGAGGAGATGCAGATCCCACCCACTCCGCCAAGGGCGAACTCCCCGGCGAGGGAGAATGCTCCGACGAGGATGGGCACCCCGCCAAGGACGGGCTCCCCGCCAAGGGCGAGCAGCCCGACTAGGACGACCACCCCGCCAAGGGAGGGCACGGGCGGCCCTCCGCCAGCAGGAGCCACTGCTCCACCGCCAAGGGAGGACTCCCCGGCGAGGGAGCCAGTCGTTGAGGACGTCCGTGAAGGTAAGTCTTGCAACTTTATCTCCTTGGACTTTTCTTTTTGGATATTTGCTTGACTGTTTCCTTTTCTTCTTTTTCTTCTAGACCCTCCCGCGCCGGACCGGATGGAGACCGAGGCCACCGGCGAGGAGGGCGCGCAAGGCGACGGCGGCAACGCCACTACCGCTGAGGGCATGGCAGGAGCCGATGAGCCTGCCGCGGAGGAGACTGCTCCAGCCGCAGACGCTGCGGCCGGGGAGGGGGACGGCGGCCACACAGCCGGCCCAGAGGCGGCAGGAGCGTCAAGCGCTGCGCCGGCCGCCGACCCCTCCGCCGATAAGGAGCAGTCCGGCTTCTATCTTGAGGCTCCCGGTG
Source organism: Secale cereale (assembly GCA_902687465.1). NCBI lineage: Eukaryota > Viridiplantae > Streptophyta > Magnoliopsida > Poales > Poaceae > Secale > Secale cereale. Next base: position 505,804,777 of record LR738713.1, read on the forward strand.
GCGTCTTCATACAAGTGCCATGGCGATCCTCGTCGCGAGCACCCGTGGAGGGAGAGACCTTTGATGGAGAGGTCCTCACCTCCGCGGGATTGAAGATCGTCGAGGCGCCTGGCGGGAGCGATGAGCCCGAGGAGGAGAAGCTGCTTCGCCGGCTCCTGGCCCTTTACCGTGCCAGGCAGGCGAAGCTGGACTCCCGAGAAGCCCTCACCGCCAAGGCCACGGCAGACTTGGAGAAGCATGCCGCGGAACTCCGCGCAGCCAACCAGGCGGCCCTCCGCGACTTGGCGGAGGAGCGCGAGAGGCTTGCCAGAGAGCAGCAGGAGTTTCTGCTTGAGAAGGCTGAGGCCGAGGAGCAGCAGCGCTTAACTGGCGAAGAGCTGTCCCGGCAAGAAGGGGCGCTCAACCAGCGTAAGGTTGAGCTTGACGCCCACGACGACGAGCTCACCGCCCGGGAGCAGGCTCTGAAGGAGGTGAAGGAAGCTGCAATCGACGCGGAAAACGCCAAGAAGGACCTTGAAGCCAAGGTGGCGCAGCTGGAGGAGTACCTGAAGGCGAGCACGGAGAGGGTCACCGCGCTCAACATAGAGCGCGAGAGGGACGCCCATACCAACTCCGAGCTTCAGGTACGCCTCTCCAAGCAGGGCGACGAGCTCAAAGCCGCCAAGGACTCGATTGCTGATCTTGAGTTGAAGGTCTCCACTTTGAGGGATTCGCTCGACGCCGCCCGGGATCGCGAGACCAAGTTGAAGGAGGAGGTTCGCAAGGAACGGGAGCTGGTGGAGAGCACTGCCACCTCCACGAACCTCTTCAAATAGGCGGTGGAGCAATGGACGGAGGAACTGGTCGCCTCCGCCTCCAACATCGACAAGGAGCTGATGGCGCTGAGGGTTGAACACCTTGTGTACTCTCCGGACCCTAATCTCCCCCACAGCGCCAAGCTCACTCTTTTCTTCAGAGGGGTCGCGCCGGCGCTCGCGCGTCTGCAGCAGAAGCTCCCCACGCAGCTGGCCGAAGAGTCGCGCCAGCTCCGCGCGGGTACCTTGGAGCGTGTCCTGACCAAGATTGTCTACCGCAACCCCGGCATAAATCTCGTCAACGTCCTCCGTAGCTTGCCGGACGACGCAGATTAGGAGGCGCTGAAGGCGCAGGTCGCCCACATCATCGCCAAGGTGAACAAGATCTCCAGGCGCGAGGGCGACCGCGTAGATTAGGCCTCCTTCTTTCTATTTCCTTTGCTGCTGCAAAGTGTGCCATGGACATGAATCTATTAGTGATTGCGACAAGTTATCCTTTGTAATATATTATCTTATTTTGATCAATCGATGTTGTGTTATCTTCCTCGCCTTGGTCCTTTACTTTGTACGCTTTTAACCCTACGCTTTTTGGGGACTTGCCGGCAAGGGGCCCTTGCCGCGAGCGCTGAGTGCTGGACTCTGAGCAGCCTGCTGGCCAAGGTCTTACCGGCAAGTAACCTTGCCGCAGCTAGTCGCAACGCACTTAGCTTGCTGAACGAACTCGAAAACGAAGCAAGGGCACGACACTTGTCGCAGCTCACTTAAGTCGTTGAGCGTACTCGAAAACAAGATAAGGGTGCGGCTAGCCACGGGTAGGTTCCTCCGCGCACAAGTTTTCCATACAAAGTGTGGTTGTTCAAGGAAGATACCTAAAATTTAAAAATTTGAACTGCTCAAATTCTGGTAACTTAGCTTTCATATATTGCTTGCTTCCCCGACAAGGTTTCTCTTTCTTGAACAGCACTTGGTTCATCTTCCATCTCCTCCCCCGGCAAACTTGCGCGCGAGGAACATTCCTTCTGCTTAAGAGGGAAAGAAAAAGAAGAGGGAAACAAGTATATAGCCTTTCGGCATGCTAATGCTTACCGGGTATATGTGTTGCGCAAAAATGCCAAACAATGCATGCAAATAACGAGGAAAAGCACGGAAAAGGCAAATAGTGCGAAACACAAAAGCTTTACTGATGCACGGGATCTGCGCCCGGCTTTGTACAAAGGATTACATGCAACAGCGGCAAGACTTGTACAAAAGGTGGTTGCCGGAGCGGATCACGGCAACCGTGCCTTATGGGTGAAACTTGCGAAGATGCTCTATGTTCCAGGAGTTGCTCATCGGTAAGCCTTCTTCGGTCTCAAGGCGGACAGCGCCGGGCCTTGTGACTTGTCTCACCCGATAAGGGCCTTCCCACTTCGGCGTCAACTTGTTGGAATTCTTGGCGGACTGAACACGCCGAATAACAAGGTCGCCTTCCTCGAGACTCCTGGCCTTGACCTTGCGGCTATGATAGCGGCGCAAGGCTTGCTGGTATCGAGCAGCTCGTATAGCAGCCTGGAGACGTTCCTCCTCGAGGAGCAACACGTCATCTTGTCGCAGTTGCTCTTGCTCGAGCTCATCATAAGCGAGCACTCGAGGAGATCCGTATATGAGTTCCGTGGGGAGAACTGCCTCTGCTCGATAGACAAGAGCAAAGGGTGTCTGTCCGGTGGCTCGACTTGGTGTCGTTCTGATTGACCAAAGAGCCGCCAGCAACTCCTCTATCCAGTTTCTTCCGCACTTGCGCAGCCTGTCAAAGGTCCTTGTCTTGACCCCGCGCAGCACTTCAGCATTTCCCCTCTCCGCTTGACCGTTGCTCCTCGGGTGAGCAACAGAAGCGAAGCAGACCTTGGCGCCAAGGTCTTGGACGTACTGCATGAAGGTGCGACTAGTGAACTGTGTACCGTTGTCGGTGATGATCCTGTTAGGGATTCCGAAACGGCAAACGATCGACCTGAAGAACCTGACCGCTGACTGTGCTGTCACCTTTCTCACCGGTTCCACTTCTGGCCACTTTGTGGACTTGTCGATTGCAACGTACAAGTACTCAAAGCCCCCGACAGCACGGGGGAAAGGGCCGAGGATATCGAGCCCCCAGACCGAGAAGGGCCAGGACAAAGGGATCGTCTGGAGAGCTTGAGCTGGCTGATGAATTTGTTTGGCATGGAATTGGCACGCTTCACACTTGGTTACTTGTGCAGTTGCATCTTGGAGGGCTTCTGGCCAGAAGAACCCTTGCCGGAACGCCTTCCCGGCAAGTGCCCTTGCGCCAATGTGGTGGCCACATATGCCTCCATGTATTTCTGCCAACAGCTTTTGTCCATCTTCCCTAGAAATGCACTTCAACCTGACACCATTGAGTCTTCTTCTGTACAGTTCGTTGTCCACGAACTGGTACATACTTGACTGCCTGGTTATCTTCTTTATCTCTTCTGGGTCGTCGGGAAGTTCTCCAGTTTGCAGAAAACGGACAATCTGCTGCGCCCATGCTGGAGCCCTAGGCTCAACATCAAGGACTAAAGGCATGAGGGACACTGCGGGAACCCCAGCTTCCACGGCAAGAACCTCTGGTTCTGCCGGAGCTGACGGTCCCCCGGCAAGCTCGCCGGGGCGAGGCTTGTCGGGAACGATTGCTTCAACTGTACAGACCCTAGGATCTGCAGGAGAAAACTGTTCCTCAGCGTTCTGGTCGTTGATCTTGGGAACCTTGGCGGCGGCTTCGGGAAGATCCGCCGGCAAGTAGTCGCCGGAGACCAACTTTCTCTTCTTACTTTGCCCAACTGATGGTGTAACGGATGGCTGAGTTAGCTTGAGCAGGAAGGTCCCTGGTTCCACAGGTAACTTCATCGCAGCTCCATTTGCAGACCTTCAAAGCGTTCTTCAAGCTTCCTCACTTCATCTACATAAGCTTCCATCAAAGGGCTCTGGTAACTCTTGTTGACTTGTCGGACCACCAACTGAGAATCTCCCCGCACTATCAGCTTCTTGATCCCAAGTTCGGCCGCAATCCTGAGGCCGGCGAGCAAGCCTTCATACTCAGCAGTATTGTTTGTCGCTTGCTCCCTGGGAAAGTGCATCTGGATAACATACTTGAGGTGCTCTCCGGTGGGCGCGATGAGTACCATGCCGGCACCGGCTCCTTGCAGCGAGAAGGCACCATCAAAGTACATTACCCATTCACTTGTCGCTTCTTGTACGAGAACACTTGTCTCTGGGACTTCTTCATCGGGCGTTGGGGTCCATTCAGCTATGAACTCGGCCAAAGCTCGGCTCTGTATGGTTGAAGTACTCTCAAACTTGAGACCAAAGCTTGACAGCTCCAGTGCCCACTCGACGATCCTGCCTGTTGCTTCCGGATTGTGCAATATCCTCTTCAACGGAAAGCGAGTGACCACTGTTATCTCATGAGGTTGGAAGTAATGACGCAGATTTCTCGAGGCCATGAGGAGGCCGAAAAGCAACTTCTGCACCCCAGAGTATCTTGATCTAGCCCCCTGCAAGAGGGAACTCACAAAATACACTGGGTGCTGCATCATCTTCTTCCGCACTTCTCCTTGTTGCTGCACAGAGTTGTCCTTGTCGGGGCCAGAGCTTGTCGGAGCGGCCCCCTGCTTGTCGCTGGATTCGCTTGCCGGTGGTGTAGGCTCTTCCTCTGCCTCCCTCTCCGCTACCAACGCAGCACTAACCACTTGATTGGTTGCTGCTAGGTACAGCAGCAACTTCTCTTGTGGTTTAGGTGCGACAAGTGTTGGAGTGGAGGATAAGTATCGCTTCAAGTCTTGCAGCGCTGCCTCCGCTTCCGGAGTCCATTTCATAGGACCTGCCTTCTTCAAGATTTTGAAGAAAGGTAGGGCGCGTTCTGCAGACTTTGAAATGAACCTACCGAGGGCAGCTACACAACCTGCAAGTCTCCTCACGTCTTTGACGCGCTTCGGGGCTTCGATCTGCTCGATGGCTTTAATCTTATCGGGGTTGGCTTCGATCCCCCTCTGAGATACAAAGAACCCGAGAAGCTTGCCGGAGGGGACTCCGAAGACGCACTTCTCGGGGTTCAACTTAAGCTGGATCTTGCGCAGATTCTCAAACGTCTCTTCCAAATCTTGGATCAGTGTATCTTTGCTCTTGCTTTTGAACACTATGTCATCCATGTAAGCTTCCACATTTCTGTGAATCTGTGGCTCAAAAGCAGTGTACACCACCCTTGCAAATGTTGATCCTGCATTCTTCAATCCGAAGGGCATGCGTATGAAGCAATATGTGCCGCATGGAGTGATAAATGCAGTCTTCTCTTCATCTTCCTTGGCCATGAATATCTGATGATATCCTGAATATGCATCAAGGAAGGAAAGTAGCTCACATCCAGCAGTGGAGTCAACAATCTGGTCAATGCGCGGCAAGGGAAATGGATCCTTGGGACATGCTTTATTCACATCAGTGAAGTCTATACACAGTCTCCACTTCCCATTGGCCTTACGCACGACAACTGGGTTTGCTAACCACGTCGGATGGATCACGCCTCTAACCAGGCCTGCTGCTTCTAACTTCTTGATTTCTTTGGCAATGAATTCTTGGCGCTCCACGGCTTGCTTTCTGACCTTCTGCTTGACGGGCCGCGCATGAGGACACACAACAAGCTTGTGCTCAATTACCTTCCTAGGAACGCTGGGGATGTCAGAGGGTTGCCACGCAAACACATCGATATTCGCCCGCAGAAAGGCAACGAGCGCGCTTTCCTATTTGCTGTCAAGCGTAGCACTGATGGTGAAGGTACCACCAGTGCCGTCCTCCTTGGCGGACACCTTCTTGGTTGCCGGTGGAGCGGCCATCCCTTTCTTGCACTTACCGGTGGAGCTCGATGGAACGTCCTCGACGGCAGCGTAGCACACCGAAGAGGTGCGTTTGCCGGAGTGGGTCCCAGAGCACTTGACGGACTTGGTCTTGGTCTTCTTCCCCCCCCCCCCCGGGAGCTTCAGCGGCAAGTGTACTGCTCTCCGCCGCGGCTGCTGCATCCCGGTAGATCTTGTCGGCGCAGATAAGCGCGTCCTTCTTGTCGCCATGGACATTGATGACGCTTATCGGCCCCGGCATCTTGAGTACATTGTAGGCATAGTGGGAAGCTGCCATGAACTTGGCGAGGGCAGGACGTCCAAGTATCCCATTGTATGGCAATGGGATATCGGCAACATCAAAGGTTATCCTCTCCGTCCTGAAGTTAAGCTCCCCGCCAAAGGTCACTGGCAGAGTGATCTTCCCCTTGGGCATGCGTATAGTCTTGAGCCTGGGAAGCTCCTCTTGCCAGGGTCTTGCGTTAATGTTCTGGTCTTCCTGGCAAGCTCCTCTTCTGGTCTTCTGGTCTTCCTGGCAAGCTCCTCTTGCCAGGGTCTTGCGTTAATGTTATAGTGTTGAGCCTGGGACGGCTTTCCCGGCAAGCTCTACTTGCCGGGGGCTTGATCTTCTGTCTCGTATACTTTGTTTTTGAATGGCTTAATAAGGATTGGAAAGGTCTCCGGCAAGCGTGTGGTGAGCCCTGCCGCGGGAAGCTGCTATTGCCCGTGCACAAGTTGGGGTACTAAGGTACCCCTACCTTTGTACACCGACAAACTATCTCTATAATCTTGTTCAAGTAATTTTACACTAGAGTTGAACTAGCTCTATATGCTAGTACAAATAATTCTACACTAGAGTTGCACTAGCTCTATAACCTAGTACAAATAATTTTACACTAGATTTGAACTATCTCTATAACCTAGTTCAAATTATTTTGCACTAGAGTTGAACTATCTATATAAGCTAGTACAAATAATTTTACACTGGACATGAACTAGCTCTATAACTTAGTTCAAGTAATTTTACACTAGAGTTGAACTAGCTCTATAAGCTAGTACAAATAATTTTACACTAGAGTTGAACTATCTCTATATGCGAGTTCAAGTAATTTCACACTAGAGTTGAACTAGCTCTATAAGCTAGTACCAAATATTTTACACTAGAGTTGAACTAGCTCTATAACCTAGTTCAAATAATTTCACACTAGAGTTGAACTAGCTTTATAAGCTAGTACAAATAATTTTACACTAGAGTTGAACTAGCTCTATAAGCTAGTACAAATAATTTTACACTAGAGTTGAAATAGATGTATAAGCTAGTACAAATAATTTTACACTACAATTGAACTAGCTCTATAACCTAGTTCAAATAATTTTACA
>LR738713.1:505839631-505856233 GCA_902687465.1 Secale cereale
AAAATTATTTGAACTAGGTTGTAGAGCTAGTTTAAATCTAGTGTAAAATTATTTGAACTTGCATATAGATATAGTACAACTCTAGTGTAAAATAATTTGAACTAGGTTATAGAGCTAGTTCAAATCTAGTGTAAAATTATTTGTACTAGCTTATAGATCTAGTTCAACTCTAGTGTAAAATTATTTGTACTAGGTTACATAGCTAGTTCAACTCAAGTGTAAAATTATTCGAACTAGCATATAAAGATAGTTCAACTCTGGTGTAATTTTTTTGTACTAGGGTATAGAACTAGTGCAACTCTAGTGTAAAATTATTTGTACTAGCTTATAGAGCTAGTTCAACTCTAGTGTAAAATTACTTGAACAAGATTATAGAGATAGTTCAAGACTATTGTAAAATTATTTGAACTAGGTTATAGAGCTAGTTCAATTGTAGTGTAAAATTATTTGTACTAGCTTATAGAGCTAGTTCAACTCTAGTGTAAAATTATTTGTACTAGCTTATAGAGCTAGTTCAACTCTAGTGTAAAATTATTTGTACTAGCTTATAAAGCTAGTTCAACACTTTTGTGAAATTATTTGAACTCGCATATAGAGATAGTTCAACTCTTGTGTAAAATATTTGGTACTAGCTTATAGAGCTAGTTCAACTCTAGTGTAAAATTACTTGAACTAGGTTATAGAGCTAGTTCACCTCTAGTGTAAAATTATTTGTACTAGCTTGTCGGTTTACTAAGGTAGGGGTACCTCAGTACCCCAACTTGTGCACGGGCAGTAGCAGCTTCCCGCGGCAGGTCCTACCACGTGCTTGCCGGAGACCTTCCTGCTCCATACAAAACCATTCAAAAACAAAGTATGCAAGGCAGGAGATCGAGACCCCGGCAAGTGGAGCTTGCCGGGAAGGCCGTCCTAGGCTCTAGACTACATCACTAGCACAAGACCCTGGCAAGAGGAGCTTGCCAGGAAGACCAGAAGATTACGTTACAGAAGACACGCCTCGGCGCAACTTGCGCCCTGGCAGGGCCCGGGGAGCGACAAGCTTCCGAGCCCGGCAAGCTCCCGGGCCCGGCAAGATCAAGACCCCGGCAAGGTGCTTGCCGGGGAGAGTTGTGCTGTGTGCCCGCGCTCCAGCTCATCGAACCACGCGTCGCATTGGGGCCATTCCAAGGGCGTGTGGCGGATGGCTGTGCAGCCTGGGGGACACGATGGCACTCCACGGTGGTAAAGCCATCGTCGTGGCAAACGGACACGCAAGGGTGGGCGCTTTTGGGGTCGACGGCGACGGGCATTAAATGCTCTTGTCCCCCACTGTCAAAGTAGGTAGCGACCACTGTTCACGCACTGTAGCTCCACTATTCCCGCACTGTTACAACTACCACCTCTTTTACATTTTTACCCTTTCTCCTACGTTGACACCTGTCGGTGACCCCTTGCACTATAAAAGGAGGCCCATGCACAACGTAGAGAGGGTTCAGAGCCTAGATCGCTCATACGCTCGGTGTAGCTAGTTCTTCAAGCTCCCGAGCCCTCCAACTCAATACAAAACTAAGCAGGAGTAGGGTTTTACGCGCCTATCGCGGCCCGAACCTGGGTAAACTGCCTGCGTGATCTCCACGATCTGCTCTTTGTGCTTCCTCCGCCCTCTTACCGCACAAGCAAGGGGCTCCGGTCCCATAGGTGTTCGTGGCGGACAGTTTCCCCCGACATCTTTGGCGCGCCAGGTAGGGGGCGTTGAGGTTGTGCGAACCTGATCCGGCGCTCACGCGGGTGCATTCTTCATCAACCTCTCCGAATTCGTCAGCTTCATCAACAACAACACCATGGCCCCGAAGAAGAAGGCTTCGGAGGTCGCAGGCCCGTCTGCGTCTCATCCGCCGCCACCGGAGCCAACGGTGGGCGGGGGAGACGCCGTCGGAAGGGTGGTCGCCGGCGAGGACACGCGCGGCGCCACCAAATCCAAGGACAAGACGGACGACCGAGCCTCGGTCTCCGTGGACGCGCCACGTCCATCTCAGCAAACGACAACCCAGCAGCGCCATGCCACAGGAGGTGGCATCCGCTTGCTGGGCCAAGGACAAGCCGGAGGCTCGCGGGACGCTCCGGGCCATCGTCCTGGCACGAGCAAGGCGCGGTCGCCGGGGCGGGACCCTGCTCCTTCTAACGCTGTTAGGAGTCCGAGCATATCCCGCTCCTCGCACCGCTCACCCCCGCTCCCCTCCACTCCAGCAGAAGCGCTCGCAAGGGCGCAACTGCTCCTCGACTTCCCTCCAGCGGCAGACAAGGCCGAAGACTGGAGGGCCACCATCCAGAGCCTGATCGCCTTCGCCAACAACGACTCTCCACAGCAGCCGGCGACCTCGCGGCCGCGGCAAGTTGAGAAGACGAAGGCCGACGGTGACAAGACCGCCGGGGGTGCAACCACCGTGCACTCCCCGCCGCAGAAGCAGAAGACGCCGCCCCGCCGGAACAACGCCGACGACGGCTCCATGGCGTCATCGGATCCGCGGGCTCGTCGGGACCAGCGCCAAGTCCTTGACGACCGGCGACAAGAAGACGCTCGAACGACAATCGAGCGCCGCCGAGAAGCTCGGCGACAATCAGACCAGCGAGCTGGAGCCGCTGTCGACACGCGCGCGCCCGGTGAACCAGGCGACTTGCCGTACGCGGCAGGTTGCCCTGCGTTTACCCGCGAGCTGCGGCGTGTCCAGTGGCCCAGCATGAAGAACTTCAAGCCCGACGTACCGGAGAAGTACGACGGCAAGACGCACCCCTCAGAATTCCTCAGCATTTACACCATCGCGGTGCAGGCTGCCGGGGGGCGCGACGAGAAGATTTTGGCAAACTACTTCCCGCTCGTGCTTAAGCCGAACGTTCGTTCATGGCTTATGCACTTGCCGGAAGGCTCCATTTCTTCTTGGGCAGATCTTTGCCACCAGTTTGTTGGCGCCTTCACGGGCGGCCACAAACCCCACGGCCAGGAGAGCGATCTCCACATTCTGGCCCAGAAGGAAGGAGAATCCATGCGCAAGTACATCCAACGCTTCAGTCGTGTGCAGCACAACATCCCCGACGTCCACCCTGCCGCGGTTATCAGCGCGTTCCACCTGAACATGCGTAACCGCCGCATGCGTGAAGAAATGGCCATGACCAAGATACGGGATGTCAGCGAGCTCTACGCTCTAGCTGATAAGTGCGCGCGCGCAGAAGAGGGGAGGAGACTCCCCGGGGAAGACACCGGCGCGGGGGGAAGCGACAGCGACGACGCCGCCCCGGCAAAGAAGAGCCGGCGGCGGAACAATAGGAGGAAGAACAAGAAGGAAGTGCTTGCCGTCGAGAAGTCCGGCAAGGAGGCTCCCGCCAAGCAAACACAGGCAGGCGGCTCCGGCAAGGAGCCTGCCCCTGTAGCGGCAGCCGACAAGCAGGACGGCTCCGACAAGCAATACTGCAAGATCCACCGCACCAAGGGCCACGACCTCTCCAACTGCAAGCGTGTCGAGTACCTCGTCGAGCAGCAGAAGGCCGAGTACGAGAGGCGCGACAAGGAGAAGGCCCAAGGTGGCGGGGGAGAACCAAGCAAGAAGCGGCCATTCAATGGCCGGGGAGGACGCCGCGGCAAGGCCAAGCAGCGGCAAGGTGATCGACCTCCCCGGGGCCGCGACAAGGATGAAGAAGACGACAACGAAGACATGGAGGATGAGGATAACAGCGAGCAGGAGTTCCAGAAGGCCACGGAAGTCCTGTGCGTCGACGGTAGCGCCTCTCTACACGCCTCCCACCGCCAGCTCAAGCAATGGGTGCGCGAGGTGAATGCAGCAGAGCCGCCCGTGGAGTCGCGCAGGCTCCTCAAATGGTCCAGCACGCCCATCGTTTTTGATCTTGAGGATCACCCTGACCGCACCACTGCGGTCGGGTGCTTGCCGATGCTGGTCTCACCCACCATCCGCAGCCTCAAGGTCACTAAAATGTTGGTTGACGGCGGGGCCGGGCTGAACTTGATCTCCTCTGCTGTGATCAAGAAACTCCAAATCCCATATGGCGAGCTCGAAGAGACCGGTTCTTTCCAAGGAATCAACCCGGGAAGGAGCAAGCCCAAGGGGAAGATAACTCTGCCGGTGACCTTTGGCGGGGAGCTCAACTTCAGGACTGAGCGCATCACATTCGACATCACCGATATCCCATTGCCATACAATGGGATACTCGGCCGTCCCGCCCTCGCCAAGTTCATGGCAGCTTCCCACCACGCTTACAACGTACTCAAGATGCCGGGGCCGATAAGCGTCATCACTATCCATGGCGACAAGAAGGATGCGCTTGTCTGCGCCGACAAGATCTACCGGGATGCAGCAGCTGCGGCAGAGAAGGACACACTTGCCGCTAAAGCTCCCGGGGGGAAGAAGACCAAGACCAAGTCCGGCAAGTGCTCTGGGGCCCACTCCGGCAACCGCACCTCTTCGGAATGCTGCGCTGCCGTCGAGGACGTTCCATCGAGCTCCACCGGCAAGTGTAAGAAGGGAATGGCCGCTCCTCCGGCAACCAAGAAGGTGTCCGCCAAGGAGGACGGCACTGGTGGTACCTTCACCATCAGTGCCACACTTGACAGCAAATAGGAAAGCGCGCTCGTTGCCTTCCTGCGGGCGAATGTCGATGTGTTTGCCTGGCAACCATCTGACATCCCCGGTGTTCCCAGGAAGGTAATTGAGCACAAGCTTGCTGTTTGTCCTCATGCGCGGCCCGTCAAGCAGAAGGTGAGGAAGCAAGCCGTGGAGCGCCAAGAATTCATCAACGAAGAGATCAAGAAGCTAGAGGCAGTAGGCCTAGTTAGAGGTGTGATCCATCCGACGTGGTTGGCAAACCCAGTCATCGTGCGCAAGGCCAATGGGAAGTGGAGACTGTGTATAGACTTCACCGATGTGAATAAAGCATGTCCCAAGGATCCATTCCCTTTGCCGCGCATAGACCAGATCGTTGACTCCACTGCCGGATGTGAGCTACTCTCTTTTCTTGATGCGTATTCAGGATACCACCAGATCTTTATGGCCAAAGAAGATGAAGAGAAGACTGCATTTATCACTCCATGCGGCACTTATTGCTTCATACGCATGCCATTTGGACTGAAGAATGCAGGATCAACGTTTGCAAGGGTAGTGCACACTGCTTTCGAGCCACAGATCCACGGAAATGTAGAGGCTTACATGGATGACATCGTGGTGAAGAGCAAGAGCAAGGATACCCTAGTCCAAGATTTGGAAGAGACATTTCAGAACCTGCGCAAGATACAGCTCAAGTTGAACCCCAAGAAGTGCGTCTTTGGAGTCCCCTCCGGCAAGCTTCTCGGGTTCTTTGTGTCACAGAGGGGGATTGAAGCTAACCCCGACAAGATTAAAGCCATTGAGCAGATCGAGGCCCCGAAGCGCGTCAAGGATGTCAGAAGGCTTGCAGGTTGTGTGGCTGCCCTCAGTAGGTTCATTTCGAAGTCTGCAGAACGCACCCTACCTTTCTTCAAAATCCTGAAGAACGCAGGTCCCATGAAGTGGACTCCGGAAGCGGAGGCAGCACTGCAAGATTTGAAACGGTACCTATCCTCCACTCCAATACTTGTCGCACCTAGACCACAGGAAAAGTTGCTGCTATACCTAGCGGCAACCAACCAGGTGGTTAGTGCTGCGTTAGTAGCGGAGAGGGAGGCCGACGAGGAGTCCGCACCACCGGCAAGCGAGTCCAGCGACAAGCAGGGGGCTGCTCCGACAAGCTCTGGCCCCGACAAGGACAACTCCGCGCAGGGACAGGAAGAAGTGCGGAAGAAGATGGTGCAGCGCCCGGTGTATTTTGTGAGCTCCCTCTTGCAGGGGGCTAGATCAAGATACTCCGGGGTGCAAAAGTTGCTTTTCGGCCTCCTCATGGCCTCGAGAAAGCTGCGCCATTACTTCCAGGCACATGAGATAACAGTGGTCACTCGCTTTCCGCTGAAGAGGATACTACACAATCCAGAGATAACAGTGGGCACTGGAGCTGTCGAGCTTTGGACTCAAGTTTGAAAGTACCTCAACCATACAGAGTCGAGCTTTGGCGGAATTCATAGCTGAGTGGACCCCGACGCCAGATGAAGAAGTCCAAGAAACAAGTGCACCCGTACAAGAAGGGACAAGTGAATGGGTAATGTATTTTGATGGTGCCTTCTCGCTGCAAGGCGCCGGTGCTGGCGTGGTACTCATCGCGCCCACCGGAGAGCACCTCAAGTATGTGATCCAGATGCACTTTCCCAGGGAGCAAGCGACAAACAACACTGCTGAATATGAAGGCTTGCTTGCCGGCCTCAGGATTGCGGCCGAACTTGGGATTAGAAAGCTGATTGTGCGGGGAGATTCTCAGTTGGTGGTCCGACAAGTTAACAAGAGTTACCAGAGCCCTTTGATGGAAGCTTACGTAGATGAAGTGAGGAAGCTTGAGGAGCGCTTTGAAGGTCTGCAAATGGAGCACGTCCCGACAGCTCAGAATGACATTGCAGATGGCCTTTCGAAGTGTGCTTCGATGAAGTTACCTGTGGAACCAGGGACCTTCTTGCTCAAGCTGACTCAACCATCCGTTACACCATCGATTGGGCAGTCCAAGAAAAGAAAGTTGGTCTCCGGCGACTACTTGCCGGCGGATCTTCCTGAAACCGCCGCCAAGGTCACCAAGATCAACGGTCAGAACGCTGAGGAACAATTTGCTCCTGCAGATCCGAGGATCTGTGCAGTTGAAGCAAGTGTTCCCGACAAGCCTCGCCCCGGCGAGCTTGCCGGGGGACCATCAGCTCCGGCAGAGCCAGAGGTTCTTGCCGTAGAAGCTGGGGTCCCCGCAGCGGCCCTCATGCCTTTAGTCCTTGCAGTTGAGCCTCGGGCTCCAGCATGGGCGCAGCAGATCGTCCGTTTTCTGCAAACTGGAGAACTTCCCGACGACCCAGAAGAAATAGAGAAGATAACCAGGCAGTCAAGTATGTACCAGTTCGTGGATAACAAACTGTACAGAAGAAGGCTCAATGGTGTCAGGTTGAAGTGCATCTCCAGGGAAGATGGACAGAAGCTGTTGGCAGAAATACACGGAGGCATATGCGGCCACCACATTGGCGCAAGGGCGCTTGCCGGGAAAGCTTTCCGGCAAGGGTTCTTCTGGCAAGAAGCCCTCCAAGATGCAACTGCACTAGTAACCAAGTGTGAAGCGTGCCAGTTCCATGCAAAACAAATTCATCAGCCAGCTCAAGCTCTCCAGACGATTCCTTTGTCCTGGCCCTTGTCGGTCTGGGGGCTCGATATCCTCGGCCCCTTCCCCCGAGCCGTCGGGGGCTTTGAGTACTTGTACGTTGCAGTCGACAAGTTCACAAAGTGGCCAGAAGTGGAACCAGTGAGAAAGGTGACAGCACAATCAGCGGTCAGGTTCTTCAGGTCGATTGTTTGCCGTTTCGGAATCCCTAACAGGATCATCACCGACAACGGTACACAATTTACTAGTCGCACCTTCATGCAGTACGTCCAAGACCTTGGCGCCAAGGTCTGTTTCGCTTCTGTTGCTCACCCGAGGAGCAACGGTCAAGCGGAGAGGGCAAATGCTGAAGTGCTGCGCGGACTCAAGACGAGGACCTTTGACAGGCTGCGCAAGTGCGGAAAAAACTGGATAGAGGAGCTACCGGCGGCTCTTTGATCAATCAGAACGACACCAAGTCGAGCCACCGGACAGACACCCTTTGCTCTAGTCTATGGAGCAGAGGCAGTTCTCCCCACGGAACTCGTATACGGATCTCCTCGAGTGCTCGCTTATGATGAGCTCGAGCAAGAGCAACTGCGACAAGATGATGCATTGCTCCTCGAGGAGGAACGTCTCCAGGCTGCTATACGAGTTGCTCGATACCAGCAAGCCTTGCGTCGCTACCATAGCCGCAAGGTCAAGGCGAGGAGTCTCGAGGAAGGCGACCTTGTTCTTCGGCGTGTTCAGTCCGCCAAGAATTCCAACAAGTTGACGCCGAAGTGGGAAGGCCCTTATCGGGTGTGACAAGTCACAAGGCCCGGCGCTGTCCGTCTTGAGACCGAAGAAGGCTTACCGGTGAGCAACTCCTGGAACATAGAGCATCTTCGCAAGTTTCACCCGTAAGGCGCGGTTGCCGTGATCCGCTCCGGCAACCACCTTTTGTACAAGCTTTGCCGCTGTTGCATGTATCCCTTTGTACAAAGCCGGGCGCAGATCCCGTGCATCAGTAAAGTTTTTGGGTTTTGCGCTATTTGCCTTTTTACATGCTTTTCATTGCTATTTGCATGTGTTATTTGGCATCTTGCGCAACATACATATCCGGTAAGCATTAGCACGCCGGAAGGCCATATACTTGTTTCCCTCTTCTTTTTCCTTACCTCTTAAGCAGAAGGCATGTTCCTCGCGCACAAGTTTGCCGGGGGGGAAGGAGATGGAAGAGGAACCAAGTGCTGTTCAAGAAAGAGAAGCCTTACCGAGAAGCAAGATATGAAAGCTAAGTTATTAGAATTTGAGCAGTTCAAATTTTTAATTTTTAAGTTGTCTTCCTTGAACAATCACACTTTGTATGGAAAACCTGTGCCCGGAGGAACCTACCCGGGGCTAGCCGCACCCTTATCTTGTTTTCGAGTATGCTCAACGACTTAAGTGAGCTGCGACAAGTGTCGCGCCCTTGCTTCGTTTCCGAGTTCACTCAGCAAGCTAGGTGTGTTGCGACTAGTTGCGGCAAGGTTGCTTGCCGGCAAGACCTTGGCCAGCAGGCTGCTCAGAGTCCAGCACTCAGCGCTCGCGGCAAAGGACCCTTGCCGGCAAGCTCCCTGGGAGCGTAGGGTGAAAAACGTACAAAGTAAATGACCAAGACAAGGAAGATAACATTTCACTGATCGATTAAAATAAGATAAATATCTTACAAAGGATAACTTGTCGCAATGATTAATGAGTTCATAACACCCTATGCAGCAACGAAAAGAGATAAAGAAAAAGGAGGCCTAATCTACGCGGTCGCCCTCAATCCTGGAGATCTTGTTCACTTTGGCGATGATGTGGGCGACCTGCGCCTTCAGCGCCTCCATGTTCGCGTCGGCCGGCAAGCTGCGGAGAACGTTGGTGAGGTTTATACCGGGGTTGCGGTATATAATCTTCGTCAGGACGCGCTCCAAGGTTCCCGCGCAGAGCTGGCGCGACTCCTCGGCCAGTTGCGCGGGGAGCTTCTTCCGAAGATCTGCAAGGGCCGGCGCGATCCCTCTGAAGAAGAGGCTGAGCTTGGCACTGTGAGGGAGGTTTGGATCCGGAGAGTAGATGAGGTGCTCAACCTTCAGCGCCAGCAGCTCCTGGTCGATGTTGGATGCAGAAGACACCAAGTCGTCGGTCCACACCTCGACGGTCCGGCGGAAGTTCTCGGCCGCAGTGTTGGCGCTCTCCACCAAGCCTCGCTCTCTGCGGAGCTCTTCCTTCAGCTTGGTTTCCCGGTCCCGGACAGCGTCGAGCGAGTCCTTCAACGTAGAAACCTTCAGCTCCAGATCCTCAATGGAGTCCTTGGCGGCCTTCAGCTCGTCGCCCTGCTTGGAGAGGCGCACCTGGAGTTCAGAGTTGGTGTGGGTGTCCTTCTCGCGCTCTGTGTTGAGCGCGGTGACCCTCTCCACGCTCGCCTTCAGTGACTCCTCCAGTTGCACGACCTTGGCCGCGAGCTCCTCCTTGGCGGTCTCCGCGGCAGCCGCGGCGGCTTTCGCCTCCTTCAGCTCTCCGCCAAGGGCCTGCTCCCGAGCGGCAAGGTCTTCCTCGTGGGAGTCGAGGTTGACCTTCCGTTGGGTGAGCTCTCCTTCTCGCCGGGACAGCTCCTCCCCGGCGAGCCGCTGCTGCTCTTCGGCCTCGGCCTTCTCCAGGAGCCACTCCTGGTACTCCCCGGTGAGCCTTTCGCGCTCCTCCGCCACGTCACGGAGGGCGGCCTGGTTGGCGGCGTGGAGCTCCGCCGCGCGCTTCTCCATGTCGGCGGCGGCCTTGGCGGCAAGGGCCTCCCGAGACGCCAGCTTCGCCTGCCTGGCCCGGTAAAGGGCCAGGAGCTGATGAAGCAATTTCTCCTCCTCGGGCCCGTCGCTTCCGCCGGGCGCCTCGACGATCTTCAGACCCGCGGAGGCGAGGACCTCTCCATCAAAGGCCTCGCCCTCCGCGGGAGCTCGCGATGAAGAACCACACGGCACCTGGATGAAGACGCCGTTGGGAGCTTCAAGATAGTAGCCCGACTGCTCCTTTTCGGCGGAGGGGTCGGCGGCCGGTGCAGCACTTGATGCTCCTGCCGCCTCCGGGCCGGCAGTGCGGTCGCCGTCCTCCTCCCCGGCCGCTGCGTCTGCAGTCGGGGCAGTCTCCTCCGCAGCCGGCTCGGCGGCTCCCGCCGCGTCCTCAGCGACAGGGGCGTTGCCGCCGTCGCCCTGCGCGTCCTCCTCCACGACGATGGTTTCCGTCTCCATTTGTTCTGGGGGAGGAGGATCTAGAAGAAGAAAGAAAAGAAGAAGAAGTTCAAGCAAATATCCAAAAAGAGACGAATCCAAGAAGACAAAATTACAGAACTTACCTTGACGGAGGACGTCGGCGGAGGGCTCCCTCGCCGGGGAGCTCTGCCTTGGCGGAGTGGCCGCCCTCGCCGGGCTACTCGCCCTTGGCGGGGTACTCGCCCTTGGCGGAGTACCCGCCCTTGGCGGAGTGCTCTCCCTTGCCGGGGAGTTCGGCCTTGGCGGGGACGGTCGGGCCTGCGGCTCCTCGGGAGTGACCTCCGGATGCTCCTGTGGTTGTGGCTCCACCTCTGCACAAGACAATCAAGACAAGACGAAAACATCAAGATATTAGCACAAGACAAAATCCTCAAGCGCGCCCGACGAGCGGAAGTATGGAACTCAGACTTACGCTGGGGGTTGCGCTGGGGGCTGCTCCTCGGAGCAGCGCTCGGGTTCGGCAGGCTCGTCTCCGGTGCGTCCTCAGTCGCCGCGACGGGCGAGTCGTCCGCGACCTCGACCACGGGCATCTTGGCCTTCTTCGTCGCTCGCTGGGCCAGGGTCCTGAGATCAAAGCAAGAAGCAAGATTAGCATCAACAAGAATCAAGATAATGTTAAAGAAGATGCAAAACCTCAAGTTCTTACTCCTGTTCCTCCTCGTCGTCGTCGTCGCTCAGGGCGGAGAAGTCAAACGCCACCTGAGACTCTCCGCGCGGGGAGCAGGAGGCAAAGACTCCCTCGGGCGCTTGGCGGTCCTCGGGGCTGGGGGCTGCGAAGACCCGGCCTCTGTGGTAGCCGAGGCCCGGGGAGCGGGCGGAGCTGCCGCTCCGCTCTGCGAAGACCCTCCTCCGCTTGGCGCTGCCGTGCGGGGCGCCTCCGCCGTGGCCTGTGTGCGGGTCGCCCCCGCCGTGGCCTGTGTGCGGGTCGCCCCCGTCGTGGTTGGTGCGCCGGGCGCCCCCGTCGCAGCTTGGCTCCCCCGGGTAGCTCGCGCCGCCCGGCGAGTTGGTTGTTGCCGGGGCGCCTGCGCCCTCGCCCCTGTCGCCGTCTTGCGGAGACGCTTCAGCGGAGAGCGCCTGGGGCTTGCCCGAGGCGGGGAGGTCTCCGATGACGAGGAGAGGTCGTCGGCGTAGAGCCCCAGGGATCCGTCGGAGTCTTCGTCGGCCCCGACGTCCTCCTCCTCCTCCTCCTCCTCGGCAGGCTTGCTGGGCCCAGCGCCCTGCACTGTGGCCGCTCTCCCTCCGGCGCCTCCGCTCCCTCCGGCGCCTCCGCTCCCTGCGGCGCCTCTGTTTCCTCCGGCGGCGCTGCCTCTCGCCGCGGCCTCGGTCAGGATTCCGGGGATCCCGGAGTGCCTCAAGGAAGGGACCCCGGCGAGCTCGTCGGGAGGAAGCTTCAGCAGCCTGCGGATCTCCGCCTCCTCTGCTTGGCAGGACGCTTCCGCAGCCTCTGCCTTCTCGGGCGTAAAGCCAAATTCTCCTGCCGGTGCGGCTGCAGCGGCCTCTTCAACCCGAGAAGCTATGTACGCTATCTCTTGGTCGGTGGTGTCCCGTGTGAGCTCCCTGATCTCGTCCTTGTTCTTCGCCACCTCCACCAGGTTGTCGAAGAAGCTCATGATGACGTCTGGCTTGGGCGGAATCCATGTGCGGTCGATGCCATGCAAGTCGCACGCGGGCATCATGGCGCGAAGGGAATCCCGGGCCGTGTTGTTGCAGAGGGGCACCACTCCCCGGGGAGCTCTGAACCACTCTGGGTGGGCCGGGTCATGCTTAAATAGTCCCCGGACCATCCCCTTCAGTTCCAGCGACGTGAAGTTGAAGTTTAGCCCGGGGCGCAGCCTCATTATGTCCGCCGCGTTGCCGTACTCCCAGGCTGGCCTCTTCCTATCTTGAAGAGGGGCGATGCGGCGGCGGAGGAAATCTGTGCCTACTTCTCCGACAGACAACTTTGCTATCCGAAGACGAAGAATTCTGATGAGGGCGACGTTGAGCTTGCCGTCGTCCGAATCCAACTCACTCCAGTCCCTGCCCCGCACAATGGCTGTTGTGCGCGGCGCGGTGAAAGGTTGCGGCTCGTCCTCGACTATCCAACACCAGTCTGCACGCCACTCCTCCCACTTGCCGCGGAGCTCCCCCGGCAAGTAGGACTCCTTCTTATTCAAGCGGAAGACCCAAGAAATCCCCCCGGAGAGGGGAGCGCCGGCTTCTACTTTTGGGTATATCCCATCGTGAGGATGGCGTTGGGGGTGAAGTCTAGAAGATGGAGGCCGTAGGTATGCATTATATCACAGAAAAAGTCGGAAAAAGGGGGACAGAGGCCGCAGTGGAAGAAAGCTGCGAAGAAGAAGTACCCGCCGGGGTAGTTGTCCTTGGCGGCGGCCGGATAGGCTCGGGTGCGGGGATGCGCCTTGGTCTTCTTGGCCCAGAACAAGTAGTACTTGTTCCAGCGCTCCCGCGCGCTGAGCCTCGGCGAGAAGACAACGTTCCGCTTCCGCAACAAGGTGAGCCTCACCGCTTGCTCCGATTTCTCCTTCTTGGTCTTCTCCGCCTTAGCCTTCTCGGTCTTCGGGGCCATGGCGGAGGCGGCGAGGGAAGGGGGACGAAGAGCCCGGCGGCGCCGGAGATGCGGAAGACGGCGGAGGAGGTGTGGAAGCGGAGCGCAAAGGGGACTCTGGAGATGGAAGAAGAAGCAATGAAGGCGTAGGAGGGGAACCGCTCCTGCTTCCTCTGCTTTTATGGGGAAGTGGGGGGGCGTTTCGCTCTTTCCATTAAAAGAACGTGGCCACGTCCCATCCCACGACGCCGCAATCGACGCGTGCCGTTACGGGGGGACACGGCGGATGCGGAGGTGGATTCGGCGTGCCGTGGGCCGTGCGTGCCCGTGCACTGTTTTGGGCCTGGCCCAACAGCGCTCGGCACCGTGTGTGGCCCAGGCCCGGGGGCTCCTGTCGGTGTACTAAGGTAGGGGTACCTCGGTACCCCAACTTGTGCACGGGCAGTAGCAGCTTCCCGCGGCAGGTCCTACCACGTGCTTGCCGGAGACCTTCCTGCTCCATACAAAACCATTCAAAAACAAAGTATGCAAGGCAGGAGATCGAGACCCCGGCAAGTGGAGCTTGCCGGGAAGGCCGTCCTAGGCTCTAGACTACATCACTAGCACAAGACCCTGGCAAGAGGAGCTTGCCAGGAAGACCAGAAGATTACGTTACAGAAGACACGCCTCGGCGCAACTTGCGCCCCGGCAGGGCCCGGGGAGCGACAAGCTTCAGAGCCCGGCAAGCTCCCGGGCCCGGCAAGATCAAGACCCCGGCAAGGTGCTTGCCGGGGAGAGTTGTGCTGTGTGCCCGCGCTCCAGCTCATCGAACCACGCGTCGCACTGGGGCCATTCCAGGGGCGCGTGGCGGATGGCTGTGCAGCCTGGGGGACACGATGGCACTCCACGGTGGTAAAGCCATCGTCGTGGCAAACGGAGACGCAAGGGTGGGCGCTTTTGGGGTCGACGGCGACGGGCATTAAATGCTCTTGTCCCCCACTGTCAAAGTAGGTAGCGACCACTGTTCACGCATTGTACCTCCACTATTCCCGCACTGTTACAACTACCACCTCTTTTACATTTATATCCTTTCTCCTACGTTGACACCTGTCGGTGACCCATTGCACTATAAAAGGAGGCCCATGCACAACGTAGAGAGGGTTCGGAGCCTAGATCGCTCATACGCTCGGTGTAGCTAGTTCTTCAAGCTCCCGAGCCCTCCAACTCAATACAAAACTAAGCAGGAGTAGGGTTTTACGCGCCTATCGCGGCCCGAACCTGGGTAAACTGCCTGCGTGATCTCCACGATCTGCTCTTTGTGCTTCCTCCGCCCTCTTACCGCACAAGCAAGGGGCTCCGGTCCCATAGGTGTTCGTGGCGGACAGTTTCCCCCGACATAGCTTATAAAGCTAGTTCAACTCTAGTGTGAAATTATTTGAACTCGCATATATAGATAGTTCAACTCTAGTGTAAAATATTTTGTACTAGCTTATAGAGCTAGTTCAACTCCAGTGTAAAATTACTTGAACTAGGTTATAGAGAGCTAGTTCATGTCTAATGTAAAATTATTTGAACTTGGTTATAGAGCTAGTTCAACTGTAGTGTAAAATTATTTGTACTAGCTTATTGGTCTAGTTCAACTCTAGGTTAAAATTATTTGTACTAGCTTATAGAGCTAGTTCAACTATAGTGTAAAATTATTTGTACTAGATTATAGAGCTAGTTCAACTCTAGTTTAAAATTATTTGAACTAGGTTATAGAGCTAGTTCAACTCTAGTGTAAAAATATTTTAACTCGCATATAGAGATAGTTTAAGTCTAGTGTAAAATTAATTGTACTAGCTTATATAGGTAGTTCTAGACTATTGTAAAATTATTTGAACTAGGTTATAGAGCTAGTTCAATTGTAGTGTAAAATTATTTGTACTAGCTTATAGATCTAGTTCAACTCTAGTGTAATATTATTTGTACTAGCTTATAGAGCTAGTTCAACTCTAGTGTAAGATTATTTGTACCAGGTTATAGAGCTAGTTCAACTCTAGTGTAAGATTATTTGTACTAGGTTGTAGAGCTAGTTCAACTCTTGTGTAAAATTATTTCAACTCGCATATAGAGATAGTTCAACTCTAGTGTAAAATTATTTGTACTAGCTTATTTAGATAGTTCAACTCTAGTGTCAAATAATTTGAACTAGTTTATAGAGCTAGTTCAAATCTAGTGTAAAATTATTTGTACTAGGTTATAGATCTAGTTCAACTCTAGTGTAAAATTATTTGAACTAGGTTATAGAGCTAGTTCAATTGTAGTGTAACCTTATTTGTACTAGCTTATAGATCTAGTTCAACTCTAGTGTAAAATTATTTGTACTAGCTTATAGAGCTAGTTCAACTCTAGTGCAAAATTATTTGTACTAGCTTATAGAGCTAGTTCAACTCTAGTGTGAAATTATTTGAACTAGTTTATAGAGCTAGTTCAACTCTAGTGTAAAATTATTTGTACTAGCTTATAGAGCTAGTTCAACTCTAGTGTAAAATTACATGAACTAGGTTATAGAGCTAGTTCATGTCTAGTGTAAAATTATTTGAACTTGGTTATAGAGCTAGTTTAACTGTAGTGTAAAATTATTTGTACTAGCTTATAGATCTAGTTCAACTCTAGTGTAATATTATTTGTACTAGCTTATAGAGCTAGTTCAACTCTAGTGTAATATTGTTTGTACTAGCTTATAGAGCTAGTTCAACTCTAGTGTAAAATTATTTGAACTAGGTTGTAGAGCTAGTTCAAATCTAGTGTAAAATTATTTGAACTTGCATATAGAGATAGTTCAACTCTAGTGTAAAATTATTTGTACTATCTTATATAGATAGTTCAACTCTAGTGTAAAATAATTTGAACTAGGTTATAGAGCTAGTTCAAATCTAGTGTAAAATTATTTGTACTAGCTTATAGATCTAGTTCAACTCTAGTGTAAAATTATTTATACTAGGTTATAGATCTAGTTCAACTCTAGTGTAATATTATTTGTTCTAGCTTATAGAGCTAGTTCAACTCTAGTGTAAGATTATTTGTACTAGCTTATAGAGCTAGTTCAACTCTAGTGTAAAATTATTTGTACTAGGTTGTAGAGCTAGTTCAACTCTTGTGTGAAATTATTTCAACTCGCATATAGAAGTAGTTCAACTCTATTGTAAAATTATTTGTACTAGCTTATTTAGATAGTTCAACTCCAGTGTCAAATAATTTGAACTAGTTTATAGAGCTAGTTCAAATCTAGTGTAAAATTATTTGTACTAGCTTATAGATCTAGTTCAACTCTACTGTAAAATTATTTGAACTAGGTTATAGAGCTAGTTCAATTGTAGTGTAAAATTATTTGAACTAGGTTATAGAGCTAGTTCAATTGTAGTGTAAACTTATTTGTACTAGCTTCTAGATCTAGTTAAACTCTAGTGTAAATTATTTGTACTAGCTTATAGAGCTAGTTCAACTCTAGTGCAAAATTATTTGTACTAGCTTATAGAGCTAGTTCAACTCTAGTGTGAAATTATTTGAAATAGTTTATAGAGCTAGTTCAACTCTAGTGTAAAATTA
>LR738713.1:505865867-505880515 GCA_902687465.1 Secale cereale
AACTAGTTCAACTCTAGTGTAAAATTATTTGATCTCGCATATAGAGATAGTTCTACTCTAGGGTAAAATTATTTGTACTAGCTTATATAGATAGTTCAACTCTAGTGTAAAATAATTTGAACTAGGTTATAGAGATAGTTCAAATCTAGTGTAAAATTATTTGTACTAGCTAATAGATCTAGTTCAACTCTAGTGTAAAATTATTTGTACTAGGTTATATAGCTAGTTCAACTCTAGTGTGAAATTATTTGAACTCGCATATTGAGATAGTTCAACTCTAGTGTAAAATTTTCTGTACTAGCTTATAGAGCTAGTTCAACTCTAGTGTAAAATTACTTGAACTAGCTTATATAGCTAGTTCATGTCTAGTGTAAAATTATTTGAACTTGGTTATAGAGCTAGTTCAACTGTAGTGTAAAATTATTTGTACTAGCTTATTGCTCTAGTTCAACTCTAGGTTAAAATTATTTGTACTAGCTTGTAGAGCTAGTTCAACTCTAGTGTAAAATTATTTGTACTAGATTATAGAGCTAGTTAAACTCTAGTGTAAAATTATTTGAACTAGGTTATAGAGCTAGTTCAACTCTAGTGTAAAATTACTTGAACAAGATCATGGAGATAGTTCAAGATTATTGTAAAATTATTTGAACTAGGTTATAGAGCTAGTTCAATTGTAGTGTAAACTTATTTGTACTAGCTTATAGATCTAGTTCTACTCTAGTGTAAAATTATTTGTACTAGCTTATAGAGCTAGTTCAACTCTAGTGTAAAATTATTTGTACTAGCTTATAGAGCTGGTTCAACTCTAGTGTGAAATTATTTGAACTAGTTTATAGAGCTAGTTCAACTCTAGTCTAAATTTATTTGTACTAGCTTATAGAGCTAGTTCAACTCTAGTGTAAAATTACTTGAACTAGGTTATAGAGCTAGTTCATGTCTAGTGTAAAATTATTTGATCTTGGTTATAGAGTGTCGGTGTACTAAGGTAGGGGTACCCCAGTACCCCAACTTGTGCACGGGTAGTTGCAGCTTCCCGCGGTCAGGTTTACTGCGTGCTCGCCGGAGACCTTCCTGCCTCCTATTAAACCATTCAAAAACAAAGTATACAAGACATAAGATCGAGACCCCGGCAAGAGGAGCTTGCCGGGAAGGCCGTACCAGGCTCAAGACTGTTCCATTAACACAAGATCCTGGCAAGAGGAGCTTGCCAGGGAGACTAGAAGACATCGCCTCGACGCTATGCGCGCCCCGGCAAGGGGCCCGAGGAGCGGCAAGTTCCCGGGCCCGGCAAGATCAAGGCCCCGGCAAGGTGCTTGCCGGGAAGGCTGCGCTGTGTGCCCGCGCTCCAGCTCATCGGCCCACGCGTCGCCCTGGGGCCTATCCAGGGGCGCGTGGCGGATGGCTGTGCAGCCTGGGGTACACGGTGGCACTCCACGGCGATAAATCTGTCGCCGTGGCGGACGGAGACGCTAAGGCGGGAGCTTTTGGGGTCGACGGCGACGGGCATTAAATGCCCTTGTCCCCCACTGTTAAAGTAGGTATAGACCACTGTTCTGTACTGTAGCTCCACTGTTCCCGCACTGTTACAACTACCACCTCTTTTACATTTTTTACCCCTTTCTCCTACGTTGACACCTGTCGGTGACCCCTTGCACTATAAAAGGAGGCCCATGCACAACGTGGAGGAGGTTCGAAACCTAGATTACTCTCACGCACGGTGTAGCTGCTTCTTCAAGCTCCCGAGCGCTCGACTCAATACACAACCAAGCAGGAGTAGGGTTTTACGCATCCGTGCGGCCCGAACCTGGGTAAAACTGCCCGCGTGTCTGCTTCGATCTGCTCTTTGTACTCCCTCCGCCCTCGTACCGCACAGACAAAGGGGCTCCGGTCCAATAGGTGTTCGTGGCGGACAGTTTCCCCCGACATCTTTGGCGCGCCAGGTAGGGGGCGTCGAGGTCGTGCGAACCTGATCCGGCGTTCGCGCGGGCGCATTCTTCATCAACCTCTCCAGCTTCATCAGCAACTTCATCAGCGGAAACTCCATGGCCCCGAAGAAGAAGCCTTCGGAGGTCGGAGGCCCGTCTGCGTCTCACCCGCCGCCACCAGAGCCAACGGTGGGCGGGGGAGACGCCGTCGGAAGGGTGGTTGCCGGCGAGGACACTCACGGTGCCACCAGATCCAAGAACAAGACGGACGACCGGACCTCGGTCTCCGTGGACGCGCCGCGTCCATCACAGCACACGACGACCCCGCAGCGCCATACCACGGGAGGTGGTATCCGCTTGCTGGGGCAAGGCCAAACTGGAGGTTCGCGGGACGCCCCGGACCCCCGTCCGGGCACAAGCAAAGCAAAAGCGCCGGCGCGGGACCCCGCTCCTTCTAACGTCGTTAGAAGTCCGAGCGTATCCCGCTCCTCGCACCGCTCGCCCGCGTTCCCCACTACTCCGGCAGAAGCGCTCGCAAGGGCGCAGCTGCTCCTCGATTTTCCTCCGGCGGCCGACAAGGCCGAAGAATGGAGGGCCACCATCCGGAGCCTGATAGACTTCGCCAACAATGATTCTCCACCGCAGCCGTCGGCCTCACGGCCGCGGCAGGCTGAGAAGACGAAGGCTATCGGCGACAAGACTGCCGGGGGTGCGACAAGTGTGCACTCCCCGGCGCAGAAACAGAAGACGCCGCCCCGCCGGAACAACCCCGACGACGGCTCCACAGCCTCGTCGGACCCGCGGGCCCGTCGGGACCAGCGCCAGGTCCTCGACGACCGGCGAGATGAAGACGCTCGAACCACAATCGAGCGCCGCCGAGAAGCTCGGCGACAATCTGACAAGAGAGCTGGAGACACTGTCGACGCGCGCGCGCCCGGTGAACCAGGCGACTTGCCGTACGCGGCAGGCTGCCCTGCGTTCACCCGCGAGCTGCGGCGCGTCCAGTGGCCCAGCATGAAGAACTTTAAGCCCGACGTACCGGAGAAGTACGACGGCAAGACGCACCCCTCGGAGTTTCTCAGCGTCTACACTATCGTAGTGCAAGCTGCCGGGGGGCGCGACGAGAAGATCCTAGCCAACTACTTCCCGCTCGTGCTGAAGCCGAACGTCCGTTCGTGGCTCATGCACTTGCCGGAAGGCTCTATCTCTTCTTGGGCCGACCTCTGCCATCAGTTTGTCGGCGCCTTCACCGGCGGCCACAAACCCCATGGCCAGGAGAGCGATCTCCACATCTTGGCCCAGAAGGAAGGCGAACCCCTGCGCAAATATATCCAACGCTTCAGCCGGGTGCAGCACAACATCCCTGACGTTCACCCTGCCGCGGTTATCAGCGCGTTCCATCAGAACGTGCGTAACCGCCGCATGCGTGAAGAGATGGCGATGACGAAGATTCGGGACGTCAGCGAGCTCTACGCTCTTGCTGACAAGTGCGCCCGCGCGGAAGAGGGGAGGAAACTCCCCGGGGAGGATGCTGGCGCAGGGGGAAGCGACAGCGACGACGCCGCCCCGGCAAAGAAGAGCCGGCGGCGGAACAACAGAAAGAAGGGCAAGAAGGAAGTGCTTGCCGTCGAGAAGTCCGGCAAGGAGGCCCCCGCCAAGCAAGCACAGGCTGGCGGCTCCGGCAAGGAGCCTGCCCCTGCGGCGGCGGCCGACAAGCCGGGTACCTCCGACAAGCAATACTGTAAGATTCACCGCACCAAGGGTCACGATCTCTCCAACTGCAAGCGCGTCGAGTACCTCGTCGAGCAGCAAAAAGCTGAGTACGAGAGGCGCGACAAGGAGAAGGCCCAAGGTGGCGGGGAAGAGCCCAGCAAGAAGCGGCCGTTCAATGGCCGGGGAGGACGCCGCGGCAAGGCCAAGCAGCGGCAAGGGGATCGACCTCCCCGGGGCCGCGACAACGACGAAGACGATGATGAAGACATGGAGGATGACGAGAACAGCGAGCAGGAGTTCCAGAAGGCCACGGAGGTCCTGTGCGTCAACGGTGGCGCCTCCCTGCACACCTCCCACCGCCAGCTGAAACAGTGGGTGCGTGAGGTGAATGCAGCGGAGCCGCCCGTGGAGTCGCGCAGGCTCCTCAAATGGTCCAGCACGCCCATCGTTTTTGACCTTGAGGATCACCCTGACCGCACCACGGCGGTCGGGTGTTTGCCGATGCTGGTTTCTCCCACCATCCGCAACCTCAAGGTCACCAAAATGTTGGTTGACGGCAGGGCCGGGCTGAACTTGATCTCCTCCGCTGTGATCAAGAAACTCCAGATTCAAGACGGCGAGCTCGAAGAGACCGGTTCATTCCAAGGAATCAACCCGGGAAGGAGCAAGCCCAAGGGAAAGATTACTCTGCCAGTGACCTTTGGCGGGGAGCTCAACTTCAGGACTGAGCGCATCACCTTTGAAGTTGCTGATATTCCATTGCCCTACAATGGAATACTCGGCCGTCCCGCCCTCGCCAAGTTCATGGCAGCATCCCACTATGCCTACAACGTGCTGAAGATGCCGGGGCCGATAAGCGTCATCACTGTCCACAGCGACAAGAAAGATGCGCTTATTTGCGCCGACAAGATTTACCGAGATGCGGCAGCTGCGGCCGAGAAGGATACTCTTGCCGCTGAAGCTCCCGGGGGGAAGAAGACGAAGACCAAGTCCGGCAAGTGCTCTGGGACCCACTCCGGCAACCGCACCTCTTCGGAGTGCTGCGCTGCCGTCGAGGACGTTCCATCGAGCTCCACCGGCAAGAGCAAGAAAGGAATGGCTGCTCCTCCGGCAACCAAGAAAGTGTCCGCAAAGGAGGATGGCACTGGTGGTACCTTCACCATCAGTGCCACCCTTGACAGCAAATAGGAAAGCGCGCTCGTCGCCTTCCTGCGGGCGAATGTCGATGTGTTTGCTTGGCAACCATCTGACATCCCCGGTGTTCCCAGGAAGGTGATTGAGCACAAGCTTGCTGTCTGTCCTCATGCGCGACCCATCAAGCAGAAAGTGAGGAAGCAAGCCGTGGAGCGCCAAGAGTTCATCAATGAGGAGATCAAGAAACTAGAGGCAGCAGGCCTAGTTAGAGGTGTAATCCATCCGACGTGGCTGGCAAACCCAGTCGTCGTGCGCAAGGCCAACGGGAAGTGGAGGCTGTGTATAGACTTCACCGATGTCAATAAAGCATGTCCCAAGGATCCCTTCCCTTTGCCGCGCATTGACCAGATCGTTGACTCCACTGCCGGATGTGAGCTACTCTGTTTTCTTGATGCATACTCAGGCTATCATCAGATTTTCATGGCCAAGGAAGATGAAGAGAAGACTGCGTTTATCACTCCATGTGGCACTTATTGCTTTATCCGCATGCCATTTGGATTGAAGAATGCAGGCTCAACCTTTGCAAGGGTAGTGTACACTGCTTTTGAGCCACAGATCCACAGGAATGTAGAAGCTTACATGGATGACATCGTGGTGAAGAGTAAGAGCAAGGAAACACTGATTCAGGACTTGGAAGAAACGTTTCAGAACCTGCGCAGAATACAGCTCAAGTTGAACCCCGAGAAGTGCGTCTTTGGAGTTCCCTCCGGCAAGCTTCTCGGGTTCTTTGTATCACAGAGGGGGATTGAAGCCAACCCCGACAAGATCAAGGCCATCGAGCAGATAGAGGCCCCGAAGCGCGTCAAGGATGTCAGAAGGCTTGCAGGTTGTGTTGCTGCCCTCAGTAGGTTCATTTCAAAATCCGCAGAGCGCGCCCTACCTTTCTTCAAAATCTTGAAGAAGGCAGGTCCCATGAAGTGGACTCCGGAAGCGGAGGCGGCGTTGCAGGATTTGAAACGATACCTGTCCTCCACTCCTATACTTGTCGCACCTAAACCTCAGGAAAAGTTGTTGCTATACTTAGCGGCAACCAACCAGGTGGTTAGTGCTGCGTTAGTAGCGGAGAGGGAGTCCGACGAGGAGTCAGCATCGCCAGCAAGCGAATCTAGCGACAAGCAGGAGGCTGTCCCGGCAAGCTCTGGCCCCGACAAGGAAGACTCTGCGCAGGAACAAGGAGAGGTGCGGAAGAAGATGGTGCAGCGCCCAGTGTATTTTGTAAGTTCCCTTCTCCAGGGAGCTAGATCAAGGTACTCTGGTGTGCAAAAATTGCTTTTCGGCCTCCTCATGGCCTCGAGAAAGCTGCGCCATTACTTCCAAGCCCATGAGATAACAGTGGTCACTCACTTTCCGTTGAAGAGGATATTACACAATCCAGAAGCAACAGGCAGGATCGTCGAGTGGGCACTGGAGCTGTCAAGCTTTGGACTCAAATTTGAAAGTACTTCAACCATACAGAGCCGAGCTTTGGCAGAATTCATTGCTGAGTGGACCCCAACACGAGAAGATGAAGTTCAAGAAACAAGCGCACCCGTGCAAGAAGCGACAAGTGAATGGGTAATGTATTTTGACGGTGCCTTCTTGCTGCAAGGCGCCGGTGCCGGCGTGGTACTCATCGCGCCCACCGGAGAGCACGTCAAATATGTTATCCAGATGCACTTTCCCAGGGAGCAAGCGACAAACAACACCGCAGAATATGAAGGCTTGCTTGCCGGCCTCAGGATTGCGGCCGAACTTGGGATCAGAAAGCTGATTGTGCGGGGAGATTCTGAGTTGGTGGTCCGACAAGTAAACAAGAGCTATCAGAGTCCTTTGATGGAAGCATATGTCGATGAAGTGAGAAAGCTTGAAGAGCACTTTGAAGGTCTGCAGATGGAGCACGTCCCAAGAGCTCAAAATGAGATTGCAGATGGCCTTTCAAAGTGCGCCGCGATGAAGTTACCTGTGGAACCAGGGACCTTTTTGCTCAAGCTGACTCAGCCATCGGTTACACCATCAATTGGGCAGTCCAAGAAGAGAAAGTTGGTCTCCGGTGACTACTTGCCGGCGGATCTTCCTGAACCCGCCGCCAAAGTTCCCAAGATCAACAACAACGCTGAGGAACAGTTTGCTCCTGCAAGCCCTCGGGCTTGTGCAGTTGAAGCAAGTGTTCCCGACAAGCCTTGCCCCGGCGAGCATGCCGGGGGACCATCAGCTCCGGCAGGATCAGAGGTCTTTGCCGTAGAAGCTGAGGTTCCCGCAGCGGCCCTCGAGCCTTTGGTCCTTGCCGTCGAGCCTCGGGCTCCAGCATGGGCGCAGCAGATCGTCCGTTTTCTGCAAACTGGAGAACTTCCCGACGACCCTCAAGAGATAGAGAAGATAACCAGGCAGTCAAGTATGTATCAGTTCGTGGATAACGAGCTATACAGAAGAAGACTCAACGGTGTCAGGTTGAAATGCATCTCCAGAGAAGATGGACAGAAGCTGTTGGCAGAAATACACGGAGGCATATGTGGCCACCACATTGGCGCAAGGGCGCTTGCCGGGAAAGCTTTCCGGCAAGGGTTCTTTTGGCAAGAAGCCCTCCAAGACGCAACTGCACTAGTAACCAAGTGTGAAGCGTGCCAGTTCCATGCAAAGCAAATTCATCAGCCAGCTCAAGCTCTCCAAACAATCCCTTTGTCTTGGCCCTTCTCGGTCTGGGGGCTCGATATCCTCGGCCCTTTCCCTCGCGCTGTCGGGGGCTTTGAGTACTTGTACGTTGCAATCGACAAGTTCACAAAGTGGCCAGAAGTAGAGCCGGTGAGGAAGGTGACAGCACAGTCAGCAGTCAGGTTCTTCAGGTCAATTGTTTGCCGTTTCGGGATCCCGAACAGGATCATCACCGACAACGGTACGCAATTTACTAGTCGCACCTTCATGCAGTACGTCCAAGACCTTGGCGCCAAGGTCTGTTTCGCTTCTGTTGCTCACCCGAGGAGCAACGGCCAAGCGGAGAGGGCAAATGCTGAAGTGCTGCGCGGACTCAAGACAAGGACCTTTGACAGGCTGCGCAAGTGCGGAAGAAATTGGATAGAGGAGCTCCCGGCGGCTCTTTGGTCAATCAGAACGACACCAAGTCGAGCCACCGGGCAGACACCTTTTGCTCTAGTCTATGGAGCAGAGGCAGTTCTCCCCACGGAACTCGTATACGGATCTCCTCGAGTACTCGCTTATGATGAGCTCGAGCAAGAGCAACTGCGGCAAGATGACGCATTGCTCCTTGAGGAGGGACGTCTCCAGGCTGCTGTACGAGCTGCTCGATACCAGCAAGCTTTGCGCCGCTACCATAGCCGCAAAGTCAAGGCCAGGAGTCTCGAGGAAGGCGACCTTGTTCTTCGGCGTGTTCAGTCCGCCAAGAATTCTAACAAGTTGACGCCGAAGTGGGAAGGCCCTTATCGGGTGAGACAAGTTACGAGGCCCGGCGCTGTCCGCCTCGAGACCGAAGAAGGCTTACCGGTGAGCAACTCCTGGAACATAGAGCATCTTCGCAAGTTTCACCCCTAAGGCGCGGTTGCCGTGATCCGCTCCGCCAACCACCTTTTGTACAAGCCTTGCCGCTGTTGCATGTAACCCTTTGTACAAAGCCGGGCGCAGACCCCGTGCATCAGTAAAGTTTTCGTGTTTTCCGCATCGATTGCCTTTTGCATGCTTCTTTTTGCTGTTTGCATGTTCTGTTTGGCATTTGATGCAACACTCAGACATACGGTAAGCACTATTACGCTGAAAGGCAATATGCTTGTTTCCCTCTCCCTTTTCCTTTTCTCTTAAGCAGAAGGAACGTTCCTCGCGCACAAGTTTGCCGGGGGGGAAGGAGATGGAGGAGGAACTAAGTGCTGTTCAAGTAAGAGAAGCCTTACCGGAAAGTAAGAGAAGCCTTACCGGAAAGCAAGCAACATGAGCAAGCAGCATATGAAAGATAAGTTGTTAGAATTTGACCAGTTCAAATTTTAAATTTTGGTTGTCTTCCTTGAACGATCACACTTTGTATGGAAAACCTGTGCGCGGAGGAACCTACCCGTAGCTTGCCGCACCCTTATCTTGTTTTCGAGTCCACTCAACGATTTAAGTGAGCTGCGACAAGTGTCGCGCCCTTGCCTCGTTTCCGAGTACGCTCAGCAAGCTAAGTGCGTTGCGACTAGCTGCGGCAAGGTTGCTTGCCGGCGAGGACCTTGGCCAGCAGGCTGCTTAGAGTTCAACACTCAGCGCTCGCGACAAGGGTCCCTTGCCGGCGAGCTCCCCGGGAGCGTAGGGTGAAAAACATGCAAAGTCAAAGATTGAAACAAGGAAGATAACATTGCACTGATTGATTGAAGTAAAGCAAATATCTTACAAGGATAACTTGTCGCAATGGACTAATGAGTTCATAACATAATATGCAGCAACAAAAAGATGAAGATAAATGGAGCCCTAGTCTACGCGGTCGCCTTCCTTCCTGCCGAGCTTTGCCACCTTGGCGATGATGTGGCCGACCTGCTCCTTCAGGGCCTCCGTGTCTGCATCTGCCGGCAGGGTGCGAAGAACGTTCGTAAGGTTGATTCCCGGGTTGCGGTACACGATCTTCGTCAACACCCGCTCCAGAGTTCCCGCGCAGAGCCGGCGCGACTCCTCGGCCAGCTGCGCGGGGATGCGGTTCCGGAGACCTGCAAGAGCTGGAGCAACGCCTCTGAAGAAGAGGCTGAGCTTGGCGCTGTGCGGGAGATCTGGATCCGGCGAGTAGATAAGATGTTCGACCTTCAACGCCAGCAACTCCTGGTCAATATTAGACGCAGAAGAAACCAGCTCTTCGGTCCACACTTCAATAGTCTGCCGGAAGAGCTCGGATGCCTTGTTGACGCTCTCCATCAAGGTTCGCTCCTTGCGGAGCTCATCCTTCAACTTGGTCTCCTGAGCCCGGGCAGCATCAAGCGATTCCTTCAGGGTGGTGACCTTCAGCTCCAAGTCCTCGATGGAGTCCTTGGCGGCCTTCAGCTCGTCACCCCTCTTGGATAATCTCACCTGGAGCTCTGAGTTTGTGTGAGCATCCTTCTCGCGCTCCAAGATGAGCGCGGCAACCTTCTCGGCGCTCACCTTCATCGCCTTCTCCAGTTGTTCGACCTTGGCGGCGAGCTCTTTCTTGGCGTCCTCCGCGGCAACCGCGGCGGCCTTCGCCTCCTTCAGCTCCCCGCCAAGGACAGCCTCGCGAGCGGCAAGGTCTTCTTCATGGGAGTCCAGCTCAACCTTCCGCTGCGCGAGCTCTCCCTCTCGCCGGGACATCTCCACCCCGGCGAGGCGCTGCTGTTCGTCGGCTTCAGCCTTCTCGAGCACCCACTCCTGGTACTCGCCGGCGAGACGCTCACGCTCCTCCGCCACCTGGCGAAGGGCAGCCTGATTGGCGGCGCTGAGCTCCGCCGCACGCTTCTCCATCTCTGCCGCAGCCTTGGCGGCAAGAGCCTCCCGGGAAGCGAGCTTTGCTTGCCTGGCCCGGTAAAGGGCCAGGAGCTGATGAAGCAATCGCTCCTCCTCGGGCCCATCACCTCCACCGGGCGCCTGGACGATCTTCAGGCCTGCGGAGGCGAGGACCTCTCCGTCGAACGCCTCGCCCTCCGCAGGAGCTCGCGACGAAGACCCCCACGGCATCTGAATGAAGACGCCATTGGGGGCCTCGAGATAGAACCTCTGCTCTTCGCCGGTGGAGGGACCGGTGGCCGGTGCAGCATCAGATGCTCCCGCCGCCTCCGGGTCGGCGGTGCGGCCACCGTCCCCCTCCCCGGCCGCTGCGTCCGCAGCCGGAGCAGTTTCTTGCGCGGCCGGCTCGGCGGCCTCGGTTACCTCCTCGACGACTGGAGCGTCGCCGCCGCCGCCCTGCGCGTCCTCCTCCTCGAGGATAATTACCTCCGTCTCCATGGGCGCAGGAGGAGGAAGATCTAGAAAGAAGAAGAAGAGAAAGAAATTCAAGACTCAAGCAAATATCCAAAAAAAGAGACAAGCCAAGAAGACAAGTTACAAAGATTACCTTGGCGGACGTCCTCAGCGGCGGGCTCCCTCGCCGGGGAGCTCGGCCTCGTCGGAGTAGTCGCCCTCGCCGGGGAACTTGGCCTTGGCGGGGTGGCCGCCCTTGCCGGGCTGCTCGTCCTTGGCGGGGTACTCTGCCTTGGCGGAGTACCCGCCCTTGACGAAGCACTCTCCCTTGCTGGAGAGTCCTGCCTTGGCGGGGATGGCGGGGCCTGCGGCTCCTCAGCTGTGACCTCCAGACGCTCTTCCCGCTGGGGCTCCTCCTCTGCACAGAACAAGACCAGAGATGTCAATACATGAAGACAAAATAAAAGCCTCGGGCGTACCCCGACAAGCGAAAAGAGAACCCCAGACTTACGCTGGGGGTTGCGCTGCGGGCTGCGCTGGGGGCTGCTCATTGGAGCAGTGCTCGAGTCCGGCAGGCTCGGCTCCGGCACACCCTCTGTTGCCGCTGCCGCTGAGCCTTCCGCGACCTCGGCCTCGGGCGCCTTGGCCTTCTTCGCTGCGCGGTGGGCCAGGGTCCTGAAATCAAAACAGTAAACAGAGTCAGCATCAATAGAAGTTCAAGACAAAAATCAAGAAGATGAAGAATCTCGGATCCTTACTCCTGGTCCTCCTCGTCGTCCTCGCTCAGGGCGGAGAAGTCATACTCCACCGTGGGCGCGTCGACGCGAGGAGCGGGAGGCGAAGACTCCCTCGCGCGCTTGGTGCTCACCGGGGCTGGGGGCTGCGAAGACCCAGCCCCTGTGGCTGCCGGCGCCCGGGGGGCGGGCGGAGCCGTTGCTCCGCTCCGAGAAGACCCCTGCCGGCTCGCTGCCGGCCTGCGGGGCGCCTCCGTCGTGGTCCGCGCACGGGCCGCCTCCGTTGCGGCTGGTGCGCCGGACGGCCTTGGCGCGGCTTGACTCCCCCGGGGAGCCGCCCGCCGAGGTGGCTGTTGCCGGGGCGCCTGCGCCCTTTCCCCCGTCGCCGTCTTGCGGAGGCGTTTTGCCGGGGACTCCTTCGGGCTTGCCGGGGGCGGGGAGCTCTCCGACGAGGAGAGGTCGTCGGCGTATAACTCCGTGGATCCGCCGGAGTCTTCGGCCTCCTCCTCCTCCTCCTCCTCTGCCCCGGCCGGCTCGCTGGGCCCAGCATCCAGCGCTGCGGCCCTCTTTCCCTTGGCGCCTCCGCCCCTCGCGGCGCCTCTGCTCCCTCCGGCGGTGCCCTCCCTTGCCGCAGCCTCCGTCGCGATCCCATGGATCCCGGAGTGCCTCAACGAGGGGACCCCGGCGAGCGCGTCGGGTGGGAGGTTCAGCAATCGGCGGATCTCCGCCTCTTCCGCCTGGGTGGACGCCTCTTCGGCCTCCGCCTCCTCCGGCGAGAACCCGAAGATTCCTGCCGCCGCGGCTGCGGCGGCCTCCTCAGCCCGAGAAGCTATGTAGGCGATTTCCTGGTCGGTGGTGTCCCGCGTATGCAGCTTGAGGTCCTCCTTGTTACTCGCCACCTCGGCGAGGTTGTCGTAGAAGTTGAGGACGTCGATGGGCTTCGGGGCGATCCACGAGCGGTCCAAGCCATGCGAGTCGCACATCGGCATCATGGCGAGGATCCGGTCCCTCGCGGCGTTGTTGCAGAGCGGCACCACTTCCCGGGGAGTCCTGAACCACTCGGGGTGCGTCGGGTCGTACTTGAAGAGTTCCCGTACCATCCCGCGCAGCTCCAGAGTGGTGAAGTTAAAATTAAGCCCTGGGCGCAACCTCATGATATCTGCCGGGCCGCCGTACTCCCAGGCCGGCCTCTTCCGGTCTTGGAGAGGGGCGATGCGCCGGCGGAGGAAATCTGCGCCCACCTCGGCAACCGACAGCCGGGCCATCCGAAGACGGAGAATCCGGACGAGGGCGATGTCGAGCTTGACGTCGTTGGAGTCTAGATCACTCCAATCTCTGCCGCGCACAATGGGCGTCGTGCGCGGCGCAGTAAAGGCTTGCGGCTGGTCTTCTACAATCCAGCACCACTCCGCTCGCCATTCCTCCCACTTGCCGCGGAGCTCCCCCGGCAAGTACGACCCCTTCTTATTGAGACGGAAGACCCAAGAAATTCCTCCGGAGAGGGGGGCATCGGCCTCGGCTCTAGGAGTGAAAAAGTGTCTAAAGAGGGCTACGTTGGGGTGGACTCCTATGAAGTTTTCGCACATATGTGCGAAAACAGCCATGGTGAGAATGGCGTTGGGGGTGAAATCAAGCAGATGGAAGCCATACGTATTCATGATGTCACAGAAGAAGTTCGAAAAAGGAGGACAGAGACCACAATGGAAAAAGGCAGCAAAGAAGTGATACCCGCCGGGATAGTTGTCCTTGGCGGCGGCCGGGTATGCTCGGGTGCGGGGATGCGCATCGGTGCCCTTGGACCAGAACAAGTAATACTTGTTCCAGAGTTCTTCCACGCCGAGCTTCGGTGGGAAGACGACGTGCCGCTTCCGGTAAGCGATGAGCTTGGCTGCTTGCTCAGATTTCTCCTTCTTGGATTTCTCCGCTTTCGCCTTGTCGGCCTTTGGGGCCATGGCAGACGCGGCGGAAGGAAGGGGACGAAGAGCTCGGCGGCGGCGGAGCTGTGGAGGCGGAGCGCAAGAAGGAATCTTTTTGCAGGTGGAAGACGACGTAATGAGAGCACAGGGAGGGGAACCGCGCCCGCTACCTCTGCTTTTATGGGGGAGTGGGGGCGTTTCGCCCTTTCCATTAAGAGATCGTGGGCACGTCCCATCCCACGGCGCCGCAATCGACGCGTGCCGTTACCGTGAGGTGCGGCGGATATGGAAGTGGATTCGGCGCGCCGCGGGCCGCGGGTGCCCGTGCACTGTTTTGGGCCTGGCCCAACAGCGCTCGGCACCGTGTGTGGCCCAGGCCCGGGGGCTCCTGTCGGTGTACTAAGGTAGGGGTACCCCAGTACCCCAACTTGTGCACGGGCAGTTGCAGCTTCCCGCGGTCAGGTTTACTGCGTGCTCGCCGGAGACCTTCCTGCCTCCTATTAAACCATTCAAAAACAAAGTATACAAGACATAAGATCGAGACCCCGGCAAGAGGAGCTTGCCGGGAAGGCCGTACCAGGCTCAAGACTGTTCCATTAACACAAGATCCTGGCAAGAGGAGCTTGCCAGGGAGACTAGAAGACATCGCCTCGGCGCTATGCGCGCCCCGGCAAGGGGCCCGAGGAGCGGCAAGTTCCCGGGCCCGGCAAGATCAAGGCCCCGGCAAGGTGCTTGCCGGGAAGGCTGCGCTGTGTGCCTGCGCTCCAGCTCATCGGCCCACGCGTCGCCCTGGGGCCTATCCAGGGGCGCGTGGCGGATGGCTGTGCAGCCTGGGGTACACGATGGCACTCCACGGCGATAAATCTGTCGCCGTGGCGGACGGAGACGCTAAGGCGGGAGCTTTTGGGGTCGACGGCGACGGGCATTAAATGCCCTTGTCCCCCACTGTTAAAGTAGGTATAGACCACTGTTCTGTACTGTAGCTCCACTGTTCCCGCACTGTTACAACTACCACCTCTTTTACATTTTTTACCCCTTTCTCCTACGTTGACACCTGTCGGTGACCCCTTGCACTATAAAAGGAGGCCCATGCACAACGTGGAGGAGGTTCGAAACCTAGATTACTCTCACGCACGGTGTAGCTGCTTCTTCAAGCTCCCGAGCGCTCGACTCAATACACAACCAAGCAGGAGTAGGGTTTTACGCATCCGTGCGGCCCGAACCTGGGTAAAACTGCCCGCGTGTCTGCTTCGATCTGCTCTTTGTACTCCCTCCGCCCTCGTACCGCACAGACAAAGGGGCTCCGGTCC
>LR738713.1:505886290-505916102 GCA_902687465.1 Secale cereale
TTCAACTCGAGTGTAAAATTATTTGTACTAGCTTATAGAGCTAGTTCAACTCTAGTGTAAAATTATTTGAACTAAGTTATAGAGCTAGTTCAACTCTAGTGTAAAATTATTTGATCTCGCATATAAAGATAGTTCAACTCTAGGGTAAAATTATTTGTACTAGCTTATATAGATAGTTCAACTCTAGTGTAAAATAATTTGAACTAGGTTATAGAGATAGTTCAAATCTAGTGTAAAATTATTTGTACTAGCTAATAGATCTAGTTCAACTGTAGTGTAAAATTATTTGTACTAGGTAATATAGCTAGTTCAACTCAAGTGTAAAATTATTCGAACTAGCATATAAAGATAGTTCAACTCTGGTGTGATTTATTTGTACTAGGTTATAGAGGTAGTGCATCTCTAGTGTAAAATTACATGTACTAGGTTATAGAGGTAGTGCATCTCTAGGTTATAGAACTAACTCTAGTGTAAAATTACTTGAACAAGATTATAGAGATAGTTCAAGACTATTGTAAAAATATTTGAACTAGGTTATAGAGCTAGTTCAATTGTAGTGTAAAATTGTTTGTACTAGCTTATAGAGCTAGTTCTACTCTAGTGTAAAATTACTTGAACAAGATTATAGAGATAGTTCAAGACTATTGTAAAATTATTTGAACTAGGTTATAGACCTAGTTCAATTGTAGTGTAAGATTATTTGTACTAGCTTATAGATCTAGTTCAACTCTAGTGTAAAATTATTTGTACTAGCTTACAGAGACAGTTCAGCTCTAGTGTAAAATTATTTGTACTAGTTTATAGAGCTAGTTCAACTCTAGTGTGAAATTATTTGAACTAGGTTATAGGGCTAGTTCAACTCTAGTGTAAAATTACTTGGACAAGATTATGGAGATAGTTCAAGACTATTGTAAAATTATTTGAACTAGGTTATAGAGCTAGTTCAATTGTAGTGTAAACTTATTTGTACTAGCTTATAGATCTAGTTCAACTCTAGTGTAAAATTATTTGTATTAGCTTATAGAGCTAGTTCAACTCTAGTGTAAAATTATTTGTACTAGCTTATAGAGCTAGTTCAACTCTAGTTTGAAATTATTTGAACTAGGTTATTGTCGGTGTACTAAGGTAGGGGTACCTCAGTACCCCAACTTGTGCACGGGCAGTAGCAGCTTCCCGCGGCAGGGCCTACCACGTGCTTGCCGGAGACCTTTCTGCTCCATATAAAGCCATCCAAAAACAAAGTATACAAGACAGAAGCTCAAGGCCCCGGCAAGTGGAGCTTGCCGGGAAGGCCGTCCCAAGCTCAAGATTACCTCACTAGCACAAGACCCTGGCAAGAGGAGCTTGCCAGGAAGACTAGAAGATTACATTTCAGAAGACATGCCTCGCGCATCATGCGCCTCGGCAGGGCCCGGGGAGCGACAAGCTTCAGAGCCCGATAAAGCTTCCATGCCCGGCAAGGTCAAGGCCCCGGCAAGGTGCTTGCCGGGGAGAGTTACGTTGTGTGCCCGCGCTCCAGCTCATCGAACCACGCGTCGCCCTGGGGCCATTCCAGGGACGCGTGGCGGATGACTGTGCAGCCTGGGGGACACGGTGGCACTCCACGGTGATAAAGCTATCGCCGTGGCAAACGGAGACGCAAGGGCGGGCGCTTTTGGGGTCGACGGCGACGGGCATTAAATGCTCTTGTCCCCCACTGTCAAAGTAGGTGGTGACCATTGTTCATCCACTGTTCAACCACTGTTCCCGCACTGTTACAACTACCACCAATGTTACGTTTTTACCCCTTCTCCTACGTTGACACCTGTCGGTGACCCCTTGAGCTATAAAAGGAGGCCCATGCACAACGTAGAGGGGGTTCGGAACCTAGATCGCTCATACGCTCGGTGTAGCTAGTTCTTCAAGCTCCCGAGCTCCCCAACTCAATACAATCTAAGCAGGAGTAGGGTTTTACGCGTCCATAGCGGCCCGAACCTGGGTAAACTGCCCGCGTGCTCACCACGATCTGCTCTTTGTGCTCCCTCCGCTCCCTTACCGCACGAACAAGGGGCTCCGGTCCCGTAGGTGCTCGTGGTGGACAGTT
The DNA here is from genome assembly GCA_902687465.1 of Secale cereale. Classification (NCBI taxonomy): domain Eukaryota; kingdom Viridiplantae; phylum Streptophyta; class Magnoliopsida; order Poales; family Poaceae; genus Secale; species Secale cereale. Next base: position 505,888,374 of record LR738713.1, read on the forward strand.
TCCCCCGACATCTTTGGTGGTGACCACTGTTCATCCACTGTTCAACCACTGTTCCCGCACTGTTACAACTACCACCAAAGTTACGTTTTTACCCCTTCTCCTACGTTGACACCTGTCGATGACCCCTTGAGCTATAAAAGGAGGCCCATGCACAACGTAGAGGGGGTTCGGAACCTGGATCGCTCATACGCTCGGTGTAGCTAGTTCTTCAAGCTCCCGAGCTCCCCAACTCAATACAATTAGGGTTTTACGCGTCCGTCGCGGCCCGAACCTGGGTAAACTGCCCGCGTGCTCACCACGATCTGCTCTTTGTGCTCCCTCCGCTCCCTTACCGCACGAACAAGGGGCTCCGGTCCCGTAGGTGCTCGTGGTGGACAGTTTCCCCCGACATCTTTGGCGCGCCAGGTAGGGGGGCGTCGAGGTTGTGCGAACCTGATCCGGCGTTCACGCGGGCGCATTCTTCATCAACCTCTCCAGTCACATCAGCAACAGCAACATGGCCCCGAAGAAGAAAGCTTCGGAGGTCGCAGGCCCGTCCGCGTCTCATCCGCCGCAACCGGAGCCAACGGTGGGTGGAGGAGACGTCGGCGGAAGGGTGGTCGCCGGTGAGGAAACTCGCGGCGCCACCAAATCCAAGGACAAGACGGACGACCGAGCCTCGGTCTCCGCGGACGCGCCACGTCCATCTCAGCAAACAACAACCCAGCAGCGCCATGGCACAGGAGGTGGCATCCGCTTGCTGGGCCAAGGGCAAACCGGAGGCTCGCGGGGTGCTCCGGGCCATCGTCCTGGCACGAGCAAGGCGCGGTCGCCGGGGCGGGACCCTGCTCCTTCTAACCCCGTTAGGAGTCCGAGCATATCCCGCTCCTCGCACCGCTCGCCCCCGCTCCCCTCCTCTCCAGCAGAAGCGCTCGCAAGGGCGCAACTGCTCCTCGACTTCCCTCCAGCGGCAGACAAGGCCGAAGACTGGAGGGCCACTATCCAGAGCCTGGTCGCCTTCGCCAACAATGACTCTCAGCAGCAGCCAGCGACCTCGCGGCCACGGCAAGTCGAGAAGACGAAGGCCGACGGCGACAAGACCGCCGATCCTTGACGACCGGCGACAAGAAGACGCTCGAACGACGATCGAGCGCCGCCGAGAAGCTCGGCGGCAATCAGATCAGCGAGCTGGGAACGCTGTCGACACGCACGCGCCCGGTGAACCAGGCGACTTGCCGTACGCGGCAGGTTGCCCTGCGTTTACCCGTGAGTTGCGGCGCGTCCAGTGGCCCAGCATGAAAAACTTCAAGCCCGACGTACCGGAGAAGTACGACGGCAAGACGCACCCCTCAGAATTCCTCAGCATTTACACCATCGCGGTGCAGACTGCCGGGGGGCGCGACGAGAAGATACTGGCGAACTACTTCCCGCTCGTGCTTAAGCCGAACGTTCGTTCTTGGCTTATGCACTTGCCGGAAGGCTCCATTTCTTCTTGGGCAGATCTTTGCCACCAGTTTGTTGGCGCCTTCACAGGCGGCCACAAACCCCACGGCCAGGAGAGTGATCTCCACATCTTGGCCCAGAAGGAAGGAGAACCTCTGCGCAAGTACATCCAGCGCTTCAGCCGCGTGCAACACAACATCCCCGACGTCCACCCTGCTGCTGTTATCAGTGCGTTCCACCAGAACGTACGTAACCGCCGCATGCGTGAGGAGATGGCCATGACCAAGATACGGGATGTCAGCGAGCTCTATGCTCTAGCTGATAAGTGCGCGCGCGCCGAAGAGGGGAGGAGACTCCCCGGGGAGGATGCTGGCGCAGGGGGAAGCGACAGCGACGACGCCGCCCCGGCAAAGAAGAGCCGGTGGCGGAACAATAGAAGAAAGAACAAGAAGGAAGTTCTTGCCGTCGAGAAGTCCGGCAAGGAGGCTCCCGCCAAGCAAGCACAGGCTGGCGGCTCCGGCAAGGAGCCTGCCCCTGTAGCGGCAGCCGACTAGCAGGACGGCTCCGACAAGCAATACTACAAGATCCACCGCACCAAGGGCCACGACCTCTCCAACTGCAAACGCGTCGAGTACCTCGTCGAGCAGCAGAAAGCTGAGTATGAGCGGCGCGACAAGGAGAAGGCCCAAGGTGGCGGAGGAGAGCCAAGCAAGAAGCGGCCATTCAACGGCCGGGGAGGACGCCGCGGCAAGGCCAAGCAGCGGCAAGGTGACCGACCTCCCCGAGGCCGCGACAAGGATGAAGAAGACGACGACGATGACATGGAGGAAGAGGATAACAGCGAGCAGGAGTTCCAGAAGGCCACGGAAGTCCTGTGCATCGACGGCGGTGCCTCTCTGCACACTTCCCACCGCCAACTCAAGCAGTGGGTGCGGGAAGTGAATGCAGCAGAGCCGCCCGTGGAGTCGCGCAGGCTCCTCAAATGGTCCAGCACGCCCATCATTTTTGATCTTGAGGATCACCCTGACCGCACCACTGCGGTCGGGTGCTTGCCGATGTTGGTCTCACCAACTATCCGCAACCTCAAGGTCACCAAAATGTTGGTTGACGGCGGGGCCGGGCTGAACTTGATCTCCTCTGCTTTGATCAAGAAACTCCAGATCCCAGATGGCGAGCTCGAAGAGACCGGTTCTTTTCAAGGAATAAACCCGGGAAGGAGCAAGCCCAAGGGGAAGATTACTTTGCCGGTGACCTTTGGCGGGGAGCTCAACTTCAGAACCGAGCGCATCACATTCGACGTCCCCGATATCCCATTACCATATAATGGGATACTCGGCCGTCCCGCCCTCGCCAAGTTCATGGCAGCTTCCCACTACGCCTACAACGTACTCAAGATGCCGGGGCCGATAAGCGTCATCTCTGTCCATGGAGACAAGAAGGATGCGCTTGTCTGCACCGACATGATCTACCGGGATGCAGCAGCCGCAGCAGAGAAGGACACACTTGCCGCTGAAGCTCCTGGGGGGAAGAAGACCAAGACCAAGTCCGGCAAGTGCTCTGGGGCCCACTCCGGCAACCGCACCTCTTCGGAGTGCTGCGCTGCCGTCGAGGACGTTCCATCGAGTTCCACCGGCAAGTGCAAGAAGGGGATGGCCGCTCCTCCGGCAACCAAGAAGGTGTCCGCCAAGGAGGACGGCACTGGTGGCACCTTCACCATCAGTGCCACACATGACAGCAAATAGGAAAGCGCGCTCATTGCCTTCCTGCGGGCGAATGTCGATGTGTTTGCCTGGCAACCATCTGACATCCCCGGTGTTCCCAGGAAGGTGATTGAGCACAAGCTTGCTGTTTGTCCTCATGCGCGGCCCGTCAAGTAGAAGGTCAGAAAGCAAGCCGTGGAGCGCCAAGAATTCATTGCCGAAGAGATCAAGAAGCTAGAAGCAGCAGGCCTGGTTAGAGGCGTGATCCATCCGACGTGGTTGGCAAATCCAGTCGTCGTCCGTAAGGCCAACGGGAAGTGGAGACTGTGTATAGACTTCACCGATGTGAATAAAGCATGTCCCAAGGATCTATTTCCCTTGCCGCGCATTGACCAGATTGTTGACTCCACTGCTGGATGTGAGCTGCTCTCTTTCCTCGATGCATATTCAGGCTACCATCAGATTTTCATGGCCAAAGAAGATGAAGAGAAGACTGCATTTATCACTCCATGTGGCACATATTGCTTCATACGCATGCCCTTCGGATTGAAGAATGCATGCTCAACCTTTGCAAGGGTAGTATACACTGCTTTTAAGCCACAGATCCACAGAAATGTAGAGGCTTACATGGATGACATCGTGGTGAAGAGCAAGAGCAAGGATACATTGATCCAAGATTTGGAAGAGACATTTGAGAACCTACGCAAGATCCAGCTTAAGTTGATCCCCGAGAAGTTCGTCTTTGGAGTCCCCTCCGGCAAGCTTCTCGGGTTCTTTGTGTCACAGAGGGGGATTGAAGCCAACCCCGACAAGATAAAAGCCATCGAGCAGATAGAAGCCGCGAAGCGCGTCAAGGATGTCAGAAGGCTTGCAGGTTGTGTGGCTGCCCTCAGTAGGTTCATTTCGAAACCTGCAGAACGCGCCCTACCTTTCTTCAAGATCTTGAAGAAGGCGGGTCCTATGAAGTGGACTCCGGAAGCGGAGGCAGCGCTGCAGGACTTGAAACGGTACCTATCCTCCACTCCAATACTTGTCGCACCTAGGCCACAGGAGAAGTTGCTGCTGTACCTAGCGGCAACCAACCAGGTGGTTAGTGCTGCGTTAGTAGCGGAGAGGGAGGCCGACGAGGAGTCTGCACCACCGGCAAGCGAATCCAGCGACAAGCAGGGGGCTGCTCCGACAAGCTCTGACCCCGACAAGGACAACTCTGCGCAGGAACAAGGAGAAGTGCGGAAGAAGATGGTGCAGCGACCGGTGTATTTTGTAAGTTCCCTCTTGCAGGGGGCTAGATCAAGATACTCTGGGGTGCAGAAGTTGCTTTTCGGCCTCCTCATGGCCTCGAGAAAGTTGCGCCATTACTTCCAGGCACATGAGATAACAGTGGTCACTCGCTTTCTGCTAAAGAGGATATTGCACAATCCAGAAGCAACAGGAAGGATCGTTGAGTGGGCACTGGAGCTATCGAGCTTTGGACTCAAGTTTGAAAGTACCTCAACCATACAGAGCCGAGCATTGGCAGAGTTCATAGCTGAATGGACCCCAACGCCCGATGAGGAAGTTCCAGAAACAAGTGTACCCGTACAAGAAGCGACAAGTGAATGGGTAATGTACTTTGACGGTGCCTTCTCGCTGCAGGGCGCTGGAGCCGGTGTGGTACTCATAGCACCCACCGGAGAACACCTCAAGTATGTTATCCAGATGCACTTTCCCAGGGAACAAGCGACAAACAATACTGCTGAGTATGAAGGCTTGCTTGCCGGCCTCAGGATCGCGGCCGAACTTGGGATTAGAAAGCTAATTGTGCGGGGAGATTCTCAGTTGGTGGTCCGACAAGTTAACAAGAGCTACCAGAGCCCTTTGATGGAAGCTTATGTAGATGAAGTGAGAAAGCTTGAAGAACACTTTGAAGGTCTGCAAATGGAGCACGTTCCAAGAGCTCAGAATGACATTGCAGATGGCCTTTCAAAGTGTGCTGCGATGAAGTTACCTGTGGAACCAGGGACCTTCTTACTCAAGCTGACTCAGCCGTCCGTTACACCATCAAATGGGCAGTCCAAGAAAAGAAAGTTGGTCTCCGGCGACTACTTGCCGGCGGATCTCCCCGAGACCGCCGCCAAGGTCCCCAAGATCAACGACCAGAATGCTGAGGAACAGTTTGCTCCTGCAGATCCTCGGATCTGTAAAGTTGAAGCAAGCGTTCCCGACAAGCCTCGCCCCGGCGAGCTTGCCGGGGGACCGTCCGCTCCGGCAGAACCAGAGGTTCTTGCCGTGGAAGCTGGGGTTCCCGCAGCAGCCCTCGAGCCTTTAGTCCTTGCCGTTGAGCCTCGGGCTCAAGCATGGGCGCAGCAGATCGTTCGTTTTCTGCAAACTGGAGAACTTCCCGACGACCCAGAAGAGATAGAGAAGATAACCAGGCAGTCAAGTATGTACCAGTTCGTGGATAACGAGCTATACAGAAGAAGACTCAATGGTGTCAGGTTGAAGTGCATCTCCAGGGAAGATGGACAGAAGCTGTTGACAGAGATACACGGAGGCATATGCGGCCACCACATTGGCGCAAGGGCACTTGCCGGGAAAGCTTTCCGGCAAGGGTTTTTCTGGCAAGAAGCCCTCCAAGATGCAACTGCACTAGTAACCAAGTGTGAAGCGTGCCAGTTCCATGCAAAGCAAATTCATCAGCCAGCTCAAGCTCTCCAAACAATCCCTTTGTCCTGGCCCTTCTCGGTCTGGGGGCTCCATATCCTCGGCCCTTTCCCTCGTGCTGTCGGGGGCTTTGAGTACTTGTACGTTGCAATCGACAAGTTCACAAAGTGGCCGGAAGTGGAACCAGTGAGAAAGGTGACGGCACAGTCAGCGGTCAGGTTCTTCAGGTCGATTGTTTGCCGTTTCGGGATCCCTAACAGGATCATCACCGACAACGGTACACAATTTACTAGTCGCACCTTCATGCAGTACGTCCAGGACCTTGGCGCTAAGGTCTGCTTCGCTTCTGTTGCTCACCCGAGGAGCAACGGTCAAGCGGAGAGGGCAAATGCTGAAGTGCTGCGCGGACTCAAGACAAGGACCTTCGACAGGCTGCGCAAGTGCGGAAGAAACTGGATAGAGGAGCTACCGGCGGCTCTTTGGTCAATCAGAACGACACCAAGTCGAGCCACCGGACAGACACCCTTTGCTCTAGTCTACGGAGCAGAGGCAGTTCTCCCCACGGAACTCGTATACGGATCTCCTCGAGTGCTCGCTTATGATGAGCTCGAGCAAGAGCAACTGCGACAAGATGATGCATTGCTCCTCGAGGAGGAACGTCTCCAGGCTGCTGTACGAGCTGCTCGGTACCAGCAAGCCTTGCGCCGCTATCATAGCCACAAGGTTAAGGCCAGGAGTCTCGAGGAAGGCGACCTTGTTCTTCGGCGTGTTCAGTCCGCCAAGAATTCCAACAAGTTGACGCCGAAGTGGGAAGGCCCTTATCGGGTGAGACAAGTCACAAGGCCCGGCGCTGTCCGCCTTGAGACCGAAGAAGGCTTACCGGTGAGCAATTCCTGGAACATAGAGCATCTTCGCAAGTTTCACCCATAAGGCGCGGTTGCCGTGATCCGCTCCGGCAACCACCTTTTGTACAAGCTTTGCCGCTGTTGCATGTAACCCTTTGTACAAAGCCGGGCGCAGACCCCGTGCATCAGTAAAGCTTTTGTGTTTTGCGCTATTTGCCTTTTCCATGCTTTTTTCGCTATTTGCATGCGTTATTTGGCGTTTCTTGTGCAACACGCGTATCCGATAAGCATTAGCAAGCCGAAAGGCCATATACTTGTTTCCCTCTACTTTTTCTTTCCCTCTTAAGCAAAAGGGATGTTCCTCGCGCACAAGTTTGCCGGGGGGGGAAGGAGAGGGAAGATGAACCAAGTGCTGTTCAAGAAAGAGAAGCCTTACCGGGAAGCAAGTGATATATGAAAGCTAAGTTACCAGAATTTGAGCAGTTCAAATTTTTAAATTTTAGTTGTCTTCCTTGAATAACCACACTTTGTATGGAAAACCTGTGCGTGGAGGAACCTACCCGTGGCTAGCCGCACCCTTATCTTGTTTTCGAGTACGCTCAACGACTTAAGTGAGCTGCGACAAGTGTCGCGCCCTTGCTTCGTTTCCGAGTTTACTCAGCAAGCTAAGTGCATTGCGACTAGCTGCGGCAAGGTTGCTTGCCGGTAAGACCTTGGCCAGTAGGCTGCTCGGAGTCCAGCACTCAGCGCTCGCGGCAAGGGCCCCTTGCCGGCATGTCCCCTAGAAGCGTAGGGTCGAAAACATACAAAGTAGAGGACTAAAACAAGGGAGATAACACTGCATCGATTGATCAAAATAAGATAATATCTTACAAGGGATAACTTGTCGCAATGACTAATAAGTTCATGACACACTATGCAGCAACAAAAGAGATAAAGAAAAGGAGGCCTAATCCACGCGGTCGCCTTCAATCCTGGAGATCTTGTTCACCTTGGCGATAATGTGGGCGACCTGCGCCTTCAGTGCCTCCATATCCGCGTCGGCCGGCAAGCTACGGAGAACGTTGGCGAGGTTTATGCCCGGATTGCGGTACACTATCTTCGTCAGGACGCGCTCCAAGGTTCCCGCGCAGAGCTGGCGTGACTCCTCGGCCAGTTGCGCGGGGAGCTTCTTCTGAAGATTTGCAAGAGCCGGCGCGATCCCTCTGAAGAAGAGACTGAGCTTGGCGCTGTGGGGGAGGTTTGGATCCGGAGAGTATATGAGATGCTCAACCCTCAGCGCCATCAGCTCCTTCTCAATGCTAGCTGCAGAAGCCACCAGATCTTCAGTCAATACCTCGACGGTCTGGCGGAAGTTGTTGGCTGCTGTGGTGGCGCTCTCCACCAAGCCTCGCTCCTTGCGGAGCTCGTCTTTCAGCTTGGTTTCGCGGTCCCGGACGGCGTCAAGAGAGTCCTTCAGCGTGGAAACCTTCAGCTCCAGATCTGCGATCGAGTCCTTGGCGGCCTTCAGCTCGTCGCCTTGTTTGGAAAGACGCACCTGGAGTTCAGAGTTAGTGTGGGCGTCCTTCTCGCGCTCTATGTTGAGCGCGGTGACCCTCTCCGTGCTCGCCTTCAAGAACTCCTCCAACTGCGCAACCTTGGCCTCGAGGTCCTTTTTGGCGGTCTCCGCGGTGGCGGCGGCGGCCTTCGCTTCTTTCAGTTCCCCGCTAAGGGCCTGCTCCCGGGCGGTAAGGTCTTCCTCGTGAGCGTCGAGGTTGATCTTCCGTTGGGTGAGCTCTCCTTCTCGCCGGGACAGCTCTTCTCCGGCGAGTCGCTGCTGCTCCTTGGCCTCGGCCTTCTCCAGGAGCCACTCCTGATACTCCCCAGCAAGCCTCTCGCGCTCCTCCACCAAGTCGCGGAGGGCCGCCTGGTTGGCGGCGCGGAGCTCCGCGGCGCGCTTTACCATGTCAGCTGCGGCCTTGGCGGTGAGGACCTCCCGAGATTCAAGCTTCGCCTGCCTGGCCCGGTAAAGGGCCAGGAGCCGGTGGAGCAACTTCTCCTCCTCGGGCTCGTCGCTCCCGCAAGGCGCCTCGACGATCTTCAGCCCCGCGGAGGTGAGAACCTCCCCATCGAAGGCCTCTCCCTCCTCGAGGGCTCGCGACGAGGATCCCCACAGCACTTGGATGAAGACGCCGTTGGGGGCCTCAAGGTAGTAGGCAGACTGCTCCTTCTCGGTGGAGGGGTCGGCGCCCGGCGCAGCGCTCGACGCTCCTGCCGCCTCCAGGCCGGTAGTATGGCCGCCGTCCCCCTCCCCGGCCGCTGCGTCTGCGGTCGGAGCAGTCTCCTCCGCGGCAGGCTCGGCGGCTCCCGCCGTGTCTTTAACGACAGGGGCGTTGCCGCCGTCGCCCTGCGCGCCCTCCTCCTCGACGACGATCTCCGTCTCCATCTGCTCTGGGGAGGAGGATCTAGAAGAAGAAAAAAAATCAAGACAAAGTTAAAGGAGATACAAAACTTCAAGTCCTTACTCCTGTTCCTCGTCGTCGTCGTCGTCGCTCAGGGCGGAGAAGTCGAACGCCACCTGAGGCGCGTCCGCGCGAGGAGCAGGAGGAGAAGGCTCCCTCGGGCGCTTGGCGGTCCCCGGGACTGGGGGTTGCGAAGACCCAGCCCCTGTGGACGCCGAGGCCCGGGGAGCGGGCGGAGCAGCCGCTCCGCTCTGTGAAGACCCTCCTCCACTTGGCGCTGACGTGCGGGGCGCCTCCGCCGTGGCCTGTGTGCGGGTCGCCCCCGCCGTGGTTGGTGCGCCGGGCGCTCCCGTCGCAGCTTGGCTCCCCCGGGTAGCTCGCGCCGCCCGGCGAGCTGGTTGTTGTCGGGGCGCCTGCGCCCTCGTCGCCGTCGTCGCCTTGCGGAGGCTCTTCAGCGGAGATCGCCTGGGACTTGCCCGGGGCGGGGAGGTCTCCGATGACGAGGAGACGTCGTCGTTGGAGAGCCCCAGAGACCCACCGGAGTCCTCGCCGGCCCCGGCGTCCTCCTCCTCCTCCTCCTCGGCCGGCTTGCTGGGCCCAGCGCCCTGCCCTGCGGCCGTGCCCCCTCCGGCGCCTCCACTCCCTCCGGCGCCTCCGCTCCCTCCGGCGCCTCTGTTTCCTGCGGCAACGTCGCCCCTCGCGGCGGCCTCGGTCACGATCCCGGGGATCCCATCATACCTCAGAGAGGAGACCCCGGCGAGCTCGTCGAGCGGGAGCTTCAGCAACCTGCGGATCTCCGCCTCCTCTGCTTGGCAGGACGCTTCCGCGGCCTCTGCCTCTTCAACCGTGAAGCCAAACTCTCCTGCCGCTGCGGCTGCGGCGGCCTCTTCCACCCGAGAAGCGATATAGGCAATCTCCCGATCGGTGGTGTCCTGGGTGAGCCCCTTGATCTCATCCTTGTTCTTCGGCACCTCCACCAGGTTGTCGAAGAAGCTCATGATGGCATCTGGCTTGGGCGGTATCCATGTGCGGTCGACGCCATGCGAGTCACATGCGGGCATCATTGCGCGTAGGGGATCCCGGGCCATGCTGTTGCATAGGGGCACCACTCCCCGGGGAGCTCTGAACCACTCTGGGTGGGCCGGGTCGTGCTTAAAAAGTTCCCGGACCATCCCCTTCAGCTCCAGCGACGTGAAGTTGAAGTTTAGCCCTGGGCGCAGTCTCATTATGTCCGCCGCGTTGCCGTACTCCCATGCTGGCCTCTTCCTATCCTGTAGAGGGGCAATGCGGCGGCGGAGGAAGTCTGCTCCCACTTCTCCCATGGTCAGCTTGGCTACTCGGAGACGAAGGATTCTGACAAGGGCGACGTTGAGCTTGATGTCGTCCGAGTCCAGCTCGCTCCAGTCCCTGCCGCGCACTATGGCTGTTGTGCGCGGCGCGGTGAAGGGCTGCGGCTCGTCCTCTACTATCCAGCACCAGTCCGCGCGCCATTCCTCCCACTTGCCGCGGAGCTCCCCTTGCAGATAGGACTCTTTCTTGTTCAAGCGGAAGACCCAAGAGATTCCTCCGGAGAGGGGAGCGCCGACCTCTACTCTAGGCGTAAAGAAATGCCTAAACAGTGCTACATTTGGATAGATCCCAATATAGTTTTCGCACAGATGTGCGAAAATCGCCATCGTAAGGATGGCGTAGGGGGTGAAGTCTAGAAGGTGGAGGTTGTAGGTGTTCATGATATCGCAGAAAAATTCAGAAAAGGGAGGACAAAGGCCGCAGTGGAAGAAAACAGCGAAGAAGAAATACCCGCTGGGGTACATATCCTTGGCGGCGGCGGGATAAGCTCTGGTCCGGGGATGCGCCTTGGTCTCCTTGGCCCAGAACAAGTAGTACTTGTTCCAGAGCTCCCGCGCGCTGAGCCTCGGCGCGAAGACGACATTCCTCTTCCGCAGAAGAGCAAGCCTCGCCGCCTGCTCAGATTTCTCCTTCTTGGTCTTCTCCGCCTTCGCCTTCTCGGTCTTCAGGGCCATGGCGGAGGCGGCGAGGGAAGGGGGACGAAGAGTCCGGCGGCGCCGCAGATGCAAGACACGGCGGAGGAGGTGTGGAGGCGGAGCGTAGAGGGGAATTTCTGGAGATGGAAGAAGCAAGGAAGGCGAAGTAAGGTAACGGCCCCTGCTTCCGCTGCTTTTAAGGGGGAAGTGGGGGACGCTCGGCATTTCCCATTAAAGAACGTGGCCACGTTCCCTCCCACGACGCCACAATCGACGCGTGCCGTTACGGAGGGGCGCGGCGGATGCGGAAGTGGATTCGGCGTGCCGTGGGCCGCGCGTGCCCGTGCACTGTTTTGGGCCTGGCCCAACAGCGCTCGGCACCGTGTGTGGCCCAGGCCCGGGGGCTCCTGTCGGTGTACTAAGGTAGGGGTACCTCAGTACCCCAACTTGTGCACGGGCAGTAGCAGCTTCCCGCGGCAGGGCCTACCACGTGCTTGCCGGAGACCTTTCTGCTCCATATAAAGCCATCCAAAAACAAAGTATACAAGACAGAAGCTCAAGGCCCCGGCAAGTGGAGCTTGCCGGGAAGGCCGTCCCAGGCTCAAGATTACCTCACTAGCACAAGACCCTGGCAAGAGGAGCTTGCCAGGAAGACTAGAAGATTACATTTCAGAAGACATGCCTCGGCGCAGCATGCGCCTCGGCAGGGCCCGGGGAGCGACAAGCTTCAGAGCCCGACAAGCTCCCGGGCCCGGCAAGGTCAAGGCCCCGGCAAGGTGCTTGCCGGGGAGAGTTACGCTGTGTGCCCGCGCTCCAGCTCATCGAACCACGCGTCGCCCTGTGGCCATTCCAGGGACGCGTGGCGGATGGCTGTGCAGCCTGGGGGACACGGTGGCACTCCACGGTGATAAAGCTATCGCCGTGGCAAACGGAGACGCAAGGGCGGGCGCTTTTGGGGTCAACGGCGACGGGCATTAAATGCTCTTGTCCCCCACTGTCAAAGTAGGTGGTGACCACTGTTCATCCACTGTTCAACCACTGTTCCCGCACTATTACAACTACCACCAAAGTTACGTTTTTACCCCTTCTCCTACGTTGACACCTGTCGGTGACCCCTTGAGCTATAAAAGGCGGTCCATGCACAACGTAGAGGGGGTTCGGAACCTAGATCGCTCATACGCTCGGTGTAGCTAGTTCTTCAAGCTCCCGAGCTCCCCAACTCAATACAATCTAAGCAGGAGTAGGGTTTTACGCGTCCATCGCCGCCCGAACCTGGGTAAACTGCCCGCGTGCTCACCACGATCTGCTCTTTGTGCTCCCTCCGCTCCCTTACCGCACGAACAAGGGGCTCCGGTCCCGTAGGTGCTCGTGGTGGACAGTTTCCCCCGACAGTTATAGAGCTAGTTCAACTCTAGTGTGAAATTATTTGAACTAGGTTATAGAGCTAGTTCAACTCCACTGTAAAATTATTTGTACTAGCTTATAGAGCTAGTTCAACTCTAGTGTAAAATTACTTGAACTAGGTAATAGAGCTAGTTCATGTCTAGTGTAAAATTATTTGAACTTGGTTATAGAGCTAGTTCAACTGTAGTGTAAAATTATTTGTACTAGCTTATGGATCTAGTTCAACTCTAGTGTAATATTATTTGTACTAGCTTATAGAGCTAGTTCAACTCTAGTGTAAGATTATTTGTACTATCTTATAGAGCTAGTTCAACTCTAGTGTAAAATTATTTGAACTCGCATATAGAGATAGTTCAACTCTAGTGTAAAATTATTTGAACTAGGTTATATAGATAGTTCAACTATAGTGTAAAATAATTTGAACTAGGTTATAGAGCTAGTTCAAATCTAGTGTAAAATTATTTGTACTAGCTTATAGATCTAGTTCAACTCTAGTGTGAAATTATTTGTACTTGGTTATATGGCTAGTTCAACTCAAGTGTAAAATTATTCGAACTAGCATATAAAGATAGTTCATCTCTGGTGTAATTTTTTTGTACTAGGTTATAGAGCTACTGCAACTCTAGTGTAAAATTATTTGTACTAGCTTATAGAGCTAGTTCAACTCTAGTGTAAAATTACTTGAACTAGATTATAGAGATAGTTCAAGACTATTGTAAAATTTATTGAACTAGGTTATAGAGCTAGTTCAATTGTAGTGTAAAATTATTTGTACTAGCTTATAGATCTAGTTCAACTCTAGTGTAAAATTATTTGTACTAGCTTATAGAGCTAGTTCAACTCTAGTGTAAAATTATTTATACTAGCTAATAAAGCTAGTTCAAGTCTAGTGTGAAAGTATTTGAACTCGCATATAGAGATAGTGTCGGTGTACTAAAGTAGGGTTCCTTAATATCCCGACTTGTGCACGGGCAGTAGCAGCATCCCGTGGCAGGGCTTGCCGCGCGTCCGCCAAGGCCCACTGTGGTTCCTTTGGAGCCATTCAAGAACAAAGTATTCATGTTAAAGAAGCAAGGCCCTGGCAAAAGGAGCTTGCCGGGAAGACCACTCAAGGCTCAAGATCACCTCTTTGGTACAAGACCCTGGCAAGAGGAGCTTGCCGGGAAGGCCAAACACGGCATTTCAAGAAACTCGCCGCGACGCGCCACGCGTCCCGGCAAGGCCCGGAGAGCGACAAGCTCCCAGGCGCGACAAGATGGCGGCCACGGCAAGGCACCTGCCGTGGCAAGCTTCCACTAAGTACCCGCGCTCCAGCTCATCCGCCCACGCGTCGCCCTGGGGCCCTTCCAGGCACACGTGGCGGAAGGCTGTGCAGCCTGGGGTACACGGTGGCGAGCTGCGATGACGAGGCCACCTTCGTGGCGGACGGAGACGCCCTGACGGACGCTTTTTGCATTGTTTGGGGCGACGGCGACGGGCATTTAATGCCCTTGTCCCCCGCCGTCAGGGTTAGGTATAGAGCACTATGCATACACTATTTCAACTACCACCGTTTTTACGTTTTTACCCTCACCTGCGTTGCCACCTGTCGGTGACCCCTTTGATCTATAAAAGGAGGCCCGTGCGCAACGTAGAGGAGGTTCGGATCTTCGATCATTCTCACGCTCGGTGTTGCTATCTATAAGCACTGTAGCTCTTCTTGCTCCCGAGCCAAGAACGCAATACAAACCAAGGCAGGAGTAGGGTTTTACGCATCCGTGCGGCCCGAACCTGGGTAAACTGCTCGCGTGTTCGTCTCGATACGCTCTTCGCGCACCCTCCGCTCCCTTGCCGTACCAAAAAGGGGCTCCGGTCCCATAGGTGTTCGTGGGCGATCAGTTTCCCCGACATCTTTGGCGCGCCAGGTAGGGGGGCGTCGAGGTTGTGTGAACCCGATCCGGCGTTCACGCGGGCGACATCTCCACCAACCTCATCAACTTCATCGACTTCATCAACATGCCGCCGAAGAAGAAGGCTTCGGAGGCAGCAGGCCCATCCGCGTCAATCCCACCACCGCCGGAGCCAACCGCTGGTGGGGTAGACGTCGGCGGAAGGACGGACGCCGGCGAGGAAACTCACGGCGCTGCCAAGTCCAAGGATAAGACGGACGACCGAGCGCACTCCAAGACCTCGGCGTCCGTGCATGCTCCGCGCCCGTCTCAGGAGGCGCCGGACCGGCAGCGACAAGGTACACAAGGTACCATACGCTTGCTGGGCCAAGGTCAAGCTGGCGGTACGGGGGACACTCAAGGCCAACGTGCTGGCACGAGCAAGGCGCGGTCGCCGGGACGAGACGCTGCTCCTTCTAACTCTGTTAGAAGTCCGAGCATATCTCGCTCCTCGCACCGCTCGACACCGCTCCCCGCCACTCCAGCAGAAGCTCTAGCTCGAGCTCACCTACTCCTCAACTTCCCTCCAGCGGCCGACAAGGCCGACGACTGGAGGGCCACCATCCAAAGCCTCATCGCCTTCGCCAATAATGACATTCCACAGTAGCCGACGACGTCGCGACCACGGCAAGTTAGCCAGGCGCTGGCTGATGGCGACAAGATTGCCGGGGGTGCAACTACCGTGCACTCCCCGCCCAGAAGGCCGAAATCGCCGACTCGCCGGATCAACATCGACGACGACTCCACGGCGTCGTCGGATCCGCGAGCTCGCCGTGATCAACGCCAAGTCCTTGACGACAGACGACAAGAAGACGCTCGAACTCGCATCGAGCGTCGAAGAGAAGCGCGGCGACAATCCGACCAGCGCGCTGGGCCCGCTGTCGATATGCACGCGCCCAGAGAACCAGGCGACTTGCCGTACGCGGCGGGTTGTCCTGCGTTCACCCGTGAGCTGCGGCAAGTCCAGTGGCCCAGCATGAAGAACTTCAAGCCCGACGTACCCGAGAAGTACGACGGCAAGACTCATCCGTCAGAGTTCCTCAGCATCTACACCATCGCGGTGCAGGCTGCCGGGGGACGAGACGAGAAGATACTCACAAACTACTTCCGGCTTGTGCTCAAGCCGAACGTCAGATCTTGGCTCATGCACTTGCCGGAGAATTCCATTTCTTCTTGGGCCGACCTATGCCATCAGATTGTCGGCGCCTTCACGGGCGGCCACAAGCCCCATGGCCAGGAGAGTGATCTTCATATACTCGCCCAGAAGGAAGGAGAGTCCCTGCGAAAGTACATCCAAAGATTCAGCCGCGTCCAGCACAACATCCCGGATGTCCACCATGCCGCGGTTATTAGCGCGTTCCACTAGAACGTGCGTAACCGCAGGATGAGGGAGGAAATGGCGATGTGCAAGATCCGAGACGTCAGTGAGCTCTATGCCCTGGCCGACAAGTGCGCACGCGCTGAGGAAGGGAGGAGACTCCCCGGAGAGGATACTGGTGCAGGGGGAACATATAGTGAGGATGCCGCCCTGGCAAGGAAGAACCGGCGGTGGAACAACAAGAAAAAGAAGAGCAAAGAAGTAATGGTCGTTGAGCAGTCCGGCAAGGAGGCTGGCGCCAAGAAAGCCCAGGCTGGCAGCTCCGGCAAGGAGGCTGTGGCGGCCGCCGACAAGCAGGACGGCTCCGACAAGCAGTACTGCAAGATCCACCGCACCAAGGGCCACGACCTCCAGAACTGCAAAAGGGTCGAGTACCTCGTCGAACAACAAAAAGCTAAGCACGAGCGACGCGACAAGAAGAAGGCCCAGGGAGGTGGAGAAGAGTCCAGTAAGAAGCGGCCATTCAATGGCCGGGGAGGACGCCGCGGCAAGGCCAAGCAGCGGCAAGGAGATAGACCTCCCCGCGGCCGCGACAAGGACGAAGACGAGGACGACGACGAAGACATGGAGGACGGAGATAATAGCGAGCAGGAGTTCCAGAAGGCAACAGAGGTCTTGTGCGTAGATGATGGAGCTTCTCTGCATACTTCCCACCGCCAACTCAAACAATGGGTACGGGAAGTCAATGCGGCAGAGCCACCCGTCGAGTCGCGCAAACTTCTGAAGTGGTCCAGCACGCCCATCGTCTTTGACATTGAGGACCACCCTGATCGCACAACTGCGGTCGGGTGCTTGCCGATGTTGGTTTCACCAACTATCCGCAACCTTAAGGTCACCAAGATGTTGGTTGACGGCGGGGCCGGCCTGAACCTGATCTCCTCTGCTGTGGTCCGGAAACTCCAGATCCCCGACAGCGAGCTTGAGGAAACCGGCACATTCCAAGGGATCAACCCGGGAAGGAGCAAGCCGAAGGGGAAAATCACACTGCCAGTGACTTTTGGCGGAGAGCTGAACTTCAGGACTGAGAGGATCACCTTTGACGTTGCCGATATCGCATTGCCTTACAATGGGATACTTGGCCGTCCGGCGCTCGCCAAGTTCATGGCAGCCTCTCATTATGCCTACAACATGCTCAAGATGCCAGGCCCGATAAGCGTCATCTCTGTCCCCGGCGACAAGAAGGACGCGCTTATCTGTGCCGACAAGATCTATCGGGACGCAGCAGCCGCAACAGATAGCAAGAAACTTGCCGCTGAAGCTCCCGGGGGGAAGAACAAGACCAAGTCCGGCAAGAGCTCTGGGTCCCACTCCGGCAAACGCACCTCCTCGGAGTGCTGCGCTGCCGTCGAGGACGCACCATCGAGCTCCACCGGCAAGTGCAAGAAGGCGATGGCAGCTCCACCCACAACCAAGAAGGTGTCCGCCAAGGAGGACGGCACTAGTGGTACTTTCACCATCAGTGCGACGCTCGATCCTAAATAGGAAGGCGCGCTCGTTACTTTCCTGCGGGCGAACGTCGACGTGTTTGCATGGCAACCGTCTGACATCCCCGGTGTTCCCAGGAAAGTGATTGAGCACAAGCTTGCCGTTTGTCCTCACGCGCGGCCCGTCAAGCAAAAGGTTAGAAAGCAAGTGGTGGAGCGCCAAGAGTTTATTGCAGAAGAAATCAAGAAGCTGGAACCGGCAGGCCTTGTCAGAGGTGTACTTCATCCCACATGGCTGGCCAACCCTGTTGTCGTGCGCAAAGCAAATGGGAAGTGGAGGCTTTGTATAGACTTCACCGATGTGAATAAAGCTTGTCCCAAAGATCCATTTCCCTTGTCGTGCATTGACCAGATTGTTGACTCCACGGCTAGATGTGAGTTGCTTTCATTTCTTGATGCCTATTCGGGATACCACCAGATATTTATGGCTGAAGAAGATGAAGAGAAGACCGCATTCATTACTCCATGTGGCACTTATTGCTTCATACGCATGCCGTTTGGATTGAAGAATGCCGGTTCAACGTTTGCGAGGGTAATCCACACTGCTTTTGAGCCACAGATACACAGGAATGTAGAATCTTACATGTATGACATAGTGGTCAAGAGCAAGGACAGGGCTACCCTGATTCAAGATCTAGATGAAACCTTTGCGAATCTGCGCAAGATACAACTCAAGCTTAACCTCGAGAAGTGCGTGTTCGGAGTCCCCTCCGGC
Organism: Secale cereale; assembly: GCA_902687465.1. Lineage (NCBI taxonomy): Eukaryota > Viridiplantae > Streptophyta > Magnoliopsida > Poales > Poaceae > Secale > Secale cereale. The sequence goes on from LR738713.1 coordinate 505,906,319, forward strand.
AAGCTTCTAGGGTTCTTCATGTCCCAGAGGGGGATTGAAGCCAATCCTGACAAGATCAAAGCCATCGAGCAGATCGAAGCTCCGAAGCGCGTCAAGGATGTACGAAGGCTTGCCGGCAGTGTGGCTGCTCTCAGCAGGTTCATTTCTAAGTCCGCAGAACGCGCCCTGCCGTTTTTCAAAATCTTGAAAAAGGCAGGTCCAATGAAATGGACTCCAGAAGCGGAGGCAGCGCTACAAGACTTGAAAAGGTACCTGTCCTCCACTCCAATACTTGTCGCACCTAAGCCACATGAGAAGTTGCTGCTGTACTTAGCAGCAACCAATCAAGTGGTTAGTGCTGCGTTGGTAGCGGAGAGGGAGGCAGATGAGGAGCCCACAGCCCCGGCAAGCACATCCAGCGACAAGTAGGGGGCTTCCCCGTCAAGCTCTGGTCCCGACAAGGATGGGTCTGCGCAGATGCAGGAAGAGGTGCGGAAGAAGATGGTGCAGCGCCCAGTTTATTTTGTCAGTTCCCTCTTGCAGGGGGCTAGGTCAAGATACTCTGGGGTGCAGAAGCTGCTTTTCGGCCTCCTCATGGCCTCGAGAAAGCTGCTTCATTACTTCCAAGCACATGAGATAACAGTAGTCACTCGCTTTCCGTTGAAGAGGATACTACAAAATCCAGAAGCAACAGGCAGGATTGTCGAGTGGGCACTGGAGCTGTCAAGCTTTGGCCTCAAGTTTGAAAGTACTTCAACTATCCAGAGCAGAGCATTGGCAGAATTCATAGCAGAATGGACGCCAACGCCAGATGAAGAGAAACCTGAGACGAGCATCCCCGTCAAAGAAGCAAGCAAGGAATGGATAATGTACTTTGATGGAGCCTTCTCGCTGCAAGGCGCCGGTGCCGGCGTGTAGTTTATCGCACCCACCGGAGAACACCTCAAGTACGTCGTCCAAATGCACTTTCCCAAGGAGCAAGCAACGAACAATACTGTAGAGTATGAAGGTTTGCTTGCCGGCCTCAGAATCGCAGCGGAACTTGGGATGAAGAAGCTTATTGTGCGGGTGGCTCGCAGTTTGTCGTCCGACAAGTGAACAAGAGCTACCAGAGTCCGTTGATGGAAGCATACGTCGACAAAGTGAGAAAGCTTGAAGAACACTTTGAAGGCTTTCAGATGGAGCACGTTCCAAGAGCTCAAAACGACATCGCAGACGGCCTGTCAAAGTGTGCTGCACTAAAGCTACCTGTGGAACCAGGGATCTTTGTGATCAAGTTAAATCAACCTTCCGTAACACCGTCAGCTGGGCAGAGTAAGAAGAGAAAGTTGATTTCCGGTGACTACTTGCCGGAAGAACTTCCTGAAACCGCCGCCAACGAGGTCCCCAAGATCAACGATAAAGTTGCTGAGGAACAGTCTGCTCCTGCACTCCCTAGGGTTTGTACAGTTGAAGCAGGCGTTCCCGACAAGTTTTGCCCCAGCAAGCTTGCCGGGGAACGTCAAGCTCCGGCCGAGCCACAGGTTCTTGCCGTAGAAGCTGACGTTCCCGCAGCAGCACTGATGCCTTTAGTCCTTGTTGTTGAGCCTCAGGCTCCCGCATGGGCACAGCAGATTGTCCGTTTCCTTCAAACAGGATAACGTCCCGAAGAGCCAGAAGAAGCAGAAAGAATAACCCGGCAGTCAAGTATGTATCAGTTTGTCGGCAATGAACTGTACAGAAAAAGACTCAACGGTGTCAAATTGAAGTGCATTCCCTGGGAAGATGAACAAAGGTTGTTGGCAGAGATACATGAAGGCATATGTGGTCACCACATTGGCACAAGAGCACTTTCCGGCAAGGCGTTCCGGCAAGTTTTCTTTTGGCCAGAAGCCCTCCAAGATGCAACTGCGCAAGTAACCAAGTGTGAAGCATGTCAGTTCCATTCCAAGCAGATACATCAGCCAGCTCAAGCTCTCCAGACGATCCCTTTGTCCTGGCCATTTTTGGTCTGGGGGCTCGACATCCTCGGCCCCTTTCCCCGCGCAGCCGGGGGCTTTGAGTACTTGTACGTAGCCATCGACAAGTTCACAAAGTGGCCCGAAGTGGAACCAGTGAGAAAGGTGACCGCACAGTCAGAAGTCAAGTTCTTCAGGTCGATTGTTTGCCGTTTCGGGATCCCTAATAGGATCATCACCGACAATGGCACACAATTCACAAGTCGCACCTTCATGCAATACATCCAAGACCTTGGCGCCAAGGTCTGCTTCGCTTCTGTTGCTCACCTGAGGAGCAACGGTCAAGCGGAGAGAGCGAACGCTGAAGTGCTGCGCGGACTCAAGACAAGAACTTTCGACAGGCTGCACAAATGCGGAAGAAACTAGATTGAAGAGTTGCCGGCGGCTCTTAGGTCAATCAGGACGACACCAAACCGAGCCACCGGACAGACACCCTTTGCTCTTGTCTATGGAGCAGAGGCAGTTCTCCCCACGGAACTCGTATACGGGTCGCCTCGAGTGCTCGCTTACGATGAGCTCGAGCAAGAGCAGCTGCGGCAAGATGACACACTGCTCCTTGAGGAGGACCGTCTTCAGGCTGCTGTACGAGCTGCTCGATACCAGCAAGCTTTGCGCCGCTACCATAGCCGGAAAGTTAAAGCCAGAAGTCTCGAGGAAGGCGACCTTGTTCTTCGGCGCGTTCAGTCCGAATTCCAACAAGTTGACGACGAAGTGGGAAGGCCCTTATCGGGTGAGACAAGTCACAAGGCCAGGCGCTGTCCGCCTTGAGACCAAAGAGGGCTTACCGGCGAGCAACTCCTGGAACATTGAGCACCTTCGCAAGTTTTACCCATGAGGCGCGGTTGCCGTGATCCGCTCCGGCAACCACCTTTTGTACAAGTCTTGCCGCTGTTGCATGTAAACATTTGTACAAAGCCGGGCGCAGACCCCGTGCATCAGTAAAACTTATATGCCTCGCACAACTTGTCATTTCATGCCTTTTCATTTTTCTTGCATGTACTATTTGACATCTTGTGCAGCACGCATCCCCGGTAAGCAATAACGAGCCGCAAGGCTCCATATCTATGTTTCCTCCCTTTTCTTTTCTCTCAAGCAGAAGAAGTTTTCCTCGCACACAAGTTTGCCGGGGGGAAAGGAGACAGTGGTATGGACCAAGTGCCATTCAAGAAAGCCTTGCCTTTGCCGAGAAGCAGACGACACAAAAGCTAAGTCGCCAAAGTTTGAGCAATCAAATTTTTAAATTTTAAAGTTATCTTCCTTGAATGACCGCACTTTGTATGGAAAACCTGTGCGCGGAGGAACCAACTCGTGGCTAGCCGCGCCCTTACTTTGTTTCGAGCACGCTCAACGGCTTAAGCGTGCTGCGACAAGTGTCACGCCCTTACTTCGTTTTCGAGTTCGCTCAACAACCTAAGTGTGCTGTGACTAGCTGCGACGAGGTTTCTTGCCGGCAACGGCACTGCCAGCAGGCTGCTGAAGTTTCGCACTCAGCGCTCGCGGCAAGGGTCCCTTCGCTGGCAAGTTCCCTAAAAGCATAGGGTAAAAGCATACAAAGCAAAGAAGTCAAGTAAAGGAAATAACATTGCATTAACTACCCAAAATAAAGTTATGTTACAAAATGACTTGTCGCTGTTCTAATAGACTATTGTTCATAACATGATTGGCAGCGACAAAGGAAGCAGAACGAAAAATAGCTTAATCTGCGCGGTCGCCCTCGACTCTCTTGATCTTGCCCACCTTGGCCACGATAGGTGCGACAAGGGCCTTGAGCGTCTCCTGGTCGGCGTCGGGCGGCAAGGTCCTGAGGACGTTATTGAGATTAAGTCCTGGGTTGCGGAAGACTATCTTCATCAGCACCTTCTCCAGGACGCCCGTGCAAAGCCTGCGCGCCTCGTTCGCCAGCTGCATGGGAATCTTTTTCCGGAGCTGCTGAAGGGCCGTCCCCATGCCCTGGAGGAACAAGGTAAGCTTGGCGCTGGGGTGGAGATTCTTGTCGGTGGAGTACCCGAGATACTCCGCCCCCAGCAGTTCCAGCTCCTTGTCAATGTTGGTGGAGGCAAGGACAAGACCCTCCATCCAGAGCTCGACGGTTTGCCTGAAATTGTTTTTGGAGATAGCGGCACTCTCCAACAGTGCCCTCTCGCCCCTGAGATCCTCCTTCAGTTTCGTCTCCCGCTCTCTGGCGCCGTTAAGCGATGCGGTGAGCGCGGAAAGCTTCAACTCCAGATCGGCGATGGAGTCCTTGGCGACGGCAAGCTCCTTTCCCTTGTCGGAGAGGCGGACCTGCAGCTCGGAGTGGCTGTGGGCGTCCCTCTCCCTCTCCGACGCAAGCGCGGCAACCTTCTCTTCGCTCGTCTTCAAGTGGGCCTCCAGTTGCGCCACCCTTGCCTCCAAGTCTCTCTTGGCGGTCTCAGCAGCTGCAGCGGCGTCCTTCGCTTCCTGTAGAGCCCCGCCAAGAGACTGTTCGCGCGCGGCAAGCTCGTCCTCGTGGCTATCGAGGTCGACCATCCGCTGCGTCAGTTCACCTTCTCGCCGGGACAACTCCTCGGCGGCGAGCCGTTGCTGCTCCTCTGCTTCGGCCTTCTCAAGATTAAACGCCTGATGCGCCTTGGCCAGCTGCTCCCGCTCCTGCGCCAAGGATCGGAGAGCTGCCTGGTTGGCGGCCCGGAGCTCTTCAGCGCGCTTCTCCAAGTCAGTACCCGCCTTGGCGGCCAGAGCCTCTCGGGACTCCAACTTGGCCTGCCTGGCGCGGTACAAAGCCAGAAGCCTCCGCAGAAGCCGCTCCTCCTCGGGCTCGCTACTGCTGCCGGGCGCGTCGACGAACTTCAGCCCGACGGAGGCGAGGACCTCCCCGTCGAAGACCTCTCCCTCCGCGGGCGCCCTTGACGTGGATGCCCATGGGAGCTAGATGAAGACTCCGTTGCCGGCCTCCAGGTAGGCGCCTGTTTCGGCCGCGGCAGTAGCGGGGTCGGCAGTCAGCGCAGCGTCTGACTCTCCTGCGGCCTCGGGGCCGTCAGTGCGACTGCCGGTACCCTCCTCGGCTGCCGCGCCGGCGGCCTGGCTGCCTCTTCAACGGCGGGCTTGTCAGCACCGACCGCCCCTTCAGTGGCTGCGGCGTCGCCGGTGTTGCCGCGCGCGTCCTCCTCGACGGCGACTTCCGTCTCCATGGGCTCGGCTATGGACGGGTTTGAAGACAAGGAAAGAAGAAGAAAGAAGAAAATAATGGTCAAGCAAATATCCAAAAAAAGAGAAATCCAAAAAAAAGAAAAGTTCAGGAGTTTGCCTGCGCGGGCCTCCTGTTCGATGGGGTTACTTGCCCAGGAGTTCTCCCTTGGCGGCGTGGTGGTAGCTCCCGCCGGCGAAGGGCCGCTGGCACCTTCCCTTGGCGGGGTGCCTTCCCTTGGCGGAGTACTCGCCCTTGGCGGAGTATTCTCCCTCGCCAGGGAGCTCCTCCTTGGCGGAGAGGTCGAGACATGCGGCTCGTTGGGAGCAATCTCCTGGCGCTCCTGGGGCTGCTGCTCTGCTTCTGCACAAGTCAACAAACAAACAAAACGTTAACAAGGATAAGAAGCCCGCGCGCGCGCTCGACGAGCGGAGAGGGGACAGAAGACTTACGCTGGGGGCTGCACTGGGGGCTGCTCTGGGGAGCAGCTGCCTGGTCCGGCAAGCTCGGCGCAGGCGCACCCCCTGCCGCAGCGGCAGGCTCGTCCTCAACGACGATTACTGGGACTTTGTCCCTCTTCGCCGCTCTCTGGGCCAGGGTCCTGGAAGAAAAACAAGATCAGAATCAGGCAAAGAAGATACAAGACAAAGGATCAACAAAAGACCAACGACAAACAAGAATCACGAAGACTTACTCTTCTTCCTCCTCCTCGTCGGAGCTGAGCGCCGAGAAGTCGAAATCCGGCTCGCGCGTCCCGGCACGAGGAGCTGGAGGAGTCTTCTCCCTTGGCCGCTTGGCGGGGGCCGGGACAGTGGTCCGAGAAGACCCCACTCCGGTTGCTGCCGAAGCTCGAGGGGCAGCGGGCACGGGGGCGCCAGTCCGGGAAGATCCCCCTCCTGTTGCCACTGAGGCACGGGGCGCTCCCTTGGTGGCCTTGCTCGTCGTGGTGGCGCGTGTCGGGCGGCGCTGCGGCTGCTGGCTCGTCTGCCGCCCTGTCACGTCTGCGGCCTTGCGGATGCGCCTTTTCGGCGCAACTGGAGGACTTGGTGGTGGTGGTGAGCTACCCGAGGACGAAGAAGAGGAGTCGAGGTTCAATGAACCGCCTGAGTCTTCGGCGGGATTGATTGATCCGACGCCTTGCTCGGCGGGCCCGCTCGACTCTATGCCTTGCTCGGCGGCCTCGCTTGTCCCAGCAGGTTGCCCGGCAAGATTTCCCACTTTGAGGAACTCTTCCTCCTCGGCCAGACTTACCGCCTCCGCTGCATCTGCCTCCTCCAAGGTATATCCAAACTCGCCCGCGGCCCTGGCTGCAGCTGCCTCCTCCAACCTGGTGGCAATATACGCCATCTCCTCATCAGTGGTGTCATGGGTAAGGCCCTTCTTCTCGTTGGGCTTGATTGGCAGCTCCACCAGGTTGTCGAAGAACGTCTGCATGGCTTCATCAGAAGGTTCCCGCCAAGTGGGTTCAATCCCTTGGGAATCACACCACGGCATCACCGCGCGGATGGCACTGAGCGACGCGTTGTTGCACAGCGGAACTACGCCCTGCTGTAACGCAAACCACTCTGGATGGTTGGGGTCGTACTTGAATAACGCTTGGAGCATTGCGTTGAGCTCCAAGATAGTGAAATTGTAGTTGAGGCCCGGGCGCAGCCTCATGATGTCTGCCGCGTTATCAAACTCCCAAGCAGGCCTCTTCCTCTCCTGCAAAGGAGCGATGCGGCGGCGAAGGAAGTCTGCCCCGACGGCACCCACAGTGAGCCTGGCTTGCCGGAGGCGAAGAATCCTAGTGGTGGCTATCTTCAGCTTGTCATCCTCAGGGGCCAGGTCACTCCAGTCATTGGCGCGCACTACTGCAACTTGGCGCCGGGAAGTGAACTGCTGTGGGTCGTCCTCCATGATCCAGCACCAGTTGGCCCTCCATTCTTCCCACTTGCCGCGGAGCTCCCCAGTCAAGTAAGCCTCTTTCTTATGGAGCCTGAAGATCCAAGAAATTCCGCCGGACAGAGGAGACCCAGACTCGACTCGGGGCGTGAAGTAATGGCGGAAAAGAGCTACATTGGGGTAGACTCCGAAAAAGTTTTCGCACAGATGTGCGAAAACGGCCATGGTCAAGACGGCGTTTGGGGTGAAATCACGGAGATGAAACAAGTAGGTATTCATGATATCGCAGAAGAACTCCGAGTAGGGCGGGCAGAGCCCGCAGTAGAAGAACAGAGCCAAAAAGGCGTAGCCTCCCGGTAACATCTCGCAGGCCATGGTGGGGAGTACCTTGGTGCGCGGATGCGTCTTTGTCTCCCTCGACCAGAAGACGTAGAAGCTGTCCTTTAGCTCCTCCGCGCTGAGCCTCGGTGGGAAGACCGCCATCTTCTTCCGCATTGCTGCTAGCTTCAGCGCCTTGGCGGTCTTCGCGGCCTTCGCCTTGTCGCCCTTCGGGGCCATGGAGGGGACGGCGAGGGAAGTCGACGGCGCTGGGGATGCTGGTGGCGGCGGAGGAAGGGCGGAGCGCTGCACACTTTCAACCTTCGGGAGGAGGGGAGCAGCGGGGGTTTCTGGAGGATGAAGAAGCAGCGGACAAATGGAAGTAACTGCCCCTATTTCCCCCTGCTTTTAAGGAGGGAGAGGGGGGCGTTCCGCATTTCTCTATTAAAGAAACAGGCCACGATCTCTCCCACGACGTCGCAATCAACGCGTGCCGTTAGGGAGGGGCGCGGTGGATAAGTATTGGGATACGGCGCGCCATGGGCCGCGTGTGCCCGTGCACCGTTTTGGGCCTGGCCCAACAGCGCTCGGCACCGTGTGTGGCCCAGGCCCGGGGGCTCCTGTCGGTGTACTAAAGTAGGGGTACCTTAGTATCCCGACTTGTGCACGGGCAGTAGCAGCATCCCTTGGCAGGGCTTGCTGCGCGTCCGCCAAGGCCCACTGTGGTTCCTTTGGAGCCATTCAAGAACAAAGTATTCAAGTTAAAGAAGCAAGGCCCTGACAAAAGGAGCTTGCCGGGAAGACCACTCAAGGCTCAAGATCACCTCTTTGGTACAAGACCCTGGCAAGAGGAGCTTGTCGGGAAGGCCAAACACGGCATTTCAACAAACTCGCCGTGACGCGCCACGCGTCCCGGCAAGGCCCGGAGAGCGAAAAGCTCCCAGGCGTGACAAGATGGCGGGCGCGGCAAGGCACTTGCCGCGGCAAGCTTCCACTAAGTACCCGTGCTCGAGCTCATCCGCCCACGCGTCGCCCTGGGCCCTTCCAGGCACACGTGGCGGAAGGCTGTGCAGCCTGGGGTACACGGTGGCGAGCTGCGATGACGAGGCCACCTTCATGGCGGACGGAGACGCCCTGACGGACGCTTTTTGCACTGTTTGGGGCGACGGCGACGGGCATTTAATGCCTTTGTCCCCCGCCATCAGGGTTAGGTATAGAGCACTATGCATACACTATTTTAACTACCACCATTTTTACGTTTTTACCCTCACCTGCGTTGCCACCTGTCGGTGACCCCTTTGATCTATAAAAGGAGGACCATGCGCAACGTAGAGGAGGTTCGGATCTTCGATCATTCTCACGCTCGGTGTTGCTAGCTATAAGCACTGTAGCTCTTCTTGCACCCGAGCCAAGAACGCAATACAAACCAAGGCAGGAGTAGGGTTTTACGCATCCGTGCGGCCCGAACCTGGGTAAACTGCTCGCGTGTTCGTCTCGATCCGCTCTTCGCACACCCTCCGCTCCCTTATCATATCGAAAAGGGGCTCCGGTCCCATAGGTGTTCGTGGGCGATCAGTTTCCCCGACAGATAGTTCAACTCTAGTGTAAATTTTTCTGTACTAGCTTATAGAGCTAGTTCAACTCTAGTGTAAAATTACTTGAACTAGGTTATAGAGCTAGTTCATGTCTAGTGTAAAATTATTTGAACTTGGTTATAGAGCTAGGTCAACTCTAGTGTAAAATTATTTGTACTAGATTATAGAGCTAGTTCAACTCTAGTGTAAAATTATTTGAACTAGGTTATAGAGCTAGTTCAACTCTAGTGTAAAATTATTTGAACTCGCATATAGAGATAGTTCAACTCTAGTGTAAAATTAATTGTACTAGCTTATATAGATAGTTCAAGACTATTGTAAAATTATTTGAACTAGGTTATAGAGCTAGTTCAATTGTAGTGTAAAATTATTTGTACTAGCTTATAGATCTAGTTCAACTCTAGTGTAATATTATTTGTACAAGCTTATAGAGCTAGTTCAACTCTAGTGTAAGATTATTTGTACTAGCTTATAGAGCTAGTTCAACTCTAGTGTAAAATTATTTGAACTAGGTTGTAGAGCTAGTTCAACTCTAGTGTAAAATTATTTGAACTCGCATATAGAGATAGTTCAACTCTAATGTAAAATTATTTGTACTAGCTTATTTAGATAGTTCAACTCTAGTGTAAAATAATTTGAACTAAGTTATAGAGCTAGTTCAAATCTAGTGTTAAATTATTTGTACTAGCTTATAGATCTAGTTCAACTCTAGTGTAAAATTATTTGTACTAGGTTATATAGGTAGTTCAACTCAAGTGTAAAATTATTCGAACTAGCATATAATGATAGTTCAACTCTGGTGTAATTTTTTTGTACTAGGTTATAGAGCTAGTGCAACTCTAGTGTAA
>LR738713.1:505936169-505950837 GCA_902687465.1 Secale cereale
CTCTAGTGTAAAATAATTTGAACTAGGTTATAGAGCTTGTTCAAATCTAGTGTAAAATTATTTGTACTAGCTTATAGATCTAGTTCAACTCTAGTGTAAAAAAAAGTGTACTAGCTTATAGAGCTAGTTCAACTCTAGTGTAAAATTATTTGTACTAGCTTATAGAGCTAGTGCAACTCTGGTGTGAAATTATTTGAACTAGGTTATAGAGCTAGTTCAAATCTAGTGTAAAATTATTTGTACTAGCTTATAGATCCAGTTCAACTCTAGTGTAAAATTATTTGTATTAGGTTATATAGCTAGTTCAACTCTAGTGTAAAATTATTTCAACTAGGTTATATATCTAGTTCGAATCTAGTGTAAAATTATTTGTACTTACATATATATCTAGTTCTAATTTAGTGTAAAAATATTTGTACTAGATCATAGAGCTAGTTAAACTCTAGTGTAAAATTATTTGAACTAGGTTGTAGAGATAGTTCAAATCTAGTGTAAAATTATGTGTACTAGCATATATATCTAGTTCAACTCTAGTGTAAAATCATTTGTACTAGCTTATAAAACTAGTTCAACTCTAGTGTAAAATTATTTGTAATAGCTTCTAGAGCTAGTTCAACTCTAGTGTAAAATTATTTTTACTAGCTTATAAGGCTAGTTCAACTCTAGGTGTAAAATTATTTGAACTAGGTTATAGAGCTAGTTCAACACTAGTGTAAAATTATTTGAACTCGCATATAGAGATAGTTCAACTTTATTGTAAAATTACTTGTACTAGCTTATATAGATAGTTCAACTCTAGTGTAAAATAATTGGAACTCGGTAATAGAGATAGTTCAAATCTAGTGTAAAATTATTTGTACTAGCTTATAGATCTAGTTCAACTTTAGTGTAAAATTACATGAACTAGGTTATAGAGCTAGTTCATGTCTAGTGTAAAATTATTCGAACTCGCATATAGAGATAGTTCAACTCTGTTGTATTTTTTTTTACTTGGTAATAGAGCTAGTGCAACTCTAGTGTAATATTATTTGTACTAGCTTATAGAGCTAGTTCAACTCTAGTGTAAAATTACTTGAACAAGATTATAGAGCTAGTTCAAGACTATTGTAAAATTATTTGAACTAGGTTATAAAGCTAGTTCAATTGTAGTGTAAAATTATTTGTACAAGCTTATAGATCTAGTTCAACTCTAGTGTAAAAGATTTTGTACTATCTAATAGAGCTAGTTCAACTCTAATGTAAAATTATTTGTACTAGCTTATAGAGCTAGTTCAACTCTAGTGTGAAATTATTTGAACTAGGTTATAGAGCTAGGTCAACTCTAGTGTAAAATTATTTGTACTAGCTTATAGATCCAGTTCAACTCTAGTGTAAAATTATTTGTACTAGGTTCTATAGCTAGTTCAACTCTAGTGTAAAATTATTTCAACTAGGTTATAGATCTAGTTCGAATCTAGTGTAAAATTATTTGTACTTGCATATATATCTAATTCTACTTTAGTGTAAAAATATTTGTACTAGGTCATAGAGCTAGTTAAGCTATAGTGTAAAATTATTTGAACTAGATTGTAGAGATAGTTCAAATATAGTGTAAAATTATGTGTACTAGCGTATAAATCTAGTTCAACTCTAGTGTAAAATCATTTGTACTAGCTTATAGAGCTAGTTCAACTCTAGTGTAAAATTATTTGTACTAGCTTATAGAGCTAGTTCAACTCTAGTGTAAAATTATTTGAACTCGCATATAGAGATAGTTCAACTCTAGTGTAAAATTACTTGTACTAGCTTATATAGATAGTTGAACTCCAGTGTAAAATAATTGGAACTAGGTAATAGAGATAGTTCAAATCTAGTGTAAAATTATTTGTACTAGCTTATAGATCTAGTTCAACTTTAGTGTAAAATTATTTGAACTAGGTTATAGATCTAGTTTATGTCTAGTGTAAAATTATTCGAACTCGCATATAGAGATAGTTCAACTCTGGTGTAATATTTTTGTACTAGGTTATAGAGCTAGTGCAACTCTGGTGTAATATTATTTGTACTAGCTTATAGAGCTAGTTCAACTATCGTGTAAAATTACTTGAACAAGATTATAAAGCTAGTTCAAGACTATTGTAAAATTATTTGAACTAGGTTATAGAGCTAGTTCAATTGTAGTGTAAAATTACCTGAACAACATTATAGAGATAGTTCAAGACTATTGTAAAATTATTTGAACTAGGTTATAGAGCTAGTTCAATTGTAGTGTAAAATTATTTGTACTAGCTTATAGAGCTAGTTCAACTCTAGTGTGAAATTATTTGAACTAGGTTATAGAGCTAGGTCAACTCTAGTGTAAAATTATTTGTACTAGCTTATAGATCCAGTTCAACTCTAGTGTAAAATTATTTGTACTAGGTTATATAGCTAGTTCAACTCTAGTGTAAAATTATTTCAACTAGGTTATAGATCTAGTTCGAATCTAGTGTGAAATTATTTGTACTTGCATATATATCTAGTTCTACTTTAGTGTAAAAATATTTGTACTAGGTCATAGAGCTAGTTAAACTATAGTGTAAAATTATTTGAACTAGTTTGTAGAGATAGTTCAAATATAGTGTAAAATTATGTGTACTAGCGTATAGATCTAGTTCAACTCTAGTGTAAAATCATTTGTACTAGCTTATAGGGCTAGTTCAACTCTAGTGTAAAATTATTTGTACTAGCTTATAGAGCTAGTTCAACTCTAGTGTAAAATTATTTGTACTAGCTTATAAGGCTAGTTCAACTGTAGTGTAAAATTATATGAACTAGGTTATTGTCGGTGTACTAAGATAGGGGTACCTTAGTACCCCAACTTGTGCACGGGTAGTAGCAGCTTCCCGTGGCAGGGTCTACAACGTGCTTGCCGGAAACCTCTTTGGTCCTTATTAAGCCATTCAAAAACAAAGTATACAAGTTAGAGGATCAAGACCCCGGCAAGTGGAGCTTGCCGGGAAGGCCGTCCCAGTCTCAAGACTATAGCATTAACACAAGACCCTCGCAAGAGGAGCTTGCCAGGGAGACCAGAAGACTACATCTCAGAAGACATGCCTCGGCGCAACATGCGCCCCGGCAGGGGCCCGGGGAGCGGCAAGCTTCAGGGCCCGGCAAGGTCATGGCCCCGGCAAGGTGCTTGCCGGGGAGAGTTACGCTGTGTACCCACGCTCCAGCTCATCGACCCACGCGTCGCCCTGGGGCCGTTCCAGGGACGCGTGGCGGATGGCTGTGCAGCCTGGGGGACACGGTGGCACTCCACGGTGACGAAGCTACCACCGTGGCGAACGGAGACGCACGGGCGGGCGCTTTTGGGGTCGACGGCGACGGGCATTTAATGCTCTTGTCCCCCACTGTCAAGTTAGGTGATGACCACTGTTCATCCACTGTTCATCCACTGTTCCCGCACTATTACTACTACCACCACAATTACGTTTTTACCCTCTTCTACGTTGACACCTGTCGGTGACCCCTTGAGCTATAAAAGGAGGCCATGCACAACGAAGAAAGGGTTCGGAACCTAGACAGCTCTCTCGCTCGGTGTAGCTAGTTCTTCAAGCTCCCGAGCTCCAACACTCAATACAATCTAAGCAGGAGTAGGGTTTTACGCGTCCGTCGCGGCCCGAACCTGGGTAAACTGCCCGCTTGCTCTCCTCGATCTGCTCTTCGTGCTTCCTCCGCTCCCTTACCGCAACGTACAAGGGGCTCCGGTCCCATAGGTGTTCGTGGTGGACAGTTTCCTCCGACATCTTTGGCGCGCCAGGTAGGGGGCGTCGAGGTTGTGCGAACCTGATCCGGCGTTCACGCGGGCGCATTCTTCATCAACCTCTCCAGCCACATCGACTTCATCAGCAGGAACATGGCCCCGAAGAAGAAAGCTTCGGAGGTCGCAGGCCCGTCTGCGTCTGTTCCACCGCCACCAGAACCAACGGTGGGTGGAGGAGACGCCGGTGGAAGGGTGGTCGCCGGCGAAGAAACTCGCGGCACCAGCAAATCTAAGGACAAGACGGACGACCGAGCCTCGGTGTCCGTAGATGCGCCACGTCCATCTCAGGAGACGACAACCCAACAGCGCCGTGGTACAGGAGGTACCATTCGCTTGCTGGGGCAAGGGCAAGCCGGAGGTTCGCGGGATGCTCCGGGCCACCGTCCTGGCACGAGCAAGGCGCGGTCGCCGGGGCGGGAACCTGCTCCTTCTAACCCCGTTAGGAGTCCGAGCATATCCCGCTCCTCGCACCGCTCGCCCCCGCTCCCCTCCTCTCCAGTAGAAGCACTCGCAAGAGCGCAACTGCTCCTCGATTTCCCTCCAGCGGCAGACAAAGCCGAAGACTGGAGGGCGACCGTAAGAAGCCTCATCGCCTTCGCCAACAACGACACGCCGCAGCAGCCGGCGACCTCGCGGCCACGGCAAGTCGAGAAGACGAAGGCCGACGGCGACAAGACCGCCGGGGGTGCAACCACCATGCACTCCCCGCCGCGGAAGCAGAAGACGCCTCCCCGCCGGATTGACGTCGACGACGACTCCACGGCGTCGTCGGATCCGCGGGCTCGTCGGGACCAGCGACAAGTCCTTGACGACTGGCGACAAGAAGATGCTCGGACAACAATCGAGTGCCGCCGAGAAGCTCGGCGACAATCAGATCAGCGCGCAGGGACCGCTGTCGAAACACACGCGCCCGGTGAGCCAGGCGACTTGCCGTACGCGGCAGGTTACCCTGCGTTTACTCGAGAGCTGCGGCGTGTCCAGTGGCCCGGCGTGAAAAACTTCAGGCCCGACGTACCCGAGAAGTACGACGGCAAGACGCACCCCTCGGAGTTCCTCAGCATATACACCATCGCGGTGCAGGCTGCCGGGGGGCGTGACGAGAAGATACTGGCGAACTACTTCCCGCTGGTGCTTAAGCCAAACGTTCGTTCTTGGCTTATGCACTTGCCGGAAGGCTCTATTTCTTCGTGGGCAGATCTGTGCCACCAATTTGTTGGCGCCTTCACAGGCGGCCACAAACCCCACGGCCAGGAGAGTGATCTCCACATCTTGCCCCAGAAGGAAGGAGAGCCCCTGCGCAAGTACATCCAACGATTCAGCCGCGTGCAGCACAACATCCCCGACGTCCACCCTGCTGCGGTTATCAGCGCGTTCCACCAGAACATGCGTAACCGCCGCATGCGTGAGGAGATGGCCATGACCAAGATACGGGATGTCAGCGAGCTTTATGCTCTGGCTGACAAGTGCGCGTGCGCCGAAGAGGGGAGGAGACTCCCCGGGGAGGATGCTGGCGCAGGGGGAAGCGACAGCGAGGATGCCGCCCCGGCAAAGAAGAGCCGGCGGCGGAACAATAGAAAGAAGAAGAGCAAGGAGGTGCTGGTCGTCGAGAAGTCCGGCAAGGAGGCTCCTGCCAAGACAGCGCAGGCTGGCGGCTCCGGCAAGGAGCCTGCCCCTGTAGCGGCAGCCGACAAGCAAGACGGCTCCGACAAGCAATATTGCAAGATCCACCGCACCAAGGGTCACGACCTTTCAAACTGCAAGCGCGTCGAGTACCTCGTAGAACAGCAGAAAGCTGAATACGAGCGGTGCGACAAGGAGAAGGCCCAAGGTGGCGGAGGAGAGCCGAGCAAGAAGCGGCCATTTAACGGCCGGGGAGGACGCCGCGGCAAGGCCAAATAGCGGCAAGGTGACCGACCTCCCCGGGGCCGCGACAAGGATGAAGAAGACGACGACGACGACATGGAGGAAGAAGATAACAGCGAGCAGGAGTTCCAGAAGGCCACGGAAGTCCTGTGTGTCGACGGAGGCGCCTCTCTGCATACTTACCACCGCCAACTCAAGCAGTGGGTGCGGGAAGTAAATGCAGCTGAACCGCCCGTTGAGTCACGCAGGCTCCTCAAGTGGTCCAGCACGCCCATCATTTTTGATCTTGAGGATCACCCTGACCGCACCACTGCGGTCGGGTGCTTGCCGATGTTGGTCTCACCAACTATCCGCAACCTCAAGGTCACCAAAATGTTGGTTGATGGCGGGGCCGGCCTGAACTTGATCTCCTCGGCTATGATCAAGAAACTCCAGATCCCAGATGGCGAGCACGAAGAAACCGGTTCGTTCCAAGGAATAAACCCGGGAAGGAGCAAGCCCAAGGGGAAGATCACTCTGCCAGTGACCTTTGGCGGGGAGCTCAACTTCAGGACAGAGAGGATAACCTTTGATGTTGCCAATATCCCATTTCCATACAATGGGATACTTGGACGTCCTGCCCTCGCCAAGTTCATGGCAGCTTCCCACTACGCCTACAATGTACTCAAGATGCCGGGGCCGATAAGCGTCATCTCTGTCCATGGCAACAAGAAGGACGCGCTTATCTGCGCCGACAAGATATACCGGGACGCAGCAGCCGCAGCGGAGAGCGACACACTTGCCGCTGAAGCTCCCGCGGGGAAGAAGACTAAGACCAAGTCCGACAAGTGCTCTGGGGCCCACTCCGGCAAACGCACCTCTTCGGAGTGCTGCGCTGCCATCGAGGACGTCCCATCGAGCTCCACCGGCAAGTGCAAGAAGGGGATGGCCGCTCCACCGGCAACCAAGAAGGTGTCCGCCAAGGAGGACGGCACTGGTGGTACCTTCACCATCAGTGCTACCCTTGACAGCAAATAGGAAAGCGCGCTCGTTGCCTTCCTGCGGGCGAATGTCGATGTGTTTGCGTGGCAACCATCTGACATCCCCGGTGTTCCCAGGAAGGTAATTGAGCACAAGCTTGTTGTTTGTCCTCATGCGCGGCCCGTCAAGCAGAAGGTCAGGAAGCAAGCCGTGGAGCGCCAAGAATTCATTGCCGAAGAGATCAAGAAGCTAGAGGCTGCAGGCCTGGTTAGAGGCGTGATCCATCCGACGTGGTTAGCGAATCCAGTTGTCGTGCGTAAGGCCAATGGGAAGTGGATACTGTGTATAGACTTCACCGATGTGAATAAAGCATGTCCCAAGGATCCATTTCCCTTGCCGCGCATTGACCAGATTGTTGACTCCACTGCCGGATGTGAGCTACTTTCCTTCCTTGATGCGTATTCAGGCTACCACCAGATTTTTATGGCCAAGGAAGATGAAGAGAAGACTGCATTCATTACTCCATGTGGCACATATTGCTTCATTCGCATGCCTTTCGGATTGAAGAATGCAGGCTCAACATTTGCAAGGGTAGTGCATACTGCTTTTGAGCCACAGATCCACAGAAACGTAGAAGCATACATGGATGACATAGTGGTGAAAAGCAAGAGCAAAGATACCCTGATCCAAGATTTGGAAGAAACTTTTGAGAACCTGCGCAAGATCCAGCTCAAGTTGAACCCCGAGAAGTGCGTCTTCGGAGTCCCCTCCGGCAAGCTTCTCGGTTTCTTTGTGTCCCAGAGGGGGATTGAAGCTAATCCCGACAAGATAAAAGCCATCGAGCAGATCGAAGCCCCGAAGCGCGTCAAGGATGTCAGGAGACTTGCAGGTTGTGTAGCTGCCCTCAGTAGGTTCATTTCGAAGTCTGCAGAACGCGCCCTACCTTTCTTCAAAATCTTGAAGAAGGCAGGTCCTATGAAATGGACTCCGGAAGCGGAGGCAGCGCTGCAAGACTTGAAACGATACCTATCCTCCACTCCAATACTTGTCGCACCTAGACCACAAGAGAAGTTGCTGCTGTACTTGGCGGCAACCAATCAAGTGGTTAGTGCTGCGTTGGTAGCGGAGAGGGAGGCAGAGGAAGAGTCTACACCACCGGCAAGCGAATCCAGCGACAAGCAGGGGGCTGCTCCGACAAGCTCTGGCCCCGACAAGGACAACTCTGCGCAGGAACAAGGAGAAGTGCGAAGAAAGATGGTGCAGCGCCCGGTGTATTTTGTGAGTTCCCTCTTGCAGGGGGCTAGATCAAGATACTCCGGGGGGCAGAAGTTGCTTTTCGTCCTCCTCATGGCCTCGAGAAAGCTGCGCCATTACTTCCAAGCACATGAGATAACAGTGGTCACTCGCTTTCCGTTGAAGAGGATATTGCAAAATCCAGAAGCAACAGGCAGGATCGTTGAGTGGGCACTGGAGCTGTCGAGCTTTGGTCTCAAGTTTGAGAGTACTTCAACTATCCAGAGCCGAGCTTTGGCAGAATTCATAGCTGAATGGACCCCAACGCCCGATGAAGAAGTCTCAGAGACAAGTGTTCCCGTACAAGAAGCGACAAGTGAATGGGTAATGTACTTTGATGGTGCCTTTTCGCTGCAAGGCGCCGGTGCCGGCGTGGTACTCATAGCGCCCACCGGAGAACACCTCAAGTATGTTATCCAGATGCACTTTCCCAGGGAGCAAGCGACAAACAATACTGCTGAGTATGAAGGCTTGCTTGCCGGCCTCAGGATTGCGGCCGAACTTGGGATTAAGAAGCTGATTGTGCGGGGAGACTCTCAGTTGGTGGTCCGACAAGACAACAAGAGTTACCAGAGCCCTTTGATGGAAGCTTACGTAGATGAAGTGTGAAAGCTTGAAGAACACTTTGAAGGTCTGCAAATGGAGCACGTTCCAAGAGCTCAGAATGATATTGCGAACGGCCTTTCAAAGTGTGCTGCAATGAAGTTAGCTGTGGAGCCAGGGACCTTCCTGCTCAAGCTAACTCAACCATCAGTTACACCATCAGTTGGGCAAAGTAAGAAGAGAAAGTTGGTCTCCGGAGACTACTTGCCGGCGGATCTTCCCGAAGCCGCCGCCAAGATTCCCAAGATCAACGACCAGAACGCTGAGGAACAGTTTGCTCCTGCAGATCCTAGGGTCTGTACAGTTGAAGCAAGCATTCCCGACAAGCCTCGCCCCGGCGAGCTTGCCGGGGGACCATCAGCTCCGGCAGAACCAGAGGTTCTTGCCGTGGAAGCTGGGGTTCCCGCAGCGGCCCTCATGCCTTTAGTCCTTGCCGTTGAGCCTCGGGCTCCGGCATGGGCGCAGCAGATTGTCCGTTTTCTGCAAACTGGAGAACTTCCCGATGACCAAGAAGAGATAGAGAAGATAACCAGGCAGTCAAGTATGTACCAGTTCGTGGACAATGAACTGTACAGAAGAAGACTCAATGGTGTCAGGTAGAAGTGCATCTCCAGATAAGATGGACAGAAGCTGTTGGCAGGGATACATGGAGGCATATGTGGCCACCACATTGGCGCAAGGGCACATGCCGGGAAGGCGTTCCGGCAAGGGTTCTTCTGGCCAGAAGCCCTCCAAGATGCAACTGCACAAGTAACCAAGTGTGAAGCGTGCCAGTTCCATGCTAAGCAAATTCATCAACCAGCTCAAGCTCTCCAGATGATCCCTTTGTCCTGGCCCTTCTCGGTCTGGGGGCTCGATATCCTCGGCCCTTTCCCCCGTGCTGTCAGGGGCTTTGAGTACTTGTACGTTGCAATCGACAAGTTCACAAAGTGGCCAGAAGTGGAACCGGTGAGAAAGGTGACAGCACAGTCAGCGGTCAGGTTCTTCAGGTCGATTGTTTGCCGTTTCGGGATCCCTAACAGGATCATCACCGACAACGGCACGCAATTCACTAGTCGCACCTTCATGCAATACGTCCAAGACCTTGGCGCCAAGGTCTGCTTCGCTTCTTTTGCTCACCCGAGGAGCAACGGTCAAGCGGAGAGGGCAAATGCTGAAGTGCTGTGCGGACTCAAGACAAGGACCTTTGACAGGCTGCGCAAGTGCGGAAGAAACTGGATAGAGGAGTTGCCGGCGGCTCTTTGGTCAATCAGAACGAGACCAAATCGAGCCACCGGACAGACACCCTTTGCTCTCGTTTATGGAGCAGAGGCAGTTCTCCCCACGGAACTCGTATACGGATCTCCTCGAGTGCTCGCTTATGATGAGCTCGAGCAAGAGCAACTGCGACAAGATGATGCATTGCTCCTCGAGGAGGAACGTCTCCAGGCTGCTGTACGAGCTGCTCGATACCAGCAAGCCTTGCGCCGCTATCATAGCCGCAAGGTTAAGGCCAGGAGTCTCGAGGAAGGCGACCTTGTTCTTCGGCGTGTTCAGTCAGCCAAGAATTCCAACAAGTTGACGCCGAAGTGGGAAGGCCCTTATCGGGTGAGACAAGTAACAAGGCCCGGCGCTGTCCGCCTTGAGACCGAAGAAGGCTTACCGGTGAGCAACGCCTGGAACATAGAGCATCTTCGCAAGTTTCACCCATAAGGCGCGGTTGCCGTGATCCGCTCCAGCAACCACCTTTTTGTACGAGTCTTGCCGCTGTTGCATGTAATCCTTTGTACAAAGCCGGGCGCAGACCCCGTGCATCAGTAAAGTTTTTGTGTTTTGTACTATTTGCCTTTTCCATGCTTTTCTTCGCTATTTGCATGCATAGATTGGCATCATGGGCAACACACATACCCGGTAAGCATTAGCACGCCGAAAGGCCCTATACTTGTTTTCCCTCCTCTTTTTCTTTCCCTCTTAAGCAGAAGGAATGTTTCTCGCGCACAAGTTTGCCGGGGGGGAAGGAGATGAAGGATAAACCAAGTGTTGTTCAAGAAAGAGAAGCCTTGTCGGGGAAACAGGCAATATATGAAAGCTAAGTTACCAGAATTTGAGCAGTTCAAATTTTTAAATTTTTTGTTATCTTCCTTGAACAACCACACTTTGTATGGAAAACCTGTGCGCGGAGGAACCTACCCGTGGCTGGACGCACCCTTACCTTGTTTTCGAGTACGCTCAACGACTTAAGTGAGCTGCGACAAGTGTCGCGCCCTTACTTCGTTTTCGAGTTCGCTCAGCAAGCTAAGTGCGTTGCGGCTAGCTGCGCCAAGGTTGCTTGCCGATAAGGCCTTTGCCAGCAGGCTGCTCAGAGTCCAGCACTCAGCGCTCGCGGCAAGGGTTCCTTGCCGGCGAGTTCCCTAGAAGCGTAGGGTTAAAAGCATACAAAGTAAAGGACCAAAGCAAGGGAGATAACATTGCACTGATTGCTCAAAATAAGATAATATATTACAAGGGATAACTTGTCGCAATCACTAATAGATTCGTGTCCATGGCACACTTTGCAGCCGCAAAGGAAATAAAAAGAAAGAGGCCTAATCTACGCGGTCGCCTTCACGCCTGGAGATCTTGTTCACCTTGGCGATGATGTGGGCGACCTGCGCCTTCAGGGCCTCCTGATCTGCGTCGGCCGGCAAGCTGCGGAGGACGTTGACGAGATTAATACTAGGATTGCGGTAAACAATCTTGGTCAAGACGCGCTCCAGGGTCCCCGCGCAGAGCTGGCGCGACTCCTCGGCCAGCTGCGCGGGGAGCTTCTGCTGTAGACGTGCGAGCGCCGGCGCGATCCCCCTGAAGAAAAGACTAAGCTTGGCGCTGTGGGGGAGATTTGGATCCAGAGAGTATATGAGGTGTTCCACCCTCAGCGCCATCAGCTCCTTTTCGATGTTGCCAGCAGAAGCCACCAGATCTTCAGTCCATATTTCGACGGTCCAGCGGAAGTTGTTAGATGAAGTGGCGGCGCTCTCCACCAGGCCTCGCTCCTTGCGGAGCTCGTCCTTCAGCTTGATTTCACGGTCCCGGACGGCGTCGAGTGAATCTTTCAACGTAGAGACCTTTAACTCCAGATCAGCAATTGAGTCCTTGGCGGCTTTGAGCTCGTCGCCTTGCTTGGAGAGGCGTACCTGGAGTTCAGAGTTGGTATGGGTGTCTTTCTCGCGCTCTATGTTGAGTGCGGTGACCCTCTCCGTGCTCGCCTTCAGGTACTCCTCCAGCTGCACCACCTTAGCTTCAAGGTCCTTCTTGGCGGTCTCCGCGGTGGCCGCGGCGGCTTTCGCTTCCATCAACTCCCCGCCAAGGGCCTGCTCCCGGGCGGTAAGGTCGTCCTCGTGAGCGTCGAGGTCGACCTTCCGCTGGTTGAGCGCTCCTTCTCGCTGGGACAGCGCTTCACCGACTAGACGCTGCTGCTCCTCGACCTCAGCCTTCTCCAGGAGGAACTCCTGCTGCTCTCCGGCAAGCCTCTCGCGCTCCTCCGCCAAGTCGCGGAGAGCCGCCTGGTTGGCGGCGCGGAGCTCTGCGGCGCGTTTCTCCAAGTCTGCCGCAGCCTTGGCGGTGAGGGCTTCCCGAGACTCAAGTTTCGCCTGCCTGGCCCGGTAAAGGGCCAGGAGCCGGTGAAGCAGTTTCTCCTCCTCGGGCTCATCGCCCCCGCCAGGCGCTTCAACGATCTTCAATCCCGCGGAGGCGAGGACCTCTCCATCAAAGGTCTCTCCCTCCTCGGGGGCTCGCCACGAAGACCCCCACGGCACTTGTATGAAGACGCCATTGGGGGCCTCAAGATAGAAGCCCGACTGCTCCTTGCCGGCGGAGGGGTCGGCGGCCGGCGCAGTGCTCGACGCTCCTGCCGGCTCCGGGCCGGCAGTGTGGCCGCCGTCCCCCTCCCCTGCCGCTGCGTCTGCGGTTGGGGCAGTCTCCTCCGCGGCAGGCTCGTCGGCTCCCGCCATGTCCTCGACGACAGTGGCATTGCCGGCGTCGCCTTGCGCGCCCTCCTCCTCGATGATGACCTCCGTCTCCATCCGCTCCGGGGGAAGAGGATCTAACAGAAGAAGAAGAAAATAAAAGATCAAGCAAATATCCAAAAAGACAAGTCCAAGAAGAAGAAGCTATAAGACTTACCTTCGCGGACTTCGTCGGTGACAGGCTCCCTCGCCGGGGATTCCTCCCTTGGCGGGGGAGCAGTGGCCCCTGATGGCGGACGGCCGCCTGTGCCCTCCCTTGGCGGGGTGGCCACTCTTGTCGGGCTGCCCGCCCTTGGCGGGGAGCCCGTCCTTGGCGGAACACCCTCCCTCGCCGGGGAGTTCGTCCTTGGCGGGGAGGGTGGAATCTGCAGCGCATCGGGAGTAGTCTCCGGGCGCTCCTGCGACTGCGGCTCAACTTCTGCACAATACAAGCAAGACAAACAGAGCAACAAAATGTTAGTATCAAGCAAAGACCTCATGTGCGCCCGACGAGCGGAAAGATCAAGCCCAGACTTACGCTGGGGGCTGCGCTGGGGGCTGCTCCTCGAAGCAGCGCTTGGGTCCGGCAAGTTCGTCGCCGGCGCGTCCCCTGTCGCCGCGATGGGCGAGTCGTCCTCGACCTCGACCACGGGGACCTTGGCCCTCTTCGCCATCCGTTGGGTCAGGATCCTGCAGGCAAATCAAGAAACATGATCAGAATCATCAACGAAAGAATCAAGACAGAATTGAAGAAGCTACAAAATGCAAGTACTTACTCCTGTTCCTCGTCGTCATCGTCGCTCAGGGCGGAGAAGTCGAACTCCACCTGAGGCGCCCCCGCGCGAGGAGCAGGAGGAGAAGGCTCCCTCGGGCGCTTGGCAGTCTCCAGGGCTGGGGGCTGCGAAGACCCAGCCCCCGTTGGCGCCGAGGCCCGGGGAGCAGGCGGAGCAGCTGCTCCACTCTGAGAGGATCCCCCTCCACTTGGCGCTGGCACACGAGGCGCCTCCGCCGCAGCTGTTGCGCGGGGCGCCTCCGTCGCGGCTGATGTGCGGGGCGCCTCCGTCGCTGCCTGGCTCCCCCTGGTGGCTCGCGTCGCCCGGCGAGCAGGCTGTTGTCGGGGCGCCTGCGTCCTCGTCGCTGTAGGCGCCTTGCGGAGGCGCTTCACCGGTGTTCGCTTGGGACTTGCCCGGGGCGGAGAGCTCTCCGAGGACGAGGAGGCGTCGTCGAGCCCCAGAGATCCGCCAGTATCCTCGTCGGCTCCGGCGTCCTCCTCCTCCTCCTCCTCGGTGGGCTCGCTGGGCCCAGCACCCTGCCCCGCGGCCCTGCTCCCTCCAGTGGCTCCGCTCCCTCCGGCACCTCTGCTTCCCCCGGCAACCTCGCCTCTTGCCGCGGCCTCGCTCACAACCCCGGGGATCCCGGCATGCCTTAGAGAAGGGACCCCGGCGAGCTCGTCGGGCGGAAGTTTGAGAAGTCTCCGGATCTCTGCCTCCTCGGCCTGGCACGATGCGTCCTCGGCCTCTGCCTCGTCAACGGTGAACCCGAAGTCTCCTACCGCTGCGGCTGCGGCGGCCTCTTCCACCCGGGTAGCAATGTAAGCTATCTCTCGATCCGTGGTGGCCCGGGTGAGACCCTTGATCTCCTCGGTGTTCTTCGGCACCTCGACCAAGTTATCAAAGAAACTCATAATGGCATACGGCGTGGGCACTATCCATGTTGGGTCGACGCCATGAGAGTCACACGCGGGCATCATCGCCCGCAAGGCATCCCGGGCGGTGCTGTTGCATAGCGGCACCACTCCCCGGGGAGGTCTAAACCACTCCGGATGGGCCGGGTCGTGCTTAAAAAGCTCCCGGACCATCCCCTTCAGCTCCAACGACGTGAAGTTGAAGTTCAATCCTGGGCGCAGCCTCATAATATCCGCCGCATTGCTGAACTCCCATGCTGGCCTTTTCCTCTCCTGTAAAGGGGCAATGCGGCGGCGGAGGAAATCTGCCCCTACCTCTCCGATGGTCAACTTGGTGTCACACCCCAAAAATATTCCTTTGGAGTTTTGAGAACTTTTGCAAAACTTTAACTAAGTTTTAAAATTTTGGTTGGAGGGTTCTGTTTTGAAGGGTGGACTTATTTGATTATTTTGGAAGTCTTAAAAACTTTTCTTTCTAAAGAATCTTTGGCTTTGGTTAATTATTTTCAAAAGCAAAAA
>LR738713.1:505951187-505986167 GCA_902687465.1 Secale cereale
AAAAAAAAAAAAAAAAAAAAAAATCTTTTTCCACCTCTTCTAGCACCATAAAAATTCCCAAATATTTTTTTTTGCCACTCCAAGTTTTACCTCTCAAGTCATGCACACCTTCTGTGATATTTTTCAACTCCTCCCCACTCCACAAAAATATTCTTTCTATATATATTTTAAATTCCAAAAAGGGAATTTGAATTAATCATAGTTTCTTGACATTTACAAAGGAACTATATTTTCTATGACTCTTCTGCCTCCACCAAAATTATCCCGACATATATATGGTACCCTCAACCCATTTCTCCAAAAAACATTTGGTCCCACAGTTCAAAATTTTCAAATCAAATTCAATTCAAATTTGGTCCAGAAATCATGTTTTTGCCCCAAACCATTTCCAAACTTCACCAAAATTCTTGGCCTTCTGGCAAACTCATTTTTGAGTAACCACACACCACCACACAAAACCCCATGATCAAACTAGTTGCCTAAACCCTCAAAGCATTTCATCAAACAGGTTGCTGGCACTGTTCATAACTGAACTAAAATTCAGTTAACTGAATTTACTTCGGCCGACAGAGACAGGGATGCCGTGCATCCATCGTCTTCCCCTCCCGCACGGCGATGTTGCTTGTGTCCAGTGCCGTAGCACTCCCTGGCCCAGCGCCCAGCCACTCCACGCCGGCGAGGTGGCACCGGGCCGGTGCAGCCTCCCCAAGCGCGTCCACGGCGGGGCCGAGCGGACACGCCACGGCCATAGGCCGCCATTCACTGCCCAGCAGCGCCCCTACCTACTTCCTCGCACACGCGTCACTCCCTCGCTCACCTCCGCACAAAGGACACACCGGCCACGCCGCACGGGGCCCGTCTGACAGTCGCCGGAGCCGGCCGCTCCGCCGCGTCCGTGCGGACAGCACATCGCCAACGTGTCGCGCAGGCGCAAGCCCGACCACGCGGAGGCTTCGGACGAACGCCACGGGCCTCTAGATTGCCCGACACCCAGACGACCGGCCAAAACCAACCCCGGCGACCTCATTAACTCCGGCGAGCTCCACCCGCTTCGGCCATCTCCGACTCGCCTATATAAAGGGTTCCCGAGCCCCTCTAGCGCCAGCACTCGCATCCACCACCTCTCACACTTCCTCCTGACCACCCACCAGGCCCCGAGGGGGTCGTCTTCTTCCTCTCCGGCCACCGCTCCGCCGCCTCTGTCCTCGAACCGAACCGAGCACATACACCACCAGAGCAGCCCAAACTTCGTCGATCCTCTCCTTTTCCACCACCTTGCCGAATCCCTAAGTCAATTTACCTCCCCGAGCCCTCTCCGACGAGCCACCACCTCACCAGAATCATCGTCCGCCGGCGACGAGCTCACCGCCGTTCAGGTGACCGCCGGTGGCCACCTCCACCACCCCTGGATGCGGAAGTCCCCGCTGGTCATGTTGCGACCAGCGCCGGACCCTGAGACCCCGGCGATCGTCGCCGGCGATCGCCGCCGCCTCTCTGTACTCGCGCGCGAGCGCGTTTGAATTTAAACCTGACGGGTGGCCCCCACCCGTCAGCTCTCTCTCTCTGTTCTGTTTTAAGTGGAAGCGCACTCTGCGCTTTACGCCTTCTGCACAGGAAGACGTACTCGTACCCGAAACGTTTTCTTTTAAAATAACTCTGGGACTTCTGTTTTACAGAAAAACCCCTGGTTTTGAAAAGCTAATAACTTTTAAAATATAAACCCAAATGAGTTGATTCTTTTTGCTAAAATTTTCTTTTCTGCTCTAGTTTATTTTAAGATTTATTTGAAAATATTTTGAGAACTTTTTCTGTTCTGTGTTGGTTTTCTTATTCGAATTCAAATTTGAATTTTTCAGAGAAAGAAGAGGGAACTTTTGCTGGATTTTCAGAAGGGTTTTCTCCTGATTACTTTGGACAAGGCAAGCATTATTGAACTTGAGATATGATGTTGCTTCCTTGCTTGGTTACATAGTATGATAGTGCATCACATACGTTGCATGTTATATCACATGTGCATGCATGGTCATGTCATGTTTGTTTTACCTTGGCTTGCATGTCACACTAGCTTGTCTGGCATACAAGTGGTTACGTGAGGGCAGAGATGTTGCTGCTGGTTGGGACATGCTAGTAGGCATGGTCCTTTGTTGACACAGTGGTGTCATGTGATACTGATAAAAGAACACGGATGATATTTTAACAGTACCTCCTGAGTCTGCCTAGATCGAGTCTTGCTCTTACACCTAGCTGTATACCGTGCTGCCACGGGTCCTTCCGAAAGGAGGGTACGGCCTAGTAAGTTGTTAACCCCGGGACGGGTGCACGCCACCCAGATAACTGCGATGAAGGTTGTAGCCTGTCATCGGGTCAGGGGCATGGGTGTTACCGGTTGTAGCCGAGAGGGGGGCACCCCTTGTAATCCGCGCGTTTAATAGTGATCCCATGCTTTTCGGAGGTTGTAGCCTCCCTGACTTAAGGTTTCTGGAGTGATGCTGTGGGTGAGTCCAAGCACTCGGTGGGTGTGTATGCGTCAGGAGTGTTTTCAACCCAAAGTCCGTATTAGGTTTTAGTCAGTGCACGGTGCTGTCTAGATCCTATACTTGTGGGTAAAGGGTACACCCTCTGCAGAGTTATATCTATTCGAATAGCCGCGTCCACGGTCAAGGACTTAGTTGGGTGGGTCAAGTATCGGTCCCGGTGTCAGTCTCTGGAGGAAAATAATATACTTGAGTATGTTATGTTTGCATGATGCTTTCGACATAGTCAGAATTATCATGAATTTATTTATGATGAATATTATATTTATGGACTAACCCGATAATTTTGTTGTTACCTTCAAGAGTGTCTCAGGGGCTGGCTAGACTACCCCGGACACTCGCTTTTATTTTAAAGACCTTTTGAGGCGTCCCTCGAGTGTCAGGCGGTTTATCACGCCACTACTCTTGTGGATACCCAACTGGCATTTCTTTTAAAGTCCTTTTGTGGCGTCCCTCGAGTGTCAGGCGGTTTATCACGCCACTACTCTTGTGGATACCCAACTGGCATTTCTCTTAAAGTCCTTTTTGAGGCGTCCCTCGAGTGTCAGGCGGTTTATCACGCCACTACTCTTGTGGATACCCAACTGGCATTTCTCTTAAAGTCCTTTTGAGGCGTCCCTCGAGTGTCAGGCGGTTTATCACGCCACTACTCTTGTGGACACCCGACTGGCATTTCTCTTTAAGTCCTACCGTGATGTCACTTGACATCCGACCGGCATTTCTTTTATCTTCTTATATTATTAATAATATCGTGTACTAACCATATTCCACCATGCCAAGTCTTGTCAATTGTTGCATACATGTAGTTTATTTATCATGGCATGTGCTTTCAGTATACCTCATAGTCATAATGTTTGCGAGTACATTCAAAGTACTCACTGGCTTGTCCCTGGCTATTTACTTGGCCAGACTTGGAGGAGGACGAGCCCGTGGAGGAGAATTGCGCTAGCGAGGCCGACGCTTAGAAGGTTCCCAGTCAGCACGCCTGTGTTTTGAGTCTATCACTTGTATCATCCGTCAAGCTTCCGCCACACCAATAAAATAGTCAAGCCTCACACTGACGCTTGACTCTATGTTAGTCTTTCAGCGTTGAGTTCCACCACCCACTGTCATATTCCGCCACCCTAGTGTGTTGGGTTGTTGTAATAAATTATTGAGTCACCCTGACTCAACCCTGTGTAATATTATTGTACTGGTTATCTATATCAAGGTTGTCCACTGGTTGTGCTTGGGAGCCAGTGTGACCTAAGGCTATTCTGTGATTTATTTCTCAGAAATGAGCCCGACAGACCTTGGTACCAGAGCCAGGCTGACTGTAGGAGCCCTAGGCACGATCGTTAGACATCGAGTCAATGCTGACATTTTTTTTTCCCAGCATGCATCTCATGCATCGTAGCAAATTTTCTGTAGTCATCATACACTTATGACATGACTACTTGGATTTTTGTCTACTGTTGTAGATGGCTGGTGGCAGCTGCCCGTCGCAGGTTTTCGCCAACGAGCCTGCGGGATTTTCCCGTCTCCTCGCGAGCATCGCGAAAGACGCGCTGGGGTCCCTTGGGCGTCCGGAGTACGTCATCTACCCGGACAAGATCTCAGAGACCCTGACTATGTACCAGGCTTCGGTATATATTCGGGGTGGTGCGTCTGTGTCTTTCCGAAACTACCGCTTCATGGGGAGAGCCATGCCCACTGAGAGGCATGCTATCCAGATGGCCGCACGCGAGGCTATCGCACGTCTCAGGGATATCCTGCCCGTCATGCAGGACCGTCCCTATTACTACATGCCTTGCCACGTTCCATACACCAGCCACTATGCTTTTTCCTGCACCATAGGGGAAAAGGACACGGCTATTGAGCCACTTGTCCAGTATATCATGGCCTTGGAGTCAGCCTTCACCTCCATGGTGGATGACTACCTCACTGCGCGGATGGACTTGTCTCGTGCAAGAATCATTCGCAGGAGCGAGTACCGCTCTCCTTCGCCTCGTGCCCCACGCACCTCCACTACACCAAATATTCCTCTGGCTAATCCTGCGACTCAGCGCTCGACCCCGACTGGCGATGCTAGCCGTCCGGCTGCACCCATTCCTACCAGAGCTTTTCCACTGACCAGCACGGTGCCACCTCCAGCAGGCACGGCATCAACGACTACACGACTAGAGGCGATCCTCGAGGAGGAAGAGGAGGAGGGCGATATCACATCATGGGTGCCTTGCCTGAGTCTCACTCTCAGCAGGACCTAGGATGAGCTGTGTGAACGAACACAGTCTTCTTCGCCAAACGACCACTTGAGAACACGGATGTAATATATTTATTTCCTGTTCCGCCTAGCCTTTGTAAAATAGCTATGACCGCTGGCCGATGAGAGCACGGAGAGTGCGCTAGTAGAATAAAATGATCTTGTATGATACAGTTTCCGCTTGTACCCTGTATAATTATATCCTGTATAATTAAATCCTGCTTGTATAATTAAAATCACTTGTGTAATATAACTGTTTGCCTTGCCTTACCTTGTCCGGGGGAAAAATTCATTTGGAAACTTATTTCTGCCTTTTGATTATTTTCTTTGGTGTTATGCAAATACCCCAGAAAGAAATGCATCGTCCCTGGACCCGTTCTATGCCAACTCCAGATGAGAACAACGCTGGACAGATGGAAAATAATTTTACTCAAGGGCAGACGAGTCAGCAAAGCAGTGATTCAGCATTTTCGCAAGTGTGTCGCTTATTTGAGCAGAGTCAGCAACAACATCAGGAGATGATGCAGCATTTGATTAACATGGGAAATCACCATGGACAACAGCAACCCAGGTCCAAACTATCTGAGTTGCAAAAGACCCGCCCAACGGTCTTTACGCACACTGACAAGCCACTAGAGGCAGACGACTGGCTTCGAGACATGGAAAGAAAATTGGACATTGCCCAGTGTACGGACCAGGAAAAGGTGTTGTACACACCACATTATTTTTCTGGAATGGCTGCGTCGTGGTGGGAAAACTTATGTCACACCCACCCTGACGGAGCAAATATGACATGGGCACAACTCAAGGAGCATTTCCGAGGAGCGCATATCCCAAATAGCATTATGAAATTAAAGAAGAGGGAATTTGAGGATCTCAAACAGCGGGGCTCCACAGTGTCCCAATATCTGGATCAGTTTACTCAGTTGGCCAGATACGCCAACGACGAATATATGACAGAAAACAAAAAGATGGAAAAATTTCTCGACGGACTTGTTTCATCCCTAAAGTGCCAGCTGATGGTTCATACTTTTCCAGACTTTAAGACACTTGTGGACAAGGCTATTATTCTGGAAAATGAACACCGCAATATGGATGAGGCTCGCAAGCGTCGCATGAACCAGTCAGGACAGGTACGCAACAACAGGCCCAGGAATGATATTCAAAAGCCAGTAGTAACCCGACCAACAAATACAGCTCCACCCCAGAACCGCAGTGCATTCCACAATAGGACTAAGGATACAAATTTTCATTCTGGAGTTACCTGTTACTCCTGTGGAGGAGAGGGGCATTACGCTAAACAGTGCCCGAAACAAGGAAACAACCCTCCCAAAGCCAACAACAACACCAATGGCCGCGGTGCGACCAACGCTCCGCGACGCAATAATTTCAACCCCAATAACAACCACAAGCCAGGACATATCAACCACGTGAATTTTGAGGAAGCTCAGAACGCACCGGATATCGTGTTTGGTACGTTCCCCGCCAACTCAGTAAATGCTACAGTTTTATTTGATTCCGGAGCTTCCCACTCTTGCATTTCTAAAAGATTTGCCTCGAAGAATCAGTTTCCCTTTTTGCCTTTGCAAAATTCCATGGTTATTCAGTCCCCGGGATCGAAGCAAAATACTCAATGGTACTGCAAGGATGTGAACATCGAAATTGAAGGAATGGGATTCCTAGCCAATCTCATCATATTGGACGCAGTTGATTTGGACATTATTCTGGGAATGGATTGGTTAACCACAAACAAAGGTTTTATAGACTGCTATAACCGCACGGTAACTCTTACCAATTGCCAAGGGAAGACCATAAAAGTGGGTACAAGGAAGATTACCACATTCCAAGGGAAATTAAATCAAGTGGATACGGTGGAATTAAATACGGTTCCTGTAGTCTGTGAATATCCTGATGTATTTCCTGAAGAGTTACCAGGAATGCCACCGGACCGCGAAATTGAGTTCGTTATTGAACTAGCGCCCGGAACAACCCCCATATACAAGAAACCGTACCGTATGGCCCCATCAGAGTTGGCAGAATTAAAGAAGCAAATTAAGGAGTTAATGGAAAAAGGTTTCGTACGACCCAGCTCGTCACCATGGGGGTCGCCAGTCCTATTCGCCAAAAAGAGGGATGGTACCCTGCGGCTATGTATTGATTACAGGGCACTTAATATGGTCACTATCAAGAATAAATATCCACCGCCTAGAATCAACGACTTGTTTGAGCAGCTAGCTGAAGCTAAAGTCTTCTCAAAGATAGACCTAAGGTCAGGTTATCATCAGCTAAAAATTCGGACGACGGACATACCTAAGACGGCGTTTACCACAAGATATGGATTATATGAGTTCACAGTAATGCCGTTCGGTTTGACCAATGCCCCTGCATATTTTGTGCATCTCATGAACAAGGTTTTCATGAAATATTTGGATAAATTTGTGGTGGTATTTATCGATGACATACTTATTTACTCTAAGACGCCCGAAGAACATGAGCAGCATCTACGGATGGTACTGGAAGAATTAAGAAAACACCAGCTATATGCCAAATTCAGCAAATGTGAATTTTGGTTGAGGGAAGTTGGTTTCCTTGGGCACATACTGACCCAAGATGGAATCGCTGTGGACCCGGGAAAAGTAAAAGATGTGTTGGGATGGAAGCAACCCACAAACGTAACGGAGGTCAGAAGTTTTCTTGGTCTAGCAGGCTATTATCGAAGATTTATTGAAGGATTTTCCACTATAGCCAGACCCATGGCCCAGTTACTCAAGAAAGATAAGAAGTTTGAATGGACTGAAGCTTGTGAAAAGAGTTTTCAGGAGTTGAAAAGGAGGTTAACAACGTCACCAGTTCTAGTTGTACCCGATGTACACAAAAATTTTGATATATACTGTGACGCATCCGGGAAAGGCCTTGGGTGTGTGTTAATGCAAGAAGGAAAAGTAGTAGCTTACACATTAAGACAGCTACGGAGACATGAAGAAAATTACCCCGTTCACGATCTGGAACTTGCTGCAGTAATACACGCACTCAAAGAGTGGCGACACTATCTTCTAGGGAACCGATGTGAAATATACACGGACCACAAAAGTCTTAAGTATATTTTCACGCAGCCGGAATTAAATTTGAGACAACGACGTTGGCTTGAATTAATTAAGGATTATGACGTAGGAATTCACTATCACCCTGGTAAAGCCAATGTTGTGGCAGATGCCCTCAGCAGGAATCCATACGCCGGAAATGGCAGCGTACAGCTCTCGCAACACGTGCTCAGCCAGGAATTTGCCAAGCTCAACATGGCCCTAGTCACGGAGGGGACCATCTCCCAGTTGGAGATAAAACCAACCTTAGAAGACCAGATCAGAAACGCCCAGAAGGGGCATCCGAGTATTGAAGGAATTAGGAAAAAGATGAAACTGGGCAGGGCGCCCGAATTTACTGAAGACGACCAAGGAATTATTTGGTTTGGACAGAGACTATGCGTACCAAACATTGAGATTTTAAAGCAGCAAATAATGGCAGAGGCACACACCGCTCCATATTCTATTCACCCCGGTGGGACAAAAATGTATAAGGATATACATGAGAGATTCTGGTGGCACGGAATGAAAAGGGATATAGCCATATATGTGGCATGTTGTGATACCTGCCAACGAGTGAAGGCGGAACACCAGAGACCAGCAGGGTTGTTGCAACCAATTAAGGTGCCTGAATGGAAATGGGATAGGATTGGAATGGATTTTGTGGTTGGTTTGCCAAGGTCACGCCACGGAAATGATGCTATCTGGGTAATAATTGATTCACTAACCAAGGTAGCACATTTCATTCCGGTAAAAACCACCTACTCAACACAGAGGCTAGCCAGGCTGTATCTATCCAGGATTGTTTGTCTACACGGAGTACCCAAAATAATTGTCTCCGACAGAGGCACCCAATTTGTCTCTAGATTTTGGGAACATTTACAGCAAGCCTTAGGCACGCAACTGGCTTTCAGCACAGCATACCACCCGCAGACCGGAGGACAGACAGAGCGGGTAAATCAAATATTAGAGGATATGTTGAGAGCATGTGTGCTTACCTACGGAGTCAGTTGGGAGGATAGTTTGCCTTATGCAGAATTCTCCTACAACAACAGTTATCAAGCAAGCCTAAAAATGGCACCGTTCGAAGCATTATACGGACGACGGTGCCGAACCCCATTAAATTGGTCTGAGACCGGAGACAGCCGAATCTTTGGACCAGATATGCTAATAGAGGCAGAAACCAAAGTAAAACTTATTCAGGACCGACTAAAGGCAGCTCAAAGCCGACAGAAGAGTTATTATGATCAAAAACACCGCCAGATCCACTTTGAGCCAAATGACTACGTATATCTTAGAGTATCTCCAACAAGGGGGCTACAGAGATTTAAGGTCAAGGGAAAATTAGCACCAAGATTTATCGGACCATTCAAAATAACCGCCAGACGGGGCAGGGTTGCTTATCAACTGGAATTACCCGCAGAATTATCAGATGTTCACGATGTGTTCCATGTGTCTCAACTGAGGAAGTGTATTAGCAACCCGGAAAAACAAGTGCAGCACCAGGAATTAGACCTTCAACCCGATCTTACCTATCGGGAGCGTCCTATAAAAATTTTGGAGAAGTCTGAACGGAGAACCCGGCAAAACGTAATAAAATTTTGCAAAGTCCAATGGAGCAATCACACCGAGGAAGAGGCAACCTGGGAAAGAGAAGATCATTTAAGGACTGAGTATCCGTACCTGTTTGAGGAACTGCTGGAATCTCGGGGACGAGATTTTTCTTAAGGGGGTAGGTGCTGTCACACCCCAAAAATATTCCTTTGGAGTTTTGAGAACTTTTGCAAAACTTTAACTAAGTTTTAAAATTTTGGTTGGAGGGTTCTGTTTTGAAGGGTGGACTTATTTGATTATTTTGGAAGTCTTAAAAACTTTTCTTTCTAAAGAATCTTTGGCTTTGGTTAATTATTTTCAAAAGCAAAAAAAAAAAAAAAAAAAAAATCTTTTTCCACCTCTTCTAGCACCATAAAAATTCCCAAATATTTTTTTTGCCACTCCAAGTTTTACCTCTCAAGTCATGCACACCTTCTGTGATATTTTTCAACTCCTCCCCACTCCACAAAAATATTCTTTCTATATATATTTTAAATTCCAAAAAAGGGAATTTGAATTAATCATAGTTTCTTGACATTTACAAAGGAACTATATTTTCTATGACTCTTCTGCCTCCACCAAAATTATCCCTACATATATATGGTACCCTCAACCCATTTCTCCAAAAAACATTTGGTCCCACAGTTCAAAATTTTCAAATCAAATTCAATTCAAATTTGGTCCAGAAATCATGTTTTTGCCCCAAACCATTTCTAAACTTCACCAAAATTCTTGGCCTCCTGGCAAACTCATTTTTGAGTAGCTACACACCACCACACAAAA
Organism: Secale cereale; assembly: GCA_902687465.1. NCBI lineage: Eukaryota > Viridiplantae > Streptophyta > Magnoliopsida > Poales > Poaceae > Secale > Secale cereale. The sequence continues at coordinate 505,961,420 of LR738713.1, forward strand.
CCCCATGATCAAACTAGTTGCCTAAACCCTCAAAGCATTTCATCAAACAGGTTGCTGGCACTGTTCATAACTGAACTAAAATTCAGTTAACTGAATTTACTTCGGCCGACAGAGACAGGGATGCCGTGCATCCATCGTCTTCCCCTCCCGCACGGCGATGTTGCTTGTGTCCAGTGCCGTAGCACTCCCTGGCCCAGCGCCCAGCCACTCCACGCCGGCGAGGTGGCACCGGGCCGGTGCAGCCTCCCCAAGCGCGTCCACGGCGGGGCCGAGCGGACACGCCACGGCCATAGGCCGCCATTCACTGCCCAGCAGCGCCCCTACCTACTTCCTCGCACACGCGTCACTCCCTCGCTCACCTCCGCACAAAGGACACACCGGCCACGCCGCACGGGGCCCGTCTGACAGTCGCCGGAGCCGGCCGCTCCGCCGCGTCCGTGCGGACAGCACATAGCCAACGTGTCGCGCAGGCGCAAGCCCGACCACGCGGAGGCTTCGGACGAACGCCACGGGCCTCTAGATTGCCCCGACACCCAGACGACCGGCCAGAACCAACCCCGGCGACCTCATTAACTCCGGCGAGCTCCACCCGCTTCGGCCATCTCCGACTCGCCTATATAAAGGGTTCCCGAGCCCCTCTAGCGCCAGCACTCGCATCCACCACCTCTCACACTTCCTCCTGACCACCCACCAGGCCCCGAGGGGGTCGTCTTCTTCCTCTCCGGCCACCGCTCCGCCGCCTCTGTCCTCGAACCGAACCGAGCACATACACCACCAGAGCAGCCCAAACTTCGTCGATCCTCTCCTTTTCCACCACCTTGCCGAATCCCTAAGTCAATTTACCTCCCCGAGCCCTCTCCGACGAGCCACCACCTCACCCGAATCACCGTCCGCCGGCGACGAGCTCACCGCCGTTCAGGTGACCGCCGGTGGCCACCTCCACCACCCCTGGATGCGGAAGTCCACGCTGATCATTTTGCGACCAGCGCCGGGCCCTGAGACCCCGGCGATCGTCGCCGGCGATCGCCGCCGCCTCTCTGTACTCGCGCGCGAGCGCGTTTGAATTTAAACCTGACGGGTGGCCCCCACCCGTCAGCTCTCTCTCTCTCTGTTCTGTTTTAAGTGGAAGCGCACTCTGCGCTTTACGCCTTCTGCACAGGAAGACGTACTCGTACCCGAAACGTTTTCTTTTAAAATAACTCTGGGACTTCTGTTTTACAGAAAAACCCCTGGTTTTGAAAAGCTAATAACTTTTAAAATATAAACCCAAATGAGTTGATTCTTTTTGCTAAAATTTTCTTTTCTGCTCTAGTTTATTTTAAGATTTATTTAAAAATATTTTGAGAACTTTTTCTGTTCTGTGTTGGTTTTCTTATTCGAATTCAAATTTGAATTTTTCAGAGAAAGAAGAGGGAACTTTTGCTGGATTTCCAGAAGGGTTTTCTCCTGATTACTTTGGACAAGGCAAGCATTATTGAACTTGAGATATGATGTTGCTTCCTTGCTTGGTTACATAGTATGATAGTGCATCACATACGTAGCATGTTATATCACATGTGCATGCATGGTCATGTCATGTTTGTTTTACCTTGGCTTGCATGTCACACTAGCTTGTCTGGCATACAAGTGGTTACGTGAGGGCAGAGATGTTGCTGCTGGTTGGGACATGCTAGTGGGCATGGTCCTTTGTTGACACAGTGGTGTCATGTGATACTGATAAAAGAACACTGATGATATTTTAACAGTACCTCCTGAGTCTGCCTAGATCGAGTCTTGCTCTTACACCTAGCTGTATACCGTGCTGCCACGGGTCCTTCCGAAAGGAGGGTACGGCCTAGTAAGTTGTTAACCCCTGGACGGGTGCACGCCACCCAGATAACTGCGATGAAGGTTGTAGCCTGTCATCGGGTCAGGGGCATGGGTGTTACCGGTTGTAGCCGAGAGGGGGGCACCCCTTGTAATCCGCGCGTTTAATAGTGATCCCATGCTTTTCGGAGGTTGTAGCCTCCCTGACTTAAGGTTTCTGGAGTGATGCTGTGGGTGAGTCCAAGCATTCGGTGGGCGGGTATGCGTCAGGAGTGTTTTCAACCCAAAGTCCGTATTAGGTTTTAGTCAGTGCACGGTGCTGTCTAGATCCTATACTTGTGGGTAAAGGGTACACCCTCTGCAGAGTTATATCTATTCGAATAGCCGCGTCCACGGTCAAGGACTTAGTTGGGTGGGTCAAGTATCGGTCCCGGTGTCTGTCTCTGGAGGAAAATAATATACTTGAGTATGTTATGTTTGCATGATGTTTTCGACATAGTCAGAATTATCATGAGTTTATTTATGTTGAATATTATATTTATGGACTAACCCGATAATTTTGTTGTTACCTTCAAGAGTGTCTTAGGGGCTGGCTAGACTACCCCGGACACTCGCTTTTATTTTAAAGACCTTTTGTGGCGTCCCTCGAGTGTCAGGCGGTTTATCACGCCACTACTCTTGTGGATACCCAACTGGCATTTCTTTTAAAGTCCTTTTGTGGCGTCCCTCGAGTGTCAGGCGGTTTATCACGCCACTACTCTTGTGGATACCCAACTGGCATTTCTCTTAAAGTCCTTTTTGAGGCGTCCCTCGAGTGTCAGGCGGTTTATCACGCCACTACTCTTGTGGATACCCAACTGGCATTTCTCTTAAAGTCCTTTTGAGGCGTCCCTCGAGTGTCAGGCGGTTTATCACGCCACTACTCTTGTGGACACCCGACTGGCATTTCTCTTTAAGTCCTACCGTGATGTCACTTGACATCCGACCGGCATTTCTTTTATCTTCTTATATTATTAATAATATCGTGTACTAACCATATTCCACCATGCCAAGTCTTGTCAATTGTTGCATACATGTAGTTTATTTATCATGGCATGTGCTTTCAGTATACCTCATAGTCATAATGTTTGCGAGTACATTCAAAGTACTCACTGGCTTGTCCCTGGCTATTTACTTGGCCAGACTTGGAGGAGGACGAGCCCGTGGAGGAGAATTGCGCTAGCGAGGCCGACGCTTAGAAGGTTCCCAGTCAGCACGCCTGTGTTTTGAGTCTATCACTTGTATCATCCGTCAAGCTTCCGCCACACCAATAAAATAGTCAAGCCTCACACTGACGCTTGACTCTATGCTAGTCTTTCAGCGTTGAGTTCCACCACCCACTGTCATATTCCGCCACCCTAGTGTGTTGAGTTGTTGTAATAAATTATTGAGTCACCCTGACTCAACCCTGTGTAATATTAATGTACTGGTTATCTATATCAAGGTTGTCCACTGGTTGTGCTTGGGAGCCAGTGTGACTTAAGGCTATTCTGTGATTTATTTCTCAGAAATGAGCCTGACAATTGAGGTGATAGGACTTCTAGTTTTTACGATCTGGAGGATTTTACATACGTGCACACACAGGATCACGTGCGTGGAAAATTCTAAGCCCAAAAAGGGTCGTCTTGGCCCTCAAAAATGGCCTGCAGGATTGGAAAAAATTAAAGTTATCGCAATTACAGCTCAAATTTTGATGAGCCGGCATATCACTTTGGTGTTCAGGTCCTGGGCGCCCCACCCATGTATGGATACAATAGGGTGTTAGGCCAACTCTCGCGAAGAAACGGTGATCAAAGAAAATACAAAAATCAACCTAGAGTCCGAATTGATCGAGACTCTCAAAGCAAGTGAGAACAAGCTCCGATTTCGTCATTTTCATAGGCGTTGGAAAGCTATTGTGGAATTGAGGTGATAGGACTTCTAGTTTTTACGATCTGGAGGATTTTACATACGTGCTCACACAGGATCACGTGCGCGGAAAATTTTGAGCCCAAAAAGGGTCGTCTTGGCCCTCAAAAATGGCCTGCAGGATTGGAAAAAATGAAAGTTATCGCAATTACAGCTCAAATTTTGATGAGCCGGCATATCACTTTGGTGTTCAGGTCCTTGGCGCCCCACCCATGTATGGATACAATAGGGTGTTAGGCCAACTCTCGCGAAGAAACGGTGATCAAAGAAAATACAAAAATCAACCTAGAGTCCGAATTGATCGAGACACTACAACAGGAACCCCCCTTTAGCAACGCATCGAAGCGTTGTGGAATGTCCATATAAGCGTTGTTGAGGTCTACACCAACGGATGTATATGTGTTGCCGTTGGTGGCGTTGCAAGGGTCTACGACAACACATATAATTGCATTGGTAATTGCCCCGAGAAAGCGTTGCAAGACAGCAACGCATATAGTTACAACACAACAACACTTCATATGCGTTGGTGATTACCCCCACCTGAGTTCAAACGGACATAGCTATATTAGTGCAAGTGTTGGTGCATAGCATGAGCAATTAGTATTTTATACATTACCAACAACAATTATTGGGTCAATATCGATGGTGCGCATGATCAGCAGATCATAAATAGAAAGATCTCATATATTAAATCGACTCAGGTTGCATTACATGGGGAAAAAAATCCAAAAATGAACAGGTAATTTTCTATACATTGACCATCAAAACAATACATTGACCATGAAAATGTCATTCTAAAACAACAACATAAAACTATCGACTACAAGTTCCCATTCCCCGCCTTGCAATCAACTTAGCCATGCATCCTCTGCTTGTCTTGGCAATCTACGTCAACAAAAAAAACAAGTAACATACCATATTAGAGAAAGAAAAAAGTTGGTCAATAAAGCAATATTTAACAGCGGGGAATGATATACAAAGGTTGAAAGCCATGCTGTAACTAATCTAGCTGCATGACAATTACCTTTGACCTTTTTGAGTGATCGTATTAATTGATCATATCTTTCTAATATAGCATCAACACACATTGCCCACAATTAATTTAGAAAGTTAACAAGCTCAATCTTATATTATAGGTCAGTTGCATTACATACAAGTAGCAGAGGCTGTAGTTGGCTTGACATCTAGTCTTTCAAATTGCAGATTATGGTAAGTTTGACTTACTAAAGAAGAATAGCTTTACCAATAATTTATATTATCATTTTGGCAGTTTATCAGTTTTTATGGTTTTGTCCTCAATACACAGGGACGGATTAAGGGGGGGACGAGACCCCCCCCCCATCGATCGTGTCGTCACTTGATGGCATTCTGTTAGTCGCTAATTTTTTTGATTCCGTAGTTGTACGTAACGTGCTTTGCCCCCCCTATGGGCTTCGGCCTTTGCCATTAACGTGAAGCATCCACGTCTCAGCCCATGTACAGCCCAATGTATTTGCTAAATGCACAAAATGATGGAAAATGCCAGCGGTCAGCCCATCATGGAGGACACCCAGCCACGACTTGGAAGTTGGACTACGCACGCAGTCTCGCACACATATCGCGCTAACCTCTTCGTTCCATTGTCTCAAAAAAAACCTCTTCATTCCAAGCCGCTCCTGTGATCAGATCTCTCCATCGCCCCTCCAATCTCCATCCAGATGGGGCGAAGGGAAGGAGAAACTGGGACAGGCAGGCACCGATCCACGAACATGTTAGCCGCCTTGCCGGCAGACCGGACACAGCGAAGAGCTGCAAGCCTAGGGCAGTTCCGGGATGTGAAACTGGCACCGAATCGAGAAGATTGCAACCAAAAACCGATCGCCGCCGCGATGTGTCGCTGTAAGCCTATGCCCTGCGACTCTGCGACGGTGGGCCGGTTAGTCTTCTTTGCTGATGTGTATTGTTAACCTTTTTTCTATAATACATTTCACAAAGTTTCTGCGTTTAGATGGAATTAGCTTATGTGCGTAGCAATTTGGTTTTATCATCGGAAGGACTGAAGCACTGATCGATGATATACTTTTGAATTAGTGAATAGGGAAATAAATTATCCATTCTACAACAGAACTAGTTTTACAACCTAAATCTGGTTGTATGATTGTAAGTTTCTATGGCAGTCAACTAGCAGCTGTCAAAAACTAGCACCAATTCTAGTCCAACAAATGAGCACACTTGATCTAGGTCACGGTAAAGCAAATGAGTTAAAGGTTGAAGATGCAAGGCAAAGGCTTAGGATAACCACATGGTATGGTATGTCTGTTTTTCTGCTTTTTGTCTTCCGCTCCCCCTATGTCTAAATCCTGGCTTCGTCCCTGTCAATACACTAAATACTTTACGCAGTCACTGTTATTAAATGATTTAGAACATTTCTATCATAGTAAGTGCAGAACAATATAATTTGCCTTTGTGGAACCATGTACTGGACCCCGATTTGTTATACCAGTAAACAAGCAAGTCATTTGAAACATTTATGTTATGTATATTAAGGAAAACATGTGTATAGTCTGTTATATACTGGAATCTGAGTCCAGTAGACAGTAAGCTTCTTCCAACATTGATCATTGGTATAGGAACCAAAAATATGAATTACATGTAAGCATCTTTTTTTCTTAACCAGCTGAAGTGCATTGCCAGGTGATATACTTAATTTAACTTCAGTATCTTCAAGTTCAATTCATGTGTTACTTTTGTAGTGGGGACAATAGTAATCGCAATCATCTTTCACATTCAGCAAACCAGAAGAAAACATGTCAATGTACTAGAGGGTGAGAGAAACTTATCTATATGATGGTCGGCGTCTTTGATGCAGCTTCAGGTGGGCGACAATTGGCAGATGGCTGGTCAAAAAATTCAAATAAGTACAGAAAATTCGAGAAATCAGATGTATTTTAAGTTGAAAATAAAAGAATTGCATGGAAAAAGTTGAGAGATGTGAAATTAGCTGCCATCAGATAAATTTTCAAAACTGAAGTAAAGCACATATGTATAAGAAAAGAAAACGCCTATCTTAATTAATTGCCCACCTGTCCCCCAAAGTTGAAAATGACCACCTTAACATAGTCTGCAAACTTCAATCCCTAGTTCCTTTCGCACCTGATATATGAAAAGTATAAAGGCACATTAACGAAATCAGAGAAAGCAGGCACTGTAGAAGATAAAACAATCAATTTATTCATGAGAAGTGCAAGTGAATATTTAGATCTTCGGAAATATCATCACTTGGACACAAGGGCATACAACGGTACTACCAGGGAGTCCTAGTAAGAACTCACACTTATTGTCAAGATGTGTACATGGTCTTAAATAGAGATAATAAATCCCAGCTTGCATACGTTACTGTGAATAGTACAATATTGAGGATAAATATAGATGTCAAGAACGATAATTACATGCATATAGACTAAATATTCATTTGCTCAAAAGTTTTAAGAAATTTGGCTCTGAAAGGAGGATGCATTTTAGAACTTAGTACCAACCAACTAAATAACAAAGCATTTAGTAACAAAACACCTAAGGTAGAAAACTTCAAACATGAATTTAGCATCCCAGCTGGTGTAAGCAAGTGGTACTGTAAGGAACTAAAGTCTGTAAAAAAAGGCACCTGCCACACAATTGAGTGATGATGATGTCCAGCTGCTACAACATACTCGGCGTGAATGAAATCTCAACTACAAACTGGAGATAGGACATTGGGCAATTTCTGTATGTTAGGAAACTCAAATAAGGTAACAGTGGAAACAAAGGTATAAAACATTTTCGTATACTGCCAGTCAGTCACAAACAAAAGTTGTAACGCAATTGCAAGGAATTGATAGCATTAAGCTGTAGAGTTTTGTGGCATAAATATAGCAGATGCCAATTTATGTGCCAATCACAAGAAGTTACATAATACACATCAGAATGTGTGTGCGATGTCATCAAGATATTATTAGCAACAGAAAACAGTCATAAATTAGTTAATTTCACAGTGATTCCCTAGTACTTACGACCTGGTATTTCAGTGCCCATGATTGTAGGGGAGAACTCAGACCCCGTGGAGCGACATCGATGCCAGTGCAAGCCAGCGCCGGTGGTAGTGGATCTGGCGAGTGATCAAGGTAACATAGATAATCTTTCCGATAGCAATCCCACGCAAAGCACCAACAAGGGTAAGAGCAGAGGGGTGGAGTGCCTTACTGGACCGTAGGCGTTGGAGTCGAGGTAGCCTGGGCGGAGCAGCGCCGTCGAGCCCGAGCCGATAGGCGCTCGTGCGGAGTCGCGAGGGTGGTGGGCCGAAAAACAAGAAAGAAAGCTGGCCGGCGACCAGTGGCGACTAGGGTTTCTGCCGGAGTGTGCGCACGGGTGCGTAGAACGTTGCGGAGGGGGGGAATTAGAGGAGAACGGTAAGGGGATCCGGGCCGTTGAGCGGCTGCACCGGGGAGCGCCGGAGCTGCCTCGAATCGGAGTTGGTCGCGGCAGCTTTGTGTGGGAGAGAGATGAATCAGGGGAGAGAGCCTTGGGCGGCGCCGAAGCGTTGTGAGAAGGGGAAATCGGGGGAGAGAGGTGGGGGAGAGAAAAGATTTGTTTTTTCTTTATGTTTGGCTCCGTGATATTTGGACGGATAGGTGGAGGAGGTGGATAGAGGTTAGCCCGGCGTGGGGAGAGGTGGGTTAGCCTTTTTTCGGGAAACAACGCATATGCTATCATCGTTGCTACACATGCGTTGGTATATGGGGGTGTTTGTTGTAGTGAGACTCTCAAAGCAAGTGAGAACAAGCTCCGATTTCGTCGTTTTCATAGGCGTTGGAAAGCTATTGGGGAATTGAGGTGATAGGACTTCTAGTTTTTATGATCTGGAGGATTTTACATACGTGCACACACAGGATCACGTGCGCGGAAAATTTTGAGCCCAAAAAGGGTCGTCTTGGCCCTCAAAAATGGCCTGCAGGATTGGAAAAAATGAAAGTTATCGCAATTACAGCTCAAATTTTGATGAGCCGGCATATCACTTTGGTGTTCAGGTCCTTGGCGCCCCACCCATGTATGGATACAATAGGGTGTTAGGCCAACTCTCGCGAAGAAACGGTGATCAAAGAAAATACAAAAATCAACCTAGAGTCCGAATTGATCGAGACTCTCAAAGCAAGTGAGAACAAGCACCGATTTCGTCGTTTTCATAGGCGTTGGAAAGCTAATGGGGAATTGAGGTGATAGGACTTCTAGTTTTTACGATCTGGAGGATTTTACATACGTGCACATACAGGATCACGTGCGCGGAAAATTTTGAGACCAAAAAGGGTCGTCTTGGCCCTCAAAAATAGCCTGCAGGATTGTAAAAAATGAAAGTTATCGCAATTACAGCTCAAATTTTGATGAGCCGGCATATCACTTTGGTGTTCAGGTCCTTGGCGCCCCACCCATGTATGGATACAATAGGGTGTTAGGCCAACTCTCGAGAAGAAACGGTGATCAAAGAAAATACAAAAATCAACCTAGAGTCCGAATTGATCGAGACTCTCAAAGCAAGTGAGAACAAGCTCCGATTTCGTCGTTTTCATTGGCGTTGGAAAGCTATTGGGGAATTGAGATGATAGGACTTCTAGTTTTTATGATCTGGAGGATTTTACATACGTGCACACACAGGATCACGTGCGCGGAAAATTTTGAGACCAAAAAGGGTCGTCTTGGCACTCAAAAATGGCCTGCAGGATTGGAAAAAATGAAAGTTAGCGCAATTACAGCTCAAATTTTGATGAGCCGGCATATCACTTTGGTGTTCAGGTCCTTGGCGCCCCACCCATGTATGGATACAATAGGGTGTTAGGCCGACTCTCGCGAAGAAACGGTGATCAAAGAAAATACAAAAATCAACCTAGAGTCCGAATTGATCGAGACTCTCAAAGCAAGTGAGAACAAGCTCCGATTTCGTCATTTTCATAGGCGTTGGAAAGCTATTGGGGAATTGAGGTGATAGGACTTCTAGTTTTTACGATCTGGAGGATTTTACATATGTGCACACACAGGATCACGTGCGCGGAAAATTTTGAGACCAAAAAGGGTCGTCTTGGCCCTCAAAAATGGCCTGCAGGATTGGAAAAAATGAAAGTTATCGCAATTACAGCTCAAATTTTGATGAGCCGGCATATCACTTTGGTGTTCAGGTCCTTGGCGCCCCACCCATGTATGGATACAATAGGGTGTTAGGCCAACTCTCGTGAAGAAACGGTGATCAAAGAAAATACAAAAATCAACCTAGAGTCTGAATTGATCGAGACTCTCAAAGCAAGTGAGAACAAGCACCGACTTCGTCGTTTTCATAGGCGTTGGAAAGCTATTGGGGAATTGAGGTGATAGGACTTCTAGTTTTTATGATCTGGAGGATTTTACATACGTGCACACACAGGATCACGTGCGCGGAAAATTTTGAGACCAAAAAGGGTCGTCTTGGCCCTCAAAAATGGCCCGCAGGATTGGAAAAAATGAAAGTTATCGCAATTACAGCTCAATTTTGATGAGCCGGCATATCACTTTGGTGTTCAGGTCCTGGGCGCCCCACCCATGTATGGATACAATAGGGTGTTAGGCCAACTCTCGCGAAGAAATGGTGATCAAAGAAAATAAAAAAATCAACCTAGAGTCCGAATTGATCGAGACTCTCAAAGCAAGTGAGAACAAGGTCCGATTTCGTCATTTTCATAGGCATTGGAAAGCTATTGGGGAATTGAGGTGATGTAACACCCAAAAAAAAATTTAACCATGATTTATTTATTAAAATTTTGCCAGGAAATTAAAATTCTCTTTTCTGGGTGTTCCTTTTGATCTCAGAACCATTCTTTTCTTGGAATTGTGGAATTTTTTCCCTCAAGGGGAAACCTTTCAAGAACATTGTTGGACTTGTATACCTTCTCAAGATCAATTCTTTTATCAGTGGAAATATTTCTGTAAATATTTCCCTAAAGCTTTATTGCTTTTAAATTTATTTCTCATAAGTTTTGGAGTCTCTTTTGCACTGCAACCATTTGAAAAATGCATCTAAAAAATTCCACCAAAATTTGGAGATGTAGGTAGAAGTATATAATCCATTTCTATGCATTAACCCATTGGTGTTCTTTGGAAAATTTGAGCAGAACATCCTCATTTGTATTCTGGTCCAGTTTGGCATTTTCTACTGCAGCACTATTTTATCTTGCCCTATTGCCCATGAGATTTCTCCTACTATTAGTACATCCTACCAAACTCTTAAGTCCAGGAGATTGGACCCATTGGGATAGTTTTGGTCCATGCAATAGTAGCTCTTCTTTGCTGTCCAGAATTGGATTCTGCCAAAAGTTGCATTACTAAGTTTCTTGTTTATCCAATCCAGCTTCACCATCATATTTCTCTCCTAAAGAGACCCCATACTGCCAATTTGCATCCCTGGCAAAGCACTACAGGTGGCTCTGGCATTATGTCGAACACCTATAGGGCATGGTCAGTTTTGGCATGGTTTTGAGTTTGCATTATGAACCTGCTTGCTTTGCCTAACAAACATGTCCATTAGTCTTTCCTCTAACCCTAAACCAATCCTGTTAAGCCTTGCTTGCACCCAAGCCCTCTAGCTAGCCCTGGCATTGCGTCGAGCGCCTGGCGTGCGTGCACAGAGCGCGAGCAGAGCGCGCGTTTTGCACGTGCTCGCGTCCGAGCCGACACGCCCCTGGATAAGCCTCCCCGAGCTCGTCCTAATCCTCTCCCCTGTCCCCTAGTGCCGCCGCCCGCCCGTGACGCTAGCGCCGTGCCCCCTGACCGCGCCGCAGAGCCGCCGCCGCTAGCAGCCGTGGCCACCGACGATGCCCGTGAGCATCCTCGCCGTGGACGGCGCCGCCCAAGCCACCGCAGGCCGCCAGCTCGCCCCTGGAACAGCACGGGCTTATCCGCAACGCTGTCCCCTAGTGCCGACCACCCTGACGCCCTGCCATCGCCGGAAAAACGACGCGCCGGCGATCTTATCCTCGGCCATGGCGCGAACCGACCTCCCCCGCCTATTTAAGGAGCCCCGAGCTCGTCTGAGACCCCAAGCAACCTCCAGTCCACCGTAGCTAGCTCCCCTCGTAGTGGTTCGACCGGAAGGAGTCATCTTCTCCATCTTCGGCAACCACGGCCGCCGCCATGCGCCGGCACCATTCGCCGTGACCAGACCCTTCCCCACCCATCCAGTGCTGCCGTTGGCCTCCCCTTGACACCACGGAGCTCCCCAAGCACTCAAACAAGCTCCAGCACCACCGCAGCCTTTTTCCCCTTTTCTCCCGAAACTGTCGCCGCCGCGAAGCTCGTCGCCGGCAATCCTCAGCACCGCCTCGGCCGTTTCGACCACCAGAAGGACCGCCAGGACCTGCTGGATCCATCCCCGCGGTCGAACGCCCTCGAGGCGCCACCGTTCGCCGGCGTTGATCGCCGGAGCTCCGCCTCCTTTCGGCCAGAGGAGGAGGAAGACTGGTTGGACCAGTCAAACCTGACGGGTGGACCCGCGGGCCCACCGTCAGTGGCTCTAGTCATCCCGCCGAGGCGCTTAAGTGAAGGCGTAAAGCGTCGGGTACGCTTTCTCTCTGCCGAAAACGCTTTCCCCATCGAAACGTTTTCCTTTTTCTGTTTATTTTAAAACAGAGTTTGACCCAAACTTTGACTGACTATAACTTTTAAAATATAAGTCCTTTTGACTTGATTCTTTTTCTGTTGTTTCTAAAATCTTGTCTAGTTTATTTTCATATTTATTTGAAAAATTTCTGAGCAACTTTTTTGTACTGTTTTTGAATTATGTATTGATTTGAATTTTCTTAAAATAGGATTTTTGGAGAGGGAAGCAACTTTCAAAAAATGCACCCCACACACACACTCTCAGAAGGCAAGCATCTTGAACTCAGATATGATATTTTGTCGAATGCTTGCTAAGAATAGTAAGCTATGTTTGTGTCACATGAAATAATGAGTTTTGCATATGATGACAACTCATGCATGAATGCATTTGATGAGAATTTGATTTGCTGTGATCATGTGACATACATGTGAAGTGGTCACTGCCTCATGCCACGTGTGCCTGAGCTGAGAAGCTTGGTCATGGGTAAAGTATGACCGTGAAGGTGGTACCTCACGGTGACGAGAGAGATCAGTAAAGGCATGACGAGGCATGATGGGCGGTGAACCTGTTGGTGAGGAATATATTTTTGTTATGCTAAACATGCAGGCGTTGCTTTAACCTCCTAAGTTAACCGTAGATCGGGTCTTGTTCCGGTAACCCCCATTCTGGTTTCGTACTACCACTTGTCCCTGCCGCAGGTAGGGTACAGTCCAGTAAGTTGTCAACCCCTTTCTTGGCACACACCGTACAGAGAGGCCATGGTGGAAGATACCGGCTGCATCCGGTAGGCAGGCCACCTGGTCCGGGGGCATGGGTGTTTTCGGTTGGGGCCGAGGGGGTAGCTCCCCTAGTTTGCGCGCATTATAAATTCTGTGATCCCATGCTACTCGAGGTTGTAGCCTCCCCACTTAGAGTTTTGCTTGACAGGTGTCGTGGGTGATTCCAGACACCGGTAAGTTAAGCTGGTGTGTGCGGGTCAGGTGTGTTTTCAACTAAAAGACCGTAAATGGAATTAGTCCCGGTGGACTAAAGGAATCCATTACTCGTGGGTAAAGAGTACACCCTCTGCAGAATTTATATCTATTCGAATAGCCGTGTCCTCGGTTAAGGATTACAGTCTGGGATGGGTCAAGTGTCGGTCTTAGTGTCGGTCTTCGGAGGAAAACTGCTAAGCCAGAACATGGATCATAACCTGTGACTTGTGAGGATTATGATTATTATTATTCTAGACTAACCACTTGTATTGTTTGAATTATTGAGTATCCCTGGGATGGTTCTACCTCCTGGATATTTCATATAAGCCCTTTATGTGGTGTCGCTCAGACGCCCGACTGTGGCATGCTTGTGTTTTATTTTTCATATAAGCCCTTTATGTGGTGTCGCTCAGACGCCCGACTGTGGCATGCTTGTGTTTTATTTTTCATATAAGCCCTTTATGTGGTGTCGCTCAGACGCCCGACTGTGGCACGTTTGTGTTTATTCTCTTTATAAGCCCTTTATGAGACGTCGCTCAGATGTCCGACTGAGGCATGTTTTATTTTATTATCCTTTCGAGGCGTCGCTTCAGACACCCGATCGGTGCATTTTATTTTTGTTCTTGATTACTTATCCATGGTTTATAAGAATAACATGCTTGCATCATGAATTTTTATTTCGCGACTAACGAAGTGATCATAGAATATTTCAGAGCATGAATGTCTTTTGTTATATTATACCTGTGTTCATAATGTTTGCGAGTACATTCAAAGTACTCACTGGCTTGTCCCTGGCTATTGTCTTGGCCAGATTTCTTGCTTGGAGAGGAGCGCTGCGATGACAGCCCCGGAACCTAGGCAACGGAGACAGCAGCCTCGCGAAGATAGGAGTTATCCAGGTCAGCTGTTCCTGTGGGAAATGGAGTCCCATAGACGCTGATGTATCGCAACCCGCTTCCGCCATCAACCACTAGAACCCTTTTGTTGTACTCATGGACCAGAATGGTCTTGTACTACATATTTGGTATTTTGCTTGGAATTTCTGTATCAAGTTGTGTCTCATCAGCTAACAGTAATCCTGGGGCTGGTGAGCACAAGGGCCGTTTACTGGGAAATTAATATCCCGGAAAACCGGTCCTGACAACCTTGGTATCAGAGCCAGGCTGACCATTGGCTAATCCTATCTTAGCCAGGTCAATAAACCTAGGTTAACCAACCCACCAAACCTTATTCTAGACCCAGCCATATCCCTCATGCAGAATAGCCACACAGTGACCCCGACAGCTTTTGGCAGTCGGTGCCCAACCTATCGGCCTATCCATAGACCGTGCGCCTGTACCGACATCTGAGTTGTCCCATCCACAAGCGTACGATGGAAGACCCGGCTGACTTATAAAGGAAGCCTTGCCCCAGAAACTCAGCTCATCACAGCCACATTCCCAATCCAATCACCAAGATGTCAGGCCCCCGCGTTCACAACGAGACCACCGCAGTTGAGCTCGAAGGCTTCGTAACCATCCTCGCCAACCTCACCCGCCGTGCCTTCGGCACCATCGAGCCGCCGGAATATGTCGTGTACCAAGAACACACGAGTAATTCCATCCATCACTTTTGGGCCACGGCGCACATCTACGGGAGAGGCATCATCTCGGAGCGTCCCTACCAGTTCACCGGAAGGACGACCTCCGACGAGCCCCAAGCCATCCAACTTGCAGCCCGAGAGGCTATAGTTCATCTTCGGCACCTGTCGCCGAGGGTCAACTGCCGCTCATTCTACTACTACCCTAGTCGTGAAGGCTATGGTAGACCGACCCAGGTCGCCAACGGAGACCATGAGTCGGACCCTGCCCTGGTGCATCTGGTGCGCTTCCTGAAAGCGCAAGAGGCACTATTTGATCAGGTCACTCTTGACCTGATTGAGACCCGCATGGCGCTCACTCGCCTGACCCCGGCAAGGAGCGATGCCGCACCCGCCACCGACACCCCGATAGTGCTGCCTGGAAGGCCGGTTGAGCCCCCAAGCTCTGACCATGTCATCCACCCGGGCAATGCCACCGCCTCACCCGGAGACCTCCGTCGTCTCTTGGAGGCCTACTCCAATGGGACGGTGACCTCGACACCCCGCGAAGGCTACCACCGCTACTCCAGCCCTGTAGCTCCCCATCCTACCCCGGCCGGCTCCGACACGGAAGCACCCGGAGAGGACTCGACATCCGCAGGACACGCCCGGCTAGATCTCAACCAGGTGGACTGAGTCCACCAGGATTATTGTCAAGCCCTAGTGGCCGGTTTTTCCTTAGTTCCGTAGTAGTCGTTGTGTGACGTAGTAAGCTTGTAACCACTTGTGTGTCAGCACCACATAGTATGTGTGATCTGGCATACATTGTTTGACGAAGGGTTGCAGAGTTAAATTATAGACGTGACCCTAATCGACATGCACAGTAACATGTCACTTTTCTTTTGGGGATTGAGGCCTGAGACTTTGACTCAGACAGCCCCGCGCCGGAGTCGGTGTCTCAGTCGTACCGGCACCACTTCATGTTTCATGACCCAGGCTCTCTATAAGAGGCCACCCTCATTTTTCCACACCAGCAACCATCAGCATCGAGCGCTATCTTCCTCATTCACCCATCCATGTCTCACCCCGGAGCTTACCTGAGGACCCCCGACGCAAACCCTGGTAGTTTGTTAAGGTACTATGGGATTTTTCCCGCAATACTCTTGGCTCTACCCATCCACCCCTGTATGAGCTGTACAAATCGAGAATCACTCCTGATCTCTCGAAATACTGGGCAGCTGTACATATTCCACCAGCAGATTTAAACCAAGGCCCTCCCTATGTTATCTTCATCGGGAGATCCATGCCAACACCAGGCATGGCCATTGAGTCTGCGGCGTATGAAGCAGTCACCCGTCTTCGATTTGCGGTACCTTGTGCCAGCACAAGAGAATACTGCTATTTCCCAAGCCGCGCTGCTTTTGGAGCAGAAGCTACGTTCCGCTGTGGACGTACGGAGAGCGATCCAGCCCTGGTCTACCTCATTCAGTATGTGATGGCCCAGGAGCGTTTCACCCAGCAAATACTGGGGTACCTCCACAGCCTTGCTGTTATAAATCCCCGGATCACCATTGGCGGACCCCCTCTGCCAACTCAGGAAGGACACGTTCTTCGGTTGCTTCCTCAACTTCCTCCGCTCCCTCCGGAAGAAGAAGAGTGTGTTCCAACACCAGGGAGCATTCCGCTTTCCCCGATAGAAGAGGAATGTGCCCCAGTGCCGGAAACATTTCCTCAGGACCCTGTCCGTTTTCCGCTTTTATCGTAGACATCACTGCTATGTTTGTTATCCTAGCACTTATTTATGTATTACAGCTTATGCGTTGTATTCTAAGTTTGTGGGATGAATTTAATGTTTGTTTTTGATTAATATGAGTGGTTTTTACTGCTGTTCATTTTGATTGACTGTTTCCGCTCTCAGTAAATCTTGAAGTTAGATTTTCCTTTGAGCCGTTGCAACACATAAATTCTTTGTGACATGCATTTTAATTCACACGGCACCACGACAGCAGGCTCACTTCCACAACCACTCCATAGCATGCACTGATTGCATAACCACGTACACATTTTGCACCTAACGGATCACCTCACTATCACACCACAGTCTCTGAAGGAGAAATTAGTGGGTGATTATTCGAACGCAGGTTGCCTCCAGCACACTGACAGCAGTCAGAACCTAACAACCACAGTTAATCCTCGTGATCATCGCCGCCACGAAGAGCTAACACTCGAGCAGCAGCATCACCACGATCATTGAGGATCATCGCGCACAAGAGCACGGAGAACCCCAGCAACGCCGCCAACCCTCCGCACATCAGGATCACGTACCAGTCCGGCATCACCTCCGCCATTAGAGCCTCGTCGCGAGCTCCTGCAGACAGAAATGGAGGAGAAGGAAGGAGAAGGGAGGCGAGGCCAGGTGTGAGGAAGAAGAGTGGAGCACCGCGGTCATTTTATAGCTCGAGATCGGTGTACGGTGGGCGAAGTCCACCAGCGCCGCTCGTCGCTCGATCGCCGGTGTTCGGAGGCGAATCCGCGAGCAGTGCCGACAGCGCACTGGCTCGCGAGGTGAGTGCACGCTGCACCGGCAGCTAGCACGCCGCGCACTACCGCAGTACGGCCTAGATGCCCTACGCGCTAGGCGTCGCCGGTGGAGAAAGCGCGAGAGAGAGGGAGAAAGAGAGCCAGAGGTAGAAGAAGAGACTGACAGTGGACCCCGGGTCCACCTGTCAGCCAGAGAGAACTCTATGCACTCGGGTACGACCAGCGAAATTTGGGAATTTAGACTGTTGTTCTAAATTTACCGTAGCCGATAGTGGTAATTTCTCGGTTTCCCCAACCATGGTTTTTCCCTCATAACACCAGTACACCAATTATCTCCCTCGCAGTAACCTCAGTGTTTTATGAATGTTCGTTTCTTTTAAATTAATGCTTTATGGTAATAGGATGGATATTTTGAGATCGTCCTTAGCAAATCTCGAGGACGAGATTTTTCTTAAGGGGGGTGGTGTTGTAACACCCCAAGATTTTTAACCATGTCTTATTGATTAAAATTTTGCCAGGAAATTAAATTTTTCTTTTCTGGATATTTTCTTCTGATTTCAGAACCATTTCTTTCTTCTGAATTGTGGAATGTTTCCCTCAAGGGGGGAAACCTTTCAAGAATATTGTTGGACTTGTATTCCCTCTCAAGATCATTTCTTTTATCAGTGGAATTATTTCTGTAAATATTTCCCTAAAACTTATTTACTTTTAAATTGATTTCTCATAAGTTTTAAAGTCTCTTTTGCACTACAACCCTTTTATAAATTCATTTAAAAATTCTACCAAAATTTGGAGATGTTGGTAGGAGTATATAACTCATTCCTATGCAAAAACCCAGTGGTGTTCTTTGGAAAATTTGAGCAAAACACCCTCATTCGTGTTCTGGCCCAGTTTAGTGGTTTGTACTACAGCCCCATTTTTGCTTGCCCTTTTTGCCTCTAAATTTTCTCCTGCTTATAGTCTACCCTACCAAACTCTTAAGTCCAGGAGATTGGACCCATTGGTATATTTTTGGTCCATGCAATGATGGCATACACTTTCTGTCCAGATTTAGTTTTCTCAAAAACTTGCACTAGGAAGTTTTGGCTTTTGACTAGCTAACCCTGCCACCCTCTTTATCATCTAAAGAGACCCCAACCTGGAGTTTTTGGTCACCAGAAGGAATGCCTAGATGCCCATGGCATTCTGTCGAGCACTTTGTGTGTCTGGTCAGAATTGGCATAGTTTTGTGATTACATTGGGAACTTGGTTCCCTGACCCTACAACCATGTCAATTAGACCTATTGCCTTCACCCTAACCCTCCTGTTAATTGGCAGCCTCACCCTAGACCTCTAGCATGCCTTGGCATTTCGCCGAGCACCTGTCGTGCATGCCCGGAGCGCGAGCAGAGCGCGCGTTTTGCACGTGCTCGCGCCCGAACCGACTCGCCCCTGGATAAGCATCCCTCGAGTTCGATCTAATCCACTGGTGCAGCCGTGTCTCGCCCGCACTCGACCGACCCCCTGGCTCCCTACAGCGTCGCTGCAGCAAGCTTCTTGGCGGCACGCCTGCGGCCGCGTCCGCTCTGCCATGGACGGCGCCGCCCGAGCCGCTCTCGCTCGCCACATGCCTCCTTGTGCAGTGCCCCGTCCGTCCACTAGCTCCTGGCATGCTCCCAGAGCCCCGCCACGTCGCCCCGGCTACAGAGACGACGAACCGCCATCGCCGCCGTCGTGCTTATCCACGGGGAGCCGCGGAACCGACCTCCCCCGCCTATTTAAGGAACCTCGAGCTCGTCTGAGACTCCAAGCAGCCTCCAGTCCACCATAGCTAGCTCCCCTCGTAGTGGTTCGACCGGAAGAAGCAACCTTCTCCATCTCCGGCAACCTCGGCCGCCGCCATGCGCCGGCACCATTCGCCGTAACCAGGCCCTCCCCCACCCATCCAGTGCCACCGTTGGCTTCCCCTCGACTCCACGGAGCTCCCCGACCACTTAACCGAGCTCCATCACCGCCGTAGCCCGAGACCCCAAATCATCCCGAGGCGCCGTCCGCCGCAGAGCTCGCCGCCGGCGAACCCCTTCGCCCCCGAGAACCTTTCGACCACTGGGAGGATCGCCCTGGAGCGGCGGATCCTTTCCCCCCCCTCGGATGGCTCCTAGGACCGTCGTCCGCCGGCGAGGATCGCCGGAGCCCCGCCTCGGCTCGGCCAGAGGAGGAAGGGGACACGGGCGACTGGTCAAACCCGACCAGTGGGCCCGAGGGACCCACTGTCAGTGACCCCGAACCGGCCCTCGCTGGCTTAAGTGAAAGCGCACCCCCGCCAAGTACGTCTCCTCTGTTTGAAAACGTATTTCGTTCAAAACAGTTTTCCTTTTCTGTTTTTATTTAAAACAGAACTTTGACTAAACTTTGACTGGGCATATCTTTTTAATTGAAACTCCAAATGAGTTGATTCTTTTTCCTACCATCCTCAAATTTCATCTAGTTTATTTTAGGATTTATTTCAAAAATAATTAGGACAACTTGTTGTATTGTTTTTAAAGTTATGTTGATTTGAATATTTTCAAAAATAGGAATTTGGAGGGAAGATCAAAACTCCCAAAAGTTTTGGAGTGCCCTCACCTCTCTGCACCTTGAAGGCAAGCATTCTGAACTCCGGCATAATATTGTTGTGTGTGGTTGGACACGTTTACAACACCACCTTGGCACGAAGTATTCGTTATTTTATGTGTGGATATGATCATACTCATGAGTGCATGATGAAGTTTCCTTGCTGTTGGAAATTGTTATACTCGCGACAGTAATCACCCTCGTCTACCTCTCACGCCTACTGGAAGGAATCCAGGAAAATCTCTGTCTTGGGTAGACACGAGCTTGCTACTGATATTTCGTTGAGACGAGTATAGTCAGTAAGGCATGTTGAGGTATGATAAGTGGTGATTCTGTCTGTTGGTGTGAGATATATTTACTATGCTAATCACGCAGGTGATACTTTAACCTCCTGAGTCGACCATAGATCGAGTCTTGTTCCGGTAACCCCCATACTTGTTTCGTACTACCACTTGTCCCTGCCGCAGGTAGGGTGCAGTCCAGTAAGTTGTCAACCCCTTTCTTGGCACACACCGTACAGAGAGGCCATGGTGGAAGATACCGGCTGCATCCGGTAGGCAGGCCACCTGGTCCGGGGGCATGGGTGTTTCCGGTTGGAGCCGAGGGGGTAGCTCCCCTAGTTCGCGCGCATTATAAATTCTGTGATCCCATGCTACTCGAGGTTGTAGCCTCCCCACTTAGAGTTTTACTTAACAGGTGTCGTGGGTGATTCCAGACACCGGTAAGTTAAGCTGGTGTGTGCGGGTCAGGCGTGTTTTCAACTAAAAGACCGTAAATGGAATTAGTCCCGATGGACTAACGGAAACCGTTACTCGTGGGTAAAGGGTACACCCTCTGCAGAGTTTATATCTATTCGAATAGCCGTGTCCTCGGTTAAGGATTACAGTCTGGGATGGGTCAAGGGACGGTCTTAGTGTCGGTCTTCGGAGGAAAACCCCTAAGCCAGAACATGGATCATAACTTGTGACATGTGATGATTATGATTATTATCATTATGGACTAACCACTTGTGTTGTTTGAATTATTGAGTATCCCTGGGATGGTTCTACCTCCTGGATATCCCCCGTGATTATTCTCATATAAGCCCTTTATGTGGTGTCGCTCAGACGCCCGACTGTGGCATGCTTATTATTTATTTTCCTTATAAGCCCTTTATGTGGTGTCGCTCAGACGCCCGACTGTGGCATGCTTATTATTTATTTTCCTTATAAGCCCTTTATGTGGTGTCGCTCAGACGCCCGACTGTGGCATGCTTATTGTTTATTTTCCTTATAAGCCCTTTATGAGACGTCGTTCAGACGCCCGACTGAGGCATGCGTTATTTTATTATTCTTTCGAGGTGTCGCTTCAGACACCCGATCGGTGCATTTTATTCTTATTCTCTGGTTGCTCAATCATGCTTTATAAGAATAACCTGCTTGCGTGCGTCATGAATTTTAGTGCGTGACTAACAAAGTGATCATGGAATGTTTCAGTGCATCATTTGTTATATTTTACCTGTGTTCATAATGTTTGCGAGTACATTCAAAGTACTCACTGGCTTGTCCCTGGCTATTGTCTTGGCCAGATTTCTTGCTTGGAGAGGAGCGCTGCGATGACAGCCCCGGAACCTAGGCAACGGAGACAGCAGCCTCGCGAAGATAGGAGTTATCCAGGTCAGCTGTTCCTGTGGGAAATGGAGTCCCATAGACGCTGATGTATCGCAACCCGCTTCCGCCATCAACCACTAGAAACCTTATGTTGTACTCATTGACCAGAATGGTCTTGTACTACATATTTGGTATTTTGCTTGGAATTTCTGTATCAAGTTTGTGTCTCATCAGCTAACAGTAATCCTGGGGCTAGTGAGCACAAGGGCCGTTTACTGGGAAATTAATATCCCGGAAAAACCCGGTCCTGACAACCTTGGTATCAGAGCCAGGCTGACCATTGGCTAATCCTATCTTAGCCAGGTCAATAAACCTAGGTTAACCAACCCACCAAACCTTATTCTAGACCCAGCCATACCCCTCATGCTAAATAGCCACACAGTGACCCCGACAGCTTTTGGCAGTCGGTGCCCAACCTATCGGCCTATCCATAGACCGTGCGCCTGTGCCGACATCTGAGTTGTCCCATCCACAAGCGTGCGATGGAAGACCCGGCTGACTTATAAAGGAAGCCTTGCCCCAAAAACTCAGCACATCACAGCCACATTCCCAATTCGATATCCAATCACCAAGATGCCAGGCCCCCGCGTTCACAACGAGACCACCGCAGTTGAGCTCGAAGGCTTCGTAACCATCCTCGCCAACCTCACCCGCCGTGCCTTCGGCACCGTCGAGCCGCCGGAATATGTCGTGTACCAAGAACACACGAGTAATTCCATCCATCACTTTTGGGCCACGGCGCACATCTACGGGAGAGGCATCATCTCGGAGCGTCCCTACCAGTTCACCGGAAGGACGACCTCCGACGAGCCCCAAGCCATCCAACTTGCAGCCCGAGAGGCTATAGTTCATCTTCGGCACCTGTCGCCGAGGGTCAACTGCCGCTCATTCTACTACTACCCTAGTCGTGAAGGCTATGGTAGACCGACCCAGGTCGCCAACGGAGACCATGAGTCGGACCCTGCCCTGGTGCATCTGGTGCGCTTCCTGAAAGCGCAAGAGGCACTATTTGATCAGGTCACTCTTGACCTGATTGAGACCCGCATGGCGCTCACTCGCCTGACCCCGGCAAGGAGCGATGCCGCACCCGCCACCGACACCCCGATAGTGCTGCCTGGAAGGCCGGTTGAGCCCCCAAGCTCTGACCATGTCATCCACCCGGGCAATGCCACCGCCTCACCCGGAGACCTCCGTCGTCTCTTGGAGGCCTACTCCAATGGGACGGTGACCTCGACACCCCGCGAAGGCTACCACCGCTACTCCAGCCCTGTAGCTCCCCATCCTACCCCGGCCGGCTCCGACACGGAAGCACCCGGAGAGGACTCGACATCCGCAGGACACGCCCGGCTAGATCTCAACCAGGTGGACTGAGTCCACCAGGATTATTGTCAAGCCCTAGTGACCGGTTTTTCCTTTAGTTCCGCAGTAATCGTTGTGTGACGTAGTGAGCTTGTAACCACTTGTGTGTCAACATCACATAGTATGTGTGATCTGGCATATATTGTTTGACGAAGGGTTGCAGAGTTAAATTCTAGACGTGACCCCAAATCGACATGCACAGTAACATGTCACTTTTCTTTTGGGGATTGAGGCCTGAGACTTTGACTCAGACAGCCCCGCGCCGGAGTCGGTGTCTCAGTCGTACCGGCACCACTTCATGTTTCATGACCCAGGCTCTCTATAAGAGGCCACCCTCATTTTTCCCACACCAGCAACCATCAGCATCGAGCGCTATCTTCCTCATTCACCCATCCATGTCTCACCCCGGAGCTTACCTGAGGACCCCCGACGCAAACCCTGGTAGCTTTGTTAAGGTACTATGGGATTTTTCCCGCAATACTCTTGGCTCTACCCATCCACCCCTGTATGAGCTGTACAAATCGAGAATCACTCCTGATCTCTCGAAATACTGGGCAGCTGTACATATTCCACCAGCAGATTTAAACCAAGGCCCTCCCTATGTTATCTTCATCGGGAGATCCATGCCAACACCAGGCATGGCCATTGAGTCTGCGGCGTATGAAGCAGTCACCCGTCTTCGATTTGCGGTACCTTGTGCCAGCACAAGAGAATACTGCTATTTCCCAAGCCGCGCTGCTTTTGGAGCAGAAGCTACGTTCCGCTGTGGACGTACGGAGAGCGATCCAGCCCTGGTCTACCTCATTCAGTATGTGATGGCCCAGGAGCGTTTCACCCAGCAAATACTGGGGTACCTCCACAGCCTTGTTGTTATAAATCCCCGGATCACCATTGGCGGACCCCCTCTGCCAACTCAGGAAGGACACGTTCTTCGGTTGCTTCCTCAACTTCCTCCGCTCCCTCCGGAAGAAGAAGAGTGTGTTCCAACACCAGGGAGCATTCCGCTTTCCCCGATAGAAGAGGAATGTGCCCCAGTGCCGGAAACATTTCCTCAGGACCCTGTCCGTTTTCCGCTTTTATCGTAGACATCACTGCTATGTTTGTTATCCTAGCACTTATTTATGTATTACAGCTTATGCGTTGTATTCTAAGTTTGTGGGATGAATTTAATGTTTGTTTTTGATTAATATGAGTGGTTTTTACTGCTGTTCATTTTGATTGACTGTTTCCGCTCTCAGTAAATCTTGAAGTTAGATTTTCCTTTGAGCCGTTGCAACACATAAATTCTTTGTGACATGCATTTTAATTCACACGGCACCACGACAGCAGGCTCACTTCCACAACCACTCCATAGCATGCACTGATTGCATAACCACGTACACATTTTGCACCTAACGGATCACCTCACTATCACACCACAGTCTCTGAAGGAGAAATTAGTGGGTGATTATTCGAACGCAGGTTGCCTCCAGCACACTGACAGCAGTCAGAACCTAACAACCACAGTTAATCCTCGTGATCATCGCCGCCACGAAGAGCTAACACTCGAGCAGCAGCATCACCACGATCATTGAGGATCATCGCGCACAAGAGCACGGAGAACCCCAGCAACGCCGCCAACCCTCCGCACATCAGGATCACGTACCAGTCCGGCATCACCTCCGCCATTAGAGCCTCGTCGCGAGCTCCTGCA
>LR738713.1:506013730-506028598 GCA_902687465.1 Secale cereale
AACTAGCTCTATAACCTAGTTTGAATAATTTACACTAGAGTTGAACTAGCTCTGTAAGCTAGTACAAATAATTTTACACTAAAGTTGAACTAGATCTATAAGCTAGTACAAATAATTTTACACTACAATTGAACTAGCTCTATAACCTAGTTCAAATAATTTTACAATATTCTTGACCTATCTATATAATCTTGTTCAAGTAATTTTACACTTGAGTTGAACTAGCTATATAACCTAGTACAAATAATTTTACACTAGAGTTGAACTAGATCTATTAGCTAGTACAAATAATTTTACACTAGAATTGAACTATCTCTATAACCTAGTTCAAATAATTTCACACTAGAGTCTAACTAGCTTTATAAGCTAGTACAAATAATTTTACACTAGAGTTGAACTAGCTCTATAAGTTAGTACAGATAATTTTACACTAGAGTTGAACTAGCTCTATAAGTTAGTACAAATAATGTTACACTACAATTGAACTACCTCTATAACCTAGTTCAAATAATTTTACAGTAGTCTTGAACTATCTCTATAATCTTGTTAAACTAATTTTACACTAGAGTTCAACTAGCTGTATAACCTAGTACAAATAATTCTACACTAGATTTGAACTATCTCTATAACCTAGTTCAAATTATTTTACACTAGAGTTGAACTATCTATATAAGCTAGTACAAATAATTTTACACTAGACATGAACTAGCTCTATAACTTAGTTCAAGTAATTTTACACTAGAGTTGAACTAGCTGTATAAGCTAGTACTAATAATTTTACACTAGAGTTGAACTATCTCACTATGCGAGTTCAAGTAATTTCACACTAGAGTTGAACTAGCTGTATAAGCTAGTACAAATAATTTTACACTAGATTTGAACTAGCTCTATAAGCTAGTACAAATAATTATAGACTAGAGTTGAACTAGCTCTATAACCTAGCTCATTTCTGGGAAATAAATCACAGAATAACCCTAAGTCACACTGGCCCCCAAGAACAACCAGTGGACAACCTTGATATAGATAACCAGTACAATATAATATTACACAGGGTTGAGTCAGGGTGACTCAACAATTTTATTACAACAACTCAACGCACTAAGGTGGCGGAATGTGACAGTGGATGGTGGGACTCAACACTAATATACTAGCATAGAGTCAAGCGTCAGTATGAAGCTTGACTATTTTATTGGTGTGGCGGAAGCTTGACGGATGATACAAGTGATAGACTCCATGACACAGGTGTGCTGACTGGGAACCTTCTAAGCGTCGGCCTCGCTAGCGCAATTCTCCTCCAAAAGCTCGTCCTCCTCCAAGTCTGGCCAAGTAAATAGCCAGGGACAAGCCAGTAAAGTACTTTTGAATGTACTCGCAAACATTATGAACATAAGATATACCAAATGCGAATGCCATGGTAGATGAACTACATGCATGCAACAATTATCACCACTTGGTATGGTATAACATGGTTAGTACAGAAATAAATATTAGTGTCAACAATAAATATAAATAAGAGAAAAGCCGGTCGGATGTCAAGTGACACCACGATAGGACTTGAAAATAATTGCCAGTCGGGTATCCACAAGAGTAGTGGCGTGATAAACCGCCTGACACTCGAGGGACGCCACAAAAGGACTTAAAAGAAATGCCAGTCGGGTATCCACACGAGTAGTGGCGTGATAAACCGCCTGACACTCGAGGGACGCCACAAAAGGACTTAAAAGAACTGCCAGTCGGGTGTCCACAAGAGTAGTGGCGTGATAAACCGCCTGACACTCGAGGGACGCCACAAAAAGGGCTTAAAAATAAATGCGAGTGTCCGGGGTAGACTCGCCAACCCCTGAGACACTCTGGAAGTAAAATTAACATCATAGGGTTAGTCCATAAGCATGATTTTTATCATAAATAAATTCATGATAATACTAACTGCGACAAGAATTTTATGCAAACATAAACATGCTCAAGTATATTATTTTTCCTCCAGAGACTGACACCGGGACCGATACTTGACCCACCCAACCAAGTCCTTGACCGTGGACGCGGCTATTCGAATAGGTATAACTCTGCAGAGGGTGTACTCTTTAGCCACGCGTATGGGATTTCCTTAGACAGCATCGTGCAGTGGCTAATACCCAATACGGACTTTGGATTGAAAACACGCCTGACGCGTACACACCGACCGGATGCCAGGACTCACCCAAAGCATCGCTCCAGAAACCTTAAGTCAGGGAGGCTACAACCTCCGAAAAGCATGGGATCACTATTACACGCGCGGATTACAAGGGGTGCCCCCCTCTCGGCTACAACCGGAAACACCCATGCCCCTGACCCGATGACAGGCTACAACCTTCATCGTAGTTATCTGGGTGGCGTGCACCCGTACAGGGGTTATCAACTTACTAGGCCGTACCCTCCTTTCGGAAGGATCCGTGGCAGCACGGTGTACAGCTAGGTGTATAGAGCAAGACTCGATCTAGGCAGACTCAGGAGGTATTATAAAATATCACCAGTATCCTCTATCACTATCACACGACACCGCTGTGTCAACAAAGGACCGTGCCTACCAGCACCACGTCCAAACCAGCAGCAAAACTTTTGCCATCAAACAGCCATATATATGTCAGAGAGCTGCTAGTGTGGTATGCAAGCAAGGAAAAAGGTTGACATGACCATACACACACAAGTGATGTAACATGCAACATATGCATTGCAATACCAAACTATGTAACCATGCAAAAATGCAAACACCATATCCCAGGTTCAATAATGCTTGCCTTGTCCAAAATAATCAGGAGAAAACCCCTCTGAATTTCCAGCAAAAGATCCTTCTTCCTTTTCTGAAAATTCAAATTTTGAATTCGAATAAGAATTCCCATACAGAACAGAAAAATGTTCTCAAAATATTTTTAAATAAATCTTAAAAAAAAACTAGAGAGGAAAAGAAAATTTTTGCAAAAAGAATCAACTCATTTGGATTGATAGTTTAAAAGCTATTAACTTTTTAAAACCAGGGGTCTTTCTGCAAAACAGAAGCCCCTGGGCTGTTTTAAAAGAAAACGGTTCGGCAGCGAATAAGCCTTCCAGTGGAGAAGGCGTAAAGCGTAGAGTACGCCTTCGCTAAATACAGAGAATAGAGAGAGAGAGCTGACGGGTGGGGGCCACCCGTCAGGTTTGAATTTGAGCGCGCTCGTGCGCGTGTACAGAGGGGAGGCGGCGATCGCCGACGACGATCGCCGGGGTTTTAGAGCCTGGCGCTGGTCGTAGTGTGACCAGCGTGGACTTCCGCATCCGTGGGTGGTGGTGGTGGCCACCGACGATCACCTGAACGGCGGTGAGCTCGACGCCGGGGGACGGTGGTTCGGGTGAAGTTGGGGCTCGTCGGAGAGGGCTCGGGGAGTGGAATTGGCTTAGGGGTTCGACATAGTGGTGAAAAAGAGGTGGGTAGGCGGAATTTGGGTGGCTCTGGTGGAGTAGGGGCGAGGTTTGGCTCGTGGACAGAGGCGGCGGAGCGGTGGCCGGAGAGGGAGAAGATGACCCCCTCGTGGCCGGGTGGGTGGCTAGGAGGAAGAGTGGGTGGTGGTGGAGGTGAAAGGTGAAGCTGGAGGGGCTCGGGGGCCCTTTTTATAGGCGAGTCGAGGATGGCCGAGACGGGCGGAGGTCGCCGGAGTAAATTAGGTTGCCGGGGTTCGTTTTGGCCGGTGGTCTGGGGCGACGGGGCATTTAAGAGGCCGGTGGAGTTCGCCCGAAGCCTCCGCTTGGACGGGCTCGTGCTCGCTTGCCACGTCCGTGATGCGCTGTCCGCACGGGCGCGGCGGCGTGGCCGGCTCCGGCGACTGCCATACGGGCCCCGGGCGGCGTGGTCGGTGCGTCCGTTGTGCGGAGAAGCGAGGGGGAGCGACGCGTGGGAGGGAAGGTAGGTAGGGGAGGTGCGGCGCAGTGAATGGAAGCCGATGGTCGAGGCGATCCGCTCGGCCTCGCCGTGGGTGAGCTCGGGGTGGCTGCACCGGCCAGCTGCCAGCTCACCGGCGTGGAGAGGCTGGGCAATGGGCCAGGGGAGCGGCGGTATTGAAGGCGGGCGTCGACGCCGTGCGGGAGGGGAAGGCGAGGAGTGCACGGCATCGCCGGCCCCTGTCGGCTGAACTAGTTCAGTTAACTGAATTAAATTCAGTTATGAACAGTATGCCAGCCAAGTGTTTGATGAAATGCTATGGGGTGTTAAACATCTTAGTTGATCAAGGGATTTGCTGTGGTGGTGTGTGGTTACTCAAAAATGAATTTGCCAGAAGACCAAGATTTTTGGTGGAGTTTGGAAATGATTTGGAGCAAAAAGTTGATTTCTGGACCAAATTTGAATTGAATAGAAATTGAAATTTTTGAACTGTGGGACCAAAAGTTTTTGAAGAAATGGGTTAAGGGTACCATGTATATGCAGGGATAATTTTGGTGTGGCAAGAGAGTTCTAGAAAAATATAGTTCCTTTGTAAAGTCAAGAAACTATGATTATTTCAAATTCCATCTTTGGAATTAAAAATATATAGAAGAAATATTTTTGTGGAGTGGAAAGGAGTTGGATAATATCATAGAAGATGTGTATGACTTGTGAGGTCAGTCTTGGGGTGGCAGAAAAATATTTGGAGTGGTTTAGGGTGCTAGAGGAGGTGGAAAAAGGCTTTTGCTTTTGAAAATCAAATAACCAGAACCAAAAATTCTTCAGAAAGAAATAGTTTTGAAAACCTCCAAAATAATTAAATCAAATAAATCCACCCTTCAAACAGAACCCTCCAAGAAAATTTTAAATCTTAGCTAAAATTTTGAAAAAGTTTTCAAAACTCCAAATAAATATTTTTGGGGTGTTACAACACCTACCCCCTTAAGAAAAATCTCGTCCCCGAGATTTCAGCTGTCCCTCAAACAGGTACGGATACTCAGTCCTTAAGTGATCTTCTCTTTCCCAGGTTGCCTCTTCCTCGGTGTGATTGCTCCATTGGACTTTGCAAAATTTTATTACGTTTTGTCGGGTTCTCCGTTCAGACTCCTCCAAAATTCTTATAGGACGTTCCCGATAGGTAAGATCGGGTTGAAGGTCTAATTCTTGGTGCTGAACTTGTTTTCCCGGGTTGCTAACACACTTCCTCAGTTGAGACACATGGAACACATCGTGAACATCTGATAATTTTGCTGGTAATTCCAGTTGATAGGCAACCTTGCCCCTTCTTGCGGTTACTTTGAATGGTCCAATAAATCTAGGTGCTAATTTCCCCTTAACCTTAAATCTCTGTAGCCCCCTTGTCGGAGATACTCTAAGATATACGTAGTCATTGGGCTCAAAGTGGACCTGGCGGTGTTTTTGATCATAATAACTCTTCTGTCGGCTTTGAGCTGCCCTTAGTCGGTCCTGAATAAGCTTTACTTTGGTTTCTGCCTCTATTAGTATTTCTGGTCCAAAAATTCGGCTGTCTCCGGTTTTAGACCAATTTAATGGGGTCCGGCATCGTCGTCCGTATAATGCTTCGAAAGGTGACATTTTTAGGCTAGCTTGATAACTGTTGTTGTAGGAGAATTCTGCATAAGGCAAACTATCCTCCCAACTGACTCCGTAGGTAAGCACACATGCTCTCAACATGTCTTCTAATATTTGATTTACCCGCTCTGTCTGTCCTCCGGTCTGCGGGTGGTATGCTGTGCTGAAAGCCAGTTGCGTGCCTAAGGCTTGCTGTAGATGTTCCCAAAATCTAGAGACAAATTGGGTGCCTCTGTCAGAGACAATTATTTTGGGTACCCCGTGTAGACAAACAATCCTGGATAGGTACAGCCTGGCTAGCCTCTGTGTTGAGTAGGTGGTTTTTACCGGAATGAAATGTGCTACCTTGGTTAGCGAATCTATTATTACCCAGATAGCATCATTCCCATGGCGTGACGTTGGCAAACCAACAACAAAATCCATTCCAATTCTATCCCTTTTCCATTCAGGCACCTTAATTGGTTGCAACAACCCTGCTGGTCTCTGGTGTTCCGCCTTCACACGTTGGCAGGTATCACAACATGCCACATATATGGCTATATCCCTTTTCATCCCGTGCCACCAGAATCTCTCCTGTAGATCCTTATACATTTTGGTCCCTCCGGGGTGAATGGAATATGGAGTGGTATGCGCCTCTGCCATTATTTGCTGTTTTAAATCTTCAATGTTTGGTACGCATAATCTCTGTCCAAACCAAATAACTCCTTGGCTGTCTTCAATAAATTCGGGCGCCCTGCCCAGTTTCATCTTTTTCCTAATCCCTTCAATACTTGGGTGTCCCTTCTGGGCTTCTCTGATCTGGTCCTCTAATGTTGGTTTTATTTCCAACTGGGAAATGGTCCCCTCCGTGACTAGTGCCATGTTGAGCTTGGCAAATTCCTGGCTGAACACATGTTGCGAGAGTTGTACACTGCCATTACCGGCGCATGGATTCCTGCTGAGGGCATCTGCCACAACATTGGCTTTACCTGGGTGATAGTGAATTCCTACGTCATAATCCTTAATTAGCTCAAGCCAACGTCGTTGTCTCAAATTTAATTCTGGCTGCTTGAAAATATACTTAAGACTTTTGTGGTCCGTGTATATTTCACATCGATTCCCCAGAAGGTAGTGTCGCCATTCTTTGAGTGCGTGTATTACTGCAGCAAGTTCCAGATCATGAAAGGGGTAATTTTCTTCATGTCGCCGTAGCTGTCTTGAGGTGTAAGCCACTACTTTTCCTTCCTGCATTAACACACATCCAAGGCCTTTCCCGGATGCGTCACAATATATATCAAAATTTTTGTGCACATCGGGCACAACCAGAACTGGTGATGTTGTTAACCTCTTTTTCAACTCCTGAAAACTCTTTTCACAAGCTTCAGTCCATTCAAACTTCTTATCTTTCTTGAGTAACTGGGTCATGGGTCTGGCTATAGTGGAGAACCCTTCAATAAATCTTCGATAATAGCCCGCTAGGCCAAGAAAACTTCTGACTTCCGTTACGTTTGTGGGTTGCTTCCATCCCAACACATCCTTTACCTTTCCCGGGTCCACAGCGATTCCATCTTGGGTCAATACGTGCCCAAGGAAACCAACTTCCCTCAACCAAAATTCACATTTGCTGAATTTGGCATATAGCTGATGTTTCCTTAACTCTTCCAGTACTATCCGAAGATGTTGCTCATGTTCTTCGGGCGTCTTAGAGTAAATAAGTATGTCATCGATAAATACCACCACAAATTTATCCAAATATTTCATAAAAACTTTGTTCATGAGATGCACAAAATACGCCGGGGCATTGGTTAAACCGAACGGCATCATTGTGAATTCATATAATCCGTATCTGGTAGTAAACGCCGTCTTAGGTATGTCCGTCGTCCGAATCTTTAGCTGATGATAACCTGATCTTAGATCTATCTTCGAGAAGACTTTAGCTTCTGCTAGCTGCTCAAACAAATCGTTGATTCTGGGCGGTGGATATTTTTTCTTGATAGTGACCATATTAAGTGCCCTGTAATCAATACATAGCCGTAGGGTACCATCCCTCTTTTTGGCGAATAAAACTGGCGACCCCCATGGTGACAAGCTGGGTCGCACGTAACCTTTCTCCATCAACTCCTTAATTTGCTTCTTTAATTCTGCCAATTCCGTTGGGGCCATACGGTACGGCTTCTTGTATATGGGTGTCGTTCCGGGTGCTAGTTCAATAACGAACTCAATTTCGCGGTCCGGAGGCATTCCTGGTAACTCTTCAGGAAATACATCAGGATATTCACAGACTACAGGAACCTTACTTAATTCCACCGTATCCACTTGATTTAATTTCCCTTGGAATGTGGCAATCTTCCTTGTACCCACTTTTATTGTCTTTCCTTGGCAATTGGTAAGAGTTACCGTGCGGTTATAGCAGTCTATGAAACCTTTGTTTGTGGTTAACCAATCCATTCCCAGAATAATGTCCAAATCAACTGCGTCCAATACGATGAGATTGGCTAGGAATCCCATTCCTTCAATTTCGATGTTTACATCCTTGCAGTACCATTGAGTATTTTGCTTTGATCCCGGGGACTGAATAACCATGGAATTTTGCAACGGCAAAAAGGGAAACTGATTCTTCGAGGCAAATCTTTTAGAAATGCAAGAGTGGGAATCTCCGGAATCAAATAAAATTGTAGCATCTACTGAGTTGGCAGGGAACGTAGCAAACACGATATCCGGTGCGTTCTGAGCTTCCTCAAAAGTCACGTGGTTGATATGTCCTTGCTTGTGGTTGTTATTGGGGTTGAAGTTATTGCGTCGCGGAGCGTTGGTCGCACCGCGGCCATTGTTGTTGTTGTTGGCTTTGGGAGGGTTGTTTCCTTGTTTTGGGCATTGTTTAGCATAATGCCCCTCTCCTCCACAGGAATAACAGGTGACTCCAGGATAAAAAGCTTTATCCTTGGTCCTATTGTGGAATGCACTGCGGTTCTGTGGTGGAGCTGTAGTTGTTGGTCGGGTTATTACTGGCTTTTGAACATCATTCCTGGGCCTGTTGTTGCGAACCTGTACTGACTGGTTCATGCGACGCTTGCGAGCCTCATCCATATTGCGGTGTTCATTTTCCAGAATAATAGCCTTATCCACAAGTGTCTTAAAGTCTGGAAAGGTATGAACCATCAGCTGGCACTTTAGGGATGAAATAAGTCCGTCGAGAAATTTTTCCATCTTTTTGTTCTCTGTCATATATTCGTCGTTGGCGTACCGGGCCAACTGAGTAAACTGATCCAGATATTGGGATACTGTGGAGCCCCGCTGTTTGAGATCCTCAAATTCCCTCTTCTTCAATTTCATAATGCTATTAGGGATATGTGCTCCTCGGAAATTCTCCTTGAATTGCTCCCATGTCATGTTTGCTCCGTCAGGGTGGGTGTGACATAAGTTTTCCCACCACGAAGCAGCTGTTCCAGAAAAATAGTGTGGTGTGTACAGCACCTTTTCCTGGTCAGTACACTGGGCAATGACCAATTTTCTTTCCATGTCTCGAAGCCAGTCGTCTGCCTCTAGTGGCTTGTCAGTGTGAGTAAAGACCGTCGGGCGGGTCTTTTGTAACTCAGACAGTTTGTACCTGGGTTGTTGTTGTTCATGGTGATTTCCCATGTTAATCAAGTGCTGCATCATCTCCTGATGCTGTTGCTGACTCTGCTCATATAGGCGACACACTTGCGAGAAAGCTAAATCACTGCTTTGCTGACTTGTCTGCCCTTGAGTAAAATTATTTCCCATCTGTCCAGAGTTGTTCTCAAGTGGAGTTGGCATAGAACGGGTCCAGGGACGATGCATTTTCTTTCTGGGGTATTTGCATAACACCAAATCAAATAGCAGAAAATAAATTTCCAAATAAGTTTTTCCCCCCAGGACAAGGTAAGACAAGGCAGCCAGTTATATTACACACGTAATTTAATTATACAAACAGGATTTAATTATACAGGATATAATTATACAGGATGCATGCGGAAACTGTATCATACAAGATCACTTATTTCTACTAGCGCACTCTCCGTGCTCTCATCGACTTGCGGTCCTAACATCGCTATCTTACAAGGGATAAGTAGAACAGGAGATAAATATATTACATCCGTGTTCCCAAGCGGTCGTCTGGTGAGAATAACTGCGTTAGCCCACACAGCTCATCCTAGGTCCTGCTAAGAGTGAGAGTCAGACATGGCACCCAGGATGCGATCTCGCCCTCCTCCTCCTCCTCGGGAATCGCCTCTAGTCGGGTAGTCGTTGATGCCGTGCCTGCTGGTGGTGGCACCGTGCTCGTCAGTGGAGAAGCTCTGGTCGGAGTGGGTGCAACCAGACGGCTAGCATCGCCAGTTGAGGTCGAGCGCTGAGCCGCGGGACTAGCCAGAGAAGTATTTGGTGGAGTGGAAGTGCGTGGAGCACGAGGCGAAGGAGAGCGGTACTCGCTCCTGCGAATAACTCTCGCACGAGACAAGTCCATCCGCGCAGTGAGGTAATCATCTACCAGGGAGGTGAAAGCGGACTCCAAGGACATGATGTACTGGACAAGTGGCTCGATAGCCAGATCCCTTTCCCCTATGGTGCAGGAAAAGGCATAGTGGCTAGTATATGGAACGTGGCATGGCAGGTAGTAATAGGGACGGTTCTGCATAACAGGCAGGATGTCCCTGAGACGTGCGATAGCCTCACGTGCGGCCATCTGGATAGCATGCCTCTCAGTGGGCATGGCTCTCCCCATGAAGCAATAGTTGCGGAAAGACACGGAAACACCACCCCGAATATATACCGAAGCCTGGTACATAGTCAGGGTCTCTGAGATCTTGTCCGGGTAAATGACGTACTCCGGACGCCCGAGAGATCCCATCGCGTCCCTCGCGATGCTCGCGAGAAGACGGGAGAATCCCGCAGGCTCGTTGGCGAAAACCTGCGATGGGCAGCTGCCACCAGCCATCTACAACAGTAGACAAAAAATCCAAGTAGCCATGTCATAAGTGTATGATGACTAAGAGAAATTTGCTACGATGCATGAGATGCATGCTGAAAAAAATGTCAGCACTGACTCGGTGACTAGCGATCGCGCCTAAAGCTCCTACAGTCAGCCTGGCTCTGATACCAAGGTCTGTCAGGCTCATTTCTGGGAAATAAATCACAGAATAGCCCTAAGTCACACTGGCCCCCAAGAACAACCAGTGGACAACCTTGATATAGATAACCAGTACAATATAATATTACACAGGGTTGAGTCAGGGTGACTCAACAATTTTATTACAACAACTCAACGCACTAAGGTGGCGGAATGTGACAGTGGATGGTGGGACTCAACACTAATATACTAGCATAGAGTCAAGCGTCAGTATGAAGCTTGACTATTTTATTGGTGTGGCGGAAGCTTGACGGATGATACAAGTGATAGACTCCATGACACAGGTGTGCTGACTGGGAACCTTCTAAGCGTCGGCCTCGCTAGCGCAATTCTCCTCCAAAAGCTCGTCCTCCTCCAAGTCTGGCCAAGTAAATAGCCAGGGACAAGCCAGTGAGTACTTTTGAATGTACTCGCAAACATTATGAACATAAGATATACCAAATGCGAATGCCATGGTAGATGAACTACATGCATGCAACAATTATCACCACTTGGTATGGTATAACATGGTTAGTACAGAAATAAATATTAGTGTCAACAATAAATATAAATAAGAGAAAAGTCGGTCCGATGTCAAGTGACACCACGATAGGACTTGAAAATAATTGCCAGTCGGGTATCCACAAGAGTAGTGGCGTGATAAACCGCCTGACACTCGAGGGACGCCACAAAAGGACTTAAAAGAAATGCCAGTCGGGTATCCACACGAGTAGTGGCGTGATAAACCGCCTGACACTCGAGGGACGCCACAAAAGGACTTAAAAGAACTGCCAGTCGGGTGTCCACAAGAGTAGTGGCGTGAGAAACCGCCTGACACTCGAGGGACGCCACAAAAAGGGCTTAAAAATAAATGCGAGTGTCCGGGGTAGACTCGCCAACCCCTGAGACACTCTGGAAGTAAAATTAACATCATAGGGTTAGTCCATAAGCATGATTTTTATCATAAATAAATTCATGATAATACTAACTGCGACAAGAATTTTATGCAAACATAAACATGCTCAAGTACATTATTTTTCCTCCAGAGACTGACACCGGGACCGATACTTGACCCACCCAACCAAGTCCTTGACCGTGGACGCGGCTATTCGAATAGGTATAACTCTGCAGAGGGTGTACTCTTTACCCACGCGTATGGGATTTCCTTAGACAGCATCGTGCACTGGCTAATACCCAATACGGACTTTGGATTGAAAACACGCCTGACGCGTACACACCGACCGGATGCCAGGACTCACCCAAAGCATCGCTCCAGAAACCTTAAGTCAGGGAGGCTACAACCTCCGAAAAGCATGGGATCACTATTACACGCGCGGATTACAAGGGGTGCCCCCCTCTCGGCTACAACCGGAAACACCCATGCCCCTGGCCCGATGACAGGCTACAACCTTCATCGTAGTTATCTGGGTGGCGTGCACCCGTACAGGGGTTATCAACTTACTAGGCCGTACCCTCCTTTTGGAAGGACCCATGGCAGCACGGTGTACAGCTAGGTGTATAGAGCAAGACTCGATCTAGGCAGACTCAGGAGGTATTATAAAATATCACCAGTATCCTCTATCACTATCACACGACACCGCTGTGTCAACAAAGGACCGTGCCTACCAGCACCACGTCCAAACCAGCAGCAAAACTTTTGCCATCAAACAGCCATATATATGTCAGAGAGCTGCTAGTGTGGTATGCAAGCAAGGAAAAAGGTTGACATGACCATACACACACAAGTGATGTAACATGCAACATATGCATTGCAATACCAAACTATGTAACCATGCAAAAATGCAAACACCATATCCCAGGTTCAATAATGCTTGCCTTGTCCAAAATAATCAGGAGAAAACCCCTCTGAATTTCCATCAAAAGATCCTTCTTCCTTTTCTGAAAATTCAAATTTTGAATTCGAATAAGAATTCCCATACAGAAGAGAAAAATGTTCTCAAAATATTTTTAAATAAATCTTAAAAAAAACTAGAGAGGAAAAGAAATTTTTTGCAAAAAGAATCAACTCATTTGGATTGATAGTTTAAAAGCTATTAACTTTTTAAAACCAGGGGTCTTTCTGCAAAACAGAAGCCCCTGGGCTGTTTTAAAAGAAAACGGTTCGGCAGCGAATACACCTTCCAGTGGAGAAGGCTTAAAGCGTAGAGTACGCCTTCGCTAAATACAGAGAATAGAGAGAAAGAGCTGACGGGTGGGGGCCACCCGTCAGGTTTGAATTTGAGCGCGCTCGCGCGCGTGTACAGAGGGGAGGCGGCGATCGCCGGCGACGATCGCCGGGGTTTTAGAGCCTGGCGCTGGTCGTAGTGTGACCAGCATGGACTTCCGCATCCGTGGGTGGTGGTGGTGGCCACCGGCGATCACCTGAACGGCGGTGAGCTCGACGCCGGCGGACGGTGGTTCGGGTGAAGTTGGGGCTCGTCGGAGAGGGCTCGGGGAGTGGAATTGGCTTAGGGGTTCGGCATAGTGGTGAAAAAGAGGTGGGTAGGCGGAATTTGGGTGGCTCTGGTGGAGTAGGGGCGAGGTTTGGCTCGTGGACAGAGGCGGCGGAGCGGTGGCCGGAGAGGGAGAAGATGACCCCCTCGTGGCCGGGTGGGTGGCTAGGAGGAAGAGTGGGTGGTGGTGGAGGTGAAAGGTGAAGCTGGAGGGGCTCGGGGGCCCTTTTTATAGGCGAGTCGAGGATGGCCGAGACGGGCGGAGGTCGCCGGAGTAAATTAGGTCGCCGGGGTTCGTTTTGGCCGGTGGTCTGGGGCGACGGGGCATTTAAGAGGCCGATGGAGTTCGCCCGAAGCCTCCGCTTGGACGGGCTCGTGCTCGCTTGCCATGTCCGTGATGCGCTGTCCGCACGGGCGCGGCGGCGTGGCCGGCTCCGGCGACTGCCATACGGGCCCCGGGCGGCGTGGTCGGTGCGTCCGTTGTGCGGAGAAGCGAGGGGGAGCGACGCGTGGGAGGGAAGGTAGGTAGGGGAGGTGCGGCGCAGTGAATGGAAGCCGATGGCCGAGGCGATCCGCTCGGCCTCGCCGTGGGTGAGCTCGGGGTGGCTGCACCGGCCAGCTGCCAGCTCACCGGCGTGGAGAGGCTGGGCGATGGGCCAGGGGAGCAGCGGTATTGAAGGCGGGCGTCGACGCCGTGCGGGAGGGGAAGGCGAGGAGTGCACGGCATCGCCGGCCGCTGTCGGCTGAACTAGTTCAGTTAACTGAATTAAATTCAGTTATGAACAGTATGCCAGCCAAGTGTTTGATGAAATGCTATGGGGTGTTAAACATCTTAGTTGATCAAGGGATTTGCTGTGGTGGTGTGTGGTTGCTCAAAAATGAATTTGCCAGAAGACCAAGATTTTTGGTGGAGTTTGGAAATGATTTGGAGCAAAAAGTTGATTTCTGGACCAAATTTGAATTGAATAGAAATTGAAATTTTTGAACTGTGGGACCAAAAGTTTTTGAAGAAATGGGTTAAGGGTACCATGTATATGCAGGGATAATTTTGGTGTGGCAAGAGAGTTCTAGAAAAATATAGTTCCTTTGTAAAGTCAAGAAACTATGATTATTTCAAATTCCATCTTTGGAATTAAAAATATATAGAAGAAATATTTTTGTGGAGTGGAAAGGAGTTGGATAATATCATAGAAGATGTGTATGACTTGTGAGGTCAGTCTTGGGGTGGCAGAAAAATATTTGGAGTGGTTTAGGGTGCTAGAGGAGGTGGAAAAAGGCTTTTGCTTTTGAAAATCAAATAACCAGAACCAAAAATTCTTCAGAAAGAAATAGTTTTGAAAACCTCCAAAATAATTAAATCAAATAAATCCACCCTTCAAACAGAACCCTCCAAGAAAATTTTAAATCTTAGCTAAAATTTTGAAAAAGTTTTCAAAACTCCAAATAAATATTTTTGGGGTGTTACAATAAGGTAGTACAAATAATTTTACACTAGAGTTGAACTAGCTCTATAAGCTAGTACAAATAATTTTACACTAGAGTTGAAGTAGATCTATAAGCTAGTACAAATAATTTTACACTACAATTGAACTAGCTCTATAACCTAGTTCAAATAATTTTACAATAGTCTTGAATGATCTCTATAATGTTGTTCAAGTAATTTTACACTAGAGTTGAACTAGCTCTATAAGCTAGTACAAATAATTTTACACTAGAGTTGCACTAGCTCTATAACCTACTACAAAAAAAATACACCAGAGTTGAACTATCTTTATATGCTAGTTCGA
>LR738713.1:506028840-506046112 GCA_902687465.1 Secale cereale
GCTCTATAAGCTAGTACAAATAATATTACACTAGAGCCGAAATAGATCTATAAGCTAGTACAAATAATTTTACACTATAGTTAAACTAGCTCTATAACCAAGTTCAAATAATTTTACACTAGACATGAACTAGCTTTATAACCTAGTTCAAGTAATTTTACACTAGAGTTGAACTAGCTCTATAAGCTAGTACAAATAATTTTACACTAGAGTTGAACTAGCTCTATAACCTAGTTCTAGTAATCTCGCACGAGAATTGAACTAGCTCTAGAAGCTAGTACAAATAATTTTACACTAGAGTTGAACTAGCACCATAAGCTAGTACAAATAATTTTACACTAGAGTTGAACTAGATCTATAAGCTAGTACAAATAATTTTACACTACAATTGAACTAGCTCTATAACCTAGTTCAAATAATTTTACAATAGTCTTGAACTATCTCTATAATCTTGTTCAAGTAATTTTACACTAGAGTTGAACTAGCTCTATAAGCTAGTACAAATAATTTTACACTAGAGTTGCACTAGGTCTATAACCTAGTACAAAAAAATTACACCAGAGTTGAACTATCTTTATATGCTAGTTCGAATAATTTTACACTTGAGTTGAACTAGCTATATAACCTAGTACAAATAATTTTACACTAGAGTTGAACTAGATCTATAAGCTAGTACATATAATTTTACACTAGATTTGAACTATCTCTATAACCTAGTTCAAATTATTTTACAATAGAGTTGAACTATCTATATAAGCTAGTACAAGTAATCTTACACTAGAGTTGAACTATCTCTATATGCGAGTTCAAATAATTTTACACTAGAGTTGAACTAGCTCTATAACTGTCGGGGGAAACTGTCCACCACGAACACCTATGGGACCGGAGCCCCTTGTACGTTGTGGTAAGGGAGCGGAGGAAGCACGAAGAGCAGATCGAGGAGAGCACGCGGGCAGTTTACCCAGGTTCGGG
This sequence comes from Secale cereale, assembly GCA_902687465.1. Classification (NCBI taxonomy): domain Eukaryota; kingdom Viridiplantae; phylum Streptophyta; class Magnoliopsida; order Poales; family Poaceae; genus Secale; species Secale cereale. The sequence goes on from LR738713.1 coordinate 506,029,813, forward strand.
CCGCGACGGACGCGTAAAACCCTACTCCTGCTTAGATTGTATTGAGTGTTGGAGCTCGGGAGCTTGAAGAACTAGCTACACCGAGCGAGAGAGCTGTCTAGGTTCCGAACCCTTTCTTCGTTGTGCATGGGCCTCCTTTTATAGCTCAAGGGGTCACCGACAGGTGTCAACGTAGAAGAGGGTAAAAACGTAATTGTGGTGGTAGTTGTAATAGTGCGGGAACAGTGGATGAACAGTGGTCATCACCTAACTTGACAGTGGGGGACAAGAGCATTAAATGCCCGTCGCCGTCGACCCCAAAAGCGCCCGCCCGTGCGTCTCCGTTCGCCACGGTGGTAGCTTCGTCACCGTGGAGTGCCACCGTGTCCCCCAGGCTGCACAGCCATCCGCCACGCGTCCCTGGAACGGCCCCAGGGCGACGCGTGGGTCGATGAGCTGGAGCGTGGGCACACAGCGTAACTCTCCCCGGCAAGCACCTTGCCGGGGCCATGACCTTGCCGGGCCCTGAAGCTTGCCGCTCCCCGGGCCCCTGCCGGGGCGCATGTTGCGCCGAGGCATGTCTTCTGAGATGTAGTCTTCTGGTCTCCCTGGCAAGCTCCTCTTGCCAGGGTCTTGTGTTAATGCTATAGTCTTGAGCCTGGGACAGCCTTCCCGGCAAGCTCCACTTGCCGGGGTCTTGATCCTCTGACTTGTATACTTTGTTTTTGAATGGCTTAATAAGGACCAGAGAGGTTTCCGGCAAGCACGTGGTAGACCCTGCCGCGGGAAGCTGCTACTGCCCGTGCACAAGTTGGGGTACTAAGGTACCCCTATCTTAGTACACCGACAGGAGCCCCCGGGCCTGGGCCACACACGGTGCCGAGCGCTGTTGGGCCAGGCCCAAAACAGTGCACGGGCACGCGCGGCCCACGGCGAGCTGTAATTCCCCTTCCGCATCCGCCGCGTCCCTCCCTAACGGCACGCGTCGATTGCGGCGTCGTGGGAGAGATCGTGGCCACGTTCTTTAACGGGAAATGCGGAGCGTCCCCCACTTCCCCCTTAAAAGCAGAGGAAGCAGGGGCAGTTTCCCTCCTGCGCTTTCATTGCTTCTTCAACCTCCAGAAATCCCCCTCTGCGCTCCGACTCCAGACCTCCTCCGCCGTCTTCCGCATCCGCGGCGCCGCCGGACTCCTCGCCCCCTTCCCTCGCCGCCTCCGCCATGGCCCCGAAGACCGAGAAGGCGAAGGAGGAGAAGGCCAAGAAAGAGAAATCCGAGCAGGCGGCGAAGCTTGCTCTCCTGCGGAAGAGGAATGTCGTCTTCGCGCCAAGGCTCAGCGCGAGGGAGCTCTGGAACAAGTACTATCTCTTCTGGGCCAAGAAGACCAAGGCACATCCTCGTACCAGAGTCTACCCGGCCGCCGCCAGAGATCTATACCCCGGCGGGTATTTCTTCTTCGCTGTCTTCTTTCACTGTGGCTTGTGCCCTCCGTTCTCGGAGTTTTTCTGCGACATCATGAACACGTACAACCTCCATCTCTTAGACTTCACCCCCAACGCCATCCTTACGATGGCGGTTTTCGCACATCTGTGCGAAAACAACATAGGGATATATCCAAACGTAGCACTCTTTCGGCACTTCTTCATGCCTAGAGTAGAGGTCGGCGCCCCCCTCTCCGGGGGGATCTCTTGGATCTTCCGCTTGAACAAGAAGGAATCTTATCTGAATGGGGAGCTCCGCGGCAAGTGGGAGGAGTGGCGCGCGGATTGGTGCTGGGTAGTGGAGGACGAGCTGCAGCCTTTCACTGCGCCGCGCACAACAGCTATAGTGCGCGGCAGGGACTGGAGCGATTTGGCCGCGGATGACGTCAAGATCAACGTTGCCCTTGTCAGGATACTTCGTCTCCGGACAGCCAAGTGTCGGGCTCATTTCTGAGAAATAAATCATAGAATAGCCTTAGGTCACACTGGCTCCCAAGCACAACCAGTGGACAACCTTGATATAGATAACCAGTACAATAATATTACACAGGGTTGAGTCAGGGTGACTCAATAATTTATTACAACAACCCAACACACTAGGGTGGCGGAATATGACAGTGGGTGGTGGAACTCAACGCTGAAAGACTAACATAGAGTCAAGCGTCAGTGTGAGGCTTGACTATTTTATTGGTGTGGCGGAAGCTTGACGGATGATACAAGTGATAGACTCAAAACACAGGCGTGCTGACTGGGAACCTTCTAAGCGTCGGCCTCGCTAGCGCAATTCTCCTCCACGGGCTCGTCCTCCTCCAAGTCTGGCCAAGTAAATAGCCAGGGACAAGCCAGTGAGTACTTTGAATGTACTCGCAAACATTATGACTATGAGGTATACTGAAAGCACATGCCATGATAAATAAACTACATGTATGCAACAATTGACAAGACTTGGCATGGTGGAATATGGTTAGTACACGATATTATTAATAATATAAGAAGATAAAAGAAATGCCGGTCGGATGTCAAGTGACATCACGGTAGGACTTAAAGAGAAATGCCAGTCGGGTGTCCACAAGAGTAGTGGCGTGATAAACCGCCTGACACTCGAGGGACGCCTCAAAAAGGACTTTAAGAGAAATGCCAGTTGGGTATCCACAAGAGTAGTGGCGTGATAAACCGCCTGACACTCGAGGGACGCCACAAAAGGTCTTAAAAATAAAAGCGAGTGTCCGGGGTAGTCTAGCCAGCCCCTGAGACACCCTTGAAGGTAACAACAAAATTATCGGGTTAGTCCATAAATATAATATTCATCATAAATAAATTCATGATAATTCTGACTATGTCGAAAGCATCATGCAAACATAACATACTCAAGTATATTATTTTCCTCCAGAGACTGACACCGGGACCGATACTTGACCCACCCAACTAAGTCCTTGACCGTGGACGCGGCTATTCGAATAGATATAACTCTGCAGAGGGTGTACCCTTTACCCACAAGTATAGGATCTAGACAGCACCGTGCACTGACTAAAACCTAATACGGACTTTGGGTTGAAAACACTCCTGACGCATACCCGCCCACCGGATGCTTGGACTCACCCACAGCATCACTCCAGACACCTTAAGTCAGGGAGGCTACAACCTCCGAAAAGCATGGGATCACTATTAAGCGCGCGGATTACAAGGGGTGCCCCCCTCTCGGCTACAACCGGTAACACCCATGCCCCTGACCCGATGACAGGCTACAACCTTCATCGCAGTTATCTGGGTGGCGTGCACCCGTCCAGGGGTTAACAACTTACTAGGCCGTACCCTCCTTTCGGAAGGACCCGTGGCAGCACGGTATACAGCTAGGTGTAAGAGCAAGACTCGATCTAGGCAGACTCAGGAGGTACTGTTAAAATATCATCAGTGTTCTTTTATCAGTATCACATGACACCACTGTGTCAACAAAGGACCATGCCCACTAGCATGTCCCAACCAGCAGCAACACCTCTGCCCTCACGTAACCACTTGTATGCCAGACAAGCTAGTGTGACATGCAAGCCAAGGTAAAACAAACATGACATGACCATGCATGCACATGTGATATAACATGCTACGTATGTGATGCACTATCATACTATGTAACCAAGCAAGGAAGCAACATCATATCTCAAGTTCAATAATGCTTGCCTTGTCCAAAGTAATCAGGAGAAAACCCTTCTGAAAATCCAGCAAAAGTTCCCTCTTCTTTCTCTGAAAAATTCAAATTTGAATTCGAATAAGAAAACCAACACAGAACAGAAAAAGTTCTCAAAATATTTTTAAATAAATCTTAAAATAAACTAGAGCAGAAAAGAAAATTTTAGCAAAAAGAATCAACTCATTTGGGTTTATATTTTAAAAGTTATTAGCTTTTCAAAACCAGGGGTTTTTCTGTAAAACAGAAGTCCCAGAGTTATTTTAAAAGAAAACGTTTCGGGTACGAGTACGTCTTCCTGTGCAGAAGGCGTAAAGCGCAGAGTGCGCTTCCACTTAAAACAGAACAGAGAGAGAGAGAGCTGACGGGTGGGGGCCACCCGTCAGGTTTAAATTCAAACGCGCTCGCGCGCGAGTACAGAGAGGCGGCGGCGATCGCCGGCGACGATCGCCGGGGTCTCAGGGTCCGGCGCTGGTCGCAACATGACCAGCGGGGACTTCCGCATCCAGGGGTGGTGGAGGTGGCCACCGGCGGTCACCTGAACGGCGTTGAGCTCGTCGCCGGCGGACGATGATTCTGGTGAGGTGGTGGCTCGTCGGAGAGGGCTCGGGGAGGTAAATTGACTTAGGGATTCGGCAAGGTGGTGGAAAAGGAGAGGATCGACGAAGTTTGGGCTGCTCTGGTGGTGTATGTGCTCGGTTCGGTTCGAGGACAGAGGCGGCGGAGCGGTGGCCGGAGAGGAAGAAGACGACCCCCTCGGGGCCTGGTGGGTGGTCAGGAGGAAGTGTGAGAGGTGGTGGATGCGAGTGCTGGCGCTAGAGGGGCTCGGGAACCCTTTATATAGGCGAGTCGGAGATGGCCGAAGCGGGTGGAGCTCGCCGGAGTTAATGAGGTCGCCGGGGTTGGTTCTGGCCGGTCGTCTGGGTGTCGGGCAATCTAGAGGCCCGTGGCGTTCGTCCGAAGCCTCCGCGTGGTCGGGCTTGCGCCTGCGCGACACGTTGGCGATGTGCTGTCCGCACGGGCGCGGTGGAGCGGCCGGCTCCGGCGACTGTCAAACGGGCCCCGTGCGGCGTGGCCGGCGTGTCTTTTGCGCGTAGAGGCGAAGGAAGACGACGCGTGTGCAGAGAGGTAGGTATGAGCGCTGAAGTGGAGTAATGAAGCAATTGATGGCCGAGGCGTTCCGCTCGGCTCCGCCGTGGACGCGCCCGGGGAGGCTGCACCGGCCCGGTGCCGTCCCACCAGAGTGGAGTGGCTGGGCGCTGGGCCAGGGAAGCTGTCGGCAATGAAGGCGAACATCGACACCGTGCGGGAGAGGAAGATGGTGGACGCACGGCATCGCTGTCCCTGTCGGCTGAAGAAGAAATTCAGTTAACTGAATTTCATTCAGTTTTGAACAGTGCCTGCCAACTGTTTGATGAATTGCTTTGGGGTGTTAATCATCTAGGTTGATCATGGGGCTTTCTGTGGTGGTGTGTGGATGCTCAAAAATGAGTTTGCTAGAAGGACAAGTATTTTGGTGAAGTTTGAGAATGGTTTGGGGCAGAAATATGATTTCTGGTCCAAATTTGAAATGAACAGAATTTGAAATATTTGAACTGTGGGACCAAATGTTTTTGGAGAAATGGGTTGAGGGTACCATATATATGTAGGAATAATTTTGGTAGAGGCAGGAGAGTCATAGAAAATATAGTTCCTTTGTAAATGTCAAGAAACTATGATTAATTCAAATTCCACTTTTGGAATTTAGAATATATAGAAAGAATATTTTTGTGGAGTAGGAAGGAGTTGAATAATACCTCAGAAGGTGTGCATGACTTGAGAGGAAAACTTTGGAGTGACAGAAATTATTTGGAGAAGTTTTATGGTAATAGAAGGGGTGAAGAGGATTTTTGCCTTTGAAAATAAATAGCTAAAAACCAAAGATTCCTTAGAGAGAAAAGTTTTGAAAACCTCCAAAACCATTAAATCAAATAAGCCCCCCCCTTCAAACAGAATCCTCCAAGAAAATTTTTAAATCTTAGCTAAAGTTTTGAAAAGTTTTTTCAAAGTTCCAAATAAATATTTTTGGGGTGTGACACATGAACCCACAATCAAGCATAACGCTCCCTCTTGGAGTTACTACCTACTACTTGGCCAAAGCAATAAACAGCAACGGAGAACATGCAAGAATTACTCAAGAACATAAATATAAAAGAGGTGAATCAAATATATTACTCAAACACAATCTGAACATAGTCTCATAATCCATCAGATCCCAGCAAACTCAACTAAGCAACAGCAAAAAGATTACATATGTGACTCGATCATGTAGGGCAGCTCACGAGGTCTAAACCATGAAGAGCAAAGAGGGGAGGAGAACATCACATAGCTACTGATCATGGACCCATGGTCAAAGGTGGACTACTCACGACTCCTCCGGGAAGCGTCCATGGTGGTGGAGAAGCTCCCGGTGGTGGTTCTCCCCTCCGGCAGGGTGCCGGGAAGAGTTCTCCAGATGCTCCCGATCTTGGAAGCGTTGCGGCGGCGGAACAGAGGCGAGATTGCGAAAAAGGGTTCCGTCCTCGAGGGTTTCAGGGCGAGAGGGATATATATGCGAAGGGGGGCAACCAGAGGCGGAGCAGGGGCCAATTGTATAGAGTACGCTGTCAAAAAAAATCAGATCAAAAAGATGATCTGGTGATTTTATAAAAAATTTCTATCCAAGGACAGAATCTGTTTCCTGGACAGCACGTCACAACTTTTGAACTTTCTTGCAATCGGAGGCTAAACTTGGCACAAAGCTGAAAAGAAAAGATACAATGATGATGCTACTTTAGTAACAAACATCAAGACACAACAAAAGCAAAATGAAACCTAATTCGTCGTGGGCTGCCTCCCAAAAGTGCTTTCTTTTATGCCTTTAAGCTAGGCATGATGCAAAAAGAGAAGATCAAGTTTTATCAAGAGTAAGAGAATATCTAGCCCGTGTAATGGACTCAAAAAGCAACTTAATCTTATTTCTAGGGAAGTGTTCCATCCCTTTCTTGAGAGGGAATTGGAATTTTATATTACCCTCTTTCATGTCAATGATAGCACCAACGGTGCGAAGAAAAGGACGTCCCAGAATAATTGGACACGAAGGTTCACATTCAATATCCATAATAGTAAAATCAACGGGAACATAATTTTCATTGACAATGCTAAGAACATCGTCGATCTTCCCCAAAGGTTTCTTTACGGAAGAATCAACGAGACGAACACCAAAAGAACAAGGATCAAAAGGTTTCAATTCAAGCATATCATACATTATTTTTGGCATAACGGAGGTACTAGCTCCTTGTAGGATCGAAAGTATGTCTAGAGGGGGGGTGATTAGACTACTTGACAATATAAAAAATCTGCCTTTTGATCATGCAATGTTTTTGGCAGTTTCACAATTAAGATCAATTCAAGTATCACCCTACACATGCAATTCTAGAGTAATAGCAGCGGAAAGTAAATTGCACATGTAAAAGAGAGGTGGAGAAGATCAAACGCAGTTTGGTGACACGAAGATTTTTGTCGTGGTTCCGATAGGTGGTGCTATCGTACATCCACGTTGATGGAGACTTCAACCCACGGAGGGTAACGGCTGCGCGAGTCCACGGAGGGCTCCACCCACGAAGGGTCCACGAAGAAGCAACCTTGTCTATTCCATCATGGCCTACGCCCACGGAGGACTAGCCTTACTCGGGGTAGATCTTCACGAAGTAGGCGATCTCCTTGCCCTTACAAACTTCTTGGTTCAACTCCACATCTCAAAGACGGAGGCTCCCAAGCGACACCTAACCAATCTAGGAGGCACCACCCTCCAAAAGGTAATAGATGGTGTTGATGATGATGAACTCCTTGCTCTTGTGCTTCAAATGATAATCTCCCCAACACTCAACTCTCCTCACCGATATGGCTGTGGTGGAAGAAAGGTTTGAGTGGAAAGCAACTTGGGAAGGCTAGAAATCAAGTTTCATATGGTAGGAATGGAATGGCTTGATCTCAACACAAGGGTAGGTGGTTCTCTTCTCAGAAAGTGTATGGTAGGAGTGGTAGACTTTCTGATGGCTCTCTCCACGAATGAAGAGGGGGTGGAGGGGTATATATAGCCTCCACACAAAATCCAACCGTTACACACATATTTGGGCAATCTCGGTGAGACCGAAGTGAAAACTCGGTCAGACCGAAAGTTCAAATATAGTGAACGTTGGGATTTTCGGTGGGACCGAAAATACCATCTCGGTGTGTCCGAAGTGAGTCAAAGGTAGGAGCTGGCCATCTCGGTGGGACCGAAATTAACAACTCGGATATTCCGAAGTGATGTCAATTGGTTACAGAAGGTTGGCAGTCCATTTTCGGTGAGACCGAAACTCAAAATCGGATGGACCGAGAAATTAGGGTTTGGAAGAATAACTGAGGTGGTTCATCTCGGTGGGACTGAGTTTGCAGAATCGGTTTGTCCGAGATTACTTATGAGTGTGTTAAGTAGTGAAAGGTGCTGATAGTTGAGGGAGCTAGATCACTAAGCACTTGAGCAACCAGATCATTAACACAACCTCATCCCCTTTTAATAGTACTGGCTTTTCCTATGGACTCAATGTGATCTTTGATCACTAAACCAAAAATAGAGTCTTGAGCTTTTGCCAATGCTTGTCTTAGCATTTTGAGGGGTCCACTTCTTCAGACATTTCCATACCCATATCATCGAACTTCTCTGAAATGATTCTCAAGTAAATATTAGTTCAATGATATATATGTTGTTATTAATTACCAAAACCACCCGGGGATTAGTTGCACTTTCATATGCCAACACGGTTGCTCTATACAAGCAGCATAACAACTTAATGCAGCAGAACAACTACTCGCAGCGGAACAACGAACGACGATGATGGACTCCAATCCGTAGGGACTCTGACTGGAATGTTAATCCTAGCTCGCGAACAAGGGAACAACACCAAACAAGCAAGCAATCCAGGCACGACCTGCAAGCTGGGATGACACGCCAGGTCAGTACATTGAATGTACTTGCAAGCTCACAATAAACCAGAAGCATTCAAGACAAACACTAGCATGGCAATTACACGTTAATCAGAAAATATAAAGATAACATGGCATGAGTAACAATGAACATAATACAGCTAGGCAATATAAGCATGGCATGAACTTATATATCTGATGATACCAGCATGCAACCTGATGACACTACATGCACCATTAATCTGTTCGGGTTACCTCGTAACGAACACATACACAAACTTACCAACACGGACATCACACGATCATCTCAGGATCAAATCAAGCTTGGTATAAACAATACCGTAGTAATCATTAAATGACCACAAGGAGCTTGATCTTTACCATTGATTCTCGTACAACATCACAAATATCCAACAACTCGGTATCTTCGATACCACGGTGAATCATTCCGGTGATCACAACCAAATTATCTCATCATCTAACCGGGGTTGTTATTAAACAAGTTATTATTAAAACTGTTGACTCACGGTGTGACCGACACGAACTGGGCCCTTATCCGCGGGCACGGCTATCGATAGATTTAATATACACTCTGCAGAGGTTAGCACACTGTACCCACACTACGGAACCCATGGCCTCTTTCTCCCATTCGGGTGGACCAACGGTGTTCCGACAAAACCGATCTACTGTCATGACACTCTCCCGGCCACTCCGACTCACGCCCTACTGGGCTAGTCCTGGGTGGACCCGTGTCTACCAAAGACACAACGGCCACCATCGTGGCTAAACATAAATGGTCCCAAACGGGTACCCGGATCAATAACAACAACAACGGGCACACAAGGTTATGTCTGCTTACCCGGCCAAGGTACCGCATGCCCATAACCTTCCCTAGTTGGAGGCACCGGCGGGAGGCATGACAATAGACCCAGTTAGGACCTTCCCATAAAGGTAAATGTGGTTGCACTGGTCAGTTCGATATGGTGGCACCATGACTCAGACAACAATTGTTCAAGTTCACTTTAATCCGGTTAAACTTGAATGCAAATATGCTGAGTCATGATAAAATACATGATGCAAATACAATGCATGAGCATGAATAACCACATAATCATGAAAGAACTATCCACCATATCAACAATGAATCATAAGCATGGCATAATGACTAGCATGACTACTAACATCGACAATAAATATCATGCAAGAACATATATACAATACTAACATGCAAGCATTTAATTAACCGAATGCAAAGGAATATGCACAACAACGGTACTCGGGACAGGCGGCAGTCATGCATCGAGGACCATCACCAACATTAACATGCACTACAAGCAAGCATAAACATATGAAAGGAATACTAGCAACTAGTATGGCACGATAAACAAGTGCATAACAATATAGCAAGAAAATAAGCAATAACCCCGAAGCATTATCGAAACAACGATAACCATATTTTTAAACAAGCAAACATTTAATAAATATTCAAGTTGAAAACCATGGCTACTGCATGACTATCATGCAAGTGGGTATTGTGGCTTGCCTGGGGTGACGGAGACTCCAGGAAGAAGTGCGGAACGATCGTGGAAAGAATCGTCGGAAACAGTTCTCTCTCGGAGGGGGCTATTTATGGCAAGGAAAAAATGGTCATTTTCAGAATGTCAACTGTCAGGACCGGATTTCCGGGATATAAATTTCCCAGTCAATGGTCCTTGTGCTCACCAGCCCCAGGATTACTGTTAGCTGATGAGACACAAACTTGATACAGAAATTCCAAGCAAAATACCAAATATGTAGTATAAGACCATTCTGGTCAATGAGTACAACATAAGGTTTCTAGTGGTTGATGGCGGAAGCGGGTTGCGATACATCAGCGTCTATGGGACTCCATTTCCCACAGGAACAGCTGACCTGGATAACTCCTATCTTCGCGAGGCTGCTGTCTCCGTTGCCTAGGTTCCGGGGCTGTCATCGCAGCGCTCCTCTCCACGCAAGAAATCTGGCCAAGACAATAGCCAGGGACAAGCCAGTGAGTACTTTGAATGTACTCGCAAACATAATGAACACAGGTAAAATATAATAAATGATAATCATGCACTGAAACATTTCACGATCACTTTGTTAGTCGCGAAATAAAATTCATGACGCACGCTAGCAGGTTATCTTTATAAAACAAGAATAGGCAATCAGAGAATAAAAATAAAATGCACCGATCGGGTGTCTGAAGCGACGCCTCGAAAGGATAATAAAATAAAGCATGCCTCAGTCGGACGTCTGAGCGACGTCTCATAAAGGGCTTATAAAGGAAAAATAACAAACTTGCCGCAGTCGGGCGTCTGAGCGACACCACATAAAGGGCTTATAAGAAAAATAAATAATAAGCATGCCACAGTCGGGCGTCTGAGCGACACCACATAAAGGGCTTATATGAGAATAGTCACGGGGAATATCCAGGAGGTAGAACCATCCCAGGGATACTCAATAATTCAAACAATACAAATGGTTAGTCCAAAATAATATTAATTATAATCATCATTCGTCACACGTCATGATCAATATTCTGGTTTAGAAGTTTTCCTCCGAAGACCGACACTAAGACCGACACTTGACCCATCCCAGACTGAAATCCTTAACCGCGGATACGGCTATTCGAATAGATATAACCTCTGCAGAGGGTGTACCCTTTACCCACGAGTAATGGATTCCTTTAGTCCATCGGGACTAATTCCATTTACGGTCTTTTAGTTGAAAACACACCTGACCCGCACACACCAGCTTAACTTACCGGTGTCTGGAATCACCCACGACACCTGTTAAGTAAAACTCTAAGTGGGGAGGCTACAACCTCGAGTAGCATGGGATCACAGAATTTATAATGCGCGCGAACTAGGGGAGCTACCCCCTCGGCTCCAACCGGAAACACCCATGCCCCCGGACCAGGTGGCATGCCCACCGGATGCAGCCGGTCTCTTCCACCATGGCCTCTCTGTACGGTGTGTGCCAAGAAAGGGGTTGACAACTTACTGGACTGTACCCTACCTGCGGCAGGGACAAGTGGTAGTACGAAACAAGAATGGGGGTTACCGGAACAAGACTCGATCTATGGTCGACTCGGGAGGTTAAAGTATCACCTGCGTGATTAGCATAGTAAATATATCTCACCCCAACAGACAGAATCACCACTTATCATACCTCAACATGCCTTACTGACTATACTCGTCTCAACGAAATATCAGTAGCAAGCTCGTGTCTACCCAAGACAGAGACTTTCCTGGATTCCTTCCAGTAGGCATGAGAGGTAGACGAGGGTGAATACTATCACCAGTATATCAATTTCCAACAGCAAGGAATCTTCATCATGCATGATCATACCATCACATAAAATAACTAGTACTCCGTGTCAAGGTGGGGTTGTAAACGTGTCAAACAACACACAAAAATATTATGCCGGGGTTCAGAATGCTTGCCTCTTAAGTGCATACAAGTGGAGGGTGCTCATGAAAGTTTTCTTCTCCCTCCATATCCCTATTTTTAAATGAATTCAAATTAATACATATACTAAAAACAGAACAAAAAGTTGTCCTAATTATTTTTGAAATAAATCTTAAAATAAACTAGGTGAAATTTGAGAGTGGTAGGAAAAAGAATCAACTCATTTGGAGTTTTATTTAAAAAGATATGCCCAGTCAAAGTTTAGTCAAAGTTCTGTTTTATTAAAAACCAGAAAAAGGAAAACGCATCGGTTCGGAATACGCTTTAGAGAGGGAGAGACGTACTTCGAGCTTTACGCTTTCACTTAAGCGCCTCGGCGGGACGACCAGAGCCACTGACGGTGGGCCCGCGGGTCCACCCGTCAGGTTTGACTGGTCCAACCAGTCTTCTCCCTCCTCTGGCCGAAAGGAGGCGGAGCTCCGGCGATCCACGCCGGCGAACGGTGGCGCCCCGAGGGCGTTCGAGTGCGGGGATGGATCCAGCAGGTCCTGGCGGTCCTTCCGGTTGTTGCTAGGTCCGCGGGAGTGGAGGGAGTCGCCGGCGGCGAGCGCTGCGGCGGACGGCGTTTCGGGAGGAAAGGGGAAAATGGCTACGGTGGTGCTGGGGCTCGGTTGAGCAGTTGGGAAGTTCCGTGGAGTCAAGGGGAAGCCAACGGTGGCACTGGATGGGTGGGGGAGGGCCTGGTTACGGCGAATGGTGCCGGCGCGTGGCGGCGGCCGAGGTTGCCGGAGATGGAGAAGATTGCTACTTCCGGTCGAACCACTACGAGGGGAGCTGGCTATGGTGGACTGGAGGCTGCTTGGAGTCTCAGACGAGCTCGAGGTTCCTTAAATAGGCGGGGAAGGTCGGTTCCGCGGCTCCCCGTGGATAAGCACGACGGCGGCGATGGCGGTTCGTCGTCTCTGTAGCCGGGGCGACGTGGCGAGGCTCTGGGAGCATGCCAGGAGCTAGTGGACGGACGGGGCACTGCACAAGGAGGCAGGTGGCGAGCGAGAGCGGCTCGGGCGGCGCCGTCCATGGCAGAGCGGACGCGGCCGCAGGCGTGCCGCCAAGAAGCTTGCTGCAGCGACGCTGTAGGGAGCCAGGGGGTCGGTCGAGTGCGGGCGAGACACGGCTGCACCAGTGGATTAGGTCGAACTCGAGGGATGCTTATCCAGGGGCGAGTCGGTTCGGGCGCGAGCACGTGCAAAACGCGCGCTCTGCTCGCGCTCCGGGCATGCACGACAGGTGCTCGGCGAAATGCCAAGGCATGCTAGAGGTCTAGGGTGAGGCTGCCAATTAACAGGAGGGTTAGGGTGAAGGCAATAGGTCTAATTGACATGGTTGTAGGGTCAGGGAACCAAGTTCCCAATGTAATCACAAAACTATGCCAATTCTGACCAGACACACAAAGTGCTCGACAGAATGCCATGGGCATCTAGGCATTCCTTCTGGTGACCAAAAACTCCAGGTTGGGGTCTCTTTAGATGATAAAGAGGGTGGCAGGGTTAGCTAGTCAAAAGCCAAAACTTCCTAGTGCAAGTTTTTGAGAAAACTAAATCTGGACAGAAAGTGTATGCCATCATTGCATGGACCAAAAATATACCAATGGGTCCAATCTCCTGGACTTAAGAGTTTGGTAGGGTAGACTATAAGCAGGAGAAAATTTAGAGGCAAAAAGGGCAAGCAAAAATGGGGCTGTAGTACAAACCACTAAACTGGGCCAGAACACGAATGAGGGTGTTTTGCTCAAATTTTCCAAAGAACACCACTGGGTTTTTGCATAGGAATGAGTTATATACTCCTACCAACATCTCCAAATTTTGGTAGAATTTTTAAATGAATTTATAAAAGGGTTGTAGTGCAAAAGAGACTTTAAAACTTATGAGAAATCAATTTAAAAGCAAATAAGTTTTAGGGAAATATTTACAGAAATAATTCCACTGATAAAAGAAATGATCTTGAGAGGGAATACAAGTCCAACAATATTCTTGAAAGGTTTCCCCCCTTGAGGGAAACATTCCACAATTCAGAAGAAAGAAATGGTTCTGAAATCAGAAGAAAATATCCAGAAAAGAAAAATTTAATTTCCTGGCAAAATTTTAATCAATAAGACATGGTTAAAAATCTTGGGGTGTTACACTTCTCGAGCACCCACTCCTGGTACTCGCCGGCGAGACGCTCACGCTCCTCCGTCACCTCGCGGAGGGCCGCCTGGTTGGCGGCGCTGAGCTCCGCCGCGCGCTTCTCCATTTCTGCGGCGGCCTTGGCGGCAAGGGCCTCCCGGGAGGCGAGCTTCGCCTGCCTGGCCCGGTAAAGGGCCAGGAGCTGGTGGAGCAACCTCTCCTCCTCGGGCCCCTCACTCCCGCCGGGCGCCTCGACGATCTTCAGGCCTGCGGAGGCGAGGACTTCTCCGTCGAACGCCTCGCCCTCCGCAGGAGCTCGCGATGAAGACCCCCAAGGCATCTGGATGAAGACGCTGTTGGGGGCCTCAAGATAGTACCTCTGCTCCTTGCTGGCGGAGGGGCCGGTGGCCGGTGCAGCATCCGATGCTCCCGCCGCCTCCGGGCCGGCGGTGCGGTCGCCGTCCCCCTCCCCAACCGCTGCGTCCGCAGCCGGGGCAGTCTCCTGCGCGGCCGGCTCGGCGGCCTCGGCCATCTCCTCGACGACAGGAGCGTCGCCGCCGCCGCCCTGCGCGCCCTCCTCCTCGAGGTTGATAACCTCCGTCTCCATGGGCTCAGGAAGAGGAAGATCTAAAAAGAAGAAGAAGAAAAAGAAGTTCAAGATTCAAGCAGATATCCAAAAAGAGGCAAGCCAAGAAGACAAGTCACAGAACATACCTTGGCGGACGTCCTCGGCGGCAGGCTCCCTCGCCGGGGAGCTCGGCCTTGGCGGAGTGGCCACCCTCGCCGGGCTGCTCGCCCTCGGCGGAGTACTCTGCCTTGGCGGGGACGGCGGGGCCTGCGGCTCCTCGGCGACGGTCTCCGGGCGCTCTTCCCGCTGTGGCTCCACCTCTGCACAGAACAAGACAAGAAACGTCAAGATGTGAAGACAAGACCAAATCCTCAGGCGTACCCCGACAAGCGAAAAGAGAAAACCCCAGACTTACGCTGGGGGCTGCGCTGCGGGCTACGCTGGGGGCTGCTCCTCGGAGCAGCGCTCGGGTCCGGCAGGCTCGGCTCCGGCACACCCCCTGTTGCCGCGGCTGCTGAGTCTTCCGCGACCTCGACCTCGGGCGCCTTGGCCTTCTTCGCCGCGCGATGGGCCAGGGTCCTGAAATCAGAGCAATGAACAGAGTCAGCATCAACAAAAAAACCAAGACAAAAATCAAGAAGATGTAAGGTCTTGGATCCTTACTCCTGGTCCTCCTCGTCGTCCTCACTCAGGGCGGAGAAATCATACTCCACCGTGGGCGCGTCGGCGCGAGGAGCTGAAGACGAAGACTCCCTCACCGGGGCTGGGGGCTGCGAAGACCTAGCCCCCGTGGTAGCCGGCGCCCGAGGAGCGGGCGGAGCCGCTGCTCCGCTCCGAGAAGACCCCTGCCGGCTCGCCGCCGGCCTGCGAGGCGCCTCCGTCGTGGTCCGCGCACTGGCCGCCTCCGCTGTGGCTGGTGCGCCGGACGGCCTTGGCGCGGCTTGGCTCCCCCACTACTAGAAAAAAGCTTATTAGTGGCGCACCACTTTTGGGTATTAGTGGCGCACCTCTGGTGCGCCACTATTACCACGCCACTAGTAATGGGTATTAGTGGCGCACCAGAGGTGCGCCATTACTAATCCAGATATCAGTGGCGCACCACCTGGTGCGCCACTACTAAGTATAAGGGTGCGCCACTGATACTTTTTCAAATTTTTTTTTCAATTTTTTTTTTCAATTTTTTTTTTCAATTTTTATTTCAGAATTGCTACAGGTGCGCCACTGATATTGCTACAGGTGCGCCACTAGTAACAATTTTTTTTTCAAATTTTTTTCCAGAATTTTTTTTTTCAAATTTTTTTTTCAAATTTTTTTT
The DNA here is from genome assembly GCA_902687465.1 of Secale cereale. NCBI lineage: Eukaryota > Viridiplantae > Streptophyta > Magnoliopsida > Poales > Poaceae > Secale > Secale cereale. Next base: position 506,045,919 of record LR738713.1, read on the forward strand.
TTCAAATTTTTTTTCCTTAATCTCGGGTCACTATGGCTTAATCTCGGGTCAATATGGCTTAATCTCGGGTCAAATCGCACTCCGTGGTCAAACTTCCCAGAAGGTCACCCATCCTACACTACTCCAGCCCAAGCACGCTTAACTTCTGAGTTCTATCCAACCCCAGCACCAGCTCACTTAGCAGGCACTTGTTG
>LR738713.1:506052461-506071977 GCA_902687465.1 Secale cereale
TTATTTGTACAAGCTTATATAGATAGTTCAAATCTAGTGTAAAATTATTTGTACTAGGTTATAGAGCTAGTGAAACTCTAGTGTAAAATGATTTGTACTAGCTTATAGAGCTAGTTCAACTCTAGTGTAAAATTACTTGAACAAGATTATAGAGATAGTTCAAGACTGTTGTAAAATTATTTGAACTAGGTTATAGAGCTAGTTCAATTGTAGTGTAAAATTATTTGTACTAGCTTATAGATGTAGTTCAACTCTAGTGTAAAATTATTTGTACTAGCTTATAGAGCTAGTTCAACTCTAGTGTAAAATTATTTGTACTAGCTTATAGTGCTAGTTCAATGCTAGTGTAAAATTATTTGAACTCGCATATAGAGATAGTTCAACTCTAGTGTAATTTTATTTGTACTATAGCTTATATAGATGGTTCAACTCTAGTGTAAAATAATTTGAACTAGGTTATAGAGATTGTTCAAATCTAGTGTAAAATTATTTGTACTATCTAATAGATCTAGTTCAACTCTAGTGTAAAATTATTTGAACTAGGTTATATAGCTAGTTCAATTGTAGTGTAAAATTATTTGTACTAGCTTATAAATCTAGTTCAACTCTAGTGTAAAATTATATGTACTATCTTGTAGAGCTAGTTCAACTCTAGTGTAAAATTATTTGTACTAGCTTATAAAGCTAGTTCAACTCTAGTGTGAAATTATTAGAACTAGGTTTTTGAGCTAGTTCAACTCTAGTGTAAAATTATTTGTACTAGCTTATAGAGCTAGTTCAACTCTAGTGTAAAATTATTTGTACTAGCTTATAGAGCTAGTTCAACTCTAGAGTGAACTTACTTGAACTCGCATATAGAGATAGTTCAACTCTAGTGTAAAATTATTTGTACTAACTTATAGAGCTAGTTCAACTCTAGTGTAAAATTACTTGAACTAAGTTATAGAGCTAGTTCATGTATAGTGTAAAATTATTTGTACAAGCTTATATAGATAGTTCAAATCTAGTGTAAAATTATTTGTACTAGGTTATAGAGCTAGTGAAACTCTAGTGTAAAATGATTTGTACTAGCTTATAGAGCTAGTTCAACTCTAGTGTAAAATTACTTGAACAAGATTATAGAGATAGTTCAAGACTGTTGTAAAATTATTTGAACTAGGTGTCGGTGTACTAAGGTAGGGGTACCTCAGTACCCCAACTTGTGCACGGGCAGTTGCAGCTTCCCGCGGCAGGGTTTACCGCGTGCTGGCCGGAGAACTTCCTGCTCCCTATCAAACCATTCAAAAACAAAGTATACAAGGAAGAAGATCGAGACCCTGGCAAGAGGAGCTTGCCGGGAAGGCCGTACCAGGCTCAAGACTACCTCACTAGCACAAGGCCCTGGCAAGAGGAGCTTGCCAGGAAGGCTAGAAGACCCGGCGAGGGCCCGGGGAGCGACGAGCTTCAGAGCCCGGCAAGCTCCCGGGCCCGGCAAGATCAAGGCCCCGGCAAGGTGCTTGCCGGGAAGGCTGCGCCGTGTGCCCGCGCTCCAGCTCATCGGCCCACGCGTCGTCCTGGGGCCTATCCAGGGACGCGTGGCGGATGGCTGTGCAGCCTGGGGGACACGGTGGCACTCCACGGTGGTGGATCCATCGCCGTGGCAGACGGAGACGCTAGGGCGGGAGCTTTTGGGGTCGACGGCGACGGGCATTGAATGCCCTTGTCCCCCACTGTCAAAGTAGGTATAGACCACTGTTCTGCACTGTAGCTCCACTGTTCCCGCACTGTTACAACTACCACCTCTTTTACTTTTTTACCCCTTTCTCCTACGTTGACACCTGTTGGTGACCCCTTGCACTATAAAAGGAGGCCCATGCACAACGTGGAGGGGGTTCGGAACCTAGATCACTCACACGCTCGGTGTAGCTGCTTCTTCAAGCTCCCGAGCTCTCCAACTTAATACACAACCAAGCAGGAGTAGGGTTTTACGCGTCTACCGCGGCCCGAACCTGGGTAAAACTGCCCGCGTGCTCGCTACGATCTGCTCTTCGTGCTCCCTCCGCCCTCGTACCGCACAGACAAGGGGCTCCGGTCCCATAGGTGTTCGTGGCGGACAGTTTCCCCCGACATCTTTGGCGCGCCAGGTAGGGGGCGTCGAGGTTGTGCGAACCTGATCCGGCGTTCGCGCGGGCGCATTCTTCATCAACCTCTCCGAATTCATCAACTTCACCAGCGAAAACTCCATGGCCCCGAAGAAGAAGGCTTCGGAGGTCGGAGGCCCGTCTGCGTCTCACCCGCCGCCACCAGAGCCAACGGTGGGCGGGGGAGACGCCGTCGGAAGGGTGGTCGCCGGCGAGGACACTCACGGCGCCACCAGATCCAAGAACAGGACGGACGACCGAACCTCGGTCTCCGTGGACGCGCCGCGTCCCTCTTAGCACACAACGACCCAGCAGCGCCATGTCATGGGAGGTGGCATCCGCTTGCTGGGGCAAGGCCAAACCGGAGGCTCGTGGGACGCCCCGGACCCTCATCCGGGCACAAGCAAAGCGAAGGCGCCGGCGCGGGACCCCGCTCCTTCTAACGTCGTTAGAAGTCCGAGCGTATCCCGCTCCTCGCACCGCTCGCCCGCGTTCCCCTCCACTCCAGCAGAAGCGCTCGCAAGGGCGCAACTGCTCCTCGACTTCCCTCCAGCGACAGACAAGGCCGAAGACTGGAGGGCCACCATCCAGAGCCTGATAGCCTTCGCCAACAACGATTCTCCACAGCAGCCGTCGGCCTCGCGGCCGCGGCAAGCTGAGAAGACGAAGGCCGACGGTGACAAGAACGCCGGGGGTGCGACAAGTGTGCATTCCCCGCCGCAGAAGCAGAAGACGCCGCCCCGCCGGAACAACGCCGACGACGGCTCCACAGCCTCGTCGGACCCGCGGGCTCGTCGGGACCAGCGCCAAGTCCTCGACGACCGGCGAGAAGAAGATGCTCGGACTACAATCGAGCGCCGCCGAGAAGCTCGGCGACAATCAGACAAGAGAGCTGGGAACACTGTCGACGCGCACGCGCCCGGTGAGCCAGGCGACTTGCCATACGCGGCAGGCTGCCCTGCGTTCACCCGCGAGCTGCGGCGCGTCCAGTGGCCCAGCATGAAGAATTTTAAGCCCGACGTACCGGAGAAGTACGACGGCAAGACGCACCCCTCGGAATTCCTCAGCGTCTATACCATCGCAGTGCAAGCTGCCGGGGGGCGCGACGAGAAGATCTTGGCGAACTACTTCCCGCTCGTGCTAAAGCCGAACGTCCGTTCGTGGCTTATGCACTTGCCGGAAGGTTCTATCTCTTCTTGGGCCGACCTTTGCCACCAGTTTGTTGGCGCCTTCACCGGCGGCCACAAACCCCACGGCCAGGAGAGCGATCTCCACATTCTGGCCCAGAAGGAAGGCGAAACCCTGCGCAAGTACATCCAACGCTTCAGCCGTGTGCAGCACAACATCCCTGATGTCCACCCTGCCGCGGTTATCAGCGCGTTCCACCAGAACGTGCGTAACCGCCGCATGCGTGAGGAAATGGCGATGACAAAGATTCGGGATGTCAGCGAGCTCTATGCTCTGGCTGACAAGTGCGCACGCGCGGAAGAGGGGAGGAGACTCCCCGGGGAGGATGCTGGCACAGGAGGAAGCGACAGCGACGACGCCGCCCCGGCAAAGAAGAGCCGGCGGCGGAATAACAGAAGGAAGGGCAAGAAAGAGGTGCTTGCCGCCGAGAAGTCCGGCAAGGAGGCCCCCGCCAAGCAAACGCAGGCTGGCGGCTCCGGCAAGGAGCCTGCCCCTGTAGCGGCGGCTGACAAGCCGGGCAGCTCCGACAAGCAATATTGTAAGATGCACCGCACCAAGGGTCACGATCTCTCCAACTGCAAGCGCGTCGAGTACCTCGTCGAGCAGCAGAAGGCTGAGTACGAGAGGCGCGACAAGGAGAAGGCCCAAGGTGGCGGGGAGGAGACAAGCAAGAAGCGGCCGTTCAACGGCCGGGGAGGACGCCGCGGCAAGGCCAAGCAGCGGCAAGGGGATCGACCTCCCCGGGGCCGCGACAAGGACGAAGAGGACGACGACGAAGACATGGAGGACGAGGAGAACAGCGAGCAGGAGTTCCAGAAAGCCACGGAGGTCCTGTGCGTCGACGGTGGCGCCTCTCTGCACACCTCCCACCGCCAACTAAAGCAGTGGGTGCGTGAGGTGAATGCAGCGGAGCCGCCCGTGGAGTCGCGCATGCTCCTCAAATGGTCCAGCACGCCCATCATTTTTGATCTTGAGGATCACCCCGACCGCACCACTGCGGTCGGGTGTTTGCCGATGCTGGTTTCTCCCACCATCCGCAACCTCAAGGTCACCAAAATGTTGGTTGACGGCGGGGCCGGGCTGAACTTGATCTCCTCTGCTGTGATCAAGAAACTCAAGATTCCAGATGGCGAGCTCGAAGAGACCGGTTCATTCCAAGGAATCAACCCGGGAAGGAGCAAGCCCATGGGAAAGATCACTCTGCCGGTGACCTTTGGCGGGGAGCTCAACTTCAGAACTGAGCGCATCACTTTCGACGTTGCCGATATTCCATTGCCCTACAATGGAATACTCGGCCGTCCTGCCCTCGCCAAGTTCATGGCAGCTTCCCATTATGCTTACAACGTACTCAAGATGCCGGGGCCGATAAGCGTCATCACTGTCCACGGCGACAAGAAGGATGCGCTTGTCTGCGCCGACAAGATCTACCGGGATGCGGCAGCTGCGGCCGAGAAAGATACTCTTGCCGCTGAAGCTCCCGGGGGGAAGAAGACGAAGACCAAGTCCGGCAAGTGCTCTGGGACCCACTCCGGCAACCGCACCTCCTCGGAGTGCTGCGCTGCAGTCGAGGACGTTCCATCGAGCTCCACCGGCAAGAGTAAGAAAGGAATGGCCGCTCCTCCGGCAACCAAGAAAGTGTCCGCCAAGGAGGACGGCACTGGTGGTACCTTCACCATCAGTGCCACCCTTGACAGCAAATAGGAAAGCGCGCTCGTTGCCTTCCTGCGGGCGAATGTCGATGTGTTTGCTTGGCAACCATCTGACATCCCCGGTGTTCCCAGGAAGGTAATTGAGCACAAGCTTGCTGTTTGTCCTCATGCGCGGCCCATCAAGCAGAAAGTGAGGAAGCAAGCCGTGGAGCGCCAAGAGTTCATTAACGAGGAAATCAAGAAGCTAGAAGCAGCAGGCCTAGTTAGAGGTGTGATCCATCCGACGTGGTTGGCGAATCCAGTCGTCGTGCGCAAGGCCAACGGGAAATGGAGACTGTGTATAGACTTCACCGATGTGAATAAAGCATGTCCCAAGGATCCATTCCCTTTGCCGCGCATTGACCAGATCGTTGACTCCACTGCCGGATGTGAGCTACTCTGTTTTCTTGATGCATACTCAGGCTATCACCAGATTTTCATGGCCAAGGAGGATGAAGAGAAGACTGCATTTATCACTCCATGTGGCACTTATTGCTTTATTCGCATGCCATTTGGATTGAAGAATGCAGGCTCAACCTTTGCAAGGGTAGTATACACTGCTTTTGAGCCACAGATCCACAGGAATGTAGAGGCTTACATGGATGACATCGTGGTGAAGAGCAAGAGCAAGGAAACCCTGATCCAAGATTTGGAGGAGACGTTTCAGAACCTGCGCAGGATACAGCTCAAGTTGAACCCCGAGAAGTGCGTCTTTGGGGTCCCCTCCGGCAAGCTTCTCGGGTTCTTTGTATCACAGAGGGGGATTGAAGCCAGCCCCGACAAGATTAAAGCCATTGAGCAGATAGAGGCCCCAAAGCGCGTCAAGGATGTCAGGAGGCTTGCAGGTTGCGTAGCTGCCCTCAGTAGGTTCATTTCAAAGTCTGCAGAACGCGCCCTACCTTTCTTCAAAATCTTGAAGAAGGCAGGTCCCATGAAGTGGACTCCGGAAGCGGAGGCGGCGCTGCAGGATTTGAAACGATACCTGTCCTCCACTCCTATACTTGTCGCACCTAGACCACAGGAAAAGTTGTTGCTATACTTAGCGGCAACCAACCAGGTGGTTAGTGCTGCGTTAGTAGCGGAGAGGGAGTCCGACGAGGAGTCTGCACCACCGGCAAGCGAATCCAGCGACAAGCAGGGAGCTGCTCCGGCAAGCTCTGGCCCCGACAAGGATGACTCTGCGCAGGAACAAAGTGAGGTGCGGAAGAAGATGGTGCAGCGCCCAGTGTATTTTGTGAGTTCCCTTCTCCAGGGGGCTAGATCAAGGTACTCTGGTGTGCAAAAGTTGCTTTTCGGCCTCCTCATGGCCTCGAGAAAGCTGCGCCATTACTTCCAAGCCCATGAAATAACAGTGGTCACTCGCTTTCCGCTGAAGAGGATATTGCACAACCCAGAAGCAACAGGCAGGATCGTTGAGTGGGCACTGGAGCTGTCGAGCTTTGGACTCAAGTTTGAAAGTACTTCAACTATACAGAGCAGAGCCTTGGTAGAATTCATAGCTGAGTGGACCCCAACGCCCGATGAAGAAGTTCAAGAAACAAGTACACCCGTACAAGAAGCGACAAGCGAATGGGTAATGTATTTTGACGGTGCCTTCTCGCTGCAAGGCGCCGGTGCTGGCGTGGTACTCATCGCGCCCACCGGAGAGCACCTCAAATACGTTATCCAGATGCACTTTCCCAGGGAGCAAGCGACAAACAACACTGCTGAATATGAAGGCTTGCTTGCCGGCCTCAGGATTGCGGCCGAACTTGGGATCAGAAAGCTGATTGTGCGGGGAGATTCTCAGTTGGTGGTCCGACAAGTTAACAAGAGCTATCAGAGCCCTTTGATGGAAGCTTATGTCGATGAGGTGAGGAAGCTTGAGGAGCACTTTGAAGGTCTGCAGATGGAGCACGTCCCGAGAGCTCAAAATGAAATTGCAAATGGCCTTTCGAAGTGTGCTTCGATGAAGTTACCTGTGGAACCAGGAACCTTCTTGCTCAAGCTGACTCAACCATCCGTTACACCATCAATTGGACAGTCCAAGAAGAGAAAGTTGGTCTCCGGCGACTACTTGCCGGTGGATCTTCCTGAAACCGCCGCCAAGGTCCCTAAGATCAACAACCACAACGCTGAGGAACAGTTTGCTCCTGCAGATCCTCGGGTCTGTACAGTTGAAGCAAGCGTTCCCGACAAGCCTCGCCCCGGCGAGCTTGCCGGGGGACCTTCAGCTCCAGCAGAGCCAGAGGTTCTTGCCGTAGAAGCTGAGGTTCCCGCAGCGGCCCTCGAGCCTTTAGTCCTTGCCGTCGAGCCTCAGGCTCCGGCATGGGCACAGCAGATCGTCCGTTTCCTTCAAACTGGAGAACTTCCCGACGACCCAGAAGAAATAGAGAAGATAACCAGGCAGTCAAGTATGTACCAGTTCGTGGATAACGAGCTGTACAGAAGAAGACCCAATGGTGTCAGATTGAAGTGCATCTCCAGGGAAGATGGACAGAAGCTGTTGGCGGAAATACACGGAGGCATATGCGGCCACCACATTGGCGCAAGGGCGCTTGCCGGGAAAGCTTTCCGGCAAGGTTTCTTTTGGCAAGAAGCCCTCCAAGATGCAACTGCACTAGTAACCAAGTGTGAAGCGTGCCAGTTCCATGCAAAACAGATTCATCAGCCAGCTCAAGCTCTCCAAACAATCCCTTTGTCCTGGCCCTTCTCGGTCTGGGGGCTCGATATCCTCGGCCCTTTCCCTCGTGCTGTCGGGGGCTTTGAGTACTTGTACGTTGCAATCGACAAGTTCACAAAGTGGCCAGAAGTGGAGCCAGTGAGAAAGGTGACAGCACAGTCAGCAGTCAGGTTCTTCAGGTCAATTGTTTGCCGTTTCGGGATCCCTAACAGGACCATCACCGACAACGGTACGCAATTCACTAGTCGCACCTTCATGCAGTACGTCCAAGACCTTGGCGCCAAGGTCTGTTTCGCTTCTGTTGCTCACCCGAGGAGCAACGGTCAAGCGGAGAGGGCAAATGCTGAAGTGCTGCGCGGACTCAAGACAAGGACCATTGACAGGCTGCACAAGTGCGGAAGAAATTGGATAGAGGAGCTACCGGCGGCTCTTTGGTCAATCAGAACGACACCAAGTCGAGCCACCGGACAGACACCCTTTGCCCTAGTCTATGGGGCAGAGGCAGTTCTCCCCACGGAACTCGTATACGGATCTCCTCGAGTGCTCGCTTATGATGAGCTCGAGCAAGAGCAACTGCGACAAGATGACGCATTGCTCCTCGAGGAGGGACGTCTCCAGGCTGCTGTACGAGCTGCTCGATACCAGCAAGCTTTGCGCCGCTACCATAGCCGCAAAGTCAAGGCCAGGAGTCTCGAGGAAGGCGACCTTGTTCTTCGGCGTGTTCAGTCCGCCAAGAATTCCAACAAGTTGACGCCGAAGTGGGAAGGCCCTTATCGGGTGAGACAAGTCACGAGGCCCGGCGCTGTCCGCCTCGAGACCGAAGAAGGCTTACCGGTGAGCAACTCCTGGAACATAGAGCATCTTCGCAAGTTTCACCCCTAAGGCGCGGTTGCCGTGATCCGCTCCGGCAACCACCTTTTGTACAAGCTTTGCCGCTGTTGCATGTAACCCTTTGTACAAAGCCGGGCGCAGACCCCGTGCATCAGTAAAGTTTCCGTGTTTTGCGCTATTTGCCTTTTTGCATGCTTTTCTTTGCTATTCGCATGTGTTATTTGGCAACTTGTGCGACACACAAATCCGGTAAGCATTACAACGCCGAAAGGCCATGTACTTGTTTCCCTCTCCCTTTTTCTTTCCTCTTGAGCAGAAGGAATGTTCCTCGCGCACAAGTTTGCCGGGGGGGAAGGAGGTGGAGGAGGAACCAAGTGCTGTTCAAGAAAGAGAAGCCTTACCGGAAAGCAAGCAATATATGAAAGCTAAGTTGTTAGAATTTGACCAGTTCAAATTTTAAATTTTAGTTGTCTTCCTTGAACAATCACACTTTGTATGGAAAACCTGTGCGCGAAGGAACCTACCCGTAGCTTGCCGCACCCTTATCTTGTTTTCGAGTTCACTCAACGATTTAAGTGAGCTGCGACAAGTGTCGCGCCCTTGTTTCGTTTCCGAGTACGCTCAACAAGCTAAGTGCGTTGCGACTAGCCGCGGCGAGGTTGCTTGCCGGTAAGACCTTGGCCAGCAGGCTGCTCGGAGTCCAGTACTCAGCGCTCGCGGCAAAGGCCCCTTGCCGGCAAGCTTCCCGGGAGCGTAGGGTGAAAAACATACAAAGTCAAAGATTAAGACAAGGAAGATAGCATTGCACTGATTGATCAAAAAGAGATAAATATCTTACAAAGGATAACTTGACACAATAGACTAATAAGTTCATGATATCATATGCAGCAACAAAAAGATAAAGATAATGGAGCCCTAATCTACGCGGTCGCCCTCCTTCCTGGAGATCTTAGCCACCTTGGCGATGATGTGGGCGACCTGCTCCTTCAGGGCCTCCGTGTTCGCATCAGCCGGCAAGCTGCGAAGAACGTTGGTGAGATTGATCCCCGGGTTGCGGTACACGATCTTCGTCAGCACCCGCTCCAGAGTTCCCGCGCAGAGCAGGCGCGACTCCTCGGCCAGCTGCGCGGGGATTTGGTTCCGGAGACCTGCAAGGGCCGGCGCGATCCCTCTGAAGAAGAGGCTGAGCTTGGCACTGTGCGGGAGATCCGGATCCGGCGAGTAGATGAGATGTTCGACCTTCAGCGCCAGCAGCTCCTGGTCAATATTGGACGCAGAAGATACCAAGTCTTCGGTCCATACCTCAATGGTCTGGCGGAAGAGCTCGGATGCTTTGTTGACGCTGTCCACCAAGGTCCGCTCCTTGCGGAGCTCCTCCTTCAGCTTGGTCTCCTGAGCCCGGGCAGCGTCGAGTGAATCCTTCAGAGTAGTGACCTTCAACTCCAAGTCCTCGATGGAGTCCTTGGCGGCCTTCAGCTCGTCGCCCCTCTTAGAGAGGCTCACCTGGAGCTCTGAATTTGTGTGGGCGTCCTTCTCGCGCTCCGTGATGAGCGCGGCAACCTTCTCCGCGCTCACCTTCAGCGCCTTCTCCAGCTGTACGACCTTGGCGGCGAGCTCCTTCTTGGCGTTTTCCGCGGCAACCGCGGCGGCTTTCGCCTCCTTCAACTCCCCGCCAAGGGCCGTCTCGCGAGCGGCAAGGTCCTCCTCATGGGAGTCGAGCTCGACCTTCCGCTGCGCGAGCTCTCCTTCTCGCCGGGACAGCTCCACCCCGGCGAGCCGCTGCTGTTCCTTAGCTTCGGCCTTCTCCAGCACCCATTCTTGGTACTCGCCGGCAAGACGCTCGCGCTCCTCCGCCACCTCGCGGAGGGCCGCCTGGTTGGCGGAGCTGAGCTCCGCCGCGCGCTTCTCCATCTCCGCGGCGGCCTTGGCGGCAAGGGCTTCCCGGGAGGCGAGCTTCGCCTGCCTGGCCCAGTAAAGGGCCAGGAGTTGGTGGAGCAGCTTCTCCTCCTCGGGCCCTTCACTCCCGCCGGGCGCCTCGACAATTTTCAGGCCCGCGGAGGCGAGGACTTCTCCGTCAAACGCCTCGCCCTCCGCGGGAGCTCGCGATGAAGACCCCCAAGGCATCTGGATGAAGACGCCGTTGGGGGCCTCAAGGTAGTATCCCTGCTCCTTGTCGGCGGAGGGGTCGGCAGCCGGTGCAGCATCTGATGCTCCCGCCGCCTCCGGGTCGGCGGTGCGGTCGCCGTCCCCCTCCCCGGCCGCTGCGCCCGCAGCCGGAGCGGTCTCCTGCGCAGCCGGCTCGGCAGCTCTCGCCGTGTCCTCGGCGATAGGGACGTCGCCGCCGCCGCCCTGCGCGCCCTCCTCGTCCTCGATGTTGATGACCTCAGTCTCCATCGGCTCGGGAGGAGGAGGATCTAAAAAGAAAAAGAAGAAAAAGAAGTTCAAGTTCAAGCAAATATCCAAAAAGAGGCAAGGCCAAGAAGACAAACTACAATACATACCTTGGCGGACGTCCTCAACGGCGAGCTCCCTCGCCGGGGAGCTCGGCCTTGGCGGAGTGGCCGCCCTCGCTGGGCTGCTCGCCCTTGGCGGGGTACTCTGCCTTGGCGGAGTACCCGCCCTTGGCGGAGCACTCTCCCTTGCCGGAGAGTTCTGCCTTGGCGGGGACGGCGGGGCCTGCGGCTCCTCGACGACGGTCTCCGGGCGCTCTTCCCGCTGAGGCTCCACCTCTGCACAAATCAAGATAAGAAACGTCAAGATGATGAAAGAAGACGAAATCCTCAGGCGTACCCCGACAAGCGAAAGAATAAACCCCAGACTTACGCTGGGGGCTGCGCTGGGGGCTGCTCCTCGGAGCAGCGCTCGGGTCCGGCAGGCTCGGCTCCGGCACACCTCCTATTGCCGCGGCGGCTGAGTCTTCCGCGGCCTCGACCACAGGCGCCTTGGCCTTCTTCGCCGCGCGCTGAACCAAGGTCCTGAAATCAAAGCAACAGACAAAGTCAGCATCAACAAAAACCAAGACAAAACTCGAGAAGGTGTAAGGTCATGGATCCTTACTCCTGATCCTCCTCGTCGTCCTCGCTCAGGGCGGAGAAGTCGTACTCCACCGTGGGCGCGTCGGCGCGAGGAGCGGAAGACGAAGATTCCCTCGCGCGCTTGGTGGTCCCCGGGGCTGGGGGCTGCGAAGACCCAGCCCCTGTGGTAGCCGGCGCCCGAGGAGCGGGCGGAGCCGTTGCTCCGCTCCGAGAAGACCCATGTCGGCTCGGCGCCGGCCTGCGAGGCGCCTCCGTCGTGGCCCGCGCGCGGGCCGCCTCTGCTGTGGCTGGCCGGTCAACCTTGGCGCGGCTTGGCTCCCCCGGGGAGCTGCCCGGCGAGCTGGTTGTTGCCGGGGCGCTTGCGCCCTCTCTCCCGTCGCCGTCTTGCAGAGACGCTTCGGTGGAGACTGCCTTGGGCTTGCCGGGGGCGGGGAGCTCTCCGACGAGGAGAGGTCATCGGCGTAGAGTTCCGTAGATCCGCCGGAGTCCTCGGCCTCCTCCTCCTCCTCTTCCCCGGCCGGCTCGCTGGGCCCAGCGCCCTGCGCTGCGGCCTCTTTTCCCTTGACGCCTCCGCTCCCTCCGGCGCCTCCGCTCCTCGCGGCGCCTCTGTTCCCTCCGGCGGCACCCTCCATTGCCGCGGCCTCGGCCACGATTCCGTGGATCCCGGAGTGCCTCAGCGAGGGGACCCCGGCGAGCGCGTCGGGAGGGAGCTGCAGCAATCTGCGGATCTCCGCCTTCTCCGCCTGGCTGGACGCGTCCGCAGCCTCCGCCTCAGCAGGCGTGTACCCGAAGTCTCCTGCCGCTGCGGCTGCAGCGGCCTCTTCAGCCCGAGAAGCCATATAGGCAATCTCCTGGTCGGTGGTGTCCCGCGTGTGCTCCTTGACGTCATTCTTGTTCTTTGCCACCTCCACGAGGTTGTCGTAGAAGTTGAGGACGTCGATGGGCTTGGGCGCGATCCACGTGCGATCCACGCCGTGCGAATCGCACGCGGGCATCATGGCGAGGATACGGTCCCGGACGATGTTGTTGCAGAGCGGCACCACTCCCCGGGGAGCTCGGAACCACTCAGGGTGTGCCGGGTCATACTTGAAGAGTTCCCGGACCATCCCCCTCAGCTCGAGCGTCGTGAAGTTGAAGTTGAGCCCGGGGCGCAGCCTCATTATGTCCGCCGGGCCGCCGTACTCCCAGGCCGGCCTCTTCCTGTCTTGGAGAGGGGCGATGCGGCGGCGAAGGAACTCTGCGCCCACCTCAGCAACGGACAGCTGTGCCACCCGAAGACGAAGAATCCGGACGAGGGCGATGTCGAGCTTGATGTCGTCCGAATCTAGCTCACTCCAGTCCCTGCCGCGCACGATGGGCGTTGTGCGCGGCGCGGTGAAAGCTTGCGGCTGGTCTTCGACGACCCAGCACCACTCCGCGCGCCACTCCTCCCACTTGCCGCGGAGCTCTCCCGGCAAGTAGGACCCCTTCTTGTTCAGACGGAAGACCCAGGAAATTCCTCCGGAGAGGGGGGCATCGGCCTCTGCTCTAGGAGTGAAAAAGTGCCTAAAAAGCGCTACATTGGGCTGTACCCCTATGAAGTTTTCGCACATGTGTGCGAAAACCGCCATGGTGAGAATGGTGTTGGGGGTGAAGTCAAGGAGGTGGAGGCCGTAGGTGTGCATGACATCACACAAGAAATTCGAGAAAGGAGGACACAGACCGCAGTGAAAGAAAGCTGTGAAGAAGTAGTACCCGCCGGGGTAGCTGTCCTTGGCGGCGGCCGGATATGCTCGCGTGCGGGGATGCGCCTTGGTTTCCTTGGCCCAGAACAAGTAGTACTTGTTCCAGAGCTCCCGCGCGCCGAGCCTCGGCGGGAAGACGAGATGCTGCTTCCGATACGCGGCGAGCTTCGCCGCTTGCTCCGACTTCTCCCTCTTGGACTTCTCCGCCTTCGCCTTGTCGGTCTTTGGGGCCATGGCGGACGCGGCGGAAGGAGGGGGACGAAGAGCTCGGCGGCGGCGGAGGTGTGGAGGCAGAGCGCAAGAGAGATCTCTGGAGGAAGGAGACGATGCAATGAAAGCGCAAGGAGGGGAACCGCGCCCGCTTCCTCTGCTTTTATGGGGGAGTGGGGGGCGTTTCGCCCTTTCCATTAAGAGATCGTGGGCACGTCCCATCCCACGACGCCGCGATCGACGCGTGCCGTTACGGTGGGGTGCGGCGGATACGGAAGTGGATTCGGCGCGCCGCGGGCCTCGGGTGTCGTGCACTGTTTTGGGCCTGGCCCAACAGCGCTCGGTACCGTGTGTGGCCCAGGCCCGGGGGCTCCTGTCGGTGTACTAAGGTAGGGGTACCTCAGTACCCCAACTTGTGCACGGGCAGTTGCAGCTTCCCGCGGCAAGGTTTACCGCGTGCTCGCCGGAGACCTTCCTGCTCCCTATCAAACCATTCAAAAACAAAGTATACAAGGAAGAAGATCGAGACCCCGGCAAGAGGAGCTTGCCGGGAAGGCCGTACCAGGCTCAAGACTACCTCACTAGCACAAGGCCCTGGCAAGAGGAGCTTGCCAGGAAGGCTAGAAGACCCGGCGAGGGCCCGGGGAGCGACGAGCTTCAGAGCCCGGCAAGCTCCCGGGCCCGGCAAGATCAAGGCCCCGGCAAGGTGCTTGCCGGGAAGGCTGCGCCGTGTGCCCGTGCTCCAGCTCATCGGCCCACGCGTCGTCCTGGGGCCTATCCAGGGACGCGTGGCGGATGGCTGTGCAGCCTGGGGGACACGGTGGCACTCCACGGTGGTGGATCCATCGCCGTGGCAGACGGAGACGCTAGGGCGGGAGCTTTTGGGGTCGACGGCGACGGGCATTGAATGCCCTTGTCCCCCACTGTCAAAGTAGGTATAGACCACTGTTCTGCACTGTAGCTCCACTGTTCCCGCACTGTTACAACTACCACCTCTTTTACTTTTTTACCCCTTTCTCCTACGTTGACACCTGTTGGTGACCCCTTGCACTATAAAAGGAGGCCCATGCACAACATGGAGGGGGTTCGGAACCTAGATCACTCACACGCTCGGTGTAGCTGCTTCTTCAAGCTCCCGAGCTCTCCAACTTAATACACAACCAAGCAGGAGTAGGGTTTTACGCGTCTACCGCGGCCCGAACCTGGGTAAAACTGCCCGCGTGCTCGCTACGATCTGCTCTTCGTGCTCCCTCCGCCCTCGTACCGCACAGACAAGGGGCTCCGGTCCCATAGGTGTTCGTGGCGGACAGTTTCCCCCGACACTAGGTTATAGAGCTAGTTCAATTGTAGTGTAAAATTATTTGTCCTAGCTTATAGATGTAGTTCAACTCTAGTGTAAAATTATTTGTACTAGCTTATAGAGCTAGTTCAACTCTAGTGTAAAATTATTTGTACTAGCTTATAGTGCTAGTTCAATGCTAGTGTAAAATTATTTGAACTCGCATATAGAGATAGTTCAATTGTAGTGTAATTTTATTTGTACTAGCTTATATAGATGGTTCAACTCTAGTGTAAAATAATTTGAACTAGGTTATAGAGATTGTTCAAATCTAGTGTAAAATTATTTGTACTATTAAATAGATCTAGTTCAACTCTAGTGTAAAATTATTTGTACTAGGTTATATAGCTAGTTCAACTCAAGTGGAAAATTACTTGAACAAGATTATAGAGATAGTTCAAGACTATTGTAAAATTATTTGAACTAGGTTATAGAGCTAGTTCAATTGTATTGTAAAATTATTTGTACTAGCTTATAGATCTAGTTCAACTCTAGTGTAAAATTATTTGTACTATCTTATAGAGATAGTTCAACTCTAGTGTAAAATTATTTGTACTAGCTTATAGAGCTAGTTCAACTCTAGTGTGAAAATACTTGACCGCGCATATAGAGATAGTTCAACTCTAGTGTAAAATTATTTGTACTAGCTTATATAGATAGTTCAACTCTAGTGTAAAATAATTTGAACTAGGTTATAGAGATAGTTCAAATCTAGTGTAAAATTATTCATACTAGGTTATAGAGCTAGTGCAACTCTAGTGTAAAATTATTTGTACTAGCTTATAATGCTAGTTCAAATCTAGTGTGAAATTACTTGAACAAGATTATAGAGATAGTTCAAGACTGTTGTAAAATTATTTGAACTAGGTTATAGAGCTAGTTCAATTGTAGTGTAAAATTATTTGTACTAGCTTATAGATCTAGTTCAACTCTAGTCTAAAATTATTTGTACTACCTTATAGAGCTAGTTCAACTCTAGTGTAAAATTATTTGTACTAGCTTATAATGCTAGTTCAACTCTAGTGTGAAATTATTTGAACTAGGTTATAGAGCTAGTTCAACTCTAGTGTAAAATTATTTGTACTAGCTTATAGAGCTAGTTCAACTCTAGTGTAAAATTATTTGTACTAGCTTATAGAGCTAGTTCAACTCTAGTGTGAAATTATTTGGACTCGCATATAGAGATAGTTCAACTCTAGTGTAAAATTATATGTACAAGCTTATAGAGCTAGTTCAACTCTGGTGTAAAATTATTTGTACTAAGTTATAAAGCTAGTTCTACTTTAGTGTGAAATTATTTGAACTAGGTTATAGAGCTAGTTCAACTCTAGTGTAAAATTATTTGTACTAGCTTAAAGAGCTAGTTCAACTCTAGTGTAAAATTATTTGTACTAGCTTATAGAGCTAGTTCAACTCTAGTGTGAAATTACTTGAACTCTCATATAGAGATAGATCAACTCTAGTGTAAAATTATTTGTACTAGCTTATAGAGCTAGTTCAACTCTACTGTAAAATTACTTGAACTAAGTTATAGCGCTAGTTCAATTGTAGTGTAAAATTATTTGTACTAGCTTATAGATCTAGTTTAACTCTAGTGTAAAATTATTTGTACTAGCTTAAAGATCTAGTTCATCTCTAAGGTAAAATTATTTGTACTAGCTGATAAAGCTAGTTCAACTCTAGTGTGAAATTATTTGAACTAGGTTATAGAGCTAGTTCAACTCTAGTGTAAAATTATCTGTACTAGCTTATAGAGTTAGTTCAACTCTAGTGTAAAATTATTTGTACTAGCTTATAGAGCTAGTTCAACTCTAGTGTGACATTATTTAAACTCGCATATAGAGATAGTTCAACTCTAGTGTAAAATTATTTGTACTAGCTAATAGACCTAGTTCAACTCTAGTGTAAAATTACTTGAACTAAGTTATTGTCGAGGAAACTGATCGCCCACGAACACCTATGGGACCGGAGCCCCTTCTTGGTACGGCAGGGGGCGGAGGATGCACGAAGAGCGGATCGAGACGAGCACGCGAGCAGTTTACCCAGGTTCGGGCCGCACGTATGCGTAAAACCCTACTCCTGCTTTGGTTTGTTATTGAGTTCTTGGCTCGGGAGAGAAGAGAGCAACAGTACACTCTAACCGCTAACAAGACCGAGCGTGGAGAGCGATCGATAATCGGAACCTCTTCTACGTTGCGCATGGGCCTCCTTTTATAGGTCAAAGGGGTCACCGACAGGTGGCAACACAGATGGGGGTAAAAAAGTAAAAACAGTGGTAGTTGGAACAGTGTTTGCATAGTGCTCTATACCTAACCCTGACGGCAGGGGACAAGGGCATTGAATGCCCGTCGCCGTCGCCCCAAACAGTGCAAAAAGTGGCCGTCAGGAGCGCCACCGTCCGCCACGATGGTAGCCTAGTCATCGCCGCATGCCACCGTGTTCCCCTGGCTGCACAGCCTTCCGCCACGTGCGCCTGGAAGGGTCCCAGGGCGACACGTGGGTGGATGAGCTGGAGCGCGGGATCTGAGTGGAAGCTTGCCGCGGCAAGTGTCTTACCGCGGTGGTTAGCTTGTCGCCTCTTGGGAGCTTGTCGCTCACCAGGCCTTGCCGGGACGCGTGGCGCGTCGCGGCAAGCTTCTTGATATGCCTCGGATGGCCTTCCCGGCAAGCTCCTCTTGCCGGGGCCTTGTGTCTTGAATGGTTTTTGTGCCTGGAGTGGTCTTCCCGGCAAGCTCCTCTTGCCGGGGCCTTGTTTCTTTGACTTGAATACTTTGTCCTTGAATGGCTCCAAGGGATACAGAGGTTCTTGGCGGTCGCCTGGCTAGCCCTGCCGCGGGACGCTGCAAATGTACGTGCACAAGTTCGGGATACTAAGGTACCCCTACTTTAGTACATCGACAGTTATAGAGCTAGTTCAACTCGAGTGTAAAATTATTTGCACTAGCTTATAGAGCTAGTTCAACTCTAGTGTAAAATTATTTGAGCAAGGTTACAGAGCTAGTTCAACTCTAGTGTAAAATTATTTGTACTAGCTTATAGAGCTAGTTCAACTCTAGTCTAAAAAATTTTGTACTACCTTATAGAGCTAGTTCAACTCTAGCGTGAAATTATTTGAACTCACATATAGAGATAGTTCAACTCTAGTGTAAAATTATTCGTACTAGCTTATAGATCTGGTTCAACTCTAGTGTAAAATTATTTGTACTAGCTTATAGAGCTAGTTCAACTCTAGTGCAAAATTACTTGAACTAAGTTATAGAGCTAGTTCATGTCTAGTGTAAAATTATTTGTACTAGCTTATATAGATAGTTCAACTCTAGTGTAAAATAATTTGAACTAGATTATAGAGATAGTTCAAATCTAGTGTAAAATTATTTGTAGTAGGTTATAGAGCTAGTGCAACTCTAGTGTAAAATTATTTGTACTAGCTTATAGAGCTAGTTCAACTCTAGTGTAAAATTACTTGAACAAGATTATAGAGATAGTTCAAGAATATTGTAAAATTATTTGAACTAGTTTATGGAGCTAGTTCAATTGTAGTGTAAAATTATATGTACTAGCTTATAGATCTAGTTCAACTCTAGTGTACAATTATTTGTACTAGCTTAAAGACCTAGTTCAACTCTAAGGTAAAATTATTTGTACCAGCTGATAAAGCTAATTCAACTCTAGTATGAAATTATTTGAACTAGATAATTGAGCTAGTTCAACTCTAGTGTAAAATTATCTGTACTAGCTTATATAGTTAGTTCAACTCTAGTGTAAAATTATTTGTACTAGCTTGTAGGGCTAGTTCAACTCTAGTGTGACATTATTTTAACTCACATATAGAGATAGTTCAACTCTAGTGTAAAATTATTTGTAGTAGCTAATAGAGCTAGTTCAACTCTAGTGTAAAATTACTTGAACTAAGTTATAGAGCTAGTTCAACTCGAGTGTAAAATTATTTGTACTAGCTTATAGAGCTAGTTCAACTCTAGTGTAAAATTATTTGAACAAGGTTATAGAGTTAGTTCAACTCTACTGTAAAATTATTTGTACTAGCTAATAGAGCTAGTTCAACTCTAGTGTATAAAAATTTGTACTACCTTATAGAGCTAGTTCAACTCTGGTGTGAAATTATTTGAACTCGCATATAGAGATAGTTCAACTCTAGTGTAAAATTATTCGTACTAGCTTGTAGATCTAGTTCAACTCTAGTGTAAAATTATTTGTACTAGCTTATAGAGTTAGTTCAACTCTAATGTAAAATTACTTGAACTAAGTTATAGAGCTAGTTCATGTCTAGTGTAAAATTATTTGTACCTGCTTATATAGATACTTCAATTCTAGTGTAAAATAATTTGAACTAGGTTATAGAGATAGTTCAAATCTAGTGTAAAATTATTTGTACTAGGTTATAGAGCTAGTGCAACTCTAGTGTAAAATTATTTGTACTAGCTTATAGAGCTAGTTCAACTCTAGTGTAAAATTACTTGAATAAGATTATAGAGATAGTTCAAGTCTATTGTAAAATTATTTGAACTAGGATATAGAGCTAGTTCAATTGTAGTGTAAAATTATTTGTACTAGCTTATAGATCTAGTTGAACTCTATTGTAAAATTATTTATACTAGCTTATAGAACTAGTTCAACTCTAGTGTAAAATTATTTGTACTAGCTTATAAAGTACTAGCTTATAAAGCTAGTTCAACTCTAGTGTGAAATTATTTGAACTAG
>LR738713.1:506072243-506086830 GCA_902687465.1 Secale cereale
AAAATTATGTGTACTAGCTTATAGATCTAGTTCAACACTAGTGTAAAATTATTTGTACTAGCTTATAGAGCTAGTTCAACTCTAGTGTAAAATTACTTGAACTAAGTTATAGAGCTAGTTCATGTCTAGTGTAAAATTATTTGTACTAGCTTATATAGATAGTTCAACTCTAGTGTAAAATAATTTGAACTAGGTTATAGAGATAGTTCAAATTTAGTGTAAAATTATTTGTACTAGGTTATAGAGCTAGTGCAACTCTAGTGTAAAATATTTGTACTAGCTTATAGAGCTAGTTCAACTTTAGTGTAAAATTACTTGAACAAGATTATAGAGATAGTTCAAGACTATTGTAAAATTATTTGAACAAGGTTATAGAGCTAGTTCAATTGTAGTGTAAAATTATTTGTAGTACCTTATAGATCTAGTTCAACTCTAGTGTAAAATTATTTGTACTAGCTTAAAGACCTAGTTCAACTCTAAGGTAAAATTATTTGTACTGGCTGATAAAGCTAGTTCAACTCTAGTGTGAAATTATTTGAACTAGATTATAGAGCTAGTTCAACTCTAGTGTAAAATTATCTGTACTAGCTTATAGAGCTAGTTCAAATCTAGTGTGACATTATTTCAACTCTCATATAGATATAGTTTGTCGGGGAAACTGATGGGACCGGAGCCCCTTTTCGGTACGGCAAGGGGGCGGAGGATGCACAAAGAGCAGATCGAGGCGAACACGCGAGCTGTTTACCCAGGTTCGGGCCGCACGGATGCGTAAAACCCTACTCCTCTCTTGGTTTGTATTGCGTTCTTGGCTCGGGAGCGAGAAGAGCTACAGTGCTGACCGCTAGGACCGTGCGTGAGAGTGATCAATGATCCGAACCTCCTCTACGTTGCGCATGGGCCTCCTTTTATAGGTCAAAGGGGTCACCGACAGGTGGCAACGTAGTTGAGGGTAAAAACGTAAAATGGGTGGTAGTTGGAACAGTGTTTGAATAGTGCTCTATACCTAACCCTGACGGCAGGGGACAAGGGCATTAAATGCCCGTCGCCGTCGCCCCAAACAGTGCAAAAAGCGTCCGTCAGGGCGCCTCCGTCCGCCACGACGGTGGCCTCGTCATCTCAGCTTGCCACCGTGTACCCCAGGCTGCACAGCCTTCCGCCACGTGCGCCTGGAAGGGCCCCAGGGCGACGCGTCGGTGGATGCGCTGGAGCGCGGGTACCTAGTGGAAGTTTGCCGCGGCAAGCGCCTTGCCGCGGCCGCTATCTTGTCGCGCCCGGGAGCTTGTCGCTCTCCGGGCCTTGCCGGGACGCGTGGCGCGTCACGGCAAGTCTCTTGAAATGTCATGCTTGGCCTTCCCGGCAAGTTCCTCTTGCCAGGGTCTTGTGCCAAAGAAGTGGTCTTGAGCCTTGAGTGGCCTTCCAGGGCCTTGTTTCTTTAACTTGAATACTTTGTTCTTGAATGGTTCCAAAGGAACTACAGTGGGCCTTGGCGGTCGCGCGGCAAGCCCTGCCTCGGGACGCTGCAACTGCCCGTGCACAAGTTCGGGATACTAAGGTACCCCTACTTTAGTACACCGACAGGAGCCCCCGAGCCTGGGCCACACACGGTGCCGAGCGTTGTTGGGCCAGGCCCAAAACAGTGCACGGGCACGCGCGGCCCGCGACACGCCGTATCCCACTCTGTATCCGCCGCGTCCCTCCTTAACGGCACGCGTCGATTGCGGCGTCGTGGGAGAGATCGTGGCCTGTTTCTTTAATGGGGAAAATGCGGAACGTCCCCCTCTCCCCCCTTAAAAGCAGGGGGAACAGGGGCAGTTCCTTCCATTCGCTCGTCGCTTCTTCCTCCTCCAGAAACCCCCGCCGCTCCCCTCCTCCCCGAAGGTCGAAAGAGAGCAGCGCTCCGCCCTCCCTTCCGCCGCCGCCAGCATCACCAGCGTCGTAGACTTCCTCCATCGACCCCGCCATGGCCCCGAAGGGCGAGAAGGCGAAGGCCGCGAAGACTGCCAAGGCGCTGCGGCTAGCAGCAATGCGGAAGAGGATGGCGGTCTTCCCGCCACAGCTTAGTGCGGAGGAGCTGAAAGACGCCTTCTACCTCTTCTGGTCGAGGGAGACAAAGGCACATCCGCGCACCAAGGTACTCCCCACCGTGGCTTGCGAGATGTTCCTGGGCGGCTATGCCTTTTTTGCTCTGTTCTTCTACTGCGGGCTCTGCCCGCCCTTCTCGGAGTTCTTCTGCGACGTCATGAATACCTACGGGTTTCATCTCCTTGACTTCACCCCAAATGCCGTCTTGACCATGGCCATTTTCGCACATCTGTGCGAAAATTTCGTCCGAGTTTACCCCAATGTAGCCCTCTTCCGCCATTATTTCATTCCTCGAGTCGAGTCAGGGTCTCCTCTGTTCGGCGGAATCTCTTGGATCTTTAGGCTTCACAAGAAAGAGGCGTACTTGACGGGGGAGCTCCGCGGCAAGTGGGATGAGTGGAGGGCCAACTGGTGTTGGATCATAGAGGATGACCCGCAGC
The DNA here is from genome assembly GCA_902687465.1 of Secale cereale. NCBI lineage: Eukaryota > Viridiplantae > Streptophyta > Magnoliopsida > Poales > Poaceae > Secale > Secale cereale. Next base: position 506,074,766 of record LR738713.1, read on the forward strand.
CGTTTACTTCCCGGCGCCAAGTCGCAGCAGTACGCGGCAATGACTGGAGTGACCTGGCCCCCGAGGACGACAAGCTGAAGATAGCCACCACTCGGATCCTCCGCCTCCGGCAAGCCAGGATCACTGTAGGTGCCGTCGGGGCAGACTTCCTCCGCCGCCGCATCGCTCCCTTGCAGGAGAGGAAGAGGGCTGCTTGGGAGTTCAGGAACGCGGCAGACAACATGAGGTTGCGCCCGGGCCTTAATTACAACTTCACTGTCATAGAGCTCAATGCAATGCTTCAAGCGCTGTTCAAGTATGACTCCGCCCATCCAGAGTGGTTTGCGCTGCCGCCGGGCATAGTCCCATTGTGCAATAGCTCTGCGCTCAGTGCCATCCGCGCGGCGATGCCATTGTGTGATTCCCACGGGATCAACCCCACTTGGCGGGAACCTTCCGAAGAAACCGTGCAGACGTTCTTTGACAACCTGGTGGATTCGCCAGTCAACACCGACGAGAAGAGGGGACTCACCCGCGACACCACCGACGAGGAGATGTCATATATTGCCACCAGGTTGGAAGAGGCAGCTACAGCCAGGGCCGCGGGTGAGTTCGGGTATACTGTGGAAGAAGCGGAGGCAGTGGAGGCGACAAGCCTCGCCGAGGAGGAAGAGCTTCGCAAAGCGGGAAAGCTTGACGGGCGACTTGCCGAGACAAGCGAGCCCACTGAGCAATGCGCCGAGTCGAGCGGGCCCGCCGAGCAGGGCGTCGGGTCAAGCGACCAGCAGGGCGTCGGGTCAAGCGATCCTGCCGAGGACTCGGGCGGCTCGCTGGGCCTTGACTCCTCTTCTTCGTCCTCGGGTAGCTCACCGCCACCAGCGAGCCCTCCAGCTGCACCGAGAAGGCGCCTTCGCAAGGCCGCAGACGCGACGAGGCGGCAGGCGAGCCAGCAGCCGCAGTGCCGTCCGACGCGCCCCTCCGCGACAGGCAAGGCCGCCAAGGGAGCGCCCCGTGCCTCATCGGCAACAGGAGGGGGATCTTCCCGGACTGGCACCCCTGTGCCCGTCGCCCCTCGCGCTTCGGCGGCAACCGGAGCGGGGTCTTCTCAGACCACCGTCCCGGCCCCCGCCAAGCGGCCAAGGGAGCCCACTCCACCAGCTCCTCGTGCCGGGATGCGCGAGCCGGATTTCGACTTCTCGGCGCTCAGCTCCGACGACGAGGAGGAAGAAGAGTAAGTCTTCGTGATTCTTGTTTCTCTCTGGCTTTCTGTTGATTCTTGCCTTGTATTCCTTTTGCCTGGTTCTGATCTTGTCTTTCTTCCAGGACTCTGGCCCAGAGGGCAGCGAAGAGGGCCAAAGTCCCGGTAATCGTCATCGAGGACGAGTCCGCCGCAGTAGCAGGGGGTGCGCCTGGGACAAGCTCGTCGGACCCGACGGCCGTTCTCCAGAGCAGCCCCCAGCGTAAGTCCTTCGTCTACTCTCCGCTCGTCGGGCGCGCGTGGGACTTCTATCCTTGTTGATGTTTTGATTGTTTGTTGACTTGTGCAGAAGCAGAGCAGAAGCATCTGGAGTGCCCGGAGACCACCCCCGACGCGCCGCACGTCCCAACCGCACCGCCAAGGGGAAGTTCCCCGGCAAGGGAGGCCACTCCGCCAAGGGCGAGTACCCCGCCAAGGGCGAGTACTCCGCCAAGGGAGAGTACGCCGCCCAGGGGCGGCGCCAGCGGCCCTCCGCCGGCGGGAGCTACCACCACGCTACCGAGGGAGAACTCCCCGGCAAGGAACCCCACCGAAGAGGAGGCTCGCGCAGGTAAAACCTTGGACTTTTCCCCTTGTGGTTTTCTTCTTTTTGGATATTTGCTTGACTATTTTTCTTTCTTCTTCTTTTCTTTTGTCAGACCCGTCCGCCCCAGAGCCGATGGAGACGGAGGTCGCCGTCGAGGAGGACGTGCGCGGCAACACTGGCGATGCCGCCGCTACCGAAGAGGCGGCCGGTGCTAACGAGCCCGCCGCCGACGAGGCCGCCAAGGCTGCTGGCGCGGCAGCTGAGGAGGGGACCGATAGTCGCACTAACGGCCCTGAGGCCGCAGGAGCGTCAGACGATGCGCCGACTGCCGATCCCGCTGCTGCCGCGGCCGAGCCAGGCGCCTACCTGGAGGCCGGCAACGGAGTCTTCATCCAGCTCCCGTGGGCGTCCATGTCAAGGGCGCCTGCGGAGGGAGAGGTCTTCGACGGGGAGGTCCTTGCCTCCACCGGGTTGAAGTTCGTCGACACGCCAAGCAGCAGCAGCGAGCCCGAGGAGGAGCGGCTTCTGCGGAGGCTTCTGTCTTTGTACCGCGCCCGGCAGGCCAAGCTGGAGTCCCGAGAGGCTCTGGCCGCCAAGGCAGGTGTCGACTTGGAGAAGCGCGCAGAAGAGCTTCGGGCCAGCAACCAAGCAGCACTCCGGTCCTTGGCGGAGGAGCGGGAGCAGCTTGCCGAGGCGCATCAGGCGTTTATTCTTGAGAAGGCTGAAGCAGAGGAGCAGCAACGGCTCGCCGCCGAGGAGTTGTCCCGGCGAGTAGGTGAACTGACGCAGCGGAAGGTTGACCTCGATAGCCACGAGGACGAGCTTGCCGCGCGCGAACAGTCTCTTGGCGGAGCTCTGCAGGAAGCGAAGGACGCCGCTGCAGCTGCTGAGACCGCCAAGAGGGACTTGGAGGCGAGGGTGGCGCAACTGGAGGCCAACTTGAAAACGAGCGAAGAGAAGGTTGCCGCACTTGTGTCGGAGAGGGAGAAGGACGCCCACAGCCACTCCGAGCTGCAGGTCCGCCTCTCCGACAAGGGCAAGGAGCTCGCCGTCGCCAAGGATTCCATCGCCGATCTAGAGTTGAAACTTTCCACCCTCACCACATCGCTTGATGGCGTCAGAGAGCAGGAGACGAAACTGAAGGAGGACCTCAGGGCCTAGAGGGCACTGCTGGACAGCGCCGCCCTCTCCCAAAACAACTTCAGGCTGACGGTGGAGCACTGGACCGAGGGCCTTGTCATCATCGACAAGGAGCTGGCGGAGCTGGGGGCGGAGCACCTCGGGTACTCCACCGATGAGAATCTCCCTCACAGCGCCAAGTTGAGCTTGTTCTTCAGGGGGTGGCGTCGGCCCTCCAGCAGCTCCGGGAAAGGATCCCAAAGCAGCTGGCGGACGAGTCACGCAGGCTCTGCGCGGGGGCCCTCGAGAAGGTGTTGATGAAGATAGTGCACCGCAACCCAGGCCTCAACCTCACCAACGTCCTCAGGACCTTGCCGCCGGACATTGACCAGGAGGCGCTCAAGGCTCTTGTCGTGCCTATTGTGAACAAGGTGGGCGGCATCAAGAGGGTCGAGGGCGATCGCACGGATTAGTCTTGTTTGCTTTCTCCTTTTCTTGTCGCTGCCAACTACGTTATGAACAATAGTCTATTAGTACTGCGACAAGTTGCTTTGTAATATAACTTTATTTTGGGTAGTCAATACAATGTTATTTCCTTTACTTGACTTTCTCGCTTTGTATGTTTTCACCCTACGCTTTTAGGGAACTTGCCAGCGTAGGGACCCTTGCCGCGAGCGCTGAGTGCGGAACTTCAGCAGCCTGCTGGCAATGCCGTTGCCGACAAGAAACCTTGTCGCAGCTAGTCGCAGCACACTTAAGCTGTTGAGCGAACTCGAAAACGAAGTAAGGGCGCAACACTTGTTGCAGCACACTTAAGCCGTTGAGGGTGCTCGAAACAAAGTAAGGGCGTGGCTAGCCACGAGTTGGTTCCTCCGCGCACAGGTTTTCCATACAAAGTGCGGTCGTTCAAGGAAGACAACTCAAAAATTTAAAAATTTGATTGCTCAAACTTTGGCAACTTAGCTTTTGTGTCGTTTGCTTCCCGGCAAGGCAAGGCTTTCTTGAACGGCACTCGGTCCATACCACTATCTCCTTCCCCCCCGGCAAACTTGTGCACGAGGAAAACTTCTTCTGCTCGAGGGAAAAGAAAGGGGAGAAAACAGAGATATGGAGCCTTGCGGCTCGTTATTGCTTACCGGGGATGGGTGCTGCACAAAGTGTCAGATAGTATATGCAAGAAAGTAAAAAGGGCATGAATTGACAAGTTGCGCGATGCACATAAGCTTTACTGATGCACGGGGTCTGCGCCCGGCTTTGTACAAAGGTTTACATGCAACAGCGGCAAGACTTGTACAAAAGGTGGTTGCCGAAGCGGATCACGGCAACCGCGCCTTACAGGTAAAACTTGCGAAGATGCTCAATGTTCCAGGAGTTGCTCACCGGTAAGCCTTCTTCGGTCTCAAGGCGGACAGCGCTGGGCTTTGTGACTTGTTTCACCCGATAAGGGCCTTCCCACTTCGGCGTCAACTTGTTGGAATTCTTGGCGGACTGAACACGCCGAAGAACAAGGTCGCGTTCCTCGAGACTTCTGGTTTTAACCTTGCGGCTATGGTAGCGGCGCAAGGCTTGCTGGTATCGAGCAGCTCGTATAGCAGCCTGAAGACGGTCCTCCTCAAGGAGCAGTGCGTCATCTTGCCGCAGCTGCTCTTGCTCGAGCTCATCGTAAGCGAGCACTCGAGGCGACCCGTATACGAGTTCCGTGGGGAGAACTGCCTCTGCTCCGTAGACAAGAGCAAAGGGTGTCTGTCCAGTGGCTCGATTTGGCGTCGTTCTGATCGACCAAAGAGCCGCTGGTAATTCCTCGATCCAGTTTCTTCCGCACTTGTGCAGCCTGTCGAAAGTTCTCGTCTTGAGTCCGCGCAGCACTTCAGCGTTTGCCCTTTCCGCTTGACCGTTGCTTCTTGGTTTAGCAACAGAAGCGAAGCAGACCTTGGCGCCAAGGTCTTGGACGTACTGCATGAAGGTGCGACTTGTGAATTGTGTGCCGTTGTCGATGATGATCCTGTTAGGGATTCCGAAACGGCAAACAATTGCCCTGAAGAACTTGACTGCTGACTGTGCGGTCACCTTTCTCACTGGTTCCTCTTTCGGCCACTTTGTGAACTTGTCGATGGCGACGTACAAGTACTCAAAGCCCCCGGCAGCGCGGGGAAAGGTGCCGAGGATGTCGAGCCCCCAGACCTGGCCAGGATAAAGGGATCGTCTGGAGAGCTTGAGCTGGTTGATGTATCTGCTTGGAATGGAACTGACATGCTTCACACTTGGTTACTTGCGCAGTTGCATCCTGGAGGGCTTCTGGCCAAAAGAAACCTTGTCGGAACGCTTTTCCGGTAAGTGCTCTGGCGCCAATGTGGTGGCCACATATGCCTCCATGTATCTCTGCCAACAGCTTTTGTCCATCTTCCTGGGGAATGCATTTTAATTTCACACCATTGAGTCTTCTTCTGTACAGTTCGTTGCCGAAAAACTGATAAATACTTGACTGTCGGGTTATTCTTTCTGCTTCTTCTGGCTCTTCGGGAAGTTCTCCTGTCTGGAGGAAGTGGACGATCTGCTGTGCCCAAGCCGGAGTCTGCGGCTCTATGACAAGGACTAAAGGCATCTGTGCTGCTGCGGGAACGTCAGCTTCTACGGCAAGAGCCTGCGGTTCAGCCGGAGCTTGGCGTTCCCCGGCAAGCTTGCCGGAGCAAAACTTGTCGGGAGCGTTTGCTTCAACTGTACAAACCCTTGGGCTTGCAGGAGCAGACTGCTCCTCAGCAATCTTGTCGTTGATCTTGGGGACTTTGTTGGCGGCGGCTTCAGGAAGCTCTGCCGGCAAATATTCACCAGAAACCAACTTCCTCTTCTTGCTTTGTCCAGCCGATGGTGTTACGGATGGTTGAGTTAGCTTGAGCACAAAGATCCCCGGTTCCACAGGTAGCTTTAGTGCAACACACTTTGACAGGCCATCTGCGATGTCGTTCTGAGCTCTTGCAACGTGCTCCATCTGTAAACCTTCAAAGTGCTCTTCAAGCTTTCTCACTTCGTCGACGTATGCTTCCATCAACGGACTCTGGTAGCTCTTGTTCACTTGGCGGACGACCAACTGCGAGTCACCCCGCACAATCAGCTTCTTGATCCCAAATTCTGCTGCGATTTTGAGGCCGACAAGCAAACCTTCATACTCTACAGTATTGTTCGTTGCTTGCTCCTTGGTAAAGTGCATTTGGACGACGTACTTGAGGTGCTCCCCGGTGGGCGCGACAAGCAACACGCCGGCACCGGCGCCTTGCAGCGAGAAGGCACCATCAAAGTACATGATCCATTCTTTGCTTGCTTCTTTGGCGGGGATGCTTGTCTCTGGAATCTCATCGTCCGGCGTTGGCGTCCATTCTGCTATGAACTCTGCTAATGCTCTACTCTTTATAGTTGAAGTGCTTTCAAACTTGAGGCCAAAGCTTGACAGCTCCAGTGCCCACTCGACAATCCTGCCCGTCGCTTCTGGATTTTGCAGTATCCTCTTCAGCGGAAAGCGAGTGGCCACTGTTATCTCGTGTGCTTGGAAGTAGTGACGCAGCTTTCTCGAGGCCATGAGGAGGCCGAAAAGCAGCTTCTGCACCCCAGAGTATCTTGACCTAGCCCCCTGCAAGAGGGAACTAAAAAATAAACTGGGCGCTGCACCATCTTCTTCCGCACCTCTTCTTGCATCTGCGCGGACCCATCCTTGTCGGGACCAGAGCTTGTCGAGGAAGCCCCCTGCTTGTCGCTGGATGTGCTTGCCGGGGCTGTTGGCTCATCATCTGCCTCCCTTTCCGCTACTAATGCAGCACTAACCACTTGATTGGTTGCTGCTAAGTACAGCAGCAACTTCTCTTGTGGCTTAGGTGCGACAAGTATTGGAGTGGAGGACAGGTACCTCTTCAAGTCTTGCAGCGCTGCCTCCGCTTCCGGAGTCCATTTCATCGGACCTGCCCTTTTCAAAATTTTGACAAACGGCAGGGCGCGTTCTGCTGACTTAGAGATGAATCTGCTGAGAGCAGCCACGCTGCCGGCAAGCCTTCGTACATCCTTGACGCACTTCGGTGCTTCGATTTGCTTGATGGCTTTAATCTTGTCGGGATTGGCTTCAATCCCTCTCTGGGATACAAAGAACCCGAGAAGCTTGCCGGAGGGGACTCCAAACACGCACTTCTCGGGGTTGAGCTTGAGTTGGATCTTGCGCAGATTGGCAAAGGTTTCATCTAGATCTTGAATCAGAGTAGCCCTGTCCTTGCTCTTGACCACTATATCATCCATGTAAGCTTCTACATTTCTGTGTATTTGTGGCTCAAAAGCTGTATGGACTACCCTTGCAAACGTCGAACCGGCATTCTTCAATCCAAAGGGCATCCGTATGAAGCAATAAGTGCCACATGGAGTAATAAATGCGGTCTTCTCCTCGTCTTCTTCAGCCATAAATATCTGGTGGTATCCTGAATATGCATCAAGAAATGAAAGCAACTCACATCCGGCTGTGGAGTCAACAATCTGGTCAATGCGCGGCAAGGGAAATGGATCTTTGGGACAAGCTTTATTCACATCGGTGAAGTCTATACAAAGCCTCCACTTCCCGTTGGCTTTACGCACGACGACAGGATTGGCCAACCACGTGGGATGGAGTACGCCTCTGACAAGGCCTGCCGCTTCCAGCTTCTTGATTTCTTCAGCGATAAACTCTTGGCGCTCCACCTCTTGTTTTCTAACCTTCTGCTTGACGGGCCGCGCGTGAGGACAAACAGCAAGCTTGTGCTCAATCACTTTCTTGGGAACACCGGGGATGTTAGACGGTTGCCATGCAAACACGTCGACATTCCCCCGCAGGAAAGCAACGAGCGCGCTTTCCTATTTGGGGTCGAGCGTGGCGCTGATGGTGAAAGTACCACCAGTGCCGTCCTCCTTGGCGGACACCTTCTTTGTCTCTGGTGGAGCTTCCATCGCCTTCTTGCACTTGCCAGTGGAGCTCGATGGCGCGTCCTCGACGGCAGCGCAGCACTCCGAAGAGGTGCGTTTGCCGGAGTGGGCCCCAGAGCTCTTGTCGGACTTGGTCTTGTTCTTCACCCCGGGAGCTTCAGCGGCAAGTGTCTTGCTATCTGTTGCGGCTGCTTCGTCCCGGTAAATCTTGTTGGCACAGATAAGGGCATCTTTCTTGTCGGCGGGGACAGAGATGACGCTTATCGGGCCCGGCATCTTGAGCATGTTGTAAGCATAATGAGAGGCTGCCATGAATTTGGCGAGCGCTGGACGGCCAAGTATCCCATTGTAGGGTAATGGGATATCGGCGACGTCAAAGGTGATCCTCTCAGTTCTGAAGTTCAGCTCTCCGCCAAATGTCACTGGTAGCGTGATCTTCCCCTTCGGCTTGCTCCTCCCCAGGTTGATCCCTTGGAATGTGCCGGTTTCCTCGAGTTCATTGTCGGGGATCTGGAGTTTCCGGACCACAGCAGAGGAGATCAGGTTTAGGCCGGCCCCACCGTCAACTAACATCTTGGTGACCTTGAGGTTGCGGATGGTTGGTGAAACCAACATCGGCAAACACCCGACCGCAGTGGTGCGATCAGGGTGGTCCTCAATGTCGAAGATGATAGGCGTGCTGGACCACCTCAGAAGCTTGCGCGACTCGATGGGTGGCTCAGCTGCATTAACTTCCCGCACCCATTGCTTGAGTTGGCGGTGGGGAGTATGCAGAGAAGCACCTCCGTCAACGCACAGAACTTCTGTGGCCTTCTGGAACTCCTGCTCGCTGTTATCTCTGTCCTCCATGTCTTCGTCGTCGTCTTCGTCGTTGTCGCGGCCGCGGGGAGGTTTATCTCCTTGCCGCTACTTGGCCTTGCCGCGGCGTCCTCCCCGGCCATTGAATGGCCGCTTCTTGCCGGACTCTCCACCACCTCCCTGGGCCTTGTCCTTGTCGCGTCGCTCGTACTCACCTTTCTGCTGCTCGACGAGGTACTCGACCCTTTTGCAGTTCTGGAGCTCGTGGCCCTTGGTGCGGTGGATCTTGCAGTATTGCTTGTCGGAGCCGTCCTGCTTGTCAGCGGCTGCCACAGTTTCCTTGCCGGAGCCACCGGCCTGAGGTTTCTTGGCGCCAGCCTCCTTACCGGACTGCTCGACGACTAGCACTTGTTTGTTCTTCTTTTTCCTGTTGTTTCGCTACCGGCTCTTCCTTGCCGGGGTGGCGTCCTCACTATCTGATCCCCCTGCTCCAGTATCCTCTCCGGGGAGTTTCCTCCCCTCCTCAGCGCGTGCGCACTTGTCGGCCAGGGCATAAAGCTCACTGACGTCTCGGATCTTGTACATCGCCATCTCCTCCCTCATCCTGCGGTTACGCATGTTCTGGTGGAACGCACTGATAACCGCGGCAGGGTGGACGTCTCGGATGTTGTGCTGGACGCGGCTGAATCTCTGGATGTACTTTCGCAGGGATTCTCCTTCCTTCTGGGCAAGTATATGAAGATCGCTCTCCTGGCCATGGGGCTTGTGGCCACCTGTGAAGGCGCCGACAAACTGATGGCACAGGTCGGCCCAAGAAGAGATGGAGTTCTCCGGCAAGTGCATGAGCCAAGATCTGACATTTGGCTTGAGCACTAGCGGGAAGTAGTTTGCGAGTATCTTCTCGTCTCGTCCCCCGGCAGCCTCCACCGCGATGGTGTATATGCTGAGGAACTCCGACGGATGAGTCTTGCCGTCGTACTTCTCGGGTACGTCGGGCTTGTAGTTCTTCATGCCGGGCCACTGGACTTGCCGCAGCTCACGGGTGAACGCAGGGCATCCTGCCGCGTACGGCAGGTCGCCTGGTCCCCCGGGCGCGTGCACGTCAATAGCGGGCCCAGTGCGCTGGTCAGATTGACGCCGCACTTCTCTTCGACGCTCGATGTGGGTTCGAGCGTCCTCTTGCCATCGGTCGTCAAGGACTTGGCGCTGATCGCGACGAGCTCGTGGATCTGACGACGCTATGGAGTCGTCGTCGAGGTTGATCCGACGAGTCGGCGATTTTGGCCTTTGGGGCGGGGAGTGCACGGTGGTTGCACCCCCGGCAGTCTTGTCGCCATCAACCCGCGTCTGGCTAACTTGCCGCGGCCGCGACGTCGTCGGCTGCTGCGGAGTATCATTGTTGGCGAAGGCGATGAGACTTTGGATAGTGGCCCTCCAGTCGTCGGCCTTGTCGGCCGCTGGAGGGAAGTCGAGGAGTAGCTGAGATCGAGCTAGAGCTTCTGCTGGAGTGGCAGGGAGCGGTGGCGAGCGGCGCGAGGAGCGAGATATGCTCGGACTTCTAACTGCGTTAGAAGGAGCAGCGTCTCGTCCCGGCGACCGTGCCTTGCTCGTGCCAGCGTGTTGGCCTTGAGCATCCCGCGAACCGCCAGCTTGACCTTGGCCCAGCAAGCGTATGGTACCTTGTGCACCACGTCGCTGCCGGTCCCGCGCCTCCTGAGAGGGGCGGGGTGCATGCACGGACGCCGAGGTCTTGGAATGCGCTCGGTCATCCATCTTGTCCTTGGACTTGGCGGCGCCATGAGTTTCCTCGCCGACGTCCGTCCTCCCGCCGGCGTCTACCCCACCGGTCGTTGGCTCCGGTGGCGGTGGGATCGACGCGGACGGGCCTGCTACCTCCGAAGCTTTCTTCTTCGGCGGCATGTCGATGAAGCTGACGAAGCTGATGGAGATTTCGCTCGCGTGAACGTCGGATCAGGTTCGCACAACCTCGACGCGCCCCCTACCTGGCGCGCCAAAGATGTCGGGGAAACTGATCGCCCACGAACACCTATGGGACCGTAGCCCCTTTTCGGTACGGCAAGGGGGCGGAGGATGCACAAAGAGCAGATCGAGGCGAACACGCGAGCAGTTTACCCAAGTTCGGGCCGCACGGATGCGTAAAACCCTACTCCTGCCTTGGTTTGTATTGCATTCTTGGCTCGGGAGCGAGAAGAGCTACGGTGCTGATCGCTAGGACCGAGCGTGAGAGTGATCGATGATCCGAACCTCCTCTACGTTGCACATGGGCCTCCTTTTATAGGCAAAGGGGTCACCGACAGGTGGCAACGCAGTTGAGGGTAAAAACGTAAAATGGATGGTAGTTGGAACAGTGTTTGAATATTGCTGTATACCTAACACTGACGGCAGGGGATAAGGGAATTAAATGCCTGTCGCCGTCGCCCCAAACAGTGCAAAAAGCGTCTGTCAGGGCGCCTCCGTCCGCCACGACGGTGTCCTCGTCATCGCAGCTTGCCACCGTATACCCCAAGCTGCATAGCCTTCCGCCACGTGCGCCTGGAAGGGCCCCAGGGCGACGCGTGGGTGGATGCGCTGGAGCGCGGGTACCTAGTGGAAGTTTGCCGCGGCAAGCGCCTTGCCGCGGCCGCTATCTTGTCGCGCCCGGGAGCTTGTCGCTCTCCGGGCATTGCCGGGATGCGTGGCGCGTCGCGGCAAGTCTCTTGAAATGCCATGCTTGGCCTTCCCGGCAAGTTTCTCTTGCCAGGGTCTTGTGCCAAAGAAGTGGTCTTGAGCCTTGACCCGGCAAGCTCCTCTTGCCGGGGCCTTGTTTGTTTAACTTGAATACTTTGTTCTTGAATGGTTCCAAAGGAACTACAGTGGGCCTTGGCGGTCGCGCGGCAAGCCCTGCCTCGGAACGCTGCAACTGCCCGTGCACAAGTTCGGGATACTAAGGTACCCCTACTTTAGTACACCGACATAGTTCAACTCTAGTGTAAAATTATTTGTACTAGCTAATAGAGCTAGTTCAACTCTAGTGTAAAATTACTTGAACTAAGTTATAGAGCTAGTTCAACTCGAGTGTAAAATAATTTGTACTAGCTTATAGAGCTAGTTCAACTCAAGTGTACAATTATTTGAACAAGGTTACAGACCTAGTTCAACTCTAGTGTAAAATTATTTGTACTAGCTTATAGAGCTAGTTCAACTCTAGTGTGAAATTATTTGAACTCGCATATAGAGATAGTTCAACTCTAGTGTAAAATTATTCGTACTACCTTATAGATCTAGTTCAACTCTAGTGTAAAATTATTTGTACTAGCTTATAGAGCTAGTTCAACTTTAGTGTAAAATTATTTGTACTAGCTTATTGAGCTAGTTCAACTCTACTGTAAAATTATTTGTACTAGCTTATAGTGCTAGTTCAACTCTAGTGTAAAATTATTTGTACTATCTTATAGT
>LR738713.1:506089914-506112999 GCA_902687465.1 Secale cereale
TGTTTGATACTTCGTCACACTTCTCCTAGTTAATCGTGAATAGCTAGGAGTTAGTATATTTGGACCTAGTTAGTAGGAAAGAGTAGTAATTGGGCTTAATTTGCTTGCTGATGCAGTCACCTAACGGTTTTGACGATCCCTAAATATATTAGTCAACTCTAAGTTGCTGATTTTGTACATTTCAGTTTTAATTCATGATCTCCAAAAGTCGTCGAGTGTTCCATTGATTTTCATTGACCTATATGTTTCTGTTTATTTGGTTTACGTCATTTGGATATATGGATATTTATGAAAACTGTATTACTTATTCCATTGCTTTCATTTGGTTCGCAGGAAACTGGACCTAAGTTTGGTACAATGATGGGTGTCTTTGTTCCATGCTTGCAGAATATCTTGGGAATCATTTATTATATACGTTTTACTTGGTAAGTTTTGGTATTGTGTGCACTTGTTTTTGTTACTGCACATGAACATTTGGTTCCTATTTGTTTATGTGCAAAATAAAATTTCTATGTTGCCATGCTGGTTACCATAGTGGTGTTACTGTTATCATTCTTCGTCCCGGAAGACTCCGGTCCCGGAGTCTTCTTCGCACGAGACTCCGGATTCTAGTGGCCCTATTGATGATAGCGAGGACACCTTCTCTGATGATAGCTACACCGAGGGCGAGATGGTTGACAAGGGCAAGAAGGTCTACCAGCGTGGCGGTACAAAGCTCCCGCCCGTGCCGACGACCCCCGACCAGAGGTGGTTGATACAGCCTAATGGGTTGAAGTAAGTGAATTTACTCTTTTTTAACCTTTTGCCTTCATGTTTCTTCAAATTAATATCTAATGCATTGGCCTTGACATACTGCAGGGGCTGGGTACACCCCCGTGGTGTCCGCAGGCCCAACCAGGTCCTTGGTGTGCTTTGCCGGCAGCACTTCCCTGGGTGGGTCACGTTGCCCGGTGAGGGTCAGGTTCCACAGCTAGCACTTAGCTGGGAGCTATACGAGGCTGCCCCGGCCCCGCCGGGGGAGATGGTCGCCGGTGTCGAGTGCGAGACGGTGGCCGACATTGTGTTCCGTCGGTTCTGGGTAATTTCTCCTTTACAGAATTAAAGATCAACACTACGTAGTGATTTTACTAATCAGCGTTGTCTTGTTTGACTGCAGACCTTCTACAGGATTTCAGATGGAGAGCAGGAGGCTGCGGCTTCAGTTGTCGAAGTCGAGTGCAAGCGCCTACTTAAGAACTTACGGCACGAGGCTCGGGTGCAGGCCATTCGAGACTACTACGCCTCGAAGGGTATTAGGAGGGCGAAGAAGAAGTGTCGCGGCAAGTTTCTAACTAAGGAGAAGTACATGCTGGTTATGATATCTGGTGGCGGGAGGTCCCATGGCTCGATAGCCAATGGTGATGGACTGATACGTTGTCCTAAGACTCTCACGCAGATCAAGAAGCGCCAGAGTAGCTCTGATCCTGAGATAATGCCTCGTGCACGGCCATCGGAGCTCGCCATGGCGGTTAGTTATACGGACTCGGATACCTTTCCTATCCATTACATTGTGTGTGCGTCCGTCGATGATTACAATGCTAACGAGGAGTGGTTATGATATCCCAAAGCGGTCAGACCCCTCCGCCGATGCCCCAGATTGCTCCGGCGACCACGGTGAGTTTGATTTGAATGGTCGTTAGTTACTAGTATTCACATTTATGTTGCATCATGCTAACGAGACATTGCAAATGATCTTTGGTGTAGAATGCTTCCCGACAAGCATCAACCGATCCTTCTCGGTCTGCCCTTGGTGGAACCCCGACCGGCCCTTCACCTCAGTCTGGCACTGGCGCAGCCTCGACCGGTCCTTCACCTCCGTGATAACGGTATTTTTCTTCTTATTTAGCCTAGTTAGTCCATTTATGACATAATTTAGCCTATTTAGTCCACAAATGACATAATAAGATGAAGAAAATCAAGGAATAGGAAGAAAAGAAGGAATAGGAAGAGAAGAAGAAGATGAAGAATAAGAAAAGAAGAAGAAGAAGAAGATCTTCTTCTTCTTCTTCTTTTCCTCCTCTTATTTAGCCTTTTTAGTCCATTTATGACATAATTTAGCCTATTTAGTCCACAAATGACATAATAAGATGAAGAAAATCAAGGAATAGGAAGAAAAGAAGGAATAGGAAGAGAAGAAGAAGAAGAAGAAAAGAAGAAGAAGATTTTCTTATTCTTCTTCTTCTTTTCTTCTTCTTCTTTTCTTCTTCTTCTTCTTCTTCTTCTTCTTCTTCTTTTCCTCCTCTTATTTAACCTATTTAGTCCATTTATGACATAATTTAGCCTATTTAGTCCACAAATGACATAATAAGATGAAGAAAATCAAGGAATAGGAAGAAAAGAAGGAATAGGAAGGGAAGAAGAAGAAGAAGAATAAGAATAAGAAGAAGAAGAAGAACTCTTCTTCTTCTTTTCTTATTCTTCTTCTTCTTCTTCTTCTTCTTCTTCTTTTCCTCCTCTTATTTAGCCTATTTAGTCCATTTATAACATAATTTAGCCTATTTAGTCCACAAATGACACAATAAGCTTAGTTATGTCAAAAATGGCCTAATTAGCCAGGTTAGCTCCAAAATGACCAAGTTTACCTATGTTAGCTCCAATATGATCTATTTAACCTACGTTAGCTCCAAAAAGACCAAGTTTACCTAAGTTAGCTACAATATGATCCATTTTACCCGCGTTAGCTCCAAAATGACCTATTTACCTAAGCTAGCTCTAAATTGACCTACACACTTAGCATTTTTACCTAGCTTAGCAAAAAATGACATTTTTACCTAGGTTAGCTAAAAAATGACCAAGTTTACCTAGGTTAGCTTCAATATGATCCATTTAACTTAGCTTAGCTCCAAAATGACCAAGTTTACCTAGGTTAGCTCCAATATGATACATTGAACTTATCTTATCTCCGAAATGACCTATTTACCTAGCTTAGCTCTAAATTGGCTTTTTTAACTACATTTGTTGGAAAAGAAGAAGATAAAGAAGAGGGGGAGGAGAGAAAGAAAGAGAAGATAAAATCTTCTTCTTATTTTCCTCTTCTTCTTCTTCTTCTTTTCCTCTTCTAGCTATTCTTCTTCTTCTAACTTTCATCTTTCCCAATTTGCAGATTTGCTTGAGATGAGGAAGCTTGCATTGATGGACTCATATATTCTCCTTGTGCTTCCTTTTTGTTTATGAAAACATGTTTGGGAACTTCTTATTGTTGGATATGTTGTTGGAAACTTCTTATGTCATATGGATATTGTCGGTGTACTAAGGTAGGGGTACCTCAGTACCCCAACTTGTGCACGGGCAGTTGCAGCCTCCCGCGGCAAGGTTTACTGCGTGCTCGCCGGAGACCTTCCTGCCTCTTATTAAACCATTCAAAAGCAAAGTATACAAGACAGAAGATCGAGACCCCGGCAAGAGGAGCTTGCCGGGAAGGCCGTACCAGGCTCAAGACTGTTCCACTAACACAAGACCCTGGCAAGAGGAGCTTGCCAGGAAGATTAGAAGGTATTACCTCGGCGCTACGCGCGCCCCGGCAAGGGGCCCGGGGAGCGGCAAGTTTCCGGGCCCGGCAAGATCAAGGCCCCGGCAAGATCAAGGCCCCGGCAAGGTGCTTGCCGGGAAGACCACGCTGTGTGCCCGCGTTCCAGCTCATCGGCCCACGCGTCGCCCTGGGGTCTAACCAGGGACGCGTGGCGGATGGCTGCGCAGCCTGGGGTACACGGTGGCACACCACGGTGATAAATCCGTCGCCGTGGCGGACGGAGATGCTAAGGCGGGAACTTTTGGGATCGACGGTGACGGGCATTAAATGCCCTTGTCCCCCACTGTTAAAGTAGGTATAGACCACTGTTCTGTACTGTAGCTCCACTATTCCCGCACTGTTGCAACTACCACCACTTTTACTCTTTTACCCCTTTCTCCTACGTTGACACCTGTCGGTGACCCCTTGCACTATAAAAGGAGGCCCATGCACAACGTGGAGGGGGTTCGAAACCTAGATTACTCTCACGCACGGTGTAGCTGCTTCTTCAAGCTCCCGAGCGCTCTACTCAATACACAACCAAGCAGGAGTAGGGTTTTACGCATCCGTGCGGCCCGAACCTGGGTAAAAACTGCCCGCGCGTCTGCCTCGATCTGCTCTTTGTGCTCCCTCCGCCCTCGTACCGCACAGACAAGGGGCTCCGGTCCCATAGGTGTTCGTGGCGGACAGTTTCCCCCGACATCTTTGGCGCGCCAGGTAGGGGGCGTCGAGGTTGTGCGAACCTGATCCGGCGTTCGCGCGGGCGCATTCTCCATCAACCTCTCCAAGCTTCATCAACAACTTCACCAGCGACAACTCCATGGCCCCGAAGAAGAAGCCTTCGGAGGTCGGGGGCCCGTCTGCGTCTCATCCGCCGCCACCAGAGCCAACGGTGGGCGGGGGAGACGCCGTCGGAAGGGTGGTTGCCGGCGAGGACACTCACGGTGCCACCAGATCCAAGAACAGGACGGACGACCGGACCTCGGTCTCCATGGACGCGCCACGTCCATCGCAACATACGACGACCCCGCAGCGCCATACCACGGGGGGTGGTATCCGCTTGCTGGGGCAAGGCCAAACTGGAGGTTCGCGAGACGCCCCGGACCCCCGTCCGGGCACAAGTAAAGCGAAGGCGCCGGCGCGGGACCCCGCTCCTTCTAACGTCGTTAGAAGTCCGAGCGTATCCCGCTCCTCGCACCGCTCGCCCGCGTTCCCCACTACTCCGGCAGAAGCGCTCGCAAGGGCGCAGCTGCTCCTCGATTTTCCTCCAGCGGCCGACAAGGCCGAGGAATGGAGGGCCACTATCCGGAGCCTGATAGACTTCGCCAACAACGACTCTCCGCAACAGCCGTCGGCCTCACGGCCGCGGCAGGCCGAGAAGACGAAGCCTATCGGCGACAAGACTGCCGGGGGTGCGACAAGCGTGCACTCCCCGCCGCAGAAGCAGAAGACGCCGCCCCGCCGGAACAACCCCGACGACGGCTCCACAGCCTCGTCGGACCCGCGGGCCCGTCGGGACCAGCGCCAGGTCCTCGACGACCGGCGAGATGAAGACGCTCGGACCACGATCGAGCGCCGCCGAGAAGCTCGGCGACAATCCGACAAGAGAGCTGGGAACGCCGTCGACGCACCCGCGCCCGGTGAACCAGGCGACTTGCCGTATGCGGCAGGCTGCCCTGCGTTCACCCGCGAGCTGCGGCGCGTCCAGTGGCCCAGCATGAAGAACTTTAAGCCCGACGTACCGGAGAAGTACGACGGCAAGACGCACCCCTCGGAGTTTCTCAGCGTCTACACCATAGCAGTGCAAGCTGCCGGGGGGCGCGACGAGAAGATCCTAGCCAACTACTTCCCGCTCGTGCTGAAGCCGAACGTCCGTTCGTGGCTCATGCACTTGCCGGAAGGCTCTATCTCTTCTTGGGCCGACCTCTGCCATCAGTTTGTTGGCGCCTTCACCGGCGGCCACAAACCCCATGGCCAGGAGAGCGATCTCCACATTTTGGCCCAGAAGGAAGGCGAACCCCTGCGCAAGTATATCCAACGTTTCAGCCGGGTACAGCACAACATCCCCGACGTTCACCCTGCTGCGGTTATCAGCGCGTTCCAACAGAACGTGCGTAACCGCCGCATGCGTGAGGAGATGGCGATGACCAAGATCAGGGACGTCAGCGAGCTCTACGCTCTTGCCGACAAGTGCGCCCGTGCAGAAGAGGGGAGGAAACTCCCCGGGGAGGATGCTGGCGCAGGGGGAAGCGACAGCGACGACGCCGCCCCGGCAAAGAAGAGCCGGCGGCGGAACAACAGGAAGAAGGGCAAGAAGGAAGTGCTTGCCGTCGAGAAGTCCGGCAAGGAGGCCCCCGCCAAGCAAGCGCAGGCTGGCGGCTCCGGCAAGGAGCCTGCCCCTGCGGCGGCGGCCGACAAGCCGGGTAGCTCCGACAAGCAATACTGTAAGATTCACCGCACCAAGGGTCACGACCTCTCCAACTGTAAGCGCGTCGAGTACCTCGTCGAGCAGCAAAAGGCTGAGTACGAGAGGCGCGACAAGGAGAAGGCCCAAGGTGGTGGGGAAGAGCCCAGCAAGAAGCGGCCATTCAATGGCCGGGGAGGACGCCGCGGCAAGGCCAAGCAGCGGCAAGGAGATCGACCTCCCCGGGGCCGCGACAACGACGAAGACGACGATGAAGACATGGAGGACGACGAGAACAGCGAGCAGGAGTTCCAGAAGGCCACGGAGGTCCTGTGCGTCGACGGTGGCGCCTCCCTGCACACCTCCCACCGCCAGCTGAAACAGTGGGTGCGTGAGGTCAATGCAGCGGAGCCGCCCGTGGAGTCGCGCAGGCTCCTCAAATGGTCCGGCACGCCCATCGTTTTTGATCTTGAGGATCACCCTGACCGCACCACGGCGGTCGGGTGCTTGCCGATGCTGGTTTCCCCCACCATCCGCAACCTCAAGGTCACCAAAATGTTGGTTGACGGCGGGGCCGGGCTGAACTTGATCTCCTCTGCTGTGATCAAGAAACTCCAGATTCAGGACGGCGAGCTCGAAGAGACCGGTTCATTCCAAGGAATCAACCCGGGAAGGAGCAAGCCCAAGGGAAAGATTACTCTGCCGGTGACCTTTGGCGGGGAGCTCAACTTCAGGACTGAGCGCATCACTTTTGACGTTGCCGATATTCCATTGCCCTACAATGGAATACTCGGCCGTCCCGCCCTCGCCAAGTTCATGGCGGCTTCCCACTACGCCTACAACGTGCTGAAGATGCCGGGGCCGATAAGCGTCATCACTGTCCACAGCGACAAGAAAGATGCGCTTATTTGCGCTGACAAGATTTACCGGGATGCGGCAGCTGCGGCCGAGAAGGATACTCTTACCGCTGAAGCTCCCGGGGGGAAGAAGACGAAGACCAAGTTCGGCGAGTGCTCTGGGACCCACTCCGGCAACCGCACCTCTTCGGAGTGCTGCGTCGCCGTCGAGGACGTTCCATCGAGCTCCACCGGCAAGAGCAAGAAAGGAATGGCTGCTCCTCCGGCGACCAAGAAGGTGTCCGCAAAGGAGGATGGCACTGGTGGTACCTTCACCATCAGTGCCACCCTTGACAGCAAATAGGAAAGCGCGCTCGTCGCCTTCTTGCGGGCGAATGTCGATGTGTTTGCTTGGCAACCATCTGACATCCCCGGTGTTCCCAGGAAGGTGATTGAGCACAAGCTTGCTGTCTGCCCTCATGCGCGGCCCATCAAGCAAAAAGTGAGGAAGCAAGCCGTGGAGCGCCAAGAGTTCATCAATGAGGAGATCAAGAAACTAGAGGCAGCAGGCCTAGTTAGAGGTGTGATCCATCCGACGTGGTTGGCAAACCCAGTCGTCGTGCGCAAGGCCAACGGGAAGTGGAGACTGTGTATAGACTTCACTGATGTCAATAAAGCATGTCCCAAGGATCCCTTCCCTTTGCCGCGCATTGACCAGATCGTTGACTCCACTGCCGGATGTGAGCTACTCTGTTTTCTTGATGCATACTCAGGCTATCACCAGATTTTTATGACTAAGGAAGATGAAGAGAAGACTGCGTTTATCACTCCATGTGGCACCTATTGCTTTATCCGCATGCCATTTGGACTGAAGAATGCAGGCTCAACTTTTGCAAGGGTAGTGTACACTGCTTTTGAGCCACAGATCCACAGGAATGTAGAAGCCTAGATGGATGACATCGTGGTGAAGAGCAAGAGCAAAGAAACACTGATTCAAGACTTGGAAGAAACGTTTCAGAACCTGCGCAGGATACAACTCAAGCTGAACCCCGAGAAGTGCGTCTTTGGAGTTCCCTCCGGCAAGCTTCTCGGGTTCTTTGTATCACAGAGGGGGATTGAAGCCAATCCCGACAAGATCAAAGCCATCGAGCAGATAGAAGCTCCAAAGCGCGTCAAGGATGTCAGAAGGCTTGCAGGTTGCGTTGCTGCCCTCAGTAGGTTCATTTCAAAATCCGCAGAACGCGCCCTACCTTTCTTCAAAATCTTGAAAAAGGCAGGTCCCATGAAGTGGACTCCGGAAGCGGAGGCGGCGTTGCAGGATTTGAAACGGTACCTGTCCTCCACTCCTATACTTGTCGCACCTAAACCACAGGAAAAGTTGTTGCTATACTTAGCGGCAACCAACCAGGTGGTTAGTGCTGCGTTAGTAGCGGAGAGGGAGTCCGACGAGGAGTCAGCATCGCCGGCAAGAGAATCTAGCGACAAGCGGGGGGCTGACCCGACAAGCTCTGGCCCCGACAAGGAAGACTCTGCGCAGGAACAAGGAGAGGTGCGGAAGAAGATGGTGCAGCGCCCAGTGTATTTTGTAAGTTCCCTTCTCCAGGGAGCTAGATCAAGGTACTCTGGTGTGCAAAAATTGCTTTTCGGCCTCCTCATGGCTTCAAGAAAGCTGCGCCACTACTTCCAAGCCCATGAGATAACGGTGGTCACTCGCTTTCCGTTGAAGAGGATATTGCACAATCCAGAGGCAACAGGCAGGATCGTCGAGTGGGCACTGGAACTGTCAAGCTTCGGACTCAAGTTTGAAAGTACTTCAACCATACAGAGCCGAGCTTTGGCCGAATTCATCGCTGAGTGGACCCCAACGCCAGAAGAAGAAGTTCAAGAAACGAGCGTACCCGTGCAAGAAGCGACAAGTGAATGGGTAATGTATTTCGACGGTGCCTTCTCGCTGCAAGGCGCCGGTGCCGGCGTGGTACTCATTGCGCCCACCGGAGAGCACCTCAAATATGTTATCCAGATGCACTTTCCCAGGGAGCAAGCGACAAACAACACTGCAGAATATGAAGGCTTGCTTGCCGGCCTCAGGATTGCGGCCGAACTTGGGATCAGGAAGCTGATTGTACGGGGAGATTCTCAGTTGGTGGTCCGACAAGTTAACAAGAGCTACCAGAGTCCTTTGATGGAAGCATATGTCGATGAAGTGAGGAAGCTTGAAGAGCACTTTGAAGGTCTGCAGATGGAGCACGTCCCAAGAGCTCAAAATGAGATTGCAGACGGCCTGTCAAAGTGCGCCGCGATGAAGTTACCTGTGGAACCAGGGACCTTTTTGCTCAAGCTGACTCAGCCATCAGTTACACCATCAATTGGGCAGTCCAAGAAGAGAAAGTTGGTCTCCGGCGACTACTTGCCGGCGGATCTTCCTGAACCCGCCGCCAAAGTTCCCAAGATCAACGATAACGCTGAGGAACAGTTTGCTCCTGTGAGCCCTCGGGCTTGTGCAGTTGAAGCAAGTGTTCCCGACAAGCCTCGCCCCGGCGAGCTTGCCGGGGGACCGACAGCTCCGACAGGACCAGAGGTCTTTGCCGTAGAAGCTGAGGTTCCCGCAGCAGCCCTCGAGCCTTTAGTCCTTGCCGTCGAGCCCCGAGCTCCGGCATGGGCACAGCAGATCGTCCGTTTTCTACAAACTGGAGAACTTCCCGACGACCCAAAAGAGATAGAGAAGATAACCAGGCAGTCAAGTATGTATCAGTTTGTGGATAACGAGCTGTACAGAAGAAGACTCAATGGTGTTAGGTTGAAGTGCATCTCCAGGGAAGATGGACAGAAGCTGTTGGCAGAAATACACGGAGGCATATGCGGCCACCACATTGGCGCAAGGGCACTTGCCGGGAAAGCTTTCCGGCAAGGGTTCTTTTGGCAAGAAGCCCTCCAAGATGCAACTGCACTAGTAACCAAGTGTGAAGCGTGCCAGTTCCATGCAAAGCAAATTCATCAGCCAGCTCAAGCTCTCCAAACAATCCCTTTGTCCTGGCCCTTCTCGGTCTGGGGGCTCGATATTCTCGGCCCTTTCCCTCGCGCTGTCGGGGGCTTTGAGTACTTGTACGTTGCAATCGACAAGTTCACAAAGTGGCCAGAAGTGGAGCCAGTGAGAAAGGTGACAGCACAGTCAGCAGTCAGGTTCTTCAGGTCGATTGTTTGCCGTTTCGGGATCCCTAACAGGATCATCACCGACAACGGTACGCAATTCACTA
Source organism: Secale cereale (assembly GCA_902687465.1). Taxonomy (NCBI): domain Eukaryota; kingdom Viridiplantae; phylum Streptophyta; class Magnoliopsida; order Poales; family Poaceae; genus Secale; species Secale cereale. The sequence continues at coordinate 506,099,956 of LR738713.1, forward strand.
GTCGCACCTTCATGCAGTACGTCCAAGACCTTGGCACCAAGGTCTGTTTCGCTTCTGTTGCTCACCCGAGGAGCAACGGCCAAGCGGAGAGGGCAAATGCTGAAGTGCTGCGCGGACTCAAGACAAGAACCTTTGACAGGCTGCACAAGTGCGGAAAGAATTGGATAGAGGAGCTCCCGGCGGCTCTTTGGTCATTCAGAACGACACCAAATCGAGCCACCGGACAGACACCTTTTGCTCTAGTCTATGGAGCAGAAGCAGTTCTCCCCACGGAACTCGTATACGGATCTCCTCGAGTACTCGCTTATGATGAGCTCGAGCAAGAGCAACTGCGGCAAGATGACGCATTGCTCCTTGAGGAGGGACGTCTCCAGGCTGCTGTACGAGCTGCTCGATACCAGCAAGCTTTGCGCCGCTACCATAGCCGCAAAGTCAAGGCCAGGAGTCTCGAGGAAGGCGACCTTGTTCTTCGGCGTGTTCAGTCCGCCAAGAATTCCAACAAGTTGACGCCGAAGTGGGAAGGCCCTTATCGGGTGAGACAAGTTACGAGGCCCGGCGCTGTCCGCCTCGAGACCGAAGAAGGCTTACCGGTGAGCAACTCCTGGAACATAGAGCATCTTCGCAAGTTTCACCCCTAAGGCGCGGTTGCCGTGATCCGCTCCGGCAACCATCTTTTGTACAAGCCTTGCCGCTGTTGCATGTAACCCTTTGTACAAAGCCGGGCGCAGACCCCGTGCATCAGTAAAGATTTCGTGTTTTCGCATCGATTGCCTTTCGCATGCTTCTCTTTGCTATTTGCATGTTTTATTTGGCATTTGATGCAACACTTAGACATTCGGTAAGCACTATTACGCCGAAAGGCAATATGCTTTTTCCCTCTCCCTTTCCTTTTCTCTTAAACAGAAGGAACGTTCCTCGCGCACAAGTTTGCCGAGGGGGAAGGAGATGGAGGAGGAACTAAGTGCCGTTCAAGAAAGAAGAGCCTTACCGGAAAGCAAACAACATGAGCAAGCAGCATATGAAAGATAAGTTGTTAGAATTTGACCAGTTCAAATTTTAAATTTTGGTTGTCTTCCTTGAACGATCACACTTTGTATGGAAAACCTGTGCGCGGAGGAACCTACCCGTAGCTTGCCGCACCCTTATCTTGTTTTCGAGTCCACTCAACGATTTAAGTGAGCTGCGACAAGTGTCGCGCCCTTGCCTCGTTTCCGAGTACACTCAGCAAGCTAAGCGCGTTGCGACCTGCTGCGGCAAGGTTGCTTGCCGGCGAGGACCTTGGCCAGCAGGCCGCTCAGAGTCCAGCACTCAGCGCTCGCGGCAAGGGCCCCTTTCCGGCAAGCTCCCCGGGAGCGTAGGGTGAAGAACATACAAAGTCAAAGATTGGAACAAGGAAGATAACATTGCACTGATTGATTGAAGTAAAGCAAATATCTTACAAGGATAACTTGTCGCAATGGACTAATGAGTTCGTAACATAACGTGCAGCAACAAAAAGATAAAGATAAATGGGGCCCTAGTCTACGCGGTCGCCCTCCTTCCTGCCAAGCTTTGCCACCTTGGCGATGATATGGCCGACCTGCTCCTTCAGGGCCTCCGTGTCTGCATCTGCCGGCAAGCTGCAAAGAACGTTCCTGAGGTTGATCCCCGGGTTGCGGTACACGATCTTCGTCAAGACCCGCTCCAGAGTTCCCGCGCAGAGACGGCGCGACTCCTCGGCCAGCTGCGCGGGGATGCAGTTCCGGAGACCTGCAAGGGCCGGAGCGACGCCTCTGAAGAAGAGGCTGAGCTTGGCGCTGTGCGGGAGATCTGGATCCGGCGAGTAGATAAGATGTTCGACCTTCAAAGCAAGCAACTCCTGGTCAATGTTGGACGCAGAAGAAACCAGCTCTTCGGTCCACACCTCGATAGTCTGCCGGAAGAGCTCGGAGGCCTTGTTGACGTTCTCCATCAAGGTTCGCTCCTTGCGGAGCTCATCCTTCAGCTTGGTCTCCTGGGCCCGGGCAGCATCAAGCGATTCCTTCAGGGTGGTGACCTTCAGCTCCAAGTCTTCAATGGAATCCTTGGCGGCCTTCAGCTCGTCACCCCTCTGGGACAAACTCACCTGGAGCTCTGAGTTGGTGTGAGCATCCTTCTCGCGCTCCAGGATGAGCGCGGCAACCTTCTCGGCGCTCACCTTCATCGCCTTCTCCAGTTGTTCAACCTTGGCGGCGAGCTCTTTCTTGGCGTCCTCCGTGGCAGCCGCGGCGGCCTTCGCCTCTTTCAGCTCCCCGCCAAGGGCAGCCTCGCGAGCGGCAAGGTCTTCTTCATGAGAATCCAGATCCACCTTCCGCTGCGCGAGCTCTCCCTCTCGCCGGGACATCTCCACCCCGGCGAGGCGCTGCTGTTCGTCGGCTTCGGCCCTCTCAAGTACCCACTCTTGGTACTCGCCGGCGAGACGCTCTCGCTCCTCTGCCACCTGGCGGAGGGCAGCCTGGTTGGCGGCGCTGAGCTCCGCCGCGCGCTTCTCCATCTCTGCCGCAGCCTTGGCGGCAAGAGCCTCCCGGGAAGCGAGCTTTGCTTGCCTGGCCCGGTAAAGGGCCAGGAGTTGATGAAGCAATCGCTCCTCCTCGGGCCCCTCACCTCCACCGGGCGCCTGGACTATCTTCAGGCCTGCGGAGGCGAGGACTTCTCCGTCGAACGCCTCGCCCTCCGCAGGAGCTCGCGACGAAGACCCCCACGGCATCTGGATGAAGACGCCATTGGGGGCCTCGAGATAAAACCTTTGCTCCTCGCCGGCGGAGGGACCGGTGGCCGGCGCAGCATCCGATGCTCCCGCCACCTCCGGGTCGGCGGTGCGGCCACCGTCCCCCTCCCCGGCCGCTGCGTCCGCAGCCGGAGCAGTCTCTTGCGCGGCCGGCTCGGCGGCCTCGCCCACCTCTTCGATGACTGGTGCGTCGCCGCCGCCGCCTTGCGCGTCCTCCTCCTCGAGGATAATTACCTCCGTCTCCATAGGCACAGGAGGAGGAAGATCTAGGAAGAAGAAGAAGACAAAGAAATTCAAGACTCAAGCAAATATCCAAAAAAGACAAGCCAAGAAGACAAGTTATAAAGGTTACCTTGGCGGACGTCCTCAGCGGCGGGCTCCCTCGCCGGGGAGCTCGGCCTCGTCGGGGTAGTCGCCCTCGCCGGGGAATTTGGCCTCGGCGGGGTGGCCGCCCTCGCCGGGCTGCTCGTCCTTGGCGGGGTACTCTGCCTTGGCGGAGTACCCGCCCTTGACGGAGCACTCTCCCTTGCCGGAGAGTCCTGCCTTGGCGGGGAGGGCGGTGCCTGCAGCTCCTCGGCGGTAGTCTCCGGGCGCTCTTCCCGCTGCGGCTCCTCCTCTGCACGAAACAAGACGAGCGATGTCAAAATATGAAGATAAAGTCAAAAGCCTCAGACGTACCCCGACAAGCAAAAAGAAAGAACCCCAGACTTACGCTGGGGGCTGCGCTGCGGGCTGCGCTGGGGGCTGCTCATCGGAGCAGTGCCAGAGTCCGGCAGGCTCGGCTCCGGCGCGCCCTCCGCTGCCGCCGCTGCCGAGTCCTCCGCGACCTCAGCCTCGGGCGCCTTGGCCTTCTTCGCGGCGCGATGGGCCAGGGTCCTGAAACCAGAACAGAAGACAGAGTTAGCATTAGCAGAAGCTCAAGATGAAAATTAAGAAGATGAAGAATCTCGGATCCTTACTCCTGGTCCTCCTCGTCGTCCTCGCTCAGGGCGGAGAAGTCGTACTCCACCGTGGGCGCGTCGACGCGAGGAGCGGGAGGCGAAGACTCCCTCGCGCGCTTGGTGCTCGCCGGGGCTGGGGGCTGCGAAGACCCAGCCCCTGTGGCTGTCGGCGCCCGGGGGACGGGCGGAGCCGTTGCTCCGCTCCGAGAAGACCCCTGCCGGCTCGCTGCCGGCCTGCGGGGCGCCTCCGTCGTGGTCCGCGCCCGGCCCGCCTCTGCTGCGGCTGGTGCGCCGGACGGCCTTGGCGCGGCTTGACTCCCCCGGGGAGCCGCCCGCCGAGGTGGCTGTTGCCGGGGCGCCTGTGCCCTTTCCCCCGTCGCCGCCTTGCGGAGACGCTTTGCCGGGGACTCCTTCGGGCTTGCCGGGGGCGGGGAGCTCTCCGACGAGGAGAGGTCGTCGGCGTACAACTCTGTCGATCCGCCGGAGTCTTCGGCCTCCTCCTCCTCCTCCTCCTCTGCCTCGGCCGGCTCGCTGGGCCCCGCATCCAGCGATGCGGCCCTCTTCCCCTTGGCGCCTCCGCCCCTCGCGGCGCCTCTGCTTCCTCCGGCGGTTCCCTCCTTTGCCGCGGCCTCCGTCGCGATCCCATGGATCCCGGAGTGCCTCAACGAGGGGACCCCGGCGAGCGCGTCGGGTGGGAGGTTCAGCAACCGACGGATCTCCGCCTCTTCCGCTTGGGTGGACGCCTCCTCGGCCTTCGCCTCCTCCGGCGAGAATCCGAAGACTCCTGCCGCCGCGGCTGCGGCGGCCTCCTCAGCCCGAGAAGCTATGTAAGCGATTTCCTGCTCGGTGGTGTCCCGCGTATGCAGCTTGAGGTCCTCCTTGTTGCTCGCCACCTCGACGAGGTTGTCGTAAAAAGTGAGGACGTCGATTGGCTTCGGGGGGATCCACGAACGGTCCAGGCCATGCGAGTCGCACATCGGCATCATGGCCAGGATTCGGTCCCTCGCGGCGTTGTTGCAGAGCGGCACCACTTCCCGGGGAGTCCGGAACCACTCGGGGTGCGCCGGGTCGTACTTGAAGAGCTCTCGTACCATCCCGCGCAGCTCCAGAGTGGTGAAGTTGAAATTAAGTCCAGGGCGCAGCCGCATGATGTCTGCCGGGCCGCCGTACAACCAAGCCGGCCTCTTCCGGTCCTGGAGGGGGGCGATGCGCCGGCGGAGGAAATCTGCGCCCACCTCGGCAACTGACAGCCGGGCCAGCCGAAGACGGAGGATCCGGACAAGAGCGATGTCAAGCTTGACGTCGTCGGAGTCTAGTTCGCTCCAATCTCTGCCGCGCGCGATAGGCGTTGTGCGCGGCGCAGTAAAGGCTTGTGGCTGGTCCTCTACAATCCAACACCACTCAGCTCGCCATTCCTCCCACTTGCCGCGGAGCTCCCCCGGCAAGTACGACCCCTTCTTCCCGAGACGGAAGACCCAAGAAATACATCCGGAGAGGGGGGCATCTGCCTCGGCTCTAGGGGTGAAAAAGTGTCTAAAGAGGGCTACGTTGGGGTGGACTCCTATGAAGTTTTCGCACATATGTGCGAAAACGGCCATGGTGAGGATGGCGTTGGGGGTGAAATCAAGCAGATGGAAGCCATACGTATTCATGATGTCACAGAAGAAGTTCGAAAATGGAGGGCAGAGACCACAGTGGAAAAAGGGAGCAAAGAAGTAATACCCGCCGGGATAGTGGTCCTTGGCGGCGGCCGGGTATGCTCGGGTGCGGGGATGCGCATCGGTGCGCTTGGACCAGAACAAGTAGTACTTGTTCCAGAGTTCTTCCACACCGAGCTTCGGCGAGAAGACGACGTTCCGCTTCCGGTAAGCGATGAGCTTGGCTGCTTGCTCGGATTTCTCCTTCTTGGACTTCTCCGCTTTCCCCTTGTCGCTCTTTGGGGCCATGGCGGATGCGGCGGAAGGAAGGGGACGGAGAGCTAGGCGGCGGCGGAGCTGTGGAGGCGGAGCGCAAGGAGGAATCTTTTTGCAGGAAGAAGACGACGTAATGAGAGCACAGGGAGGGGAACCGCGCCCGCTGCCTCTGCTTTTATGGGGGAGTGGGGGGCGTTTCCCCCTTTCCATTAAGAGATCGTGGGCACGTCCCATCCCACGGCGCCGCAATCGACGCGTGCCGTTACCGTGGGGTGCGGCGGATATGGAAGTGGATTCGGCGCGACGCGGGCCGCGGGTGCCCGTGCACTGTTTTGGGCCTGGCCCAACAGCGCTCGGCACCGTGTGTGGCCCAGGCCCGGGGGCTCCTGTCGGTGTACTAAGGTAGGGGTACCTCAGTACCCCAACTTGTGCACGGGCAGTTGCAGCCTCCCGCGGCAAGGTTTACTGCGTGCTCGCCGGAGACCTTCCTGCCTCTTATTAAACCATTCAAAAGCAAAGTATACAAGACAGAAGATCGAGACCCCGGCAAGAGGAGCTTGCCGGGAAGGCCGTACCAGGCTCAAGACTGTTCCACTAACACAAGACCCTGGCAAGAGGAGCTTGCCAGGAAGATTAGAAGGTATTACCTCGGCGCTACGCGCGCCCCGGCAAGGGGCCCGGGGAGCGGCAAGTTTCCGGGCCCGGCAAGATCAAGGCCCCGGCAAGATCAAGGCCCCGGCAAGGTGCTTGCCGGGAAGACCACGCTGTGTGCCCGCGTTCCAGCTCATCGGCCCACGCGTCGCCCTGGGGTCTAACCAGGGACGCGTGGCGGATGGCTGCGCAGCCTGGGGTACACGGTGGCACACCACGGTGATAAATCCGTCGCCGTGGCGGACGGAGATGCTAAGGCGGGAACTTTTGGGATCGACGGTGACGGGCATTAAATGCCCTTGTCCCCCACTGTTAAAGTAGGTATAGACCACTGTTCTGTACTGTAGCTCCACTATTCCCGCACTGTTGCAACTACCACCACTTTTACTCTTTTACCCCTTTCTCCTACGTTGACACCTGTCGGTGACCCCTTGCACTATAAAAGGAGGCCCATGCACAACGTGGAGGGGGTTCGAAACCTAGATTACTCTCACGCACGGTGTAGCTGCTTCTTCAAGCTCCCGAGCGCTCTACTCAATACACAACCAAGCAGGAGTAGGGTTTTACGCATCCGTGCGGCCCGAACCTGGGTAAAAACTGCCCGCGCGTCTGCCTCGATCTGCTCTTTGTGCTCCCTCCGCCCTCGTACCGCACAGACAAGGGGCTCCGGTCCCATAGGTGTTCGTGGCGGACAGTTTCCCCCGACAGATATATGTTGGACTTGAGAAAATATATTGTTGGAAACTTCTTATGTCATAGGGATATATGTTGGACTTGAGGAAATATATTGTTGGAAACTTCTTATGTCATATGGATATATGTTGGACTTGAGGAAATATATTGTTGGAAACTTCTTATGCCATATGGATATATGTTGGACTTGAGGAAATATATTGTTGGATATGTTGTTGGAAACTTCTTATGTCATATGGATATATGTTGGACTTGAGTAAACATATTGTTGGATATGCTTGTTGAGTATATATGTATTATCTGTGTATATCTATGAATTTCTGTCAAATTGAATGAATTCAATTAAAAACAGGGGTTATATAGGCTCTTTGCCGACTGCTAGCAGACGGCAAAGCTCTTTGCCGACAGCAAGCAGTCGGCAAAGAATGCCACGTGGCAGCTCCCTGTTCAACCTGGGAACACTGGTTGCCACCTTAGCCTCTTTGCCGACTGCCGGCAGACGGCAAAGAGGCTAAGGTCTTTGCCGACTGCCGGCAGTCGGCAAAGAGGCTAAGGTCTTTGCCGACGGCCAGCAGACGGCAAAAAAGGCCACGTGGCAGCTTCCCAGTGACTCCTATTTGGCCTCTTTGCCGTCTGCCAGCAGACGGCAAAGACCTTAGCCACTTTGCCGTCTGCCGGCTGACGGCAAACCACGCCGTTAACCCCTAACGGCTCCCACCTCACCTCACTGCCGTCTACGCTCTTTGCCGTCTGCTGGCCGCAAATGGCTGACGGCAAAGAGCTTTGCCGACTGCTTCTATGAAGCAGACGGCAAAGAAGGCCTTTACCGGCGTTAATTCAGCCGGACTGTTTGCCGACTGCTAGCAGTCGGCAAAGAGCTTTGCCGACTGCCATTCATGCCTTTGCCGACTGCCAAGGCAGTCGGCAAAGAAGCTGATTCCTGTAGTGTATAGAGCTAGTTCAACTCTAGTGTAAAATTATTTATACTAGCTTATATAGATAGTTCAACTCTAGTGTAAAATAATTTGAACTAGGTTATAGAGATAGTTCAAATCTAGTGTAAAATTATTCATACTAGGTTATGGAGCTAGTGCAACTCTAGTGTAAAATTATTTGTACTAGCTTATAGAGGAGTTCAACTCTAGTGTAAAATTACTTGAACAAGATTATAAAGATAGTTCAAGACTGTTGTAAAATTATTTGAACTAGGTTATAGAGCTAGTTCAATTGTAGTGTAAAATTATTTGTACTAGTTTATAGATCTAGTTCAACTAGTCTAAAATTATTTGTACTACCTTATAGAGCTAGTTAAACTCTAGTGTAAAATTATTTGTACTAGCTTATATAGCTAGTTCAACTCTAGCGTGAAATTATTTGAAATCGCATATAGAGATAGTTCAACTCTAGTGTAAAATTATTCGTACTAGCTTATAGATCTAGGTCAACTCTAGTGTAAAATTATTTGTACTAGCTTATAGAGCTAGTTCAACTCTAGTGTAAAATTACTTGAACTAAGTTATAGAGCTAGTTCACGGAAATGCCGTTTGGTGGCCGAGCTACCTGGAGGCCGGTATCACACGCGTCTATTTCTGTCCGGATCAGCGCCAGCCACGTATTCCTCCTCTGTATTTCTGCATCGAGCCATTTACACGGGACCGTATTCCTCTTTAACAAACAGTGGCATCCCATGTAGATGAGTCTGTCCCGCATCACGGGCACAAGTGCCATCACCGTTCCCCTTGTGTTCCAGAGGCAGAACTGGAGAGCAGATTATGGACTTGAATCGGTCAACAATCGAAACGTTGAGGCCACTTGTTTTTTTTTTCTTGCGGGTCAATGAGAGAACAGACACTTCTTATGTTCCCCTAGCTTAATCCAAACACACGAACGCATAAACTGGGTACCATGAAAAAAATACACGCACACATGTCTATCTGTCACAAACTCCACCACATTATTCTTGTCTACACAGACAACACACACCAAAAATACACGTTGAACTATACACTGAAGTTATACATGTTCATTCGATGCAAATCTAGGCAAAGCTACGAGTAATCAACGACCGTAGATTAATTGAGTCTGTTGAAAGCATCATGTCAGTAAACATCTTAATAAGCCTCTCTTATCATTCAGGCACGTCATTCTTGGGAGAGTTGCTGCAGGAGTTCCTCCTGTGTCCTCTCAAATGACATTTCGAGCAGCAAGGAGACTTTCTAGGCGCTTTTGGCAGATCACACCTTTGTGGACATGTACTACTTTTCTGACCTTAAAACCTGCAGATAGAACAAAACCTGAACCTCTCAGTGGGTTGTTCATAGGGTGCTTCGTCGCGGCCAGTGGTACGTAGACCAAGCCGTCATAACAATGGGAACCACTATCTGCCGAGTCTGTCATAACAAAATTCTGCTTATGACCCATCCCAGTCCCTACAGAATCAGCTGGCATCTCCCCGTCGGACAATCCCAAACCATCGAACATGGCAGCAACAGGCTCCAGTGCAGCTTTGACATCTCTTAATTTTTCCATAGCCAGAGAGTATGCCTTTAATTTACTGTCCCCTAGTTTTACAATTTCCAGGCATAGTAGGTGCAGAGTGTTGTGTTGCTGTGAAGAGTAAAAATTTCCGGTGACAGTATATCCCTCGCATCCCTGGTCCAATGTTTCAGCACATGTTTGGCAGGAACCTCTTGCAAATTAAGCCGAATCATCCATGTAAAAAAAACAATGTTCACCACATATATCCATGTTTGTCGCATGCATCAAGTAATTCACAAAATGTGTAAGAAAAATAGGCATGGCATAATACCTTAATTGCATGGCTGCACACGATCCCGTGGTGTTCAAACGCCCCACAGTCACACTTGAACTCATCAGCAAGTTCAGTTACCTGTACCAGGAATTCAGATTTGCACCACTTCTCCCCTCATTCAAAATGTCAGACCCTCCATATAGCATCTTACCAAACTTTTCAAAAAATGGTTCTTGTGTAAATCTTAGAGGCATATATCTTGATTGGCAAATTTAGCCTTAGAAATACTCCTCCCTACACGGAAACATCTCAAACTTTATCAGCTGAGACGATATATAATTTACAAGCATACTTTGCAAATGGATGTGTAAAAGGCGAATGTTCATCTCACCAATTTTGTCCTCTTCTCCTGATAACTCTATCTGAATCCCTGTTGAACTGCATCTTCTCGTATTGTCTGACAAACAGGTGACTAGGGCCCAGGTGTATCTATCTATGTGTCGATAGATATTTTGCTTATGCTTATATTTTTTTTCTCCCTTAGTTGTTTCACCAGGTCCTGGGTGTTTCTATCTATGTTTAGATGCGACTTCCAATATAACTTCTCCATACAGTTAACAGAGAATTCATGATTGTGGTTTGCTTATGCTCTGATCTGTGTTTGCACACGTAGCATCCATTATTGTCAGATCTCAATAGCCGCATCATCATAGCAGTGCAGCCACAACGTATCAACTGAAGCGGTTTACCCTGCAAATGATGTTTGAATCAGTCAGTATTATCACATTTTTAGTTTTTAACACAGCCATTAAAAAGATCATGTGTAGTGCAAGTCATCACTTAAGAAAAGACTCATTAGCCAGTTTCAGTTCGGCTCACCGCGCAAGCACACATGATCTCCGCATGCACTTTATCTGATGGATATTGAGTTGGCTCTTTGCATACCAGACATCAAAGCCGGTCTCTCAAGAGTATAGGTTGTAAAACACGTATCTTTCATCGACGGAATTGAAGCTAGTCCCCACCGCCGAACTAACAACATTATCTGCCTTCTTTTCAGCATAAGCACGAACTGAAGCTTGACACTCTGCTGGGATTGTTCTCCCACTCATCGCCCGCCTTACCAATCCTAATTCTGCAGAGTTTAACATGGACACCTTTCTTTTTGTTGAATCACGCATTTTGTTTGATGCTGAATCAGAAAACAGAAGCATGCATTGCTATAGATGTCCTAACTAGCCCCTAAGCTTCGAACTACAATTTTATACAGAGATAAAAAATCACAGCAAAGATCGCAAAGTTAACCACCTTCTCGTCCAGCAGGAGCCTGGTGACTTCGAGAAGCCCCTTCTGCTAACTGCCTTCTGCGCCAACTTCTTTGGCTGCTGCACCGCTCATATTTTCAGGAGACATCTCGTCTGAATCGGACACCACCTCACTTGCACCGTTGAATGAGTTGTTAATCTCCTCTTTCACGACCGTCTCCTCAGGGTGCCGTCCTCCTCCCTCGGGTCTGGTACCCCTACACGCGTCTTTTGAATCGGGAGAAATCCAATCTTCAGGGCCTGCATCAGCCCCGTGAATGGAAGCCACGACCGATCCACCTCGCATCCAATTGAGGAACGAGACTGCAAACACAATCCAATAGAACACCGTGTTAGATCCATTTTGTGCTAGAGGAATCATACCGAAAATGCTACCAACAACAAACACCCTCTAGGCTCTATTCATTCCAAACATCAAAAGCAGAACAAAAAGTGAATGTGGAGGAGTGCCAGATCTGACTGATATATTACCCTGAATCGCTCTCCTCCAAGAAGAACTCCATCCCATCCACGGCGCACCGCCCCGCCTGTCCGCGGAAGGAAGGGGATGACTTCTAAAGTGGGACAAGCCTGTACATTGCATTCAGGAAACGTTTTCCTTTTTTTTTGAGGAAAATCTGTAATATCACATAGGTCCATCAATCCCATTTAATGACCCACCAGCCCCCCGTTGGCCTGTAAAATTCAGCCACGAGGCACATGTGCTGCATCACCTAGCCGAACTGAGGCCCATGTACACAGATAGCGCAAGCAGCCCACGGCACCGATGTATTCTCACCTGACACGCTACGTATACGCGTGGGAAAAACAAGCAGCACACATCGCAACACTACAACGTATGGTATAGATAACGGCCTACAGGTAGCTCGGCCTCCAAAACGCCTCTCTCGCTAATTCATGTCTAGTGTAAAATTATTTGTACTAGCTTATATAGAAAGTTCAACTCTAGTGTAAAATAATTTGAACTAGGTTATAGAGATAGTTCAAATCTAGTGTAAAATTATTTGTTCTAGGTTATAGAGCCAGTGCAACTCTAGTGTAAAATTATTTGTACTAGCATATAGACCTAGTTCAACTGTAGTGTAAAATTACTTGAACAAGATTATAGAGATAGTTCAAGACTATTGTAAAATTATTTGAACTTGGTCATAGAGCTAGTTCAATTGTAGTGTAAAATTGTTTGTACTACCTTATAGATGTAGTTCAACTCTAGTGTAAAATTATTTGTACTAGCTTAAAGACCTAGTTCAACTCTAAGGTAAAATTATTTGTACTAGCTGATAAAGCTAGTTCAACTCTAGTGTGAAATTATTTGAACGAGATTATAGAGCTAGTTCAATTCTAGTGTAAAATTATCTGTACTAGCTTATAGAGTTAGTTCAACTCTAGTGTAAAATTATTTGTACTAGCTTATAGAGCTAGTTCAACTCTAGTGTGACATTATTTCAACTCGCATATAGAGATAGTTCAACTCTAGTGTAAAATTATTTGTACTAGCTAATACAGCTAGTTCAACTCTAGTGTAAAATTACTTGAACTAAGTTAAAAAGCTAGTTCAACTCGAGTGTAAAATAATTTGTACTAGCTTATAGAGCTAGTTCAACTCTAGTGTAAAATTATTTGAACAAGGTTACAGAGCTAGTTCAACTCTAGTGTAAAATTATTTGTACTAGCTTATAGAGCTAGTTCAACTCTAGTGTAAAAAAAATTGTACTAGCTTATAGAGCTAGTTCAACTCTAGTGTAAAATTACTTGAACAAGATTATAGAGATAGTTCAAGACTGTTGTAAAATTATTTTTACTAGCTTATAGATCTAGTTCAACTCTAGTCTAAAATTATTTGTACTACCTTATAGAGCTAGGTCAACTCTAGTGTAAAATTATTTGTACTAGCTTATAATGCTAGTTCAACTCTAGTGTGAAATTATTTGAACTAGGTTATAGAGCTAGTTCAACTCTAGTGTAAAATTATTTGTACTAGCTTATAGAGCTAGTTCAACTCTAGTGTGAAATTATTTGGACT
>LR738713.1:506115093-506142740 GCA_902687465.1 Secale cereale
TTATTTGTACTAGCTTATATAGATAGTTCAACTCTAGTGTAAAATAATTTGAACTAGGTTAGAGAGATAGTTCAAATCTAGTGTAAAATTATTTGAACTAGGTTACAGAGCTAGTTCAACTCTAGTGTAAAATTATTTGTACTAGTTTATAGAGCTAGTTCAACTCTAGTGTAAAAAAAATTGTACTAGCTTATAGAGCTAGTTCAACACTAGCGTGAAATTATTTGAACTCGTATATAGAGATAGTTCAACTCTAGTGTAAAATTATTCGTACTAGCTTATAGATCTAGTTCAACTCTAGTGTAAAATTATTTGTACTAGCTTATAGAGCTAGTTCAACTCTAGTGTAAAATTACTTGAACTAAGTTATAGAGCTAGTTCATGTCTAATGTAAAATTATTTGTATCTGCTTATATAGAAAGTTCAACTCTAGTGTAAAATAATTTGAACTAGGTTATAGATATAGTTCAAATCTAGTGTAAAATTATTTGTACTAGGTTATTGAGCTAGTGCAACTCTAGTGTAAAATTATTTGTACTATCTTATAGAGCTAGTTCAACTCTAGTGTAAAATTACTTGAACAAGATTATAGAGATAGTTCAGGACTATTGTAAAATTATATGAACTAGGTTATAGAGCTAGTTCAATTGTAGTGTAAAATTATTTGAACTCGCTTATAGAGCTAGTTCAACTCTAGTGTGAAATTATTTGAACTCGCATATAGAGATAGTTCAACTCTAGTGTAAAACTATTCGTACTAGCTTATAGATCTAGTTCAACTCTAGTGTAAAATTATTTGTACTAGCTTATATAGCTAGTTCAACTCTAGTGTAAAATTACTTGAACTTTGTTATAGAGCTAGTTCATGTCTAGTGTAAAATTATTTGTACCTGCTTATATAGATAGTTCAACTCTAGTGTAAAATAATTTGAACTAGGTTATAGAGATAGTTCAAATCTAGTGTAAAATTATTTTTACTAGGTTATAGAGCTAGTGCAACTCTAGTGTAAAATTATTTGTACTAGCTTATAGAGCTAGTTCAACTCTAGTGTAAAATTACTTGAACAAGATTATAGAGATAGTTCAAGACTATTGTAAAATTATTTGAACTAGGTTATAGAGCTAGTTCAATTGTAGTGTAAAATTATTTGTACTAGCTTATAGATCTAGTTGAACTCTAGTGTTAAATTATTTGTACTAGCTTATAGAGCTAGTTCAACTCTAGTGTAAAATTATTTGTACTAGCTTATAAAGCTAGTTCAACTCTAGTGTGAAATTATTTGAACTAGGTTATAGAGCTAGTTCAACTCTAGTGTAAAATTATTTGTACTAGCTTATATAGATAGTTCAACTCTAGTGTAAAATAAGTTGAACTAGGTTATAGTGCTAGTTCAACTCTAGTGTAAAATTATTTGAACTCGCATATAGAGATAGTTCAACTCTCGTGTAAAATTATTTGTACTAGCTTATATAGATAGTTCAACTCTAGTGTAAAATAATTTGAACTAGGTTATAGAGATAGTTCAAATCTAGTGTAAAATTATTTGTACTAGCTAACAGATCTTGTTCAACTCTAGTGGAAAATTATTTGTACTAGGTTATATAGCTAGTTCAACTCAAGTGTAAAATTACTTGAACAAGATTATAGAGATAAACCAAGTTTTAGCATGATCTCTAAGTGAAAACAGAAATAACTTCAATTTAATAATCCCGTTATCTATATCCCTTTTATTTTGCATATCACAAAAATCAACAAAGTTGTTTAGATGGATAGCGGCATCTTCACAGGGTTCATCATCGGTAATAGGAGAAATCGGAGTGCTCATAAAAGCATTGTTGTTGGTATTGGAGAAGTCACACAATTTGGTATTGTTCTGAGCCATAGTGACTGTCGGGGGAAACTGACCGCCCACGAACACCTATGGGACTGGAGCCCCTTCTACGTTGCGGTAAGGGAGCGGAGGGAGCACGTTGAGCAGATCGAGGAGCGCACGCGGGCAGTTTTACCCAGGTTCGGGTCGCGCGGACGCGTAAAACCCTACTCCTGCTTAGGTTGTATTGAGTTCTTGGGCTCGGGAGCTTGAAGATCTACAGTGCTAGCTACACCGAGCGAGAGAGTGATCTAGGTTTCGAACCCCCTCTACGTTGTGCATGGGCCTCCTTTTATAGCTCAAAGGGGTCACCGACAGGTGTCAACGTAGAGGAGGGTAAAAGTGTAAATTTGGTGGTAGTTGCAACAGTGCATGAGTAGTATATGAACAGTGGTCTTCACCTAACTTTGACAGTGGGGACAAGGGCATTAAATGCCCGTCGCTGTCGCCCCCAAAAGCGTCCGTCCATGCTTCTCCGTTCGCCACGGCGGTAGCCTCATCACCGTGGCTTGCCACCGTGTGCCCCAGGCGGCACAGCCGTCTGCCACGCACCCCTGGAAGGGCCCCAGGGCAACGCGTGGGCAGATGAGATGGAGCGCGGGCACACAGCGTAGGTTTCCCCGTCAAGCACCTTGCCGGGGTCGTGATCTTGTCGGGCCCGGAAGCTTGTCGCTCTCCGGGTCCTGCCGGGGCGCATGATGCGCCGAGACATCTCTTGAGGTATGTGTTCCTTGGCCTTCCTGGCAAGCTCCTCTTGCCAGGGTCTTGTGCTAAAGTGATAACCTTGAGCCTGGTGCGGCCTTCCCGGCAAGCTCCTCTTGCCGGGGCCTTGATCTTCTGACTTGTATACTTTGTTCTTGAATGGCTTCATAGGGACCAGAACGGTTCTTGGCGAGCACGTGGTAAGCCATGCCACGGGAAGCTGCTACTGCCCGTGCACAAGTTGGGGTACTAAGGTACCCCTATCTTAGTACACCGACAGGAGCCCCCGGGCCTGGGCCACACACGGTGCCGAGCGCTATTGGGCCAGGCCGAAGACAGTGCTCGGGCACACGCGGCCCACGGCAAGCCGTATCCCCTTCCGTATCCGCCGCATCCCTCCCTAACAGCACGCGTCGATTGCGGCGTCGTGGGAGAGATCGTGGCATGTTCTTTAATGGGAAATGCGGAACGTCCCCCACTTCCCCCTTAAAAGCAGAGGAAGCAGGGGCAGTTCCCTCCATCGTTTTCATTGCGCCTTGATTCTCCAGAAACCCCCGTTGCCCTCTGCCTCCCAAAGGTCGACAGAGAGCCCAGCCCCTCCCTTCCTCCGCCATCACCCGCATCTGCGGCACCGTCGACCTCCTCGCCTCTTTCCTCGCCGCCCCCGCCATGGCTCCGAAGAGCGACAAGGCGAAGAGTGACAAGGCCAAGAAGGAGAAGTCCGAGCAGGCGGCGAAGCTGGCAGCCCTGCGTAGGAAGTGCGTGGTCTTCGCGTCGAGGCTTGGTGCGAGGGAGCTGTGGGACAAATACTATTTGTTCTGGGCGAGGGAGACCAAAGCTCATCCCCGCACCAGAGTCCTCCCCGCCGTCGCCGTCGACATGTTCCCCGGCGGGTACTTTTACTTTGCCGCATTCTTCCATTGTGGTATGTGCCCTCCGTACTCGGAGTTCTTTTGTGATGTAATGAATACGTACGGCCTCCACCTCCTAGATTTCACCCCCAACGCCATCCTTACGATGGCCGTTTTCGCACATCTATGCGAAAACTATGTTGGGGTTCATCCAAATGTAGCTCTTTTCCGCCACTTCTTCACGCCTAGAGTAGAGTCCGGTTCTCCCCTCTCCGGCGGCATCTCCTGGATCTTCAGGCTGAACAAGAAGGAGGCGTACTTGAAGGGAGAGCTCCGCGGCAAGTGGGAGGAGTGGAGAGCCGATTGGTGCTGGGTGCTGGATGCTAAGCCTGAGCCCTTTACCTCGCCGCGCAAGACTGCCATAGTGCGCGGCAAGGATTGGAGTGAATTGGCCCCGGAGGACAGCAAGCTTCAGATCGCCCTCATTAGGATCCTTCGTCTCCGGGACGCCAATCTGACTATTGGAGAAGTTGGAGCAAATTTCCTCCGTCGCCGCATCGCCCCTCTACAAGAAAGGAAGAGGCCCGCCTGGGAATTCGGCAATGCGGCAGATTGTATGAGGCTGCGCCCTGGATTGAACTACAATTTCACCGTCTTGGAGTTGAAGGGGATGGTCCGGGAGCTCTTCAAGCATGACCCCACCCACCCGGAGTGGTTCAAAGCTTCCCGGGGAGTGGTGGCGCTGTGCAACAGCACTGCCCGCGATTCCATACGCGCGATGATGCCCGAGTGCGACTCCCATGGCGTCGTCCCCACTTGGCTGGAGCCTCCAGCGGAGACCGTGCAGACCTTCTTCGACAACTTGGTCGAGAAGCCCCGCAACGCCGAGGAGAAGAAGGGCCTCACCCGAGATACTACTGACCGGGATGTAGCTTTCATTGCCTCCAGGATGGAGGAGGCCACCGCAGCTGCGGCTGCAGGCGAATTTGGATACACTATGGACGAGGCAGAGGCCGTGGACGCAGTGAGTCAAGCAGAGGAGGCGGAAATCCTCAAGCTGCTGAAGATTGCGCCCGAGGAGTTTGCCGGGGAGCCTTCCGTGAAGCTTGCCGGGACGAGCGAGGTTGCCGGGGGGAGCGAGGCCGCCGGGCATGGCACTGAGTCCAGCGGGCCTGCCGACGAGGAGGAGGACGCCGAGTCTGGAGATCCCGATGAAGACTCTGGTGGATCTCTGAATCTTGACGACGATGCCTCCTCATCCTCGGAGAACTCTCCGTCTCCGCCAAGCCCTCCGCAGCAACCGAAGAAGCGCCTCCGCAAGGCAGCTGAGACGGCGAGGCCACAGGCGCCTCAATAGCAGCCGATGCGCCGTGCGACGTGCGCCACCAAGACGAGCGAAGTCGCCAAGGAGGCGCCTCGTGCTCGAGCGCCAAGCGGAGGGGGATCTTCCCGGAGCGGAACGGGTGCTCCTTCTGCCCCTCGGTCCTCGGCGACGATGGGGGCCGGGTCTTCACAGCCCACAGCCCCGGAGCCCGCCAAGCGCCCGAGGGAGTCTTCTCCTCCAGCTCCTCGCGCGGGAGCATAGCAGGCGGAGTTTGACTTCTCCGCCCTCAGCTCCGACGAAGAGGAAGAGGAGTAAGTACTTGCAATTCTTTTAGTTTCTTTGATTTTGTCTTGATTTTCCTTGCTTGGTTCTGATCTTGCTTTTGTTTTGCTTCGCAGGACCTTGACCCAGCGGATGGCGAAGAGGGCCAAGATCCCTGTGGTCAATATTGAGGACGACGAGCCCGTCGCGGCGACAAGCGACGCGCCGGCGACGAGCTTGCCGGATCAGCCTGCTGCTCCGAGGAGCAGCCCCCAGCGCAGCCCCCAGCGTAAGTCTGGTATTTATCTTTCTGCTTGATGGGTGCGCTTGAGGTTATCATCTTGGTTGATGTCTTGTTGTCTTGTGCAGAAGTGGAGCCGCAGCCGCAGGAGCGCCACGAGGTCGCCCCCGACGAGCCACTTGCTCCACCCTCCCCGCCAAGGATGAACTCCCCGGCAAGGGAGAACGCTTCGCCAAGGACGGGCACTCCGCCAATTGCGAGTACCCCGCCAAGGGTGAGCAGCCCGACAAGGGTGAGCACCCCGCCAAGGGAGGGCGCAGGCGGCCCTCCGCCAGCAGGGGCCACTACTCCGCCGCCAAGGGAGAATTCCCCAGCGAGGGACCCCGTCGTCGAAGAAGTCCGCGAAGGTAACCCTTGTGACTTCTTCTTCTCAAATTCGTCTTTTTTGGATATTTGCTTGACGATCTTTCTTTTCTTTTTCTTCTGCTAGATCCTCCTGCCCCAGAGCTGATGGAGACGGAGGCCACCGCTGAGGAGGAGGTGCATGGAAACGGCGGCAATGCTACTACCGCCGAGGGAATGGCCCCGACCGCCGACGCTGCGGCTGGGGAAGGGACCGGCGACCGTACCGCTGGCCCGGAGGCTGCGGGAGCGCCGGACGCTGCACCGGCCGCCGACCCTTCCGCCCCCGCGGAGCGGTCGGGTGTCTACTTGGAGGCCGCCAACGGGGTTTTTATTCAAGTCCCGTGGGCGTCCTCGTCTCGAGCACCCGCGGAGGGAGAGACCTTTGACGGAGAGGTCCTCGCCTCCGCCGGATTGAAGATTGTTGAAACGCCCGGCGGCAGCGACGAGCCCGAAGAGGAGAGACTCCTTCGTCGGCTCCTGGCTTTGTACCGGACCAGGCAGGCGAAGTTGGAGTCTCGGGAGGCTCTCGCCGCCAAGGCTGGAGATGATTTGGAGAAGCGCGCCGCGGAGCTCCGCGCCGCCAATCAGGCGGCCCTCCGGAGCCTGGCGGAGGAGCGTGAAGAGCTTGCCGGGGCGCAGCAAGCATTTATCCTTGAAAAAGCTGAGGCCGAGGAGCAGCAGCGTCTGGCCGCCGAAGAGCTGTCTCGACTGGAAGGGGCGCTCAACCAGCGGAAGGTCGACCTCGACAGCCACGAGGACGACCTCACCGCCCGGGAGCAAGCTATTGGTGGGGCTCTGCGGGAGGCGAGGGATGCTGCCGCTGCCGCAGAGACCGCCAAGAAGGAGCTGGAGGCCAGAGTAGCGCAGTTGGAGCTGTTCTTGAAGGCCAGTGAAGACAGGGTCACCGCGCTCAACGTGGAGCGGGAGAAGGATGCCCACACCAACTCGGAGTTGCAAATCCGCCTCTCTGACAAGGGTAAAGAGCTCACTGACGCCAGGAACTCCATCGCTGACTTAGAGCTGAAGGTCTCCACCTTGACTGACTCGCTCGACGCCGCCCGGGACCGCGAGACGAAGCTGAAGGACGAACTCCGCAAGGAAAGGGCCTTGGTGGAGAGCGCCGCCGTCTCGCAGAACAACTTCAACCGGGCAGTGGAGCAGTGGACTGATGAGCTGGTCACCTCCGCTGCCAACATTGACATGGAGATGATGGCGCTGAGGGCGGAGCATCTCGTGTACTCCCCGGACGAGAGTCTCCCCCACAGCGCCAAGTTGAGTCTGTTCTTCAGGGGAATTGCACCGGCGCTTGTGCGGCTGCGGGAGAAGATCCCCATGCAGCTGGCCGACGAGGCGCATCGGCTCTGCATGGGCACCATGGAGCGGGTCTTATCGAAGATCGTCTACCGCAACCCCGACATCAACCTCGTCAATGTCCTCCGCTCCTTGCCGCCCGAAGCTGACCAGGAGGCGTTGAAGGCGCAAGTTGCCCACATCGTCGCCAATGTGGGCAAGATCACGAGGCGTGAAGGCGACCACATAGATTAGATTCCTTTCTTTCTGCTTCCTTTGCCGCTGCAAAGCATGTTACGGACAAGAATCTGTTAGTATTGCGGCAAGTTATCTTTGTAATATACAATCTTATTTTGAGCAGTCAATGCAGTGTTATCTCCCTTGCTTTGGTCCCTTCACTTTGTATGCATTCCACCCTACGCTTTTAGGGAACTTGCCAGCAAAGGGAACCTTGCAGCGAGCGCCGAGTACTGGACTCTTAGCAGCCTGCCGGCAATGCCCTCGCCGGCAAGAAACCTTGCCGCAGCTAGTCGTAGCACACTTAGGTTGTTGAGCGAACTCGAAAACGAAGTAAGGGCGCGACACTTGTCGCAGCTCACTTAAGCCGTTGAGTGTGCTCGAAACAAAGTAAGGGCGCGGCTAGCCACGGGTAGGTTCCTCCGCGCACAGGTTTTCCATACAAAGTGTGGTTGTTCAAGGAAGACAACTAAAAATTTGAAAAAATTTGAATTACTCAAACTTTGGTAACTTAGCTTTCATAGATTGTTTGCTCCCCGACAAGGCTTCTCTTTCTTGAACAGTACTTGGTTCATGCCTCCATCTCCTTCCCCCCCGGCAAACTTGTGCGCGAGGAACACTCCTTCTGCTTAAGAGGGAGAGAAAAAGAGGAGGAAAAACAAGTATAGGGCCTTATGGCTTGCTAGTGCTTACCGGGGATGTGCGTTGCACAAGGTGTCAGATGATGCATGCAAATAACAAAGAAAAGCATGGAAATGACAAATAGTGCGAAGCACAAAAGCTTTACTGATGCACGGGATCTGCGCCCGGCTTTGTACAAAGGTTTACATGCAACAGCGGCAAGACTTGTACAAAAGGTGGTTGCCGGAGCGGATCACGGCAACCGCGCCTTACGGGTGAAACTTGCGAAGATGCTCTATGTTCCAGGAGTTGCTCACCGGTAAGCCTTCTTCGGTCTCAAGGCGGACAGCGCCGGGCCTTGTGACTTGTCTCACCCGATAAGGGCCTTCCCACTTCGGCGTCAACTTGTTGGAATTCTTGGCGGACTGAACACGCCGAAGAACAAGGTCGCCTTCCTCGAGACTCCTGGCCCTGACCTTGCGGATATGGTAGCGACGCAAGGCTTGCTGGTATCGAGCAGCTCGTACAGCAGCCTGGAGACGTTCCTCCTCAAGGAGCAATGCATCATCTTGTAGCAGTTGCTCTTGCTCGAGCTCATCATAAGCGAGCACTCGAGGAGATCCGTATACGAGTTCCGTGGGGAGAACTGCCTCTGCTCCATAGACAAGAGCAAAGGGTGTCTGTCCGGTGGCTCGATTTGGTGTCGTCCTGATTGACCAAAGAGCCGCCGGCAACTCCTCTATCCAGTTTCTTCCGCACTTGTGCAGCCTGTCGAAGGATCTTGTCTTGAGTCCGCGCAGCACTTCAGCATTGGCCCTCTCCGCTTGACCATTGCTCCTCGGGTGAGCAACAGAAGCGAAGCAGACCTTGGCGCCAAGGTCTTGGACGTACTACATGAAGGTGCGACTTGTAAACTGTGTGCCGTTGTCGGTGATGATCCTGTTAGGGATTCCGAAACGGCAAACAATCGATCTGAAGAACCTGACTGCTGACTGTGCTGTCACCTTTCTCACTGGTTCCACTTCTGGCCACTTTGTGAACTTGTCGATTGCTACGTACAAGTACTCAAAGCCCCCGACTGCGCGGGGAAAGGGGCCGAGAATATCGAGCCCCCAGACCGAGAAGGGCCAGGACAAAGGGATCGTCTGGAGAGCTTGAGCTGGCTGGTGAATTTGCTTGGCATGGAACTGGCATGCTTCACACTTGGTTACTTGTGCAGTTGCATCTTGGAGGGCTTCTGGCCAGAAGAACCCTTGCCGGAACGCCTTCCTGGCAAGTGCCCTTGCGCCAATGTGGTGGCCACATATGCCTCCATGTATCTCTGCCAACAGCTTCTGTCCATCTTCCCTGGAAATGCACTTCAACCTGACACCATTGAGTCTTCTTCTGTACAGTTCATTGCCAACGAACTGGTACATACTCGACTGCCTGGTTATTTTCTCTATCTCTTCTGGCTCGTCGGAAAGTTCTCCAGTTTGCAGAAAGCGGATGATTTGTTGTGCCCATGCTGGAGCCTGAGGCTCAACAACAAGGACTAAAGGCATGAGGGCTGCTGCGGGAACCTCAACTTCTACGACAAGAACCTGCGGCTCTGCCGGAGCTGATGGTCCCCCGGCAAGCCTGCCGGGGCAAGGCTTGTCGGGAACGCCTGCTTCAACTGTACAGACCCTTGGATCTGCAGGAGCAAACTGTTCCTCAGCATCTTGGCTGTTGATCTTGGGGACCTTGGCGGCGGCTTCGGGAAGATCCGCCGGCAAGTAGTCGCCGGAGACCAACCTCCTCTTCTTGTTTTGCCCAACTGATGGTGTAATGGATGGCTGAGTTAACTTGAGCACGAAGGTCCCTGGTTCCACAGGTAACTTCATTGCAGCACACTTTGAGAGGCCATCTGCAATATCATTCTGAGCTCTTGGGACGTGCTCCATTTGCAGACCTTCAAAGCGCTCTTCAAGCTTCCTCACTTCATCAACATAAGATTCCATCAAAGGGCTCTGGTAAATCTTATTCACTTGTCGGGCCACCAACCGTGAATCTCCCCGCACAATCAACTTCTTGATCCCAAGCTCGGCCGCAATTCTGAGGCCGGCAAGCAAACCTTCATACTCAGCAGTATTGTTTGTCGCTTGCTCCTTGGGAAAGTGCATCTGGACAACATACTTGAGGTGCTCTCCGGTGGGCGCAATAAGTACCACGCCAGCACCGGCGCCTTGCAGCGAGAAGGCACCATCGAAATACATTACCCACTCTCTGCTTGCTTCTTGGATGGGGACGCTTGTCTCTGGGACTTCTTCATCTGGCGTTGGGGTCCATTCTGCTATGAATTCTGCCGAAGCTCCGCTCTGTATGGTTGAAGTACTCTCAAACTTGAGACCAAAGCTTGACAGCTCCAGTGCCCACTCGACGATCCTGCCTGTTGCTTCGGGATTCTGCAATATCCTCTTCAACGGAAAGCGAGTGACCACTGTTATCTCGTGTGCTTGGAAGTAATGGCGCAACTTCCTTGAGGCCATGAGGAGGCCGAACAACAACTTCTGCACCCCAGAGTATCTTGATCTAGCCCCCTGCAAGAGGGAACTTACAAAATACACTAGGCGCTGCACCATCTTCTTTCGCACTTCTCCTTGTTCCTGCGCAGGCTTGTCCTTGTCGGGGTCAGAGCTTGTCGGGGAAGCCCCTTGCTTGTCGCTGGATTCGCTTGCCGGGGATGTGGGTTCCTCATCCGCCTCCCTCTCCGCTACTAACGCAGCACTAACCACTTGATTGGTTGTCGCTAGGTATAACAGCAACTTTTCTTGTGGCCTAGGTGCGACAAGTATCGGAGTGGAGGACAGGTATCCTTTCAAGTCTTGCAGCGCTGCTTCCGCTTCCGGAGTCCATTTCATAGGACCTGCCTTTTTCAAAATTTTGAAGAAAGGCAGGGCGCGCTCTGCAGACTTTGAAATGAACCTGCTGAGGGCAGCCACACAACCAGCAAGTCTTCTTACGTCCTTAACGCGCTTCGGGGCTTCAATCTGCTCGATGGCTTTTAGCTTGTCGGGATTGGCTTCAATCCCCCTCTAGGACACAAAGAACCCGAGAAGCTTGCCGGAGGGGACTCCGAAGACGCACTTCTCGGGGTTCAGCTTGAGTTCTATCTTGCGTAGATTCTCAAAAGTTTCCTCTATGTCCTGTATCAGGGTATCTTTGCTCTTCCTCTTGACCACTATATCATCCATATAGGCTTCTATATTCCTGTGGATCTGTGGCTCAAAAGCAGTGTGCACCACCCTTGCAAATGTTGAACCTGCATTCTTCAATCCAAAGGGCATGCGTATGAAGCAATATGTGCCACATGGAGTAATGAATGCAGTCTTCTCCTCATCTTCCTTAGCCATGAAAATCTGGTGGTAACCTGAGTATGCATCAAGGAATGAGAGCAACTCACATCCAGCTGTGGAGTCAACAATTTGGTCGATGCACGGC
The DNA here is from genome assembly GCA_902687465.1 of Secale cereale. Classification (NCBI taxonomy): domain Eukaryota; kingdom Viridiplantae; phylum Streptophyta; class Magnoliopsida; order Poales; family Poaceae; genus Secale; species Secale cereale. The sequence continues at coordinate 506,126,359 of LR738713.1, forward strand.
AAGGGAAAGGGATCCTTGGGACAAGCTTTGTTCACGTCGGTGAAGTCTATACAAAGTCTCCACTTTCCATTAGCCTTTCGCACGACAACTGGATTGGCCAACCACGTGGGATGTATTATGCCTCTAACCAGGCCTGCTGCTTCTAACTTCTTTATCTCTTCAGCTATGAACTCTTGGCGCTCCACGGCTTGCTTCCTGACCTTCTGTTTGACGGGCCGCGCGTGAGGACAAACAGCAAGCTTGTGCTCCATTACCTTCCTGGGAACGCCGGGGATCTCAGACGGTTGCCATGCAAACACGTCGACATTCGCCCGCAGGAAGGCAATGAGCGCGCTTTCCTATTTGTGGTCAAGTGTAGCACTGATGGTGAAGGTACCACCAGTGCCGTCCTCCTTGGCGCACATCTTCTTGGTTGCCGGTGGAGCTGCCATTCCTTTCTTGCACTTGCCGGTGGAGCTCGATGGCGCGTCCTCAACGGCAGCGCAGCACTCCGAGGAGGTGCGTTTGCCGGAGTGGGCTCCAGAGCTCTTGCCGGACTTGGTCTTGTTCTTCCCCCCGGGAGCTTCAGCGGCAAGTGTGTTGCTTTCTGCTACGGCTGCTGCATCCCGGTAGATCTTGTCGGCGCAGATAAGCGCGTCCTTCTTGTCGCCAGGGACAGAGATGACGCTTATCGGCCCCGGCATCTTGAGCATGTTGTATGCATAGTGGGAAGCTGCCATGAACTTGGCGAGGGCAGGACGGCCAAGTATCCCATTGTATGGTAATGGGATATCAGCAACATCAAACGTGATCCTCTCCGTCCTGAAGTTGAGCTCCCCGCCAAAGGTCACTGGCAGCGTAATCTTCCCCTTCGGCTTGCTCCTTCCCGGGTTGATCCCTTGGAACGACCCGGTTTCCTCGAGCTCGCTGTCGGGGATCTGTAGCTTCTTAATCACAGCTGAGGAGATCAAGTTCAGGCCGGCCCCGCCGTCAACCAACATCTTGGTGACCTTGAGGTTGCGGATAGTTGGCGACACCAACATCAGCAAGCACCCGACCGCAGTCGTGCGGTCAGGGTGGTCCTCAAGGTCAAAGATGATGGGCGTGCCGGACCACTTCAGCAGCCTGCGTGACTCGACGGGCGGCTCAGCTGCATTCACTTCTCGCACCCACTGCTTGAGCTGGCGGTGGGAAGTGTATAGAGAGGCACCTCCGTCGACACACAGAACCTCTGTGGCCTTCTGGAACTCCTGCTCGCTGTTGTCTCCTCCTTCCATGTCATCATCGTCGTCTTCATCCTCATCCTTGTCGCGGCCCCGGGGAGGTCTGTCACCTTGCCGCTGCTTGGCCTTGCCGCGGCGTCCTCCCCGGCCATTGAACGGCCGCTTCTTGCTGGGTTCTCCTCCGCCTCCTTGGGCCTTCTCCTTGTCGCGACGCTCATATTCAGCTTTCTGCTGTTCTACGAGGTACTCTACCCTTTTGCAGTTTTGGAGGTCATGGCCCTTGGTGCGGTGGATCTTGCAGTACTGCTTGTCGGAGCCGTCCTGCTTGTCGGCTACCGCTACAGGGGCGGGCTCCTTGCCGGAGCCGCCAGCCTGTGTCTTCTTGGAGGGAGCCTCCTTGCCGGACTGCTCGACAACCAGCACTTCCTTGTTCTTTTTCTTGTTGTTCCGCCACCGGCCTTTCCTTGCCGGGGCGGCATCCTCACTTTCGCTTCCTCCTGCGCCAGTATCCTCTCCGGGGAGCCTCCTCCCCTCTTCAGCACGTGCACATTTGGCAGCCAGAGCGTAAAGCTCGCTGACGTCCCGGATCTTGGTCATGGCCATCTCTTCCCTCATCCGGCCGTTACGTACGTTCTGGTGGAACGCGCTGATAACCGCGGTAGGGTGGACATCGGGGATGTTGTGTTGTACACGGCTGAACCTTTGGATGTATTTGCGCAGGGATTCTCCCTCCTTCTGGGCTAAGATGTGGAGATCGCTCTCCTGGCCGTGGGGTTTGTGGCCGCCCGTGAAGGCGCCGACAAACTGGTGGCACAGATCCGCCCATGAAGAGATGGAGTTCTCCGGCAAGTGCATAAGCCAAGACCTGACGTTTGGCTTAAGCACGAGCGGGAAGTAGTTGGCTAGGATCTTCTCGTCGCGTCCCCCGGTAGCCTGCACCGCAATGGTGTAGATGCTGAGGAATTCCGAGGGGTGTGTCTTGCCGTCATACTTCTCGGGTACGTCGGGCTTGAAATTCTTCATGGTGGGCCACTGGACTTGCCGCAGCTCACGGGTGAACGCAGGGCAACCTGCCGCGTACGGCAAGTCGCCTGGTTCACCGGGCGCGTGCGCGTCGACAGCGGTCCCAGCGCGCTAATCTGACTGTCTTCGGGCTTCTCGTCGACGCTCGATGCGAGTCCCAGCGTCCTCTTGCCGCCTGTCGTCTAGGACTTGGCGCTGATCGCGGCGAGCCCGCGGATCCGACGACGCCGTAGAGTCGTCGTCGACGTTGATCCGGCGGGGTGGCAATTTCTGCTTCCGCGGCGGGGAGTGCACGGTAGTTGCACCCCCGGCGGTCTTGTCTCCATCGGCCTTCGTCTGGTCGACTTGCCGCGGCCGCGACGTTGCCGGCTGCTGCGGCGTGTCGTTGTTGGCGAAGGCGATGAGGCTCTGAATCATCGCCCTCTAGTCTTCGGCTTTATCTGCCGCTGGAGGGAAGTCGAGGAGCAGCTGTGCTCTTGCTAGAGCTTCTGCTGGAGAGGAGGGGAGCGGCGGCGAGCGGTACGAGGAGCGAGATATGCTCGGACTTCTAACAGGGTTAGAAGGAGCAGTTTCTCGCTCTGGCGACCGCGCCTTGCTCGTACCAGCACGCTGGCCTTGAGCAACCCGCGATCCTCCGGCTTGGCCACGCCCCTGCAAGCGTATGGTACCTCCCGTACCACGCCGCTCCTGGTCTTGCACCTCCTGGGAGGGACGTGGGGCGTGTACTGACACCGAGGCTTTGGAGTTCGCCGGTCGTCCGTCTTGTCCTTGGACTTGGTGGCGCCGTGAGTCTCCTCACCGGCGGTCACCCTTCCGCCGGCGTCTACCCCACCAACCGTTGGTTCTGGTGGTGGCGGGATCGACGCAGACGGGCCTTCGACCTTCGAAGCCTTCTTCTTCGGAGGCATGTTGATGTTGTCGATGAGGTTGATGAAGCTGGTGAAGTTGCTGAAGGTTGCGCCCGCGTGAGCGCCGGATCAGGTTCGCACAACCTCGACTCCCCTACCTGGCGCGCCAAAGATGTCGGGGGAAACTGACCGCCCACGAACACCTATGGGACCGGAGCCCCTTCTATGTTGCGGTAAGGGAGCGGAGGGAGCACGGAGAGCAGATCGAGGGGCGCACGCGGGCAGTTTTACCCAGGTTCGGGCTGCGCGGACGCGTAAAACCCTACTCCTGCTTAGGTTGTATTGAGTTCTTGGGCTCGAGAGCTTGAAGATCTACAGTGCTATCTACACCGAGCAAGAGAGTGATCTAGGTTTCGAACCCCCTCTACATTGTGCATGGGCCTCCTTTTATAGCTCAAAGGGGTCACCGATAGGTGTCAACGTAGAGGAGGGTAAAAGTGTAAATTTGGTGGTAGTTGCAACAGTGCATGAACAGTATATGAACAGTGGTCTTCACCTAGCTTTGACAGTGGGGGACAAGGGCATTAAATGCCCGTCGCCGTCGCCCCCAAAAGCGTCCGTCCATGCTTCTCCGTTCGCCATGGTGGCTTGCCACCGTGTGCCCCAGGTGGCACAACCGTCTGCCACGCGCCCCTGGAAGGGCCCCAGGGCGACGCGTGGGCAGATGAGCTGGAGCGCGGGCACACAGCCTAGGTTTCCCCGGCAAGCACCTTGCCGGGGTCGTGATCTTGCCGGGCCCGGAAGCTTGTCGCTCTCCAGGTCCTGCCGGGGCGCATGATGCGCCGAGACATCTCTTGAGGTATGTGTTCCTTGGCCTTCCTGGCAAGCTCCTCTTGCCAGGGTCTTGTGCTAAAGTGATAACCTTGAGCCTGGTGCGGCCTTCCCGGCAAGCTCCTCTTGCCGGGGCCTTGATCTTCTGACTTGTATACTTTGTTCTTGAATGGCTTCATAGGGACCAGAACGGTTCTTGGCGAGCACGTGGTAAGCCCTGCCACGGGAAGCTGGTACTGCCCGTGCACAAGTTGGGGTACTAAGGTACCCCTATCTTAGTACACCGACAGTGACAAGCAAGCAATCCAACACACACAAGCAAACAAAAAGCAAGCGAACGATAAACACACGGCGGAAGAAGGGTAAATAAAACGGCAAGGGTGAAGTGGGGGAGAGAAAAACGAAAGGCAAATAAATGTAATGCGAAGGATAAGGGTTTGTGATAGGTACTTGGTATATGACTTATGCGTAAGCCTCCCCAGCAACGGCGCCAGAATTTCTTTTTGCTACTTCTCGAGCTTGCGTTGCATTCCCTCGAAGAGGAAAGGGATATGCAGCACAGTAGCATAAGTATTTCCCTCAGTTTTTGAGAACCAAGGTATCAATCCAGTAGGAGACCACGCGCTAGTCCCTTGCACCTGCACAAACAAATAAGAATTTCGCAGCCAACGCGATAAGGGGTTGTCAATCCCTTTACAGTCACTTACGAAAGTGAGATCTGATAGAGATGATAGTTTATATTTTTGGTTTATTAGAACAACAAATAAAAGCGATAAAAGTAAAGTAGATGTAGATTGATATGTTGAGAATAGACCCGGGGGCCATAGTGTTCTCTAGTGGCTTCTCTCATGATAGCAATATTCTACGGCGGGTAAACAAATTACTGTCGAGCAATTGATAGAAAAGCGAATAATTATGATACTATCTAGGCATGATCATTGTATATAGGCATCACGTCCGAGACAAGTAGATCGACTCCTGCCTGCATCTACTACTATTACTCCACACATCGACCGCTATCCAGCATGCATCTAGTGTATTGAGTTCATAAGAACAGAGTAATGCCTTAAGCAAGATGACATGTTGTAGAAGGATAAACTCAAGCAATATGATATAAACCCCATATTTTTATCCTCGATAGAAACAATAAAATACGTGCCTTGCTGCCCCTACTATCACTGGGAAAGGACACCACAAGATTGAACCCAAAGCCATGCACTTCTCCCATTGCAAGAACTATAGATCTAGTAGGCCAAACCAAACCAATAATTCCAAGAGACTTGAAAGGATATTATGAGCACACATAAAAAGTTCAGAGAAGAACCAAATATCTTTCATAGATAATCTTGATCATAAACTCACAATTCATGGGATCTCGACAAACACACCGCAAAAAGAGATTACATCGGATAGATCTCCTCGAAGACCGAGGAGAACTTTGTATTGAGATCAAGAGAGAGAGAAGAAGCCATCTAGATACTAGCTATGGACCCGAAGGTCTGTGGTAAACTACTCACAACTCATGGTGAGGCCGATGATGATGATGATGATGAACTCCGTGATGGACCCCCCACCTGTGGAGCTTCGGAACAGGCTCCAAGATGGGATCTCACGGGAACAGAAGGTGACGGCGGTGGAATTAGGGTTTTCTCTCTGTTGTCGAAGGTTTCGGGGTACATAGACTTATATAGGAAGAAGGAGGACACCGGGGGATGCTCGGGGGCCACACAAGGCAGCCCCCCCCCTCGTGGACAGCCTCTTGATCCCCTGACGTGGTTCTCCAGTCCCTCATGCGTGATTTTCTCCAAAAATATCTCTCGCGCAGGTTTCATTCCGTTTGGACTCCGTTTGATATTGTTTTTCTGCAAAACCCTGCAACAGGAAAAAAACAAGAATCTGGACTGGGCCTTTGGGTTAGTAGGTTAGTCCCAAAATGATATAAAAGTGTATGATAAAGCCCATTAAACATCCAAGACTTCATAAATAATAGCATGGAACAATCAAAAATTATAGATACGTTGGAGACGTATCAGGGTCCGACCACGCCTGGATGATGAGGAGGCGGACGCCGTCCTCTTCGCCACCACGGTCTTCCCCGCCTTCCTCCCCGCCGCGGCTGCCATCGACCTCGTCTCGTGCACGAGCTGCTCCGGGGCTGTTGCCGCCGCACGATGCTACCGGGCCAGACCGGCTCGCCCAAGCCATCTCGCCACAAGACCCGCCGCTCACCGTGGCGGGAGGGTCGGTGGCCTCGGCCTCCTCGTCGGTCAACTCCTCAATCACGTCCTTGACAAGGGGAGCATCGACGTCGGCGCCCGCACGATTGGCCTCCCCGGTGGACTTTGCCCACTCGGCGAGCTCCTTCTCTTCGGCGGCCATGTTGGCCTCATCCTCCACATGCCCGGTGCAGCCGGCCTCCAGGGCAAGCGCCGCCTCCGCTGCCCTGGCGGCAATGTAATTGAGTTCCGACTAGGTGGTATCATGGACGAGCACCGGCTCATCGCAGACGCGCTTCTCCGACAAGGTGTCGAAGACCTCCTGCACCCGTTCCGCCGGCGGCTCGACCCAGGCAGGGTCAAGACCGTGCACGTTGAACTCCGGCATCATGGCGACGATGGCCGACTGGCAAGAGTTGTTGCTCAGCGGGAACACTCCCGCTGGTAGCCCAAACAGGGGCCCCTTGATATCTTTGCCGGTCTTGGCAGCCTTGCCGGTCCTCTCGGTCCTGCCATCACGATCCATGTCATGCTGGAAGAGCTTCTGGCAGAGATGGGTGTGCTCCATCACCGTGAAGTTGTGCTTCCGGTCGGGGCAAAGCCTCATGACGCCAGCCACGTTCTGGAAAAGCCAAGCCAGCCTCCCCTTGTTGTGCAATGCCACGATTCGGTGGCGGATGAAATCAGCCCCAATCATCTCCAGGGTGAGCCCGCCTGAGCAAGATGATGGATCATGGTGGTGGCGATCGAGAGCTTCGTGTCATTGACGACAACGTACCCCCAATCTTTTTGGCGGACCGGCGGGCTCTGACGAACTCGACAGAACTCCGGTGGGTCTTCCTCCTTTATCCACAGCCACCGGCTCCTCCACTCTTCCCACCTCTCCTTCTGCATGTCATACAGATACGTGCCCTTCTCCTGGGCCCGTGGAATCCATGTGACGCAGCCGGTGATGGCGTCCCCCCTGGATGCGAGGGTAGAAGTAATGGCGGAAGAGCGCCGTGCTGGGAACCACCCCGGTGAAACCCTCGCAGAGGTGGGTGAAGAAAGCCATACACACCACAACATTCGACGTGAAATCAAGGAGGTGGAAGCCATAGGAATGCATGATAGCATTGAAGAAATCAGAGAAAGGAGGACAGAGGCCGCAATAGAAGTAGTCAACAAAGAAAGGGTACTGATTCGGGCCGGCCTTTGTGAATTGGGCAGGGATGACGTGTGTGGCTGGATGCCCCGTCGTCTCGCACCCCCACAAGGGCTTGAAGTAATCCTTGAGATGGACCGCGTCGACCGTCGGAGGGAAGTAGGCGTGCTTCGTCCGAAGCACCGCCAACTCACTGTCCGGCAGCTCCTGCTCCCTCGCGTCCACGACTGCTGCCTTGCCCTTGCTGGACTTGGGCGCCATGACGACCGTGGAAGAAAGAGAGGGATCGAGAGCAAAAGGAAGCGTGGCGGCGGCGAGCAGAGGCGAGAGCTTTGGTTTTTCGCTTGGAGAAGAAGGAGAAGAACGGCGGGCGTGAGATTGGAGAAGCGCGGGAGGTAAATGAGCGACATGCCTACGGTTTTTCCCTTTTTATGGGGAAGGCACGGGCCACCCTCCCTCACCATTTACTACGACGTGACACCAGTACACAGCAAACCGTCCCACGCACGACCCCCACGTCAGCGCAGATCATGGGGAAGCGCAACCACAGGAGGAGTTACTACGGTAAAAAGAATCCAGCCCTACTGCTCGTGCACCGTTCTGGGCCTAGCCCAACAACGCGTTGCGCTTATGAATGGCCTAGGCCCGGGGGCTCCTGTCGGTGTACAAAAGTAGGGGTGCTCTTTCTTACCCCTTACTTGTGCACGGGCAGTCAAAGCCACGCCTGTGACCATACATAACAGAGCAAAGGAGGGAAGCCAGAGATGCAGAGTTGCCAGAAAAACGCCAAGACGATGGCACGAGAAGACCAAGCAAGGAGACAGGCTCTCCCCCGACAAGGACTCTTGCCAGGCCGGCCTGCGCGCCCCCCGCATGGGCTCTTGCTAGGGCGAATCACCCAAATGCCTATGTCGCGGCTGTCCTTGAAGCCTAGGAACTCCAACGTCGTCAACAACTTTGGAGCCAAGGCTCGGGAAGCGCCCACGTGATGGCATGCAAATATTTGTGAAGACAAAGATCTATGACTCCCAAGACAAGAACCAGAAGACACGGCGATGGAAAGACTCCTTGTCGAGGATGCCCAGGAGGCCCCGGCAATGCTCCTTGCCGAAGACGTCCCGGAGACCCGGCAAGCCTCTTGCCGAGGGACACTCACAGAGGCCCCGGCAAGACCCTTGCCGGGGACAGACACAACGCCCGCGGCAAGCCCATGTCGCCCCATCGTCGCCCCAGCTCGGCGGCCGACCTGCTAGCCCAGGCAGGTACCCACGTGGCGATACGTGCTCCCTCGTCCAGTAGATCAACCACCAACGTGGTGGCATCCAGACTTCGTGAAGACCCTACCACCACCCCACCTCAGCTTCCTTCCCTACTGGCCTGGACGCGCGTCGCGACCAGACGGAGCGGCCTTGGACGGGATGGGCCTCGTTTCCGACCTCGATAAAGCTAGTGGACACCTAAGTGGCGCATTTAATGCGACTTGTCCCGTAATGGCATAAGATAAGCCTATGCACTGTACACCTTTCCACCTCCTATGTGCCATTGTGGCAGCTCCTTTAGACTATAAAAGGAGGCTCACAGCATACTGGAGAGGGATTCGGATCCTGGAAAGCTGGACAGGCACCATAGCCAGCTCAGGAACTCAAGAAAACTCATATATACACCAAAGCAGGACTAGGATATTACGCATCCTTGTGGCCCGAACCTGGGTAAAAGACCGTTGTGCTGACTCTTAGACCGGCTCTTTGCAGAACCTCATATATACTCCAGTGATCCCATAGACTAGACTTGAACTAGCTCTATAACCTAGTTCAAATAATTTTACACTAGAGTTGAACTAGCTCTATAAGCTCGTACAAATAATTTTACACTAGAGTTGCACTAGCTCTATAACCTAGTACAGAAAAATTACACTAGAGTTGAACTATCTTTATATGCAAGTTCAAATAATTTTACAATAGAGTTGAATTAGCTCTATAACCTAGTTCAAATAATTTTACACTATATTTTAAGTAGCTCTACAATTTAGTACAAAGAAATTATAATAGAGTTGAACTATCTTAATATCCGAGTTCAAATAATTTTATAATAGAGTTGAACTAGCTCTATAACCTAGTTCAAATAATTTTACACTAGAGTTGAACTAGCTATATAAGCTAGTACAAATAATTTTACACCAGAGTTGAAATAGATATATAAGATAGTACAAATAATTTTACACTAGAGTTGAACTAGCTCTATAACCTAGTTCAAATAATATAACACTAGAGTTGAACTAGCTCTATAACCTAGTACAAATATTTTTACATTGGAGTTGAACTAGATATATAAGCTAGTACAAATAATTTTACACTAGAGTTGAACTAGTTCGATAACCTAGTTCAAATAATTTTACACTAGAGTTGAATTAGCTCTATAAGCTAGTTCAAATAATATAACACTAGAGTTGAACTAGCTCTATAACCTAGTACAAATAATTTTACACTAGAGTTTAACTAGATATATAAGCTAGTACAAATAATTTTACACTAGAGTTGTAGTAGTTCGATAACCTAGTTCAAATAATTTTACACTAGAGTTGAATTAGGTCTATAAGCTAGTACAAATAATTTTACATTAGAGTTGAACTAGCTCTATAAGCTAGTACAACAAATTTTACACTGGAGTTGAACTAGATCTATAAGCTAGTACAAATAATTTTACACTACAGTTGAACCAGTTCTATAACCTAGTTCAAATAATTTTACACTAGACTTGAACTAGCTCTATAATCTAGTTTAAGTAATTTTACACTACATTTGGACTAGCTCTATAAGCTAGTATAAATAATTTTACACTAGAGTTGCACTAGCTATAGAACCTAGTGCAGGAAAATTACACTAGAGTTGAACTATTTTTACATGCTAGTTCGAATAATTTTACACTAGAGTTGAACTAGCTCTATAATCTAGTACAAATAATTTTACACTAGAGTTGAACTAGATCTATAATCTAGTACAAATTTTTTTACACTAGAGTTGAACTAGATCTATAAGCTAGTAAATATAATTTTACACTAGAGTTAAACTAGCTCTATGACCTAGTACAAATATTTTTACACTAGAGCCGAACTAGATATATATGCTAGTACAAATAATTTTACACTAGATTTTAACTAGATCTGTAACCTAGTTCAAATATTTTTACACTAGAGTTAAACTAGCTATATAACCTAGTACAAATAATTTTACAGTAGGGTTGAACCAGATCTATAAGCTAGAACACATAATTTTACACTAGAGTTGCACTAGCTCTATAACCTAATTCATATAAGTTGACACTAGAGTTGAACTAGCCCTTTAAACTAGTACAAATAATTTTACACTAGAGTTGAACTATCTTTATATGTGAGTTCAAATAATTTTACACTAGATATGAATTAGCTCTATAAACTAGTTCAAATAATTTTACACTAGAGTTGAACTAGCTCTATAAGGTAGTACAAATAATTTTAGACTAGAGTTGAACTAGCTCTATAAGCTAGCACAAATAATTCTACACTAGAGTTGAACTAGATCTATAAGCTAGTACAAATAATTTTATACTACAGTTGAACTAGCTCTATAACCTAGTTCAAATAATTTTACAGTAGACTTGACCTAGATCTATAAGCTAGTACAAATACTTTTACACTAGAGTTGCACCAGCTCTTTAAACTAGTACAGAAAAATTATACTAGAGTTGAACTATCTTTATATGCGAGTTCAAATAATTTTACAATAGAGTTGAACTAGCTCTATTACCTAGTTCAAATAATTTTACACTAGAGTTGAACTAGCTCTACAATCTAGTACAAAAAAATTATACTAGAGTTGAACTATCTTTATATGCGAGTTCAATTAATTTTACAATAGAGTTGAACAAGCTCTATAACCTAGTTCAAATAATTTTACACTAGAGTTGAACTAGATATATAAGGTAGTTCAAATAATTTTGCACTCACTACAATTAAATACACTTCCGTGATGATTCCTGTTTGGAACAGTAGATCACGTTTTCTGTCATGCATGTACATCCATGACAAATTTATGACAGAATCAAGATAGTCATACATGTTTGACTTGGTCGAAAGGTTGGCAAGTTTGACTTGGTCAACAGGTGACAGGTCGGCCACAGCAAGCCTGTTGACGGCCTGTTCGCATATAGCCCATTTACAGCCCGCTAACCTAGGGCCCGTTTACGGCCTATCCGAATTAGGCCCAGTAGCGTCATCTAGGCCGTCCAATATAATTCTAGCTTGTTTTAACTTCCAGCCCATGTAGGGCCCATGACGTATTTCGGCCCATATGAGGTCCTTTGTAACCCTCGGCCTGTTAACGGCCCGTGGTAAAACTGGCCCGTAATGAACAGTGTTTAACTTTATACCCATTAACGGCCCATTATTCCATTGGGCCGTTTCCAGCCCATGTTATCTTTCGGCCTTCTTACGGTGCATTTATTCTTGGGCTCATTTCTAGCATTCGTTTACTTTCGGCTCGATACTGTCATTTTCTGCTTGTGGGCCAAATTCAGCCCGTGGTTATAGTCGGCCCATTTGTGACCCGTTAATACGTTGGCCATTTTCATAGCATCATCAAATAAAGCCGATTAATGATGGCCCGTTATGGTCGGCCCATGAATGGACGATTTCAACTCTAGCCCATTTACGACCGTAATGTGGTCTTTTATTGTCCCAAGTTTGGCCAACCAATCATACGGCATGTAGAAGGCCCATTGTGTCTACGGCCCGTATAAGGCCCATTGTTTCTATGCCCCGTAGAATGCCCATTGTTTCTACGGCCCGTAAGAGGCCCATGTTAACTACAGTAAATATGTAGCCCATTGTTAATGTGGCCTAGTTTAAAAAAATAGGCTACTGCGTCCACTAGAAAACCGTGGAAAAAGAACTGCACTTACTACAAGAAAACAAATAAACAAGACAATAAGGAAATAAATAGGCAAGCAACTTATGGTAGGCTATCTCGGCTATTACACATATTACATCCACTTGGCATCAAAGTTCGCCACCAATGCAAATATAGGGAACAAAGTCCAGAACTGAAACCACTTCAGAAGAGCTCAAGAAATAATATCCTGGGTATCCATAATGGTGGCAAGATGCTTAGCATGCTTATTAACTTTCTCTTGTTTGGCGCTTAAATCCTCCAGCACTTGCTGTTGCACCAGAAAGTATGCATGTGAATTCTGCAAGGACTTCCTTAGTCCTTCGGATTCCTGTTGCATAACACCAGAAAGTTGAGACTCAAGAAGCCGAACTGATTCAGGCAGCGTGTTCGAAGAGTTGGTTCCAGCAGTAGTAGCCAGTAACTCGAACACTACATCAAGACATGACTTTGGGGTTATCTTAGTGTCTTCAATATAGTTTTTATCAGCTTTCTTCGAGAACAACAGGGACGTGTCACTATCTTGAACCTGATATGCATTACTTCCTTTACCATTGCATAAACGGAATACTCTTCTCCAATTTTTTATCCGCGTTCTAAAGGAGAAACAAACAAACACATCACAGATTTACAATGTAGTATATGAAACTCATTTTGGTAAACCAGTTCAGTAGTAAGGTGGACAGGATAACAGCATGAAACAAATATATATCTACGTAGTATGGTCACTGTATGGTCTATATCATTCTAGTTTATGTTGCCAAATCAAGATAGATACAGTTCGAATCATAGACAGAATATAGGTGTGGGAAACTACATAGAAATAACAACACTTGTAATGTGCATGGCATGAGAACATAACTGTTTATTCAGTTGAAACTGAAATCAACATAGAGCAAGTTACAACAACAAACACATTAAAGAAATAGGTTTAAAACATACCTGTTGCGCCATTGGAGTTTCAATTGCATCCTTCAAATTTGAAATTAGTTGGTATGAGTAAATACAATGATGCAAGAGCAAAGTAGTATGAACCATAGGTACGGAACCTAACCTGAGAACAATTATTCTTCTTCTTTAAGAGTTAAATTGGGGTTCGGAGTGGTGGTCCTTGTGCTTTGGGCACTGCAGTTTCCTTACTAACTGCTCGTGTTTGGGTGCTCTGTGGTGGAGACTGTGCTGTGTCAACGGGAACTGGGTTACTATCTGCTTAGGTTGGGGTTAGAAGTGGTGTAGCTGGTTCTCTGTCCAACTGGGTAGGGGTACAATCTGCGTTAGTCTGTGTTATGTGTGGTGGGGCTGGTTCTTGGGCAAGTACAACCGTGGTTCTATCTCCATCGACAGGTAGCACCATCTTTTCTGAAGATCATGTTTTTACTTCCACAAATACAGCCATCACCCCCTCCAATTCAAATGGCTGATAAAAAAATTAATTGAATGTATATATATTGTATGATAGACAGGTGCAATGGATAGTAGGGAAGAAAACAGGGCATGAAATAATTCACATTTATGTTGTCTAACCAAACAGAATAGCAGGACATAATTTCCAATATATGATGGCTAATTAAACAGGATGGCACGACACAATTTGACATGTATGATGGCTAACTAAACAAGATAGAATGACATAATTCAAAATATGATGACTATATAAACAGGATGACATGATATAACTATAAGATGTGTCTATTAAAGTGGTTGGCGTGCCATAAATCACAAACATGCCGTCGATGGAAACATGATGGCATGATAATTCACGGATATAATGACATAATTCAAAATATGACGACTATGTGAATAGGATGAGATGATATAACTATATTATGTCTTTAGAAAATGGTTTGGCATGCCATAATTCAGATACATGCCGTGTTTGTAAACATCATGGCATGATATAATTCAAATATATGATTTATATACTGAGGAAGTGAGCAGAGGGCAATCGCATATATGATGTGTCAACTAAGGAGATGGCATTCAATTTCGTGTATATGATGAAAAAACTAAGCATTCCAATACAACATATGCATGATATGAGTAATATAACCCTGCTAAGTTTGAGCATACACCTCAGGGGGGATAATAGGACTGGTCATCTGCCTATGAATCCTCCTTTGAAGAGCTATTTGTAACCATCAACATATCTGTTTCACCAGGTAGCATTGTTTGCTCTCAAGACTTTGTTTTCACTCCAGATTTATCCATCACCAATTCAAATTGCTGATGCACAGGAAGAGCAGTTGAATATACAAACATTGTCAACAAAAGAAATGAGAAATACAAAAACGGACGGCACGATATAATTCACATATATGACGCTTGGCTAAACAACATGGCATTGCATAATTCAAATATATAATGCCTTGCAACAAGATAGCATTGCATAATTCACATATATAATGTCTTCCAAAAAGATGGCACTGCATAATTCACATATATGGTAATTAGACACTAAACAGGTGGCATTCACACAAATCATGTCTAAACTAAGCAAATGACATAGCAATGCAGGATACCATACGCACGACATGAGCAACATAACCCTGCCAAGTTACAGCATGCACCTCGGGGGGGGGAATAGGATTGGTCATTTGCCTATGAATCCTCCTCTGAGGAGTTATCTTCCTCTTGATTACGATCCGAAATGGGTGGAGGGGGGCTGCCTTTGCGCCCGCCATGGAGCGACGTCTGCATGAAATTTTATTGCCACGCAAGGCTCGTCTCTTTTTGCTCTACATGTTCAGTTCCATTGTGTACAATAACTGACATGCGTAGGAATAAAACATAGTGAGATTATGTAAGGAGTGCATGCACAAATATAGAGTGAAGGTAGCAAATTGTGGATAGACCCAAAACCAATGATAGTAGGCAAATAATAGCTTTAGTTAAAAATACAGATAATGGCTCCCTTAATGTTTGTTTGCACCCAACATGAAACTCATAGTAGACACCCGAGATTAACTAGATAGTACTGATTGTCGCCCCATTATGTACCCCACAACAATTTTAAAACTCAAGTTTCAGCATAAGTTTGGACCTGAGTCGGAGTCTAATAGGTGAACACGACGATAAAGTAGCATGTCATCACATTAAGCGATGCATAACGTAAGCAGACACGGAAGAGTGCGACCTCTCTTGCGGACCCGTGTAGTCCTCGTGGTTGCCAGCAGCGGGGAAGAAGATCTGAAGCGGTGAAAGACAGTCTGGAGAGTGGATCCCTGCTGTAGTGAACCCTTCCGTCATTGGAGCAGCTGAGCTGGGGTGGAACACAGCACCACAGGAGTAGGACAAACCAAACACGGTTTTCTTTGACACATATCCGTAATAGAAGTAATTGTGTTAGGGCTTGTTTGAATTTGAGGATTCTAACAATGCAGGGATAGGAATTAGACAGGAATAGGGTAGGAATGCACATGCAAAATAGAGAATTTAAAAACTCAGGATTTTTGCCAATCTGGGTGTTTGATTCACCAAAATTGGAAGATCACAGGATGCAAAGAAGCATCGTGAGATTATGTCAAACCACAAGAAGTGTACAACCTCTTTGGCGAAGCCATGTCGATCTCAGCGTGATTGGGTTGGCCGGTGAGGATTCTCCGGCTGACTTGGCTGTCGGAGGAGGGGAAGAAGATCTTAGGCGTCTGGAGATGGAGCCTGAGGTACTGCTCCGCTGTGATGGAGGGTTTCGTCGTTGGAGCAGCTCTGGTGAGTGGTATGACGCCGAGGCTGAAGCAGGACAAGAGAGACAATGTTAACCTGAGTGGAATTCTAATAGCATCTCTAATAGATGACGTAAAATACATAACCACAAAGTGCTAGATGTATACATCAGCTGCTCATCTCTGAACTTAACTGTCGAAATTAAATTTAACTGTCCAAACTGAACTTAACTGTCGAAACTGAATTTAACTGTCGAAACTGAACTTAATTGTCGAAACTGAATTTTGTTGTCGAAACTGAATTTTACTGTCGAAACTGAACTTAAGTGTCGAAACTGAATTTTACTGTCGAAACTGAACGAAGTGGAGGTGAGGCTACACATTAGTTGACTAACTTTTTCATCTCTGGTCAGTCGACTTTGCAGCTGTTGGATACGAAATCAAGGGCTTGCAATTCATCTTCAACCTCCACCCCTCTGAGCCGCCAGCCACCACCGGCCAAACAGACGCCCCCCGCTGCCCGCGGCCGACAGT
>LR738713.1:506142789-506159605 GCA_902687465.1 Secale cereale
CGTGCTTTTTCTCCGGCGATCCCCACGCCACCGCACCACCACCGCCCCACCCTAAACCCTAAGAAAGATAGTGGGGTACCGCTCCGGCGAGCCCCCTCCCCGCTGCGGCTAGTTCTTCCTTAACTTCGGCGAGCCCCCCCACCCCCTGAAAATCGACTGACCCAAAAGTCGATTCAGTTGACTAAAGTGTAGCTAAATCGGAGAAGCATCGCAAGCAATAGCATGAGCGAGAGTAGCAGCGCGAGCGCGAGCAAGAGCAAGAGCGGACCAGGCAGGGGACCGAGAGCAAGAGCAGAGAAGCAGCGCGAGCAAGAGATAAAGTAGTAGCAGCTCCTACTGATGTGGACATCGCCGCAGAGAGAGTGAAGCCCTGGATAAAGTGGCCGGTGACACCGCCGTGGATGGAGCCGCGCCGTGTAGGCTCGGGACCGAGCGCCGGCAGCATCGTGAGATCGAGTCAAGAAGATAATGCGGCGATTAATGTACAACCTCTTTGGTGGCGCCGATTAGGCTGCAGCTTCATCCGAGGAAACGGTGATGATGATGCTGTTTCGGTAGTGTAGGTGAAGACGGCAGTGTGGGAATGGAGGTGGCACGAAAGACGAGGGGAACGTTGGGGCAGCTCCTTGGAGGTGGAGGACGGGGTGGCTGAACCGGCGGGACGACCAGATCAACGACGGATCCTCATTTGTTACGGTGGATGAGGGACGTCGAGGTGTTGCTGTGGACGACGTCGTCGGGGAAGAGGCTCCGCCTTGGTGGCGGACGAAGGAGGGTGTAGGGCTTCGTGGGTTTTTCCGGCCTCAGTGTACGAATGGGTGGGCGGATGGGATGTGAGTGGGGAACCATGGCTTAGGGACGCGCATGCCGAAATGTGGGGTAAGTTACGAAAGTACCCCCCACCGATTTGAGGCGGTTCTTTCGGTTCAGGGGTATCACGGGCATTTCGCGTGTCGGGATTTCACAGGAGGTGGGAGTTTTCGGGCGCGTTAAAATTTTGGAATAACAAGGCGCGGGTTGAGATGGAGGGAGTCGTCGGAGCACAACGAGACAAAGATATATCTTAAATATTTTGGGCTAACAAGGCGCGGGTTGAAATTTCCGGACAAGCCTAACATGTACTGTACCAAATCAATTCGCACTACAAATCAATTAAAATATTTCGCTACATGTATAATGCATGCGACCAAGTACTCAAATAAACGTTTTAGTGCATTCAAACATATATACTACCACTTCAATATGAACTAAATTTGAATTCGTTTCTCTATTTGAATAAGATCTACAATAATGATTGTTGTGAAGTCAAAGCATTTGAATTCGTTTCTCTGTTTTAATAAGATTTACAATCATCATTATTGTCAAGTTAAACCATCGTTTGTGTATTATCTTCACACCAGACCATATGATTAGTCTCGTGTTACTTATGAACTATGTGTACTATATGAACTCGAACTCAATTTTTTGAATCCACTTTATGTTGATTTCAAATCATAGTACATTACAAGCTCTAGCTATATCTTCGCAAACTAAACCATGTCTCATATGTATAATGTGTTTATCACATTATGTATGGTGCCCCGCCCCCTACGCCTACAAGTATTTAGATGTCAGTTGCAAACACCACACATTACCATAAATTCCAATAAAATGTGAGAATGTTCGATATATAGTATTGTTTAGATTGTTCGATATTTAGTTGTAAGCTGCAAACGCCACACATTATCATAAATTCAAATAAAATGTGAGATTGTACTATGTATAGTATGGTTTAGATTGTTCGACATTTAGCTGTGATTTACAAATGCCATGCATTGTCACATTATGTTATAACATGTGCAAAACCACAACCCGTATATCACCGCTATATTCATGCATGCATATGTTTAAAACACTATGATCTCCTATTCAACACTTTCATATGAAATTGTGATCTTTGTTAGTCTCTTACACCCACACAATCCTCTAACCTTTGTACCTACCACTAACTTTCTCTCGTGCATCCAGACGCCCCCCTTGCCCTCCCCCCGCCCTCAGCATTCTATCCATCACGCACATTCATTTACTTTTCTTTAGGTCGTTCTCCAACAGTCTCCATAACTCCTTTCTGACACACACCAATCGATAAACCTCTCCAGCGATGTCTGCCTACAACATACACACGTACCTTCAATCTCCTCCTTTATGTGTCCTTGCCTCGTGTCTCTCATACAGTCCCACACACGTGTAAACTCTCGCCCCTCTTTTCATCGATCACACAACCGCACACTCATCCCCCTATCTAACTAGTAGTTGGGCCTCTCGCACCACCACCTAGCTCCATTCTCTCTGTCTATCCGTCTCGCTGGGCCTTATTTGCCTCTAACAAATGGACGTACACCGACAGATCTCCTGCTATACATATAGCTAGCTAGGTCATTATAACTTGTTTTACCCCACACGTTTATCGATCTACCTCATTAGTTATGTCTCTCCCTTCCTCCGACATCCAACAATTGATCTACCGATCTAGTTAGGTTTGCTTACCAAACACATGCTTCCCATTCGTCATCCATGGATGTGTCCCAACAGATATATCACGCACAGGCACACGCAGAAATACATCCCCACTCTTATTGATAATATTGCAGTTCCACCCTTCGTTTGTCTAGTAGGCCTCTCCCACCATCTTCGAGAAGCAACTCCATCACCCATCCATCACTCTACGCCTCTCCCTCCCTCTCTCTCTCCTCTCTCTCTCTGTCCCATCCTATTTCTCGTCCTCCAATTATGTATGGATGTCGACCGATCTCCCTCAAGACATAGCTGGGTCTCTCCTTCTCAACACATATACGAGTCGTTCTACCTCTATAGTTAGGCCTCTGCCTACCCATCCCCAAACCCCCTCCCACACACACACACACCGATACATCGAGCGCTCTAGTCATGTCTCTCTACCACACACAAGCTTGAACTGTGCCCTCTGACGTCCCGGTAGCTAGGTCAGTCACCCTATATCTTTGACTTGCACACACACACAATTTCGATGGCTCTCTTCATCGATCTCGCACCCACCCACTTGATCCTCTCTTTGACTCTATCGATATCTATGACCCCTCCCTCTCCTCTCGTAGATCGCCCGACCCTCTATATATGATATGTATAGGCCTCCATTTCACACACATTGCATGCAAAATTTTGTTTGAGATGTCATCGACACATATTCCCACAAATACCTTCACGAAATCAACCTCCCCCCAAACAAAAAACACTCACGAATGGACACAAGCTATTTGTCTAGGTTTGTATCTCTCTCACACACACCCACATATGTGGGGGACGTGCACGAAGAGAAGAGGTGCACGCACGGCGCACGTACTCACGTCTCTTTCCCAACCACACCCGCGCGAGTACACGGTGGAGCTCATTTCTGTACCAAAAGGCAGCCCACGTGGTAACTTGACTCGTGTACTTATTGTCCACTAGATGGAGGGAGGATCGTCTACCACGAGTGAACAAACAAATTGTGACTTGATGCGTTATGTTAAAAAAGAGGCAAACCATGTGGGGCCTACCTTAGAGGCAAGGCTCTATACACCAGAGTACTTTTGATGTGTCCCGTCAACTCGCAGAACCAGGATAAGCTTGCTTAGTACGCCGTCTACCCTGCCCATGGGTGCGGTGGCTCGTAGGATGAGGTTAAGCTTCCTTACTACGCCTTACGCCCGCTCCCTCGCCCACGCACGCGGTGGCTCGCATGACGAGGAGAAAATTTTACTACTCCCTCCGTTTACTCATCGTCCCTACCTTGGTTAGAGATATTATCATATTGTTTGGAATATATATGTCCTTTAGTAGATTTCAATATGAACTACTAGTACATACTCCAAACACTGATGTATATAGACGTATTTTAGAGTGTAGATTCACTCATTTTGCTCTGTATGTAGCATAAAGTCCAGACACTTATCTTGGAATGGAGGGAGTACATATTTGCCATGATCTGTCAATCATTGAGATGCAGTATCATGCATGTTAGTCTCCTTTGTATTTGACGAAATTTTGCAACGGGCAACCTTGAACGCAAGATACATGTAACAGAAGCTGGAAGCTTCATAGCATTGTACTATCTCGCTGATAAATTACAATACGTACTATACAAGTACTTCCTCCGTTCCTAAATATAAGTCTTTGTATAGATTTCACCATGAACCACATACGGATGTATATAGATGCATTTTAAGTGTAGATTCATTCATTTTGTTTCGTATGTAGTCCACCTAGTGGAATCTCTGCAAAGACTTATATTTATGAACGGAGGGAGTACTATGTAAAGAGTTAGGTGTCACACGGTGTCCAGAAAATATGGTGATAGTGTGAGGTGGGCTATGTAATCACCGAGCCTGCGTGTTTTCACTTGTCTTGCACTCCTTCGCCGTAAGAATGGAGAAAATTGTAATCTAGTAGTACCTCCTTTCGCCGAAAGCGTGGGACATCCATCAGTCCTACCACCTAAGTAATAATGACCAATGAGCCGTCAAATCACATAGACCCAACAGTAAGTTGGATGGACGAAGCAACCATCACTCTTGAATCCGCTTCTCCGTTCAACGCAGGCGCCAGTGAGAGGTCGCGTCCGCTCTGCCCGAGCATGAATGCTGCATCGATTCTTTGGAGCGGCTCTGACCGTTTCGGGCGGGAAGCACGCGCGAGCGATGGAGGGGCTTTGGGTGGACCAGCCTGGTCAGGAGCGGGTGTTGCAACTGTCCACCTGTCCCTACCGGACGCCCGGAAATGAGAGGATGCACCGATTTCGTGACTGAAATCGTACACTACACACCATCTCTCAGTAGGAGTAGGTCGATATGTCGCTCTCTCAAACACACACATGCTATTAAACACACACACACGCATGCGCTTGTGTCTGTACTGATGCTAAAAAACAAACACACACGCACACGCACACGCACACACTGGTTCATAGAAAGGAAAATCGTGCGAGTGCGAAGCCACAGAAAGTGAGATATAAATGGAGTACGTACAAACTATGACCAACCTAAGCAATGTAACCAAATGCTCCTTACTCTACCTTGTTATCTCCCCCGGAAACCCAATGCATGGAGCGCAAATACGCGTTGATTAGTCAAGAAATCAAAGTCGGCTTGCATGCGAGTTAATACATGGCCCTGCATGGTAGCTAAAACGGCATCTCTTAAGTTGTTTGGATCAATTGTTGCGTTTAGAGATAGAAATCAGGGCTTTGATTGGAGGGACGACCGGTTAAGTTTCTCCTTCTCCTCCAATCTGCTTGCACCTTTGTCCCACTTCACCTTCTAACGTGACTTATTACACCTAGACGAAGGGAGTCGTACGAGATACGGTGGCACACTGACTTAGGTCGAATACAAGTGCCCAAAATTGTGTGCATGTTATAATAAGGATTCACTTAAAATAGTATGTGAGCGAATAGAGGGATCAATCGGACAGTGTTCCCGAGTAGTAGCGAGATGTGTGAGGTACGATATACCGCCGGCGCTTTCAATTTTTCTTATTAATTTGTTTGTTTCACCCTCTGACTGGTGGGACCCAACGTTCTACATGGAGAGAGGTAGGTGACTAAGGCTGCATTATTTTTGCACCACTTTGGATACTCTTACAACCAAAGCCACATGACACGATTATGATTTAAATCCCAATGACTCCCACACACACACACACACACACACACACACACACACACAAATACGGCATGCTTGTCACACGAATGCAGGAATGTATAAAAGGTTATTTTCCTCTCGTTGAACATAACAGGAGGGTTGTGTAGCTGGTTAGTCTGTTCACTCATCAAACTTGAGGTCTCGCGTTCGATAACTACAATTGTGCATAATTCGTGCCACGAGGATTCTTTGACTGGTCAAAATGGATTGATACGGAGCTATACGATCTCGTAGTGACCGTATAATCACCTCGTCATGTATAAGCTCCAGCCTCGGCACTTGTTTTCTAGGGTTGTTCTCTTCACACTCTCTCACCCTCTCCAAATCTAAACAATACTTCGTTGGCCTCTCTCTTTCCACTCACTGCTGGTCTGCTTGTAGTTTCTCTCTTCACACTCTCTCACCCTCTCCAGATCTAAACAAGACTTCGTTGGCCTCTCTTTGTCCCCTCACTGTGGGTCAAAGAGCCGGCAGGTTCCGTCCGCCGGGAAGGGAAGGAGGCTTAACGCTGTCGTAGTCGGTGAGGGAGGGAATCCACTACCGGCGCAGCTATTCACTTTCTCCCAGCGGTGGCGCGGGAGGGCCTCCGACCCCTTCTTCTTCGCCGTCGTACATAGTGTGGGTCGAATGGCCTCCGGTCACCCACCAAACCACACCCCGAGAACCTTAAGGTATAAACTACTTATTCCACATGCATTGCTCTCTAGCTGCATGTGGGCATTTTTCACTTCTGCACTCGAATCTAGGTGTTGGATCAAACAGGAAAGTAGTGGGGAAAGTTGTATACCATGAATCTAGTACGTGGTTCAAAGAGGAAAGGAATGGGGTAAAGTAGTGGCAAAAGTTTTATAGCATGAATCTAGGACGTGGTTCAGAAAGAAAAGGAAGGGGGAAAGTAGTGGGGAATGTTGTATCGCATGAATCTAACACGTGGTTCAAAGAGGACAGGAATGGGGGAAAGTAGTGGGGAAAGTTGTATAGCATAAATCTAGGACATGGTTCATAGAGGAAAGGCAGTGCGGAAAGTACTAGTACAGGCTAGCTATCCAACACCTACGTTGGTCGAAAAGGGAAAACAATGACAAACGCAGTACGCACATCTCTAACGAACTGATCTTTTGTTTTGGGGGACAAGGCTGTAGAGTTTTAGCAGGACTAGATTTGCTGCACTCACATAGGGAAAGGTGTCTAAAGATAACAAAACTGGGACCAACACAAATATGCTGCTTGGTTGTTTGTTCTTTGTTGCAACAGACTGTGCATCACCTAGTACATCGGTAGATGCACGTGGTGCTGGTTCGCCCATTGTCCCGTGCAACTATTTAGTTTTTGTTAATCTAAGGCCTTGTTTGGTTAAAAACTCCCTAGTCCCTACTTGCTTGGTTCCAGGGACTAAACATGGACTAGAGGTTATTAAATGACATGCTAAAAGACCATGTTACCCCTAGTAATGAACTAATAGAGACAATGTGCCATGCATGGCAGGGGCAACTATTGGAAAAAGTCCCAAAAAGACTCTCCCTCGGCGTCTTCATTCATTAGTCCCAAATGCCCACTTTTTGTCCCTAAAAGTCCCTCCTGTTTGTTTTAGATGGGACTGACACGGAGTATTTTTAGTCCCTCCACCAAAATGTCCTTGTAAACATGCACCCTCTAATAATGCCGCTAGAAAATTGATGCAATGCCACAATTAAAAGCAAATTACATGTTTAACGAATTTTATTGTTAATATAATCTCTCTATTAATGTTAATCAATGCCACCGTTTGAGAAATGCTACTGTCTTGCTTTCTTTCCCATTTAGATAAGGTAGATGCTTCTTTTTGTTGACTTGTATGTCATCCACCGTTATTGACCAATAGTTGTTTCCTTTGCACCTCTGTGTAAACAGGGTTATCTACTTCAACTCGTTGCCATTGTGACCTTTTGATGCACTTCACAAAACACTTTTGATTTAAGAGTGTTTTGTGCAGTTCAACCAAAATGTCACACCGACAACGTTGCTTGATTGCTTGATCTTAGTGGAACTGCACAAGTGTAGATCTTGCTTCCTATCCGTGTTGGCAAATTTGGTTCACCCTTTCTTCTAGTGAGTTGTTTGAATTCCGCGTCATGAGAGGTCAGTACTAGCCTTCTTTCACATTGAAGGCGAAGCTTGTCTGTTATTGAACAAAGTGATGAAGGGGAAGAACAAGCGGAAGAAAAACAAAAATCAACTATTGGTGCTGTAAAGAAGCCCTGGAACTATGGTGACACAAGTAATGTTATAGTTTTGCATCTTAATTTATTGCTATGGCTGGAATGAGCAATTGTTTTGCCACTGATTTGATGCCACTCTTAATGTAATACGTAATTATCTCTACTTGTGCAAACAGGGATCTTCTTTGAAGATAACATATATCTTAGTGGAACTGCACAAGAAGATGTTGGAAACATTAATCTAATCGAGGAGTATATAGTAAGCATGGCCACCACAGTAGATAGCAACAGATGGTTCCTAAGAAGTGCTTCATCTGTATGCTCTACACAATAAGCCTCCTAACAAAGGTTGGTACTCACCCACTGATTTCATCCATATGATTGAGCCTTGTCATCTCTATTGGTGTTGTGCTACTGTTTAGATACTGTCATCAAAAAGTGGTATTGTCCTTGAGAAGTGCTTCATTTGTGCTGTTTTAAATATTTCCTTTCCTTTTTTGAGCAAACAGGGATGCTAGCATTTAATTATCCTCTTGTCTTTGCACAACAGGATCATCCTCCTCTGAAGAAGAATATGGAGTACGTGAAGTGACTAGTTCCGATTATGCCAGGATGAAGAAGCCCTGTCTATCTTCTCATTAGAATGAACAGTTGAAGGATGGTTACATTACCCCCCACACGACCAAACTAACTTCAGCTCAGAAGGACTGACAAACCTCCATTTTCTTGCTGTGATGCGCGAGTACAATGTTGTTCTAGGATTCTTTCCGGTGAGTTCCATTTTTCTAAAAGTGTGCTCTACATGGACGATGTAGGTGCCTGTTTAAACTATCAATTCATAGTACGGATTGCTTTATACTAATCACTTCTTTTGTATTTGGGCAACCGGGGTGCTCAGCTTGATTTCAATGGCAACTGCACAAAATGTTCATGAATACATCGAATCATTCATTTCCACCACAAGAAAGGAGGAGACGATAAGTTCAAGGCGTTGCAACATATAAGGGCGGAATCATCCAAGCTACGCGCGAATTTAGTTGATTTTAGTGGAACTGCACAAAAAGAACAGCTGGTTTATTTAGCACGAGGTGCCATGTCAATGTCCGAACTGATGGCAAACCCTGCCCATTCCACAATCGTAGGCATTTGACATTTTGGAATTGGAAAACCTTGTCAAATTTTGCACATTGATTTTATCAAGAAGACATGCGTTTGATATTTTTGAATGGGACGCCCTTTGCTGTCAGCAGCGTCGATCCATTTTTTCTTTATTCTTTAGTTGTGAAGTAAATATTGGCTCTGACATGTGAATCGCTGAGATGCATAATCATCGATTGTTTTGAATTTTCACTATGAATTGCCAGGCCTGTGCATTTGATTGAGATGTACAGGAACGCTAAAAAGCTGCTCAAACTCTTTGTACTCATTTTGTTCCTTTTTACTTTGCACATTGTGAAAGTGCATACTTTCTTCTATAAGATTGGTCAAAGTAGAGATACTTTGACTGCAGACATAACTTGTATGCAGATTAGAAAGGACCGAAGGGAGTACATGTGAAACAGCTGCAAACGAGGTGATCACCCTGGGAATAATGCTAGTACGTATTGTTTTGCATGTTCATCCAATGCCAGTGATACAAGAATTCGAACTAATCGAAATATATTCATTCATACATGGTCGGAATTCATATAAACATGCTGGATTACATTACATTTTATACATTCTTCAACTAAAAAGGGGTGCGCTAGAGGTATAATTAATTAACCGAAGCTACCCACCTGTGTCCGGCTGAGCCGAACAGAAGCTTCAGTGACTTAACTGCAGGTGTAGTTGCATAACTCACATGTGGTCCAGATGCCTGTTGGGCCCACGTGTCAGTCAGCCAACTACACCAGCAGTTAAGTAGAAGCAGCGTCCTTCTCCAACATAGCTCTCCGACTCCACGTCGCTGCCAAGAAGCTAACGGGCCGGAGGATAGCAGTGGTGGCCTTACTTGGACCCGAGCGGCGGCGACCTACCATGTTCTACTCTTCCTTGTTTTCTATGTGGCGCGGCCTCGTTGGCAGCAGGGCAGGGGCTCGGAGGAGCCAGCGATGTCCTCTGTCTCATTGCCGGCAGAGCGGGGGAAATCCTCCCACTCGTTGCCGGCAGGGTGTGGCCTCGGCGGAGCCGGCGGTGTCATCTGCCTCGTTGTTGGCGCCACAGGGCCTCGGCGAAGCCGAGGGGTGTCCTCTGCCTCATTGTTGGCGCCGCGGGGCCTCGGCGGAGCAGGGCCTCGTGGACGCCGGCGGAGTGGGCACTCGTCGGAGCCGGCATTGTCCTTTGCCTCGTCCTCGGTCTCGCCAAACAGTGCCTCGCCCGCTTCATTGCCATCTTTGTAGGCGGCTGCAGCCTCCGCCACCCGCATGCGGTACCGTCAGCTCTCGAGGCGGCCCTCGCGGGCAGAGCGGCACGAGTCGAGCAGCGCCTCCTGCTCCGCTTGCTCCGTGGCGATCTGCTCCTCCGCCTACAGGTGCTCCTGGAGGAGATGGTGGTTGCAGGTGGCGTCGGCATGCGCCTACCAGAACTGCTCCTCACGCTTTTACCTCACTGTGTCCATATATTGGGCACGGGCCTCGTCGATGGTCATGGTGCAAAGCACCGGAGAGGATGGCGCGGAGGAGGGGCTTGGCGCCGGATCGTCGACTACCATGTTCTCCATTGGGACGTTGTCTTCCTCCGCCTGCCTGCCGGCCAGCCAGTCGGCAGCAATGGGTGCCATCTCCTTGTGGTCCGTCGTCCGCCCGTGCCGAAGAGCACTAGAGTGCGAGGAACGCATGCTGGGCAGTAGTGGTGTGCACGGGAGAATAGGAACGGATGCGGATGACTGCGGCTATGGCCGGCGCAGCAGTTTATATAGCAATGGTGGGGGCGGAGGGACAGACGTGTGGCACCAGAGTAGCCGCCTTGGCAACCGCATATCATTAATGTGGGCGACAGAAGGATGGACGGATGACACTTGTGTCGTTTGAAGGCGGAGCAATCGCATGCACCGAGAAGCGGGGCGGGCGGCGCTGACCGTTTCGGGCGGAAAGCGCGTGCGGGCGAGGGAGGCGGTCTGGGTGGGCCACGGCAGTCACACTCGTGCTTGGCAGCGGGTCGGTCCAGCAGCCGGACATGCTGGCTCGCCAGCTACCTCGCCAATCTGAGCGACGATAATCAGACGATGGAGGTAGCTTGAGACCAGGAGTCGGCGCCACTGTCCAAGCCGGTTCATGTCGTGTTCACCATAGAGCAGGTGCGGCCGCACTTTGACGCACTAATGGCGGAAGAGCTACCAGCGCAGGAGGACCTGTGTTGCAACCTCCATCTCCTCAAAGAGCACCGGTGAACAAGCGAACGACAATGCTGGCGCGGACATGTGGCCCTATGATCCTGGCTTCCCGAATGAGCCGCGGGCGCTGTATCAGACCATCTATAGGGCCCGCGACGCCCTCTCCGTCGTCCTTCGAGTTGTTGCGCTTGTCGTGGCACCGCCGTCTCACGTTGTTAACATTGTCAACAGACATGAGGATGAGGAGATGACTTCACTTGGAGAGTATGACAGTGGGGACCCACCAGGGCCATAGCCGCACATATGCAAGTGCCTCCTTATTAGTATGTAAAACTATATTTTTTTTGCTTCATCCTAGTTTCCTAACATAACGGTCCCACACCATTGTCAACATATGTAGTCAATAAACGAGATAACTGCACAAGAAGCGGCCGACAGATGGGACCAAGAGCTCGAGCAGTATTTGTGTTTTTGAGGTGTGAGCACTGTAGAGTTTTTCTTGAGCGATGTTTAGCCCAGATATTAATTTTTCTCCTCTCAACAACAATGAAAACATCGCTGCAGCTATTAACTGGGCGGGCTATGGCCCGTCTAGCCCAGGCCAGATATCCAGCCCAGATATTAATTTTTTTCAAGCTGAAAATGGTTAGCCCACCTATACTTTATTAGGAATACCCAGGCAAGGTCAAGTTGTTCTTCTTCGCCCCGCTGGGCTGCAAATCTTTCCTAGGAGGGATGCATTAGGCTTAACAAGAAAATGGGCTTTAAGAAATAATAAATGGGATGTAATTATAAAAACTGGGCAGTAACTATTAAAAATGCACAAAACACGTAATTACTTTATAAAATATAATTTTTGGATATTGAAAATTTTAATTTCATTAATTGTTGCGAACGCAATGTTTCGTTGGATTTTTATGTAATATAAATTTATATGGAAATTGTATTTAATCTGACTAGAAATTTCTGGATAAAAATATTTCAAATCCCGTCAAAATGTGGGACATTTTATTGAATTCTGTTTTGAACGGTTGGTTGAAATGGGCTATACTTTTAACAAACTGTAAATGGGATGTCGTAAATTCCATTAGAATTCAAAAACTGGCTGCACATTCTAACAAATCTCAAATGGGCTATAAGTTCTCTGCCACACACTTGTGGCCTTACTAAGTTGACGCGTCCCCCCCAGAAAAAGAGTTGACGCGTATGCAAGGCTTTGTCAACTTATAGTCAATACACGGTTCTAGGAGCAGTGGCCATTGGATGTCCATCCAACGGATGCAGTGTTTCTTCTTCAATCTCGGATATTCAAGCTTCACCCGCCCAAAAAATGATTCCTCCCCCTGACATCTTGGGAGCACCATTTCGGAAGCTGACCTGTGGGCCTACTAAGTTGACGCGTACCAAGGGCTTTGTCAACTTAGTCAATATAAACGATTCTAGCTGTAGTGATTGTACGATGTCTATCCAAGGGCCGTCGTGCTTCTTCAACCTCTAGTCGTCTTGCTCCAAATGCCCAAAGCAGCGCCGGTCGTGCCGCCTGCTCCTGCCTCCCGTGGCCGGGTGTGCTGACGAGCAGGCCCCACCGCCCCCTACTACTCCCACCACTGGCCAGGCCATCCCTCTACTCATCCACACCCCCTGTTATTCCGCGGCGACCGTAGCCTCACACCGCAGCCGAACCAGTGAACCCTCCTACTCCTCTCCGCGCGGGCTTCCCCTGCCGCATCTTCCCCAGCTGCGCTTCGTCCCCTTCCTAGGCCTCGCCGTCGTCCACCGCCCTGGTGCTCTCAGCGCGGCGTGGTCAACATGGTCAAGGAAAGGCTTCCATCGGACGTGGACTGTACGTGGAGAGGCTGACAGCTGGGTCCAGGACGGTAGAAAGGAAGTGCCTCCTTATTACGCGGCAAATAATGATTCCTCCACCTGACAGCAGGTACCCACTAGTCGGGCCATCGTATCTCTACTCCTAGAAAAATGCGAGTTGGTGGTGATGGCGTGTCTGCCTTCACGTCATCTATGCCGTCCGATCGGCAATGTATGGCTGAGACAGAGACAAGCCATGTGCCACTTGCACTTTTGCGAAAACACCCTCTACTTAGACAGAATTTTAGAGCAGGGACATCCCATACAGTCTGGATGTTGTCAGGTAAAAAAACAGGCTGGAGTCCATTCTCCTTCTCTTGAAAAGGATACCCACTCTTCTAGAGCACTCCCAAATTCCTCGCCACCGACCCTCCCCTCTCTTTCCCAGTGACAGCCGGATTTGAATTAGGCGAGGATCCCTCCCCACCTGAGCTCGGAGCTCAAACAACCATAGCCGCCCTAGGATAGAGCTCGGAGCTCCCGCAGCCATGGCCTCTCGTAGACAGAGCTCGGAGCTCCCGCAACCATGGCCACACGTAGACAGAGCTCCGCCGCCTGGATCTCGTGTCACCGCTCTCCTCCGCTGCCTCTCGGACTTCCCTCGCTATGGATCCAGTCCACCAAGAGCCCAGCCTGGCCGTCAAGTCCATTGTCGCCACCCACGTCCTATGTCCCGACACCAAGCACCGACGCATCGGCCCACCTGTTTGACTGCATCGGCTCTCCTCCAGCGCGTGACCCAAGGTCGCATGCATGGTGGAATGCGCCAGCTTGCCGGCCTGCTCCGCAGCCCCCTCGCCGACATGGGCCTGAGGCAACTGTACACCCCTTCTTCAACCACCAAACGCAGCAGCAGCACAGGGTCTCATCATGCGGCAGCCTCTGGTCCCGCAGCTTCTGGTCCGAGCTCACGTCAATACATAGACTACTGGTAAGGGTATTAAAACTTATATCTACGGTGAAATGGTCATACATGCTTGATTAGGATATTTTCAAGTGTTGTAGGTGTAAGGTTGTGGGAAAACGTTCTCATGGTCTAATTTTCCAATTAATACATGGTACATTAGAATTTCTGGTCCACTAATGCCCCTCCATTCATTTCTAATATAGGGAACAATAAACAATTCTAGATTGTTTACCACAATACTTCTGAATGTTTAGGCATTTTAGGTGTCTTTTGGGTCTATTTACCTGACACTGACATAAGCATTTTCAAGCTCTTGAATGCTTGTTAACCTAATGAACATGACAGTCTAAATGCTTCTAAACCTAAAGAACTACATAGTTGAGATAATTACAAATTTAGCAATGCTTGTAGGGTGCTTCGTTTCCTGATTATGCGGCACTCGAATGCATGTCATCCTGATTATGATGTGTTGTCAAATATGACAATATTTCAGCAAAGGCCATGTCCTTTTTTTGTAATTTCACAAGTACATGATCAACTTATAAACTGAAATTTGTTACTGGTAACATATACTGAAAGAACTGCAGTTATCAAGTATGCACATTGTCGCCTCTTCGGACATGCGCTTTCTGCACGTCTCCACAAAGTATACCATGATGGTTTTTAATAATTTTGATTATAGCTTAGTGAACTGCAGTTGATGGTTGTAGTTGAATGTATGCACGAGACAGAAATCTTGGATTATGAATTTTGCCACCATGTTTGGACTTCCAGGATGTTTTTTTGGCTAATTACTTGACAAACCCTTAAGTGATAACATACAAGTATACAACAATGGTGTGCTGAAGGTCTTCAGCGATTAATATTTCCCTCCAGGGATAAAGAAGTAAAATAAAATCATGTATGTGAGTTCTTCTGTTAAGTGGACATTCCAGCCAAAAAAGGGCAACACTAGAATAACATGGCAGTCTGTTAATTTATTTCCTTGATCTGATCCCCTCTAACAAATGACCAAATGTGACCGACTACTTCCTATAGCTGAGTAATTATCGCAGTTTTTGTTGTAGAATAGCTTCAGTACTGAGAGGCACCATGTATTCCCTCAGCTGGCTAAAAATGTAAGCTCCTCTATAGCGTTAGTTTCCGTAGACAAATTTATTTTGCGTGTGGTAAAACTCTTCACTCACCTTCTTTTTCAAGTTCCTTTTCTATGCACAGAAACACCAAGAATAAAGCTTGAGTGTTTACCGAGTGCGGGAACAACGAGGAGGGAGCCGCTGTGGCGGAGCTGCTACGGATGGAGAGGGATCTGTGTACGTTGGAGCGGCACCGGATGGCAAGGGATCTGCGTAAGGCGGGGGAGTACGTCGGAGCGGCTCCGGACGGCAAGGGATCTACGTACGGCGGGGGTGTACGTCCGAGCGGCACCGGACGGCGAAGGAGCTGATGCTGACGGAGCTCCAAACCTATGGCACAACGAGGACCACGACGGAGAATATTCCAAGGTGCAAGGAGGTTTTTTCAAAATTACCATTCTATAGCGCGCGACAATAATTTCGGGACGGAGGGAGTACAAAGCATCACAATATTTTTTCTTCATCAAATTTTGCACACAACCAAAAAAAATGTATTTTTGTTGGGGAGCAAGATTGCACATCTACTCCCGCATAGTTCAATCTTAATATGCATCTTGTTGTTCCGTGCAACGCACGGGTATGTTACTAGTTTCGCGAAAAAACGTTTCCCCCCTGATTACTGGGACCCACCAGACGGGCCACCGTATTGCGCGAAAAAAACTTTCCCCCCGCTGTCAGCTCGGACCCACCGGAAGTTCCTCCTTATTACGCAGAAAAAAATGAATACTCCCCCTACTGGTTGGGACCCACCTTGGTGGGAGGCTGAATTGTGGGCCTACTAAGTTGACGGGGATGGTGTGCTTTGTCAACTTAGTCAATATGAACGATTCTAGCTCCAGTGACCGTACGATGTCCATCCAACGGCCGTAGTGCTTCTTTAGCCTCTGATCTTTTTGCTCCTGACGCCCAAAGCAACGCCGGTCGTGCCGCATGCTCCTGCCTCTCATGGCTGGCTGTGCTGCCGCAGAAGCCTCACCGCCCCCTACTATTCCCACCGCTGGCCAGGCCATCCCTCTACTCACCCACACCCCCTGTTATTCTACGGAGACGGCAGACTCACACCGCATCGAACCAGTGAACCCTCATACTCCTCTACGCATGCGCATCCACTGCCACGTCTTCCCCGGCTCCTCATCGTCCCATCCTAGGCCTCGCCGTCTCCCACCGCCCTGGTGCTCTCGGCATGGCGTGTTCAACGTGGTCAAGGAACGGCTTCCATCGGACGTGGACTGTACGTGGAGAAGCTGACAGCTGGGTCCACGGCCGCAGCAAGGAAGTGCCTCCTTATTACGCGCAAAATAATTATTCCTCCACCTGACAGCGGGGACCCACCGAACGGGCTACCGTATTTCGCGAAAAAATGTTTCCCCCTGCCTTCTGGGACCCACCAGCTACATCTTCGCACGCAAGGAAGTGCGTCCGGGAAAAAAAATTGATTCGCCCCCCCTGACTGCTGGGACCCACCAGCTACATCTTCGCACGCAAGGAAGTGCTTGATAGTCGGGACCCACCTGGTTGAAGCGTACGTAGGGTTGTCATTCTAGTCGCGAATGTGTACGTACATATTGGTCGATGTAGAGGCGCGCATGTGTCGTAGCAGAGGCGTGCACGTAGCATGTACACGTACATACAGCGGCCAGGGTGCAAGCAGGGACGATTCCAAGGGGGGACGAGGGAGGGCTAGCCCCCCCCCCCCCCCC
>LR738713.1:506159694-506191303 GCA_902687465.1 Secale cereale
TCACGTTGCCGCTTAATATCGATGAGGCATTACTAGATTTTTGTGTTTAGGCATGCGTTTTGTGGTTGTCTCGCCCCCCTGTGCCTCCCGTAATGAAAGCCCATCTATATATCACATACTAATTGCAGGCAGCAGCATGTCAAAGCCCATGTATATGCATTTAGTGATTGCATGTAGCAGGTCAAAGGCCCAAATATTAGGAGAAGAAAAGAAAAACAGCCCACATGAAAGAGGACCCAGCTGGCTCACGCACGTCGCACGCACGTACACGGCGGTTTTCTCTCATCTCTTGTGTTTCCAATCTGCTTGTTCCTGTGATCGAAGAAACCTAGCCGTCGCTGCTGCGTCCGCCGCCCTCCGCTGTCTCCATCACCCCGCCGCCTCCGCCATCTCCGTCACCGCCGTCGCCTCCGCCCTCTCCGTCACCGCTGCCTCCTCCGCCTAGTAGGTAGACAGGCAAGCCCCATCGCGCGGATTGACAGTCATATTCGGACCGGCCGACAGTGACCAAGCGAGGAAAAAGGGTTAGTTTTTTAGATTAGATGAGTTTGTGTCTTATAATGTAATCATAGAACTACGTACAAGGAAAACTAATTAGATTTTTTTGATTCTGTAGACATGAAGATGGAGAGAGATGAATCAGTTCATATATTATTTCTATGCCAATTGGTTCAAGTTGTCAGCCATGTGAACATGATGCAAACTCAAACGATCTGCAACCTAGCCAAGAGAACTACCCTTATCCTGCTGAAGATGATTATCAACCCGATCATTGATTTAGCCAGCATAAAGTGGATTAGGGAAAGCACGATCACAAGGAGCCGCCATGGACCTGACTTCCGCTATGACTCCATGGTACGTGCCCTCTCATCAACTTCAAATCTTTAAAAAAAATTCTAACATGAATGATCGTTGATTGATGCACATGAAAATTAGATTGGAATCAATTATGTGTAGTACAGCTACGGACAATTTAATTTGTATTACAGTTAACTTGCCCAAATTTTGCTATATAAATTTAATAAAAAATGAAGTTGTCTTGTCAAAGATGGACAATCTGGTAGTCTTCTTCTAGTGTTGAAAACATAGTTTCAGTTTTGGCCTCGTACGCGGTCTTATTGTTTTTTGGCTGGGTCGAAGCTCATTAGTATGTCAGAGCTCAAGTGAGGTCTCCCCCCCTATACCAAATTCCTGGCTACGTCCCTGGGTGCAAGAAAGTAAATACGGCCACGCACGTACATACGGACGGGGTCTCGAACGCCTACTCACGCATATGTACGACCAGGGCTCGTGTACATGGTTGGGTCGGAACGGAGAAACAGTGTCATCGTCGTGTTCATGGGGAAACAACCGGCTGGGTCGGAATGGAATGCGTCGTCGTGTTCATCGGGAGGGCTTGGACAGAACAACAGATGGAAACGAGGCTTGGCGTACCGCAGAACGGAGGAAACGGCCTTGTCTTCGACTGTCCACGTTCAAAACGGGATCCTGTTCATCGGGAGGGGTCTGGCGTACCGCAAAATGGAGGAAACGGACCTCCTAGGGTCGAAATGGGGGTCCTGTTGATCGGGAGGGGTGTGGCATACCGCAAAACGGAGGAAACAGACTTGTGTTGGAGCGCTACGGTCAAAACGAGTGTCCTGTTCATCGCGAGCGGTCTGGCGTACCGCAAAATGGAGGAAACAGACTTGTTTTCGAGCGCTACGGTCGAAATGGGGGTCCTGTTCATCGGAAAGGGTGTGGCATACCGCAAAACAGGACTCCATGAGATACTGGTCTTCTCCAACGTTGACCCCCTCCAGCCCCCACGGGCTACTGTTCATCCACCGTCGACCTCCTCTTGCCTGCACCTGCGACTCTTCAGCCTCCACCGCACGCTACTCCACCGGCTACTGTTCAACCAGACCTCTCCACGGGCTCCTGTTCAACCACCCCTCCACGGGCTACTGTTCATCCAGTCATCCACCGTCTGCTGTTCATCTAGCCCTCCACGTGGTGGTCCTGTTCATGCAGCCCTCCACGAGGTCCTGTTCATGCAGCCCCAACCGGCTCGATCGAACGGAGTCCTATTCATGCAGAGGCAACACCATGGGGTCCTATTCAGCCACCCCCACAGGGAACTGTTCATCCAACCCCCCCCAGCAATGCTCACTGTTCATGCAGAGGCAGCATCGATCGGCTTGAGTTAGCAGCACTAGCGAAGGAATCGCTTGATCGGGTTCAGTTAACAGCCATCGATCGATCGCTCGGGTTCAGTAACGCGTAGCCTGCAGTGCAATCGCTCGGGTTCAGTTAGAGCCCAACGCCTTGCTCGGGTTCAGTTAGATCCCAACGCCTCGCACCCAAGCGCGTGTGTGTACGAGAGAAACGCGCATCGCTCAGCCCCGACAACCCACCGTAATCAGGAAAAACCCCGATATTTTGCTCGCCCTCACTTCTACCACGGTTTTTTCCGTCATGGACGGCGCAAAGAATGTCATGCAGCTGCGTCTCCGGCCCGCCCAGGATGAAAAACCCATTTTCTGTCATGATTTTTTGTCATAGAAGTAGGACCCCACCACATCTATGATTATACTGTGTTTTGTCACAATTATTGTCATAGAAGTATCATAAGTATGACAGAAAAAACTTTCGTTCGGCCCAAAATGTCACGGATGTGTCTTTTTTTTGTAGTGACTATAGTTGAAATAGGTATATAAGATAGTACAAATAATTTTACACTAGAGTTGAACTAGCCCTATAACCTACTTCAAATAATATAACACTAGAGTTGAAGCAGCTCTATAACCTAGTACAAATATTTTTACACTAGAGTTGAACTAGATATATAAGCTAGTATAAATAATTTTACACTAGAGTGGAGCTAGTTCGATAAACTAGTTCAAGTAATTTTACACAATAGTTGAACTACCTCTATAAGCTAGTACACATATTTTTACACTAGAGTTGAACAATCTTTATATGCGATTTCAGATAATTTTAAACTAGAGTTTAACTAGCTCTATAACCTAGTTCGAATAATTTTACACTAGAGTTGAACTAGCTCTATAAGCTAGTACAAATAATTTTACACTAGAGTTGAACTAGCTCTATAAGCTAATACAAATAATTTTACACTAGAGTTGAAATAGATCTATAAGCTAGTACAAATAATTTCATAATATAGTTGATCTAGCTCTATAACCTGGTTCAAATAATCTTACACTAGACATAAACTAGCTCTATAACCTAGTTCAAGTAATTGTACACTAGAGTTGGACTAGCTCTATAAGCTAGTACAAATAATTTTACACTAGAGTTGCACTAGCTCTATAACCTAGTACAGAAAAATTACACTAGAGTTGAACTATCTATATATGCTAGTTCGAATAATTTTACACTAGAGTTGAACTAGCTCTATAAGTTTGTACAAATAATATTACACTAGAGTTGAAATAGATATATTAGATAGTACTAATAATTTTACAGTAGAGTTGAACTAGCTTTATACCATACTACGAATAATATAACACTGGAGTTGAACTAGCTCAATAACCTAATTCAAATAATTTTACACTAGAGTTGAACTATCGCTATAAGCTAATACAAATAATATAACACTAGAGTTGAACTAGCTCTATAACCTAGTACATATATCTTTACACTATAGTAGAACTAGATATATAAACTAGTACATATAATTTTACACTTGCGTTGAACTAGTTCGATAACCTAGTTCAAATAATTTTAGACTAGACATGAACTAGCTCTACAACCTAGTACAAAAAAATTATACTAGAGTTGAACTATCTTTATATGCGAGTTCAAATAATTTTGCAATAGAGTTATACTAGCTCTATACCTAGTTCAAATATTTTTACACTAAAATTGAATTAGATCTATAAGTTAGTACAAATAATTTTACACTAGAGTCGAACTAGCTCTCCAACCTAGTAGAAAAAAATTATACTATAGTTCAACTAGATAGATATGCTAGTACAAATAATTTTACACTAGATTTGAACTAGATCTATAACCTAGTTCAAATAATTTTAGACTAGAGTTGAACTTGCTATATAACCTAGTACAAATAATTTTACACTAGAGTTTAACTAGCTCTATAACCTAGTTCAAATAATTTTACACTAGAGTTGAACTAGCTCTATAAGCTAGGACAAATAATTTTACACTAGAGTTGACCCATCTATATATGCGTGTTCAAATAATTTTACACTAGA
This sequence comes from Secale cereale, assembly GCA_902687465.1. Taxonomy (NCBI): domain Eukaryota; kingdom Viridiplantae; phylum Streptophyta; class Magnoliopsida; order Poales; family Poaceae; genus Secale; species Secale cereale. Next base: position 506,163,912 of record LR738713.1, read on the forward strand.
GTTGAACTAGCGCTATAAGCTAATACAAATAATATAACACTAGAGTTGAACTAGCTCTATAACCTAGTACATATATCTTTACACTAGAGTTGAACAAGATATATAAGCTAGTACAAATAATTGTACACTTGCGTTGAACTAGTTCGATAACCTAGCTCAAATAATTTTAGACTAGACATGAACTAGCTCTACAACCTAGTACAAAAAAATTATACTAGAGTTGAACTATCTTTATATGCGAGTTCAAATAATTTTACATAGAGTTATAGTAGCTCTATACCTAGTTGAAATATTTTTACACTAAAATTGAACTAGATCTATAAGTTAGTACAAATAATTTTACACTAGAGTTGAACTAGCTCTACAACCTAGTACAAAAAAATTATACTAGAGTTCAACTAGATACATATGCTAGTACAAATAATTCTACACTAGATTTGAACTAGATCTATAACCTAGTTCAAATAATTTTAGACTAGAGTTGAACTTACTATATAACCTAGTACAAATAGTTTTACACTAGAGTTGAACTAGCTCTATAACCTAGTGCAAATAATTTTACACTAGAGTTGAACTAGCTCTATAAGCTAGTACAAATAATTTTACACTAGAGTTGAACCATCTGTATATACATGTTCAAATAATTTTACACTAGAGTTGAACTAATTCTATGACCTAGTTCAAATAATTTTACACTAGAGTTGAACTAGCTCTATAAGCTAATACAAATAATAAAACACTAGAGTTGAACTAGCTCTATAACCTAGTACATATATTTTTACACTAGAGTTGAACTAGATATATAAGCTAGTACAAATAATTTTACACTACAGCTGAACTAGCTCAACAACCTAGTACAAAAAAATTGTACTAGAGTTGCACTTTCTTTATATGTGAGTTCAAATAATTTTACAATAGAGTTGAACTAGCTCTATAACCTAGTTCAAATAATTTTACACTAGAGTTGAACTAGCTATAGAACCTAGTACAAATAATTTTACAATAGAGTTGAACTATCTTTATATGCGAGTTCTAACAATTTTACGTTCGAGTTGAACTAGTTCTATAAGCTAATACAAATAATATAACACTAGAGTTGAACTAGCTCTATAACCTAGTACATATATTTTTACACTAGAGTTGAATTAGATATATAAGCTAGTACAAATAATTTTACAATAGAGTTGAACTAGCTCTCTAACCTTGTTCAAATAATTTCACACTAAAGTTGAACTAGCTCTACAACCTAGTATAAAAAATTATACTAGAGTTGAACTATCTTTATATGCGAGTTCAAATAATTTTACAATAAAGTTGAACTAACTCTATAACCTAGTTCAAATAATTTTACACTAGAGTTGAACTAGCGATATAGGCTAGTATAAGTAATTTTACACTAGAGTTGAACTAGATCTATAAGCTAGTACAAATAATTTTACACTAGAGTTCAACTAGATCTATAAGCTAGTACAAATAGTTTTACACCACTATTGAACTAGCTCTATAACCTAGTTCAAATAATATTAAATTAGATTTAAGCTAGCTCTATAACATAGTTCAAATAATTTTACACTAGAGATAAACTACCTCCATGACCTAGTTCAAATAATTTTACACTAGATTTGAACTATATCTATAACCTAGTTCAAATAATTTTACACTATAGTTGAACTAAATATATAACCTACTACAAACAATTTTACACTACAATTGAACTAGATCTATAAGACAGTACAAGTAATTTTACACGAGAGTTGAACTAGCTCTATAACCTAGTTCAGATAATTTTGCACTAGAGTTTAACTAGCTCTATAACCTAGTTCAAATAAATTTACACTAGAGTTGAACTAGCTCTATAAACTTGTACAAGTAATTTTACACTAGAGTTGAACTACCTCTATGACCTAGTTCAAATAATTTTACACTAGAGTTGTACTAGCTCTACAACCTAGTTAAAAAATTATACTAGAGTTGAACTATATTTATATGCGAGTTCAAATATTTTACAATAGAGTTGAACTAACTCTATAACCTAGTTCAAATAATTTTACACTAGAGTTGAACTAGCGATATAAGCTAGTATAAGTAATTTTACACTAGAGTTGAACTAGATCTATAAGCTAGTACAAATAAATTTACACTAGAGTTCAACTAGATCTATAACCTACTACAAATAGATTTACACTACTGTTGAACTAGCTCTGTAACCTAGTTCAAATAATATTCAACTAGATTTTAACTAGCTCTATCACCTAGTTCAAATATTTTACACTAGAGATAAACTACCTCTATGACCTGGTTCAAATAATTTTACACTAGATTTGAACTATATATATAACCTAGTTCAAATAGTTTTAAACTAAAGTTGAACTAGATATATATATATCCTACTATAAATAATTTTACACTAGAGTTGAACTAGATCTCTAAGATAGTACAAGTAATTTTACACGAGATTTGAACTAGCTCTATAACCTAGTTCAGATAATTTTGCACTAGAGTTTAACTAGCTCTATAAACTAGTACAACTAATTTTACACTAGAGTTGAACTACCTCTATGACCTAGTTCAAATAATTTTACACTAGATTCGAAGTAGCTCTATAAGCTATTACAAATAACTTTACACTACAGTTGAACTAGATCTATAAGCTAGTACAAATAATTTTACACTAGAGTTCAACTAGATCTATAAGCTAGTACAAATAATTTTACACTAGTGTTGAACTAGCTCTATAACCTAGTTCAAATAATTTTACACTAGAGTTGAACTATCTATATAACCTAGTACAAATAATTTTACACTAGAGTTGAACTATCTTTATATGCGAGTTCTAATAATTTTATACTCGAGTTGAACTAGTTCTATAAGCTAATACAAATAATATAACACTAGAGTTGAACTAGCTCTATAACCTAGTACATATCTTTTTACACTAGAGTTAAACTAGATATATAAGCTAGTACAAATAATTTTACAATAGAGTTAAACTACATCTCTAACCTAGTTCAAATAATTTTACACTAGAGTTGAACTAGCTCTACAACCTAGTACAAAAAAATTATACTAGAGACGAACTATCTTTATATGCGAGTTCAAATAATTTTACAATAGAGTTGAACTAGCTGTATAGCCTAGTTCAAATAATTTTACACTAGAGTTGAACTAGCGATATAAGCTAGTACAAGTAGATTTACAATAGGGTTGAACTAGATCTATAAGGTAATACAAATAATTTTACACTAGAGTTCAACTTGATCTATAAGCTAGTACAAATAATTTTACACTACTATTGAACTAGTTCTATAACCTAGTTCAAATAATATTAAACTAGATTTAAACTAGCTCTATTACCTAGTTTAAATAATTTTACACTAGAGATAAACGAGCTCTATGACCTAGTACAAATTTTTTTACACTCGAGTTGATCTATATTTATATGCTAGTACAAATAATTTTACACTATATTTGAACTATATCTATAACCTAGTTCTAATAATTTTACACTAAAGTTGAACTAGAAATATAACCTACTACAAATAATTTTACACTAGAGTTGAACTAGATCTATAAGATAGTACAAGTAATTTTACACTAGAGTTGAACTAGCTCTATACACTAGTTCAGATAATTTTGCACTAGAGTTTAACTAGTTCTATAACCTAGTTCAAATAATTTTACACTAGAGTTGAACTAGCTCTATAAGCTAGTACAAGAAATTTTACACTAGAGTTGAACTACCTCTACGACCTAGTTCAAATAAGTTTACACTAGAGTTGAAGTAGCTCTATAAGCTAGTACAAATAATTTTACACTAGAGTTGAGCTAGTTGTATAAACTAGTATAAATAATTTTACACTAGAGTTCAACTTGATCTATAAGCTAGTACAAATAATTTTACACTACTATTGAACTAGTTCTATAACCTAGTTCAAATAATATTAAACTAGATTTAAACTAGCTCTATTACCTAGTTTAAATAATTTTACACTAGAGATAAACGAGCTCTATGACCTAGTACAAATTTTTTTACACTCGAGTTGATCTATATTTATATGCTAGTACAAATAATTTTACACTATATTTGAACTATATCTATAACCTAGTTCTAATAATTTTACACTAAAGTTGAACTAGAAATATAACCTACTACAATTAATTTTACACTAGAGTTGAACTAGATCTATAAGATAGTACAAGTAATTTTACACTAGAGTTGAACTAGCTCTATACACTAGTTCAGATAATTTTGCACTAGAGTTTAACTAGTTCTATAACCTAGTTCAAATAATTTTACACTAGAGTTGAACTAGCTCTATAAGCTAGTACAAGAAATTTTACACTAGAGTTGAACTACCTCTACGACCTAGTTCAAATAAGTTTACACTAGAGTTGAAGTAGCTCTATAAGCTAGTACAAATAATTTTACACTAGAGTTGAGCTAGTTGTATAAACTAGTATAAATAATTTTACACTAGAGTTCAACTAGATCTATAAGCTAGTACAAATCATTTTACACAAGAGTTGAAGTAGCTCTACAACCTAGTACAAAAAAATTATACCAGAGTTGAACTATCTTTATATGCGAGTTCAAATAATTTTACAACAGATTTGAACTAGCTCTATAACCTAGTTCAAATAATTTTACACTAGAGTTGAACTAGCTCTATAAGTTAGTATAAATAATTTTACACTAGAGATGAACTAGATCTATAAACTAGTATTCCCTCCGTCCCAAAATTCTTGTCTTTCATTTGTCTAAATACAGATGTATCTAGTCACGTTTTAGTGTTAGATACTCCCCTATCTAGACAAATCTAAGACAAGAATTTTGGGACGGAGGGAGTACTCATAATTTTACACTAGAGTTGAACTAACTCTATAACCTATTTCAAATAATTTTACCCTAGAGTTAAACTAGCTCTATGACCTAGTACAAATATTTTCACAATAGAGTTGAACTAGATATATATTCTAGTACAATTAATTTTACACTAGATTTGAACTAGATGTATAACCTACTACAAATAATTTTACATTAGAGTTGAACTAGATCTATAAGATAGTACAAGAAATTTTACACTAGAATTGAACTAGCTCTATAAACTAGTTCGGATAATTTTACACTAGAGTTTAACTAGCTCTAGTTCCTAGTTCAAATAATTTTACAGTAGAGTTGAACTAGCTCTATAAGCTAGTACAAGAAATTTTACACTAGAGTTGAACTACCTCTATGACTTAATTCAAATAATTTTACACTAGAGTTGAAGTAGCTCTATAAGCTAGTACAAATAATTTTAACCTAGAGTTGAACTAGATCTATAAGCTAGTACAAATAATTTTACACTAGAGTTCAACTAGATCTATAAGCTAGTACAAATAATTTTACACTACTGTTGAACTAGCTCTATAAACTAGTTGAAATAATATTAAACTAGATTTGAACTAGCTCTATAACCTAGTTCAAGTAATTTTACACTAGAGTTGAACTAAATCTATAAGCTAGTACAAATAATTTTACACTAGAGTTACACTAGAGTTGCACTAGCTCTATAACCTAATACAAAAAAATTACACTAGAGTTGAACTATCTTTATATGTTAGTTCGAATAATTTTACACTAGAGTTGAACTATCTCTATAACCTGGTTCAAATAAGTTTACACTAGCGTTGAACTAGTTATATAAGCTAGTACTAATAATTTTACACTATAGTTGATATAGATATATAAGATATTACAAATAATTTTACAATAGATTTGAACTAGCTCTATAACCTAGTTCAAATAATATAACACTAGAGTTGAACTAGCTCTATAACCAACTACAAATATTTTTATACTAGAGTTGAACTAGACATATAAGCTCGTACAAATAATTTTACGCTAGAATTGAATTAGTTCTATAACCTAGTTTAAATAATTTGACACTAGAGTTGAACTAGCTCTACAATCTAGTACAAAAAAATTATACTATAATTGAACTATCTTCATATGCGATTTCAAATAATTTTACAACAGAGTTGAACTAGCTCTATAACCTAGTTCAAATAATTTTACACTAGAGTTGAACTAGCTCTATATGTTAGTATAAATAATTTTACACTAGAGTTGAACTAGATCTATCAACTAGTACACATAATTTTACACTATAGTTGAACTAACTCTATAACCTAGTTCAAATAATTTCACACTAGAGTTAAACTAGCTCTATGACCTAGTACAAATATTTTCACAAAAGAGTTGAACTATATATATATGCTAGTACAAATAATTTTAAACTAGATTTGAACTAGATGTATAACCTAGTTCAAATTATTTTACACTAAAGTTGAACTAAATATGTAACCTACTACAAATAATTTTACACTAAAGTTGAACAAGATCTATAAACTAGTACAAGTAATTTTACACTAGAGTTGAACTAGCTCTATAAGCTAGTACAAATAATTTTACACTATAGTTGAACTAGCTCTATAAGCTAATACAAGTAATTTTACACTAGAGTTGAACTAGCTATATAACCTAGTTCTAATAATTTTACACTAAAGTTGTAGTAGATATATAACCTACTACAAACAATTTTACACTAGACTTGAACTAGATCTATAACCTAGTACAAATAATTTTACACTAGAGTTGAACTAGCTCTATAACCTAGTTCAGATAATTTTACACCAGAGTTTAATTAGCTCTATACCCTAGTTAAAGTAATTTTACACTACAGTTGAACTAGCTATATAAGCTAGTACAAGTAATTTTACACTAGAGTTGAACTAGCTCTATATCCTAGTTCAAAAAAATTACACTATAGTTGAACTAGCTCTATAAGCTAGTACAAATAATTTTACACTAGAGTTGAACTATGTAACATCCCAAATTTTCAATTTGGAATGTTATACATAGATCATATTTGCATTTGCATGTTTTTGAATTTTTGTTCATGGAGTTCCTCGAAATTCTAAGCAACTCAAGGACCTACGGAGAGAGTTGGGAATTTTACAGTTTTCGTATTTGAGTTCGCTCAAATACCGATACGAGTACAGTGTGATGCTAATTATTTTGCCCTCCTAAAAATATTTCTAAATACAAAATATGAGCGGAGATAATATGACTTCTCCAAAATAACAGAAATATTGGAGGAAAATATTAAAATCACTTTTGGTATTTTCCTGGATTTATTTGCGGATTTATTTGCATAGGAAAAATACGCGTTTTTCAAAATTGCATTTAGGTTCGGGAAAAATGTTCACTTTGTCCTAAATATTATTAGAGGACGGTGAAAATTTATTTCGGGAATTTTGGAGTCCGTTTGGTATTTCTATCGTTAGTATTTCTGCGCCAGGACTCTTTAAAAAAAAAGAAACCGAACTAGTCTCGTATCGGACCAGGAGACTGGGCTTTATAAGCCGCAGCCTCGCCGGCCCAAAGCCTCACCCGCCGCCGTCGCGCTGCTGCCGCCCCACCGCCGCCGCGACGCTGCCGCCCGCCGCCACCGCACCGCTGCTACCCCGCCGCCTCGCAGCCGTCGCCGCCGCCCCTCGCCGGAGACCGCCGGAGTTCGCCGGAGACCGCCGGAGTTTGCCGGAGTTCGAGGTAGTTAGTTTTTTTCGGTTAACCGATCGGTTTTATTTAGGAAAACCTTGATCTGTTTTTTTAGAATAGATCGGTTCGGTTTTTTTTCGGTTTAGCTAATTAGCGGACGTTCGTCCGTACTTTCGTTTTAACGAACGGTTTTCGTTAGTTAACCGCAAACAGCGAACATTCGTTCGTTAGCCTGTTCGTTGTTTTTCTTTTTTGGGCTATTTATCCGCGATTATTCCGATCGCGATTTCTGCCCTGATCTTGTTTTTCGTTTTTCTTTTTGCTCGAGAGTCGGAATCAGTCGATTCAAAATCCCAGATCTTCGTCTCGAAGCCCTCTTTACGTTAGATCAACTTGATAAAAGTTTTGGCTACTGTAAAATTTGACTTTAGGCCAACTAGTAATTCGGAGCTCGTTTCTTTTGCAGTTTGAGTTTCGTTGCTTCTTTCGAGTTGATTCTTTTTGCAAACCGGAGTTCTTAAGTTGAACTTTCTGCTTAGATCTCTTATTTGAGTTTTACCCGTGCAGTAGTTAAGTATTTATTGTATGCTTGTTTGTTTGATTGCGATAGAGTACCCGGAGTGCGTCGCTTGCTACTTTGAGTCTCTAGGTTTTGCGGATCATCAGCAAGGCAAGTAACACTTTGATCATACTTTCCAATTACCCAGTTTTCATTGCATTAGTCAAACCTTCGCACATTGCATGAGTAGGATCAATTAATTTTGGGATTGGGAAGTAGATTGAGGTAGTACATATTACCTGCATTACATTCAAACCTTTGGGAGTTACTTCTACGTTTGCTGCTAGGACATGCTATGCTCGTAGACGTGGATTGGGTGAGTGAAATCCATGACAGATGTGAGATTGTTTAATTAATGGTTCAACTTAAGGTGGCAACATTAATACACATATGGGTGGATTGAGGCATCTGGGTATTCCAGGATTGCCTGTTTTTCTTTTGGACCGCCACCCAGGCTCAAAGGGATCATGAGATTATTCATACTAGAAACTTCCGTGTGCAACCACAATGCTATTATGGGCTCTAGCATAGTATGAGTAAGTTGTGCGAACTCTTACAGTGGTGGACTAGCAGATATAGGGGATGTAGGTTGCTACGGTCCGCCCGATTCGTAAGGTGCTAGCGCTTCTGAAAGGCTATGTCTCGGTCATCCGTTTCTCAATCACCATGCAGTGCGAGAAACCAAACGGAGGAGATCGAGTCTTGTGGGAAAAGTGCACAAACCTCTGTAGAGTGTACAAATTGATCATGATTAGCCGTGTCCCCGGTTATGGACGTCTTGAGTATCTAGTACTTGAATTTTCATGTGCATCTCAACATGTTACTTTAATTTAATTTTGTTGGGTTTAATGATGAACTTTAATTGGGGTTGAGAGGATGTCTATCTTCTCATCGATGTTTCAACTACCATGATAGTTAATTAAAATGCATTCCTTTGAAGTAGGGAAAAATTGGCTTTACGCAAAAACTTAACCATAGAGCTTTCCACCAGCCATATTGCATATATTATAGTTTTGCCTTCATTGCATTCTCTTGTGTTACCTTGCCAGCATATTCCATGTGCTGACCCGTTTTCGGGCTGCAACGTTTCATGTTGCAGACTTTTCAGATGACGAGTAAGATGCCCTTTCTAGGTCGTGGTTCTATACTCAGTGATGCCGCTGAAGTTGATGGACTCACTTATCTTTCAAGCCTTCCGCTGTTATCAAATTAGATGGCCTTCAGCCATATTATTTGTAATAAAGTCATCGTTGGACTATCGATGTAATAAGTGCATGATTGCTACTCTGTTATAAATCCTTCAAGTACTGTGCGTGTCAGCATTACTGATCAAGGGATGACACTGATGCACAGAGATCAGACTGTATGAGGTCTGGTCGCTACAAACTAGTTCTATAAGCTAGTACAAATAATTTTACACTAGAGTTGAACTAGATATATAAGCTAGTACAAATAATTTTACACTAGAGATAAACGAGCTCTATAACCTAGTACAAATATTTTTACAATAGAATTGATCTAGATATATATGCTAGTACAAATAATTTTACACTAGATTTCAACTAGCTCTATAACCTAGTTCAAATAAGTGTACACTAAAGTTGAACTAGATATATGACCTACTACAAATAATCTTACACTAGAATGGAACTAGATCTATAAGATAGTACAAGTAATTTTACACTAGAGTTGAACTAGCTCTATAACCTAGTTCAGATAATTTTACAGTAGAGTTTAACTAGCTCTATAATCTAGTTCAAATAATTTGACACTAGAGTTGAACTAGCTCTATAAGCTAGTACAAGTATTTATACAATAGAGTTCAACTACCATTATGACCTAGTTCAAATAATTTTACACTAGAGTTAAACTATCTCTATAACCTAGTTCAAATAATTTTACACTAGAGATAAACGAGCTCTATGGCATAGTACAAATATTTTTACACTAGAGTTGAACTAGATATATATGCTAGTACAAATAATTTTACACTAGATTTGAACTAGATCTATAACCTAGTTCAAATAATTTACACTAATGTTGAACTAGATATATAACCAACTACAAATAGTTTTACACTAGAGTTGAACTAGATCTATAAAATAGTACAAGTAATTTTACACTAGAGTTGAACTAGCTCTATAACCTAGTTCAGATAATTTTACATTAGAGTTTAACTAGCTCTATATTCTAGTTCAAATAATTTTACACTAGAGTTGAACTAGCTCTATAAGCTAGTACAAGTCATTTTGCACTAGAGTTGAACTACCTATATGGCCGTGTTCAAATAATTTTACACTAGAGTTGAAGTAGCTCTATAATCTAGTACAAATAATTTTAACCTAGAGTTGAACTAGATCAATAAGCTAGTACAAATAATCTTACACTAGAGTTCAACTAGATCTATAAGCTAGTACAAATAATTTTACACTAATGTTGAACTAGCTCTATAACCTAGTACAAAAAAATTACACTAGAGTTGAACTATCTTTATATGATAGTTCGAATAATTTTACACTAGAGTTGAACTATCTCTATAACCTGGTTGAAATAAGTTTACACTAGTGTTGAACTAGTTATATAAGCTAGTACAAATAATTCTACACTACAGCTGATATAGATATATAAGATAGTACAAATAATTTTACACTAAATTTGAACTAGCTCTATAACCTAGTTTCAATAATCTAACACTAGAGTTGAACTAGCTCTATAACCAACTACAAATATTTTTACACTAGAGTTGAACTAGATATATAAGCTAGTACAAATAATTTTATGCTAAAGTTGAATTAGTTCTATAACCTAGTTTAAATAATTTTACACTAGCGTTGAACTAGCTCTACAATCTAGTACAAAAAAATTATACTAGTGTTGAAGTATATGCGAGTTCAAATAATTTTACAACAGAGTTGAACTAGCTCCATAACCTAGTTCAAATAATTTTACACTAGAGTTGAACTAGCTCTATAAGTTAGAATAAATAATTTTACACTAGAGATGAACTAGATTTACTAGTCGGCAACCCGTGCATTCGCACGGCCTAGTTTCTTAATATTACATTAGTTCTATATTGCTAACATATAATTATGAGTTGTGTACAACTATATCAGGATGGTGCCATCTAATCATACTAAAGGACTTGAGCAACATGATTGATAGGAGAGTGTGTATGCACAAATGTGTTAGTCGGATGGAGTTAATGACATTAAATTGTAAGCCAGCACACGAAAATCATATGTACTAAGATAACTTGATTTCATTTCTTGATATGTTTACACCTGTATATATTGAGGTAAATGATAAAATCACCCGCAAAAAAAGAGGAAAATGACTAAAATCATTTGAGAAATATGTAAAGTCGGCCAATATATTGCTTATTTGCTTAGATATATTCATATCTGTATAGGCTTCAACTATCTAAAGAAGATATACGTATACCAATGATAGTCCCCAAAGGAAACATTGAACTATATTAGCTATGGCATGCTAAAATGTTTACCTTAACATTAAAAAATGTTACGCTCACAAACTATCTTTTTCTATAAAAATCGCAAAGTAGAATATTTCCATATACTTGATATTCTTGATAGATCATATATCTTTCAAACTAATTAAGTACTTTTTGAAAGGAAAACAATCATGACACGTCTCATTGATCATCAAGTAACAGTTAGGGAAAACGCATTGGAATTTAAAAAAATGACATAAGTTAAAACATTTGGAATTTGTGGAACGCCATGACTTGAAGAGAGCCTTTGTTTAAAAACATAGAAAATAATCTTAATAACGGATTCGTATTGGATAGTATAGATGTACTACATCAATGGTGGTCTTAGATGATTTTTTTTACTGCTGTGTTTACTCATGCTGACTGCATGACACACTTTTGTGTTATTACAGAGCTAACAGGCCCGGATGAGGGCTATGTTCTTCTCCTTTTGTACAACCTCGGAATCTTGGTTCTTGGTTAAACCGGAAACAATAAGAGAGCTTGGTATTCCCAATCATGAATTTTGCAGAAGCCCATAAGATGATTTCAAAATAAAATCTTGAATAACTGGTGATAATAGCCTTGTACGTACAACTACAGATTGTCATAGGTATGCAATTTTCAGAGAACAGTTCCAATTTGAGAAATCATCGACTTAACATTTTTATTATGTACAGATATAAGCAGACATAGAAACATGGAATATTAATTTCTCTATTTAACATTAAATAATGGGTGCCATCACACATATATCCTGGAGGAATTGAGTATATACTAAAAATACATGGATTAGTAGCACATATAAGTGTTGTCTTAATTAAGTATTGTTGTGGTAATTATGAGTAAAATAAGGGCAAGCATACCTCACCGCTGAAGGCAAATGCATCTCCATATGCTTACAAACATCCAATGTAAAACAACTAATTACATGTCGTGGAGACATGGGTATTGACCCTTTCTACACGACGTGGCCACAATGATGATTCATTGCTTGCATTAGTGGACTGGATTCGGAGGATTTTTGTGTCAACCTGCATCACCGGAGGGAGAAGCTTTGATTAGACCTGATAGTGAAATCATGAAGACAACTTGTAAGCTCCAATCAAATCCAGAACACAACTACACCTTGCTTCTGATGGATGGACCCATCTGATGGATAAGACAACTTGTAAGCTCCCATCAAATCCAGAACACAACTACACCTTGCTTCTAATGGATGAACCTCTGATGGATATGTGTGAAGTTTATTTTGCTTCCGCATTGCCTACATACAACCGAAAGTAATCATAAGTTCATAACTCAGGAACTTGTCGAGGTTATTTTGAGATGGACAACAACAACAGTATGGGGGGTTGTAGGCTGTTGCGACTGCCTCGGCTCTTCCCTAGCCGACCTCCCGATGATGGTTCCGTGTACGATAGCTGGAATCACATGCACAAATCAGCGAAAAACATCTTATGTAGCACTATGCGGCATAAAAACAGATTAGTTTCTCCCCATGTAATGGTGTCATAACTATGGAGATGCTCCCTGCAAAAAAAACTTTGGAGACTTACATCATCGTTGCCGATGTCTAGAGAGATGATTAGTCGCCAAATGATGGACATGATCATTAATGGCCAATATTGGTGTAAACTATTATCTATGATGCAAATTTACGCTGTCCACGGATTCTCAGTAATTACCTATGGTACAATGGAGTGGCAGGCTGCAAAATAATGCAATGCATCAGTAATACTTGTTGCAATGTGAATGCCATTATTGCATCAGACAAATTATCAGTTTATCTGAGCTAAGCGGCCATCAAGTAGATTCTGAGTTTTCTGTTAAAAATTTGGAGAAAGGCTCGCCTTCCCGTAGAAGACAATATGTCCATGGATTATCAAGTACTTGCTTGCTGCTACTCAACCGCCGACAGATGGACATCCTGAAATATTTAAGTAGCAAAAGCATGGCTAGTCAACTACTCGTGTTATCCTCCTACCTCGTCCTCCACAGCTTTCTTTCGTACTATCAATTATTACAAATTCATTACCCAAAGCTGAACCAAGCTAACATCGGTAGATTCTGCACAATTTGCTCTCAAAAATTTGCAGAGGTGCACTGCATGCCAATCGTTTGTAGCCGGCCCTGGAAATCAAAAGCAGCAGTATTAGTCTGCACGACAACGATCCGCACATGATGTCGTGTTGGTATTGATGAAGATCCTTAAATTAAAAACCAGCAGAATCAAGTCGATAAACAAATGCAAATCAGTGTTAGTGCAATAGGAAAATTTCCGCTTACCCGTGTCGTTGCACAGCACATACGATGTTCGAGTAAACCCCTGCCCACCTATGTGTGTCCATATGTAGGTTACTTATACCTAGTCAGTTTGAAATAGGTCTAGGTAGTAATTTGGCTTCAGAAAAAGCAATAAAGAGAAACAGGAGCCTCACGCCCCTACTGCTGTCAATCCCTCGATGCGAGATCTGCGTGTGTCTTATTCTTGCCGAGAGGTTCCACCGAGGGAGTTGGTTCGATCGTGGTGCAGCAGAAGCAGATCAGGATGCACGTAAGTACGCCTCTGTGGTTAGATGTAAGCACATGAGCTAGGCATAAAATCAATCAAGTTGCTTGCCTGTGTGCTCATGATCTAGCTCTGCACGTACATGTGTTGTACATATCCAATTGCGTGGGATTAACCATGAGAAGGAATCAGAAGGGGAGGAGGGATTGGTCCTTACCCATGGTGATGGCGAATATCTGGAGAATGATTCATCTATCTCTTCCTGAGAGGTTCCAGTGAGGGAGTTGATCTGATCATGGAGGAGATCTGGCCGCGCGTAGGTACATACGTCTCTGGGGTTAGACGTACGTGCATGAGCTAGGCAGAAAATCAATCGAGTTGCCTGCCTGTGTGCTTACAATCTAGCTTTCCACGTACATGCGTTCGGTTCAAGGAGCATAATACTTGCAAGATCGGGAGATTTAGCCGAATTATGAGATAATGTTTTTGAGGGTAGAATTGTGAGATATTTGGAAAGACAGAGTCGTGAGAGGTAAGGAGAGATGCTCCGATCTACAATTTTTTTTGACAAACTCTAATTTATCAGACAACTCTCAAAATTTAATTTTTTTAAGGTTAAAATTATGAGATATTGGGAAAGAGAGAGTCGTGAGAGGTAAGGAGATGCTCCGATCTACAATTTTTTTTTGACAATTTCTAGGATTTTCTGTTTAATAACGTGGTAATGTTTAGGGAATTATCAGAAGATCTACACCGTTATAATTCGGTCCCACCAGATTAACGGCTCATAAAATCTAATTAACGTGGTAATTTCTAGAGAGTCACAAATTAGTAGAGGTATAGATAAACTAGTACACATAATTTTACACTAGAGTTGAACTAACTCTATAACCTAGTTCAAATAATTTCACACTAGAGTTAAACTAGCTCTATGACCTAGTACAAACATTTTCACAATAGAGTTGAACTAGATATATATGCTAGTACAAATAATTTTAAACTAGATTTGAACTAGATGTATAACCTAGTTCAAATTTAATACACTAAAGTTAAACAAGATCTATAAGCTAGTACAAGTAATTTTATACTAGAGTTGAACTACCTCTATAACCTAGTTCAAATAATTTTACACTAGAGTTGAACTAGCTCTATAAGCTAGTACAAATAATCTTACACTATAGTTGAACTAGCTCTATAAGCTAGTACAAGTAATTTTACACAAGAGTTGAACTAACTTTATAACGTAGTTCAAATAATTTTACACTAAAGTTTTACTAGATATATAACCTACTACAAATAATTTTACACTAGACTTGAACTAGATCCATAAGCTAGTACAAATAATTTTATAGTAGAGTTGAACTAGTTCTATAACCTAGTTCAGATAATTTTACACCAGAGTTTAATTAGCTCTATACCCTAGTTCAAATAATTTTACACTAGAGTTGAACTAGCTATATAAGCTAGTACAAGTAATTTTACACTAGAGTTGAACTAGTTCTATAACCTAGTTCAGATAATTTTACCTAGAGTTTAATTAGCTCTATACCCTAGATCAAATAATTTTACACTAGAGTTGAACTAGCTATATAAGATAGTACAAGTAATTTCACACTAGAGTTGAACTAACTTTATAACCTAGTTCAAATAATTTTACACTAAAGTTTTACTAGATATATAACCTACTACAAATAATTTTACACTAGACTTGAACTACATCCATAAGCTAGTACAAATAATTTTACACTAGAGTTGAACTAGTTCTATAACCTAGTTCAGATAATTTTACAACAGAGTTTAATTAGCTCTATACCCTAGTTCAAATAATTTTACACTAGAGTTGAACTAGCTATCTAAGCTAGTACAAGTAATTTTACACTAGAGTTGAACTAGCTCTATAACCTAGTTCAAATAATTTCACACTAGAGTTGAACTAGCTCTATAAGCTAGTACAAATAATTTTACACTAGAGTTGAACTAGTTCTATCACTACTAGAAAAAAGGCTATAGGTAATATCACTATTAGTGGCGCACCAGAGATGTGGTGCGCCACTACTATATAGCAGTGGCGCACCACAAACAGGTGCTCCACTAATAGTGACATTACTAGTGGCGCACCAGGTATGGGGTGCGCCACTACTATGTTTTTGAACAGTAACCAGCCATGCCCAGGCTTACCAGTGGCGCACCAGGACAAGGTGCGCCACTACTATTTTTGATAGTAGTGGCGCACCTTGCCCTGGTGCGCCACTGGTAAGGCTGGGCATGGTGGTCCAAAAAAAAACCATAGCAGTGGCGCACCCCTTCACTGGTGCGCCACTAGTATTCCTGGCTACTAGTGGCGCACCAGTGAAGGGGTGCGCCACTGGTAACCTGGGACGCATTTTCACGAAATGCACCCCCCCCTGTGGACCGCCTTTTCAGTTAAAAAATAAATAAAAGAAAATGATAGAAATGTCAAAAAAATAAAAAAAATAAGATTCCAATGTGATTTGTGGTCTAGTTGTTAGCAAAATTTACAAACATGAATTTCCACTTTTTTTGCAAAATCTCTCGAGAATTTGTAAAATGGGCATAACTTTTGCATACGAACCCCGTTGAAGATTCTTAGAATCCCCAAAAACCTAACCGAATAAAAGATACGGGGCTTTTAAGATCTAGATTCAAAAAAATTATAAAAAATTCAAAAATAGTAGTGGCGCACCGTGGGTGTGGTGCGCCACTAATATAGTTTTTTTTTGAAAAACTAATTTTTTTGGAATAAATATTTTTTTTTTGAAAAAATGTATTTTTGGGAAAAAAATGGTTTTTTTTGAAAAAATGTTTTTTTTGAAAAAATGTTTTTTTGAATAAAAATAGTTTTTTTGAAAAATATGATATGTAAAATGACCGAGAAGTTTGAAATATTTTTTCAAAATTTCATCACACTCATGAACATGAACAAACTCCCAGACATTAACAAGGTTTAATAGGATTGATATGATAGATATATCAACAAGTGCCTGCTAAGTGAGCTGGTGCTGGGGTTGGATAGAACTCAGAAGTTAAGCGTGCTTGGGCTGTAGTAGTGTAGGATGGGTGATCTTCTGGGAAGTTTGACCACGGAGTGCGATTTGACCCGAGATTAAGCCATATTGACCCGAGATTAAGCCATAGTGACCCGAGATTAAGGAAAAAAAATTCCCGCCAAAATTGAAAAAAAAAATTCTGGAAAAAAATTTGAAAAAAAAATTTGTTACTAGTGGCGCACCTGTAGCAATATCAGTGGCGCACCTATAGCAATTCTGAAATAAAATTTGAAAAAAAAAATTGAAAAAAAAATTTTGAAAAAATATCAGTGGCGCACCCTTATACTTAGTAGTGGCGCACCAGGTGGTGCGCCACTGATATCTGGATTAGTAATGGCGCACCTCTGGTGCGCCACTAATACCCATTACTAGTGGCGTGGTAATAGTGGCGCACCAGAGGTGCGCCACTAATACCCAAAAGTGGTGCGCCACTAATGACCTTTTTTCTAGTAGTGTATAAGCTAATACAAATAATTTTACACTAGAGTTGAACTAGATATATAAGCTAGTACAAATAATTTTACACTAGAGATAATCGAGCTCTATGACCTAGTACAAATATTTTTACACTAGAATTGATCTAGATATATATGCTAGTACAAATGATTTTACACTAGATTTCAACTAGTTCTTTAACCTAGTTCATATAAGTTTACACTAAAGTTGAATTAGATATATAACCTACTACAAATAATTTTACACTAGAATAGAACTAGATCTATAAGATAGTATAAGTAATTTTACACTAGAGTTGAACTAGCTCTATAACCTAGTTCAGATAATTTTACACTAGAGTTGAACTAGCTCTATAAGCTAGTACAAGTAATTATACAATAGAGTTCAACTACCACTATGACCTAGTTCAAATAATTTTACACTAGAGTTGAAGTAGATCTATAAGCTAGTACAAATAATTTTACACTAGAGTTCAACTAGTTCTATAAGCTAGTACAAATAATTTTACACTACAGTTGAACTAGCGATATAAGCTAGTATAAGTAATGTTACACTAGAGTTGAACTAGATCTATAAGCTAGTACAAATAATTTTACACTAGAGTTCAACTAGATCTATCAGCTAGTACAAATAGTTTTACACTACTGTTGAACTAGCTCTATAACCTACTCCCTCTGTTCCGACATAATTGTCGCTGGGCAAACCCAGTTCAAATTCTGTCATGTTATAAAATAAATTCACTTTCCAACTTTACCCTCTCAGTCACTCGCTCACCGCTCTCCCTCTCCTCTCCATCGCCGCTCTCTCCGTCTCCCCACTGTCGCCACCCTCGCCCTCTCCTCCTCGCCGCCCTCTTCCTCTCCCCGTCGTCGCCCTCTCCCTCTCCCCATCACCGGCCTCTTCTTCCACCGCCCCTTTTTCCCCACCACCCGCCTCCACTCATACCCAGTAGGTCAACGAAAAGTCTAAACTTTTTGCGCCGGCGACGAGCTTCTATGCGATGGAGGAGTGTATGTGTAGCACAATCAGAGCTGGATCTGGGCAACGGTGGCGTGGATGTGGAGCGGCGGATCTGGAGCGGCGCCGGAGCAGTGGAGCGGCGGGTCTGGAGTGGCGTCGGAGCAGCGGAGGGAGATGGAGTTCCCTCTCGGCCCAGTTGACAGGTACGGTGCTCCAGATGGATTTCCTTGGCATATTTTTTTTGACGAAATCATCTCACTTATGGGGTCGTTCTTGTTGCAGGTTACCAATCTTTGACCAGCGGCGGGGGAGGCCAGGAGACGATGGGGACAATGGCAGGAGCCGTGCGTTTGCTCCAGCGATGGCAGCCATCTTCGCCGCGGTGGCAGTGGTGGGGGTGCCAAAGCAAGGAGCAGCCAGGTTCTAGGAGGAGTTGGTAGGAGGAGGTGGCTAGGTGGTTGCCTGCTTCAATGTGGAGCAGAGTTGTTGGACTCGTGAGGACGGCAATAGCAGTAAGGTGGTACTGTACTTTTTCGTCAGTGTTGCCGAGATCTGCAAATTTGAACTCTCGAGGCAAGATCTTACCACCAGTTATCATGCTTTCAGTTGATGGCGTCTAGAGATATCAGAATGTGTTACATTGACAGTGTCAGTATATCGTCCCCTATGGCCTAACATAGATTGTTCCCTACTGTTAACTTTGGTAGCTTAAAATGGAGTACAGTAGGTTGTTAAATTTGTTACCTACTGTTAATGGTGTAGCTTCAGTAGCTTAAAATGCAGTTGCTTAAAATTTGTCATAATTTTGGAGTAGCTTCAGCACCAACTGTTAATTTTGCATGACAGTACTGAATATCTTAGCATGACTGAATTTCTTAGCATGAGCACTCCTCATTGCTTGTTTGTGTGTGCGTCAATTAGTAAGATTGAGAAGATGATATTGTCTACTCCTGAATTTAGGATAACTGAATTTACAATAGTCAATTCTTTGTTGTACATCAATTCAAATAAACCTAAATTTGGAGTAGTCAAATCTTTGTCGTACAACAATTCAATTAAACCTGAATTTACAGTAGGATAATTGAATTTAGGATAACTGAATTTGGAGTAGTCAATTCTTTGTTGTATTTGTCCCGTTGGATTATTTGCAAATTTTGTGTAGTCAAGCTTGCAAATTGGATTTGCCAGTGTTAGTGCTCCCTAAATTCAGTATATTTTGAGTGTGGAGTACTCCAGTATATAGGGTATTTTGGATTACACTAGGTATAAAATTAGGTCTTCAGTACATTAGTTCACCAGCTAGTGCTACAGTACCTTTTTGGTTCCTCTGAACCTTAATCTTGGGTGTGTGTCTCTGAATCTTAATCTGCTGGGTGCTACTGTCTCTGAATCTTAATCTGCTGGGTGCTACTGTGGGTAAGGTTAATTGTTCAATTGTACTCCATTTAGTGAGTACCGTCAAAGAAATTACTGAAACTTTTAGCGGTAATTACTGAAATTTACTGCAGGAGGAGTGCCTACCACAAAGACGAGCGGAAGCAGGGGAGTTTCTGTACTGGTAGCCTGGCCGTGGCCGTGGAGGAGGTGGGGGACGAAGGAGGAGTTGAGCGCTGGCCAGGGTCAGGCGGGGCAGGAGGTGAGCGCTGGCCTGGAGAACCCCGACGGAGAAGCAGGGGTGACGAGGAGGGCGGCAAGCAGGGGCGACGAGGGGCCTGGCAGAGGGGCAAAGAGGAAGACGTTGGTCTGGAGGAGCCCGGGGGAGGCGCAGGGAGGAACCCGACGGAGGGGCCTGGAGGAGCGGATGGAGGAAGACGACGATCTGTTTGCAAATTAGGGGTATTTCTGTACTTTTGTACGTTTTCACCTGGTCCGAAAATTCTCTCAGCGACAATTATTTCGGAATAGAGGGAGTAGTTCAAATAATATTAAACTTGATTTAAACTAGCTCTATAACCTAGTTCAAATATTTTACACTAGAGATAAACTAGCTCTATGACCTGGTTCAAATAATTTTACACTAGATTTGAACTATATCTATAACCTAGTTCAAATAATTTTATACTAAATTTGAACTAGATATAAATATCCTACTATAAATAATTTTACACTAGAGTTGAACTAGATCTTTAAGATAGTACAAGTAATTTTACACGAGATTTGAACTAGCTCTATAACCTAGTTCAGATAATTTTGCACTAGAGTTTAACCAGCTTTATAACCTAGTTCAAATAATTTTACAATAGAGTTGAACTAAATCTATAAACTAGTACAAGTAATTTTACACTAGAGTTGATCTACCTCTATGACCTAGTTCAAATAATTTTACACTAGATTCTAAGTAGCTCTATAAGCTATTACAAATAATATTACACAATAGTTGAACTAGATCTATAAGCTAGTCCAAATAATTTTACACTAGAGTTCAACTAGATCTATAAGCTAGTACAAATAATTTTACACTAGTGTTGAATTATCTCTATAACCTAGTTCAAATAATTTTACACTAGAGTTGAACTAGCTGTATAACCTAGTACAAATAATTTTACACTAGAGTTGAACTATCTTTATATGCGAGTTCTAATAATTTTACACTCGAGTTGAACTAGTTCTATAAGCTAATACAAATAACATAACACTAGAGTTGAACTAGATATATAAGCTAGTACAAATAATTTTACAATAGAGTTAATCTACATCTCTAACCTAGTTCAAATAATTTTACACTAGAGTTGAACTAGCTCTACAACCTAGTACACAAAAGATATACTAGAGATGAACTATCTTTATATGCGAGTTCAAATAATTTTACAATAGATTTGAACTAGCTGTATAGCCTAGTTCAAATAATTTTACAGTAGAGTTGAACTAGCGATATAAGATAGTACAAGTAGATTTACAATAGGGTTCAACTTGATCTATAAGCTAGTACAAATAGTTTTACACTACTGTTGAACTAGCTCTATAACCTAGTTCAAATAATATTAAACTAGATTTAAACTAGCTCTATAACCTAGTTCAAATAATTTTAAACTAGAGATAAACGAGCTCTATGACCTACTACAATTTTTTTTACACTAGAGATGAACTAGATTTATATGCTAGTACAAATAATTTTACACTCGATTTGAACTATATCTATAACCTAGTTCAAATAATTTTACACTAAAGTTGAACTAGATATATAACCTACTACAAATAATTTTACACTAGAGTTGAACAAGATCTATAAGATAGTACAAATAATTTTACACTGTAGTTGAACTAGCTCTATAACCTAGTTAAGATAATTTTGCACTAGAGTTTAACTATTTCTATAACCTAGTTCAAATAATTTTACACTAGAGTTGAACTAGCTCTATAAGCTAGTAGAAGAAATTTTACACTAGAGTTGAACTACCTCTATGACCTAGTTCAAATAAGTTTACACTAGAGTTGAAGTAGCTCTATAAGCTAGTACAAATAATTTTACACTATAGTTGAACTAGATGTATAAGCTAGTACAAATAATTATACACTAGAGTTCAACAAGATCTATAAGCTAGTATAAATAATTTCACACTACTGTTGAACTAGCTTTATAACCTAGTTTAAATCAATTTACACTAGAGTTGAAATAGCTCTACAACCTAGTACAAAAAAATTATACCAGAGTTGAACTATCTTTATATGCGAGTTCAAATAATTTTACAACAGATTTGAACTAGCTCTATAACCTAGTTCAAATAATTTTACACTAGAGTTGAACTAGCTCTATAAGTTAGTATAAATAATTTTACACTAGAGATGAACTAAATCTATAAACTAGTATTCCCTCCGTCCCGAAATTCTTATCTTTCATTTGTCTAAATACAGATGTATCTAGTCACGTTTTAGTGTTAGATACTCCCCTATCTAGACAAATCTAAGACAAGAATTTTGGGACGGAGGGAGTACTCATAATTTTACACTAGAGTTGAACTAACTCTAAAACCTATTTCAAATAATTTTACACTAGAGTTAAACTAACTCTATGACCTAGTACAGATATTTTCACAATAGAGTTGAACTAGATATATATGCTAGTACAAATAATTTTACACTAGATTTTAACTAGATGTATGACCTAGTTCAAATAATTTTACACTAAAGTTGAACTACATATGTAACCTAATACAAAGAATTTTATACTAGAGTTGAACTAGATCTATAAGCTAGTACAAGTAATTTTACACTAGAGTTGAACAAGCTCTATAACCTAGTTCAAATAATTTTACACTAAAGTTTAACTAGATATATAACCTACTAAAAATAATTTTACATTAGAGTTGAACTAGATCTATAAGATAGTACAAGTAATTTTACACTAGAATTGAACTAGCTCTATAACCTAGTTCGGATAATTTTACACTAGAGTTTAACTAGCTCTATATCCTAGTTCAAATAACTTTACACTAGAGTTGAACTAGCTCTATAAGCTAGTACAAGAAATTTTACACTAGAGTTGAACTACCTCTATGACCTAGTTCAAATAATTTTACACTAGAGTTGAAGTAGCTCTATAAGCTAGTACAAATAATTTTAACCTACAGTTGAACTAGAACTATAAGCTAGTACAAATAATTTTACACTAGAGTTCAACTAGATCTATAAGCTAGTACAAATAATTTTACACTACTGATGAACTAGCTCTATAATCTAGTTCAAATAATATTAAACTAGATTTGAACTAGCTCTAGAACCTAGTTCAAGTAATTTTACACTAGAGTTGACCTAAATCTATAAGATAGTACAAATAATTTTACACTAGACTTGCACTAGCTCTATGACCTAATACAAACAAATTACACTAGAGTTGAACTATCTTTATATGCTAGTTCGAATAATTTTACACTAGAGTTGAACTATCTCTATAACCTGGTTCAAATAAGTTTACACTAGAGTTGAACTAGTTATATAAGCTAGTACAAATATTTTTACACTATAGTTGATATAGATATATAAGATAGTACACATAATTTTACACTAAATTTGAACTAGCTCTATAACCTAGTTCAAATAATATAACACTAGAGTTGAACTAGCTCTATTACCAACTACAAATATTTTTACACTAGAGTTGAACTAGATATATAAGCTAGTAAAAATAATTTTACGCTAGAGTTGAATTAGATCTATAACCTAGTTTAAATTATTTCACACTAGAGTTGAACTAGCTCTACAATCTAGTACAAAAAAATTATACTAGAGTTCAAATAATTTTACAACAGAGTTGAACTAGCTCTATAAACTAGTTCAAATAATTTTACACTAGAGTTGAACTAACTCTATAACCTAGTTCAAATAATTTCACACTAGAGTTAAACTAGCTCTATAACCTAGTACAAATATTTTCACAATAGAGTTGAATTAGATATATATATATATATTCTAGTATAAATAATTTTAAACTAGATTTGAACTAGATGTATAACCTAGTTCAAATTTTTTTACACTAAAGTTGAAGTAAATATGTAACCTACTACAAATAATTTTACACTAAAGTTGAACAAGATCTATAAGCTAGTACAAGTAATTTTACACTAGAGTTGAACTAGCTCTATAAGTTAGTACAAATAATTTTACACTATAGTTGAACTAGCTCTATAAGCTAATACAAGTAATTTTACACTAGAGTTGAACTAGCTATATAACCTAGTTCTAATAATTTTACACTAAAGTTGTACTAGATATATAACCTACTACAAATAATTTTACACTAGACTTGAACTAGATATATAAGCTAGTACAAATAATTTTACACTAGAGTTGAACTAGCTCTATAACCTAGTTCAGATAATTTTACACCAGAGTTTAATTAGCTCTATACCCTAGTTCAAATAATTTTACACTAGAGTTGAACTAGCTACATAAGCTAGTACAAGTAATTTTACACTAGAGTTGAACTAGCTCTATAACCTAGTTCAAAAAAAATTACACTATAGTTGAACTAGCTCTATAAGCTAGTACAATAATTTTACACTAGATTTGAACTAGTTCTATGAGGTAGTATAAATAATTTTACACTAGAGTTGAACTAGATATATAAGCTAATACAAATAATTTTACACTAGAGATAAACGAGCTCTATGACCTAGTACAAATATTTTTACACTAGAATTGATCTAGATTTCAACTAGCTCTATAACCTAGTTCAAATAAGTTTACACTGAAGTTGAACTAGATATATAACCTACTACAAATAATCTTACACTAGAATGGAACTAGATCTATAAGATACAAAAGTAATTTTACACTAGAGTTGAACTAGCTCTATAACCTAGTTCAGATAATTTTACAGTAGAGTTTAACTAGCTCTATAATCTAGTTCTAATAATTTTACACTAGAGTTGAACTAGCTCTATAAGCTAGTACAAGTAATTATACAATAGAGTTCAACTACCACTATGACCTAGTTCAAATAATTTTACACTAGAGTTGAACTAGCTTTATAACCTAGTTCAAATAATTTTACAGTAGAGATAAACAAGCTCTATGACGTAGTACAAATATTTTTAAACTAGAGTTGTACTCAATATATATGCTAGTACAAATAATTTTACACTAGATTTGAACAATATCTATAACCTAGTTCAAATAATTTTACACTAAAGTTGAACTAGATATGTAACCTACTACAAATAATTTTACACTAGAGTTGAACTAGATCTATAAGCTAGTACAAGTAAATTTACAGTATAGTTGAACTATCTTTATTACCTAGTTCTAATAATTTTACACTAGAGATAAACGAGCTCTATGACCTAGTACAAATATTTTTACACTAGAGTTGAACTAGATATATATGCTAGTACAAATAATTTTACACTAGATTTGAACTAGATCTATGTCGGGGAAGCTGGTCACCCACGAAAACCTATGGGACCGGAGCCCCTTTTCGGTACCGCAAGGGAGCGGAGGGAGCACGAAGAGCAGACCGAGGGTCACACGCGGGCAGTTTACCCAGGTTCGGGCCACACGGATGCGTAAAACCCTACTCCTGCTTTGGTTGTATTGAGTTCTTGGGCTCGGGAGCAAGAAGATCTACAGTGCTAGCTACACCGAGCGTGAGAGTGATCAAGTTTTTGGAACCGAAACTTCTCTACGTTGTGCATGGGCCTCCTTTTATAGTCCAAAGGGGTCACCAACAGGTGTCAACGTAGATGAGGGTAAAAGCGTAAAATCGATGGTGGTTGTAACAGTGCATGTACAGTGTATGTACAGTGGTCTATACCTAACCTTGACGGTGGGGGACAAGGGCATTGAATGCCCGTCGCCATCACCCCAAAAGCGTCCGCCCGGGCGCCTTCGTTCGCCACGACGGAGGCCTCATCATCGTGGCTTGCCACCGTGTACCCCAGGCTGCACAGCCATCCGCCACGTGCCCCAGGAAGGGCCCCAGGGCGATGCGTGGCCAGGTGAGCTGGAGCGCAGGCAAACAGTGAAAGCTAGCCGCGGCAAGCACCTTGCCACGGTCGCTACCTTGCCGGGCCCGGAAGCTTGCCGCTCTCCGGGTCTTGCCGGGGCGCGCGATGTGCCACGGCGTGTCTTCTGAAACGCTGTCCTTTAGCCTTCCTGGCAAGCTCCTCTTGCCAGGGTCTTGTGCAGAAGGGATGATCTCGAGCCTGGAGCGGCCTTCCCGGCAAGCTCCTCTTGCCGGGGTCTTGTTTCTTAACTTGAATACTTTGTTCTTGAATGGTTTCAAGGGAACCAGAGCGGGCTTTGGTGGGCACGTGGAGAGCCTGACCACGGGACGCTGCAACTGCCCGTGCACAAGTCGGGATACTAAGGTACCCCTACTTTAGTACACCGACAATCTATAACCCAGTTCAAATAATTTACACTAAAGTTGAACTAGCTCTATAACCTAGTTCAAATAATTTTACACTAGAGTTGAACTAGATCTATAAGATAGTACAAGTAATTTTACACTAGAGTTGAACTAGCTCTATAACCTAGTTCAGATAATTTTACACTAGAGTTTAACTAGCTCTATATTCTAGTTCAAATAATTTTACACTAGAGTTGAACTAGCTCTATAAGCTGGTACAAGTAATTTTACACTAGAGTTGAACTATCTATATTGCCGTGTTCAAATAATTATACACTAGAGTTGAAGTAGCTCTATAAGGTAGTACAAATAATTTTAACCTAGAGTTGAACTAGATCAATAAGCTAGTACAAATAATTTTACACCAGAGTTCAACTAGATCTATAAGCTAGTACAAATAATTTTACACTACTGTTGAACTAGCTCTATAACCTAGTACAAAAAAAATCACACTAGAGTTGACCTATCTTTATATGCTAGTTCAAATAATTTTACACTAGAGTTGAACTATCTCTATAACCTGGTTCAAATAAGTTTACACTAGCGTTGAACTAGTTATATAAGCTAGTAGAAATACTTTTACACTACAGTTGATATAGATATATAAGTTAGTACAAATAATTTTACAGTAGATTTGAACTAGCTCTATAACCTAGTTTAAATAATCTAATACTAGAGTTGAACTAGCTCTATAACCAACTACAAATATTTTTACACTAGAGTTGAACTAGATATATAAGCTAGTACAAATAATTTTACGCTAGAGTTGAATTAGTTCTATAACCTTGTTTAAATAATTTTACACTATCATTGAACTAGCTCTACAAGCTAGTACAAAAAAATTATACTAGTGTTGAACTATCTTTATATGCGAGTTCAAATAATTTTACAACAGAGTTGAACTAGCTCTATAACCTAGTTCAAATAATTTTACACTAGAGTTGAACTAGCTCTATAA
>LR738713.1:506191466-506251169 GCA_902687465.1 Secale cereale
TAGCTCTATAAGTTAGTATAAATAATTTTACACTAGAGTTTAACTAGATGTATAAGCTAGTACAAATAATTTTACACTAGAGTTCAACTAGATCTATAAGCTAGTACAAATAATTTTACACTACTGTTGAACTAGCTTTATAACCTAGTTTAAATCATTTTACACTAGAGTTGAACAAGCTCTACAACCTAGTACAAAAAAATTATACCAGAGTTGAACTATCTTTATATGCGAGTTCAAATAATTTTACAACAGATTTGAACTAGCTCTATAACCTAGTTCAAATAATTTTACACTAGAGTTGAACTAGCTCTATAAGTTAGTATAAATAATTTTACACTAGAGATAAACTAGATCTATAAACTAGTATTCCCTCCGTCCCAAAATTCTTGTCTTTCATTTGTCTAAATACAGATGTATCTAGTCACGTTTTAGTGTTAGATACTCCCCTATCTAGACAAATCTAAGACAAGAATTTTGGGACAGAGGGAGTACTCATAATTTTACACTAGAGTTGAACTAACTCTATAACCTATTTCAAATAATTTTACACTAGAGTTAAACTAGCTCTATGACCTAGTACAAATATTTTCACAATAGAGTTGAACTAGATATATATGCTAGTACAAATAATTTTACACTAGATTTTAACTAGATGTATGACCTAGTTCAGAAAATTTTACACTAAAGTTGAACTAGATATGTAACCTAATACAAATAATTTTATACTAGAGTTGAACTAGATCTATAAGCTAGTACAAGTAATTTTACACTAGAGTTGAACTAACTCTATAACCTAGTTCAAATAATTTTACACTAAAGTTTAACTAGATATATAACCTGCTACAAATAATTTTACATTAGAGTTGAACTAGATCTATAAGATAGTACAAGTAATTTTACACTAGAATTGAACTAGCTCTATAACCTTGTTCGGATAATTTTACAGTAGAGTTTAACTAACTCTATATCCTAGTTCAAATAATTTTACACTAGAGTTGAACTAGCTCTATAGGCTAGTACAAGAAATTTTACACTAGAGTTGAACTACCTCTATGACCTAGTTCAAATAATTTTACACTATAGTTGAAGTAGATCTATAAGCTAGTACAAATAATTTTAACCTAGAGTTGGACTAGAACTATAAGCTAGTACAAATAATTTTACACTAGAGTTCTACTAGATCTATAAGCTAGTACAAATAATTTTACACTACTGTAGAACTAGCTCTATAACCTAGTTCAAATAATATTAAACTAGATTTGAACTAGCTCTATAACCTAGTTCAAGTAATTTTACACTAGAGTTGAACTAAATCTATAAGCTACTACAAATAGTTTTACACTAGAGTTGCACTGATCTATAACCTAATACAAACAAATTACACTAGAGTTGAACTATCTTTATATGCTAGTTCAAATAATTTTACACTAGAGTTGAACTATCTCTATAACCTGGTTCAAATAAGTTTACACAAGCATTGAACTAGTTATATAAGCTAGTACAAATAATTTTACACTATAGTTGATATAGATATACGAGATAGTACAAATAATTTTGCACTAGATTTGAACTAGCTCTATAACTCTGTTCAAATAATATAACACTAGAGTTGAACTAGCTCTATAACCAACTACAAATATTTTTACACTAGAGTTGAACTAGATATATAAGCTAGTACAAATAATTTTACGCTAGAGTTGAATTAGTTCTATAACCTAGTTTAAATAATTTGACACTAGAGTTGAACTAGCTCTACAATCTAGTACAAAAAAATTATACTAGAGTTGAACTATCTTTATATGCGAGTGTCGGGGGAAACTGTCCGCCACGAACACCTATGGGACCGGAGCCCCTTGTCTATGCGGTACGAGGGCGGAGGGAGCACAAAGAGCAGATCGAGGCAGACGCGCGGGCAGTTTTTACCCAGGTTCGGGCCGCACGGATGCGTAAAACCCTACTCCTGCTTGGTTGTGTATTGAGTTGAACGCTCGGGAGCTTGAAGAAGCAGCTACACCGTGCGTGAGAGTAATCTAGGTTTCGAACCCCCTCCACGTTGTGCATGGGCCTCCTTTTATAGTGCAAGGGGTCACCGACAGGTGTCAACGTAGGAGAAAGGGGTAAAAATGTAAAAGAGGTGGTAGTTGTAACAGTGCGGGAACAGTGGAGCTACAGTACAGAACAGTGGTCTATACCTACTTTAACAGTGGGGGACAAGGGCATTTAATGCCCGTCGCCGTCGACCCCAAAAGCTCCCGTCGTTGCGTCTCCGTCTGCCACGGCGATGGATCCACTGCCGTGGAGTGCCACCGTGTCCCCCAGGCTGCACAGCCATCCGCCACGCGTCCCTGGAGTGGCCCCAGGGCGACGCGTGGGCCGATGAGCTGGAGCGCGGGCACACAGCGCACCTCCCCCGGCAAGCACCTTGCCGGGGATCTCGACCTTGCCGGGCCCGGAAGCTTGCCGCTCCCCGAGCCCTTGCCGGGTCTTCTAAGATAAAATCTTCTATTCGTCCTGACAAGCTCCTCTTGCCAGGGCCTCGTGCTAGTTAAGCAATCTCGAGCCTGGGACGGCCTTCCCGGCAAGCTTCTCTTGCCGGGGTCTTGGTCTTCTGTCTTGTATACTTTGTTTTTGAATGGCTAGATAAGGGGCAGGAAGGTCTCCGGCAAGCGCGTGGTGAACCCTGCCGCGGGGAGCTGCCGCTGCCCGTGCACAAGTTGGGGTACTAGGGTACCCCTACCTTAGTACACCGACAGGAGCCCCCGGGCCTGGGCCACACACGGTGCCGAGCGCTGTTGGGCCAGGCCCAAAACAGTGCACGGGCACCCGCGGCCCGCGGCGCGCCGAATCCACTTCCATATCCGCCGCACCCCACGGCAACGGCACGCGTCGATTGCGGCGCCGTGGGATGGGACGTGCCCACGATTTCTTTAATGGGAAGGGCGAAACGCCCCCCACTCTCCCATAAAAGCAGAGAGAGCGGCGCGGTTCCCCTCCCTGCGCACTCATTGCCATCGTCTTCTTCCTTAGATTCCTCTGCGCTTTGCCTCTACTCCTCCGCCACCACCAAGCTCTTCGTCCCCTTCCTTCCACCGCGTCCGCCATGGCCCCAAAGACCGACAAGGCGAAGTCGGAGAAGTCCAAGCGGGAGAAGTCAGATCAGGCGGCGAAGCTCGCCGCGTACCGGAAGGAGCACATTGTCTTCGCGCCGAAGCTCGGCGTGCGAGAGCTTTGGAACAAATATTATTTGTTCTGGGCCAAGGAGACCCCAGCGCACCCCCGCACGCGCGTCTACCCGGCCGTCGCCAAGGACCACTACCCCGGCGGGTATTACTTTTTCGCAGCCTTCTTCCACTGCGGTCTGTGCCCTCCCTTCTCAAACTTTTTCTGCGATATCATGAATACTTATGGCCTCCACCTCCTCGACTTCACTCCCAACGCCATCCTCACCATGTCCGTTTTCGCACACATGTGCGAAAACTTCGTAGGAATCCAGCCCAACGTAGCTCTCTTTAGGCACTTTTTCATCCCCAGAGTAGAGGCCGACGCCCCCCTCTCCGGAGGAATCTCTTGGGTGTTTAGGCTGAATAAGAAATCAGCCTACTTGCCGGGGGAGCTCCGCGGCAAGTGGGAAGAGTGGCGCGCGGAGTGGTGCTGGGTCGTCGAGGAGCGGCCGCAACACTTCACCGCGCCGCGCACATCGCCCATCGTGCGCGGCAGGGATTGGAGTAATTTCGATTCCGACGATTCCAAGCTGGATATCGCTCTCGTCAGAATCCTTCGTCTTCGGATGGCGCCGCTGTCTGTCGCTGAAGTGGGCGCAGACTTTCTTCGTCGCCGGATCGCCCCCCTCCAAGACCGGAAAAGGCCGGCGTGGCAATACGGCGGCCCGGCAGACATCATGAGGCTGCGCCCCGGCCTCAATTTTAACTTCACAACACTCGAGCTGCGGGGTATGGTCAGGGAACTTTTCAAGTTCGACCCGGCACACCCCGAGTACTTCCGCGCTCCCCGGGGAGTGGTGCCGCTCTGCGCCAGCAGCGCCCGGGATCGCCTTGTCGCTATGATGCCCGCGTGCGACTCTCATGGATTGGAGCGCACGTGGATTGCGCCCAAGCCTATCGACGTCCTCGAGTTCTACGACAACCTTGTGGAGGTGTTGGAGAAGACGGACGATCTCAAGCTGCACACGCGGGCCACCACCGACCAAGAGATTGCTTACATGGCTTCTCGCGCTGAAGAAGTCGCCGCAGCCGCGGCGGCGGGAAACTTTGGATACACACCCGCGGAGGCGGAAGCCGCGGATGCCTCCAGCCAGGCGGATAAGGAGGAGATTCGCAAGCTGCTAGAGCTCCCTCCCGACGCGCTCGCCGGGGTCCCCTCGCTGAGGCACTCCGGGATCAATGGGATCGCGACGGAGGCCGCGGCTATGGAGGGCACAGCCGGAGGAAGCAGGGGTGCTGCGAGGAGCGAAGGCGCCGGACGAAGCGGGGCCACCAAAGGGAAGGGGCCCGCAGTGCAAGGCGCTGGGGCCAGCGAACTGGCCGAGGGAGAGGAGGGGGAGGAGGAAGACACCGGCGGATCCACCGAGCTCTACGCCGACGACCTCTCCTCGTCGGAGAGCTCCCCACCCCCGGCGAGCCCGAAGCAGTCCCCATTGAAGCGTCTCCGCAAGGCGGCGACGGGGGAGCAGGCGCGAGCGCCCCGGCAACAGCCAGCTCGCCGGGCAGCTCCCCGGCCGAGCCAAGCCGTGCCAAGGGCGACCGGCGTGCCGGCCACGGCAGAGGCCCCGCGCGCGCGGACCACGACGGAGGCGTCCCGCAGGCCGGCACCGAGCCGGCAAGGATCTTCTCGGAGCGGAGCAGCTGCTCCGCCCACTTCTCGGGCGCCGGACACCACAGGGGCTGGGCCTACGCAGCCCCCAGCCCCGGTGGCTCCGAAACGCGCGAGGGAATCTTCATCCTCCGCTCCTCGCGCCAACGCGCCCACCGTGGAGTTTGACTTCTCCGCGCTGAGCGAGGACGATGAGGAGGACCAAGAGTAAGGACCCGAGACCTTACTCCTTCTTGATTTTTATATCTCGATTGTTGCTGACGCTTGACTTTGCTTGTTGCTTGTGATTGCAGGACCTTGGAGCAGCGCGCGAAGAGGGTCAGGGTGCCCACAGTTGAGGTCGTAGAAGACCCATCCGTCGCGGAAGCAGGGATCGCACCGGAGCCGAGCTTGCCGGACCCGAGTGCCGCTCCGGGGAGCAGCCCCCAGCGCAGCCCCCAGCGTAAGTTAGAGGTTTACTGTTTTTGCTCGTCGGGGCGCGCTTAGGGCTTTGATCTCTCTTTTTTTTTTTTGAATGTCTTGGTTCTTCTATCTTCTCTTGTGCAGAGGTGGAGCCGCAGCGGGAAGAGCGCCCGGAGACCGTCACCGAGGAGCCGCAGGCCCCGCCGTCCCCGGCAAGGCAAAACTCTCCGGCAAGGGAGAGCGCTCCGCCAAGGGCGGGTACTCCGCCAAAGCAGAGTACCCCGCCAAGGGCGAGCAGCCCGGCGAGGACGGCCACTCCGCCAAGGCCGAGCTCCCCGGCAAGGGAGCCCGCCGCAGAGGACGTCCGCCAAGGTACGTTCTGTACTTGGTTTTCTTGACTTCGCTTCTTTTTGGATCTTTGCTTGATTTTGAACTTCTTTTTCTTCTTCTCCTAGATCTTCCTCCTCCTCCTCCCGCGCCGATGGAGACCGAGGTCATCAATATCGAGGATGAGGAGGGCGCGCAGGGCGGCGGCGATGACGTTCCCGTCGTCGTGGAGATGGCCGAGGCCACCGAGGAGGCGACCGAGGCCACCGAGCCGGCCGCGCAGGAGGCCACTCCGGCCGCTGACGCCGCGACCGGGGAGGGGGACGGCGACCGCACCGCCGACCCGGAGGTGGCGGGAGCACCGGATGCTACACCGGCCGCCGGCCCCTCCACCGGCGAGAAGCAGGCGTACTATCTTCGTGCCCCCAATGGCGTCTTTATCCAAGTGCCTTGGGGGTCTTCATCAAGAGCTCCCGCGGAGGGCGAGGCGTTTGACGGAGAAGTCCTCGCCTCCGCGGGTCTGACAGTCGTCGAGGCGCCCGGCGAAGGAGATGGGCCCAAGGAGGAGAAGCTTCTCCACCAACTCCTGGCCCTTTACCGGGCCAGGCAGGCGAAGCTTGCCTCCCGGGAAGCCCTTGCTGCCCAGGCCGCCGCCGAAATGGAGAAGCGTGCGGCGGAGCTCAGCGCTGCCCACAAGGCGGGCCTCCGCGAGGTGGCGGAGGAGCGCGAGCGTCTCGCCGGTGAATATCAAGAGTGGCTTTTGGAGAAAGCCGAGGCTGAAGAACAGCAACGGCTCGCCGGGGTGGAGATGTCCCGGCGAGAAGGAGAGCTCGCGCAGCGGAAGGTGGATCTCGACTCCCATGAGGAGGACCTTGCCGCTCGCGAGGCTGCCCTTGGCGGGGAGCTGAAGGAGGCGAAAGCCGCTGCTGCTGCCGCGGAAGACGCCAAGAAGGAGCTTGCCGCCAAGGTTGAACAACTGGAGAAGGCGGTGAAGGTGAGCGCCGAGAAGGTTGCCGCGCTCATCCTGGAGCGCGAGAAGGATGCTCACACCAACTCAGAGCTCCAGGTGAGTTTGTCCCAGAGGGGTGACGAGCTGAAGGCCGCCAAGGATTCCATTGAAGACTTGGAGCTGAAGGTCACCACCCTGAAGGAATCGCTTGACGCTGCCCGGGCCCAGGAGGCAAAGCTGAAGGATGAGCTCCGCAAGGAGAGAACCTTGATGGAGAGCGTTAACAAGGCCTCCGAGCTCTTCCGGCAGACTATCGAGGTGTGGACCGAAGAGCTGGTTTCTTCTGCATCCAACATTGACCAGGAGTTGCTTGCTTTGAAGGTCGAACATCTTATCTACTCGCCGGATCCAGACCTCCCGCACAGCGCCAAGCTCAGCCTCTTCTTCAGAGGCGTCGCTCCGGCCCTTGCAGGTCTCCGGAACCGCATCCCCGCGCAGCTGGCCGAGGAGTCGCGCCGTCTCTGCGCAGGAACTCTGGAGCGGGTCTTGACGAAGATCGTGTTCCGCAACCCGGGGATCAACCTCACGAACGTTCTTCGCAGCTTGCCGGCGGATGCAAACACGGAGGCCCTGAAGGAGCAGGTCGGCCATATCATCGCCAAGGTGGCAAAGCTTGGCAGGAAGGAGGGCGACCGCGTAGACTAGGGCCCCATTTATCTTTATCTTTTTGTTGCTGCACGTTATGTTATGAACTCATTAGTCCATTGCAACAAGTTATCCTTGTAAGATATTTGCTTTACTTCAATCAATCAGTGCAATGTTATCTTCCTTGTTCCAATCTTTGACTTTGTATGTTTTTCACCCTACGCTCCCGGGGAGCTTGCCGGAAAGGGGCCCTTGCCGCGAGCGCTGAGTGCTGGACTCTGAGCGGCCTGCTGGCCAAGGTCCTCGCCGGCAAGCAACCTTGCCGCAGCAGGTCGCAACGCGCTTAGCTTGCTGAGTGTACTCGGAAACGAGGCAAGGGCGCGACACTTGTCGCAACTCACTTAAATCGTTGAGTGGACTCGAAAACAAGATAAGGGTGCGGCAAGCTACGGGTAGGTTCCTCCGCGCACAGGTTTTCCATACAAAGTGTGATCGTTCAAGGAAGACAACCAAAATTTAAAATTTGAACTGGTCAAATTCTAACAACTTATCTTTCATATGCTGCTTGCTCATGTTGTTTGCTTTCCGGTAAGGCTCTTCTTTCTTGAACGGCACTTAGTTCCTCCTCCATCTCCTTCCCCCCCGGCAAACTTGTGCGCGAGGAACGTTCCTTCTGCTTAAGAGAAAAAGGAAAAGGAGAGGGAAACAAGCATATTGCCTTTCGGCGTAATAGCGCTTACCGAATGTCTAAGTGTTGCATCAAATGCCAAATAAAACATGCAAATAGCAAAGAGAAACATGCGAAAGGCAATCGATGCGAAAACACGAAATCTTTACTGATGCACGGGGTCTGCGCCCGGCTTTGTACAAAGGGTTACATGCAACAGCGGCAAGGCTTGTACAAAAGGTGGTTGCCGGAGCGGATCACGGCAACCGCGCCTTAGGGGTGAAACTTGCGAAGATGCTCTATGTTCCAGGAGTTGCTCACCGGTAAGCCTTCTTCGGTCTCGAGGCGGACAGCGCCGGGCCTCGTAACTTGTCTCACCCGATAAGGGCCTTCCCACTTCGGCGTCAACTTGGTGGAATTCTTGGCGGACTGAACACGCCGAAGAACAAGGTCGCCTTCCTCGAGACTCCTGGCCTTGACTTTGCGGCTATGGTAGCGGCGCAAAGCTTGCTGGTATCGAGCAGCTCGTACAGCAGCCTGGAGACGTCCCTCCTCAAGGAGCAATGCGTCATCTTGCCGCAGTTGCTCTTGCTCGAGCTCATCATAAGCGAGCACTCGAGGAGATCCGTATACGAGTTCCGTGGGGAGAACTGCTTCTGCTCCATAGACTAGAGCAAAAGGTGTCTGTCCGGTGGCTCGATTTGGTGTCGTTCTGATTGACCAAAGAGCCGCCGGGAGCTCCTCTATCCAATTCCTTCCGCACTTGCGCAGCCTGTCAAAGGTCCTTGTCTTGAGTCCGCGCAGCACTTCAGCATTTGCCCTCTCCGCTTGGCCGTTGCTCCTCGGGTGAGCAACAGAAGCGAAACAGACCTTGGCGCCAAGGTCTTGGACGTACTGCATGAAGGTGCGACTAGTGAATTGCGTTCCGTTGTCGGTGATGATCCTGTTAGGGATCCCGAAACGGCAAACAATTGACCTGAAGAACCTGACCGCTGACTGTGCTGTCACCTTTCTCACTGGCTCTACTTCTGGCCACTTTGTGAACTTGTCGATTGCAACATACAAGTACTCAAAGCCCCCGACAGCGCGAGGGAAAGGGCCGAGGATATCGAGCCCCCAGACCGAGAAAGGCCAGGACAAAGGGATTGTTTGGAGAGCTTGAGCTGGCTGATGAACTTGCTTTGCATGGAACTGGCACGCTTCACACTTGGTTACTAGTGCAGTTGCGTCTTGGAGGGCTTCTTGCCAAAAGAACCCTTGCCGGAAAGCTTTCCCGGCAAGTGCCCTTGCGCCAATGTGGTGGCCGCATATGCCTCCGTGTATTTCTGCCAACAGCTTCTGTCCATCTTCCCTGGAGATGCACTTCAACCTGACGCCATTGAGTCTTCTTCTGTACAGCTCGTTATCCACAAACTGATACATACTTGACTGCCTGGTTATCTTCTCTATCTCTTGAGGGTCGTCGGGAAGTTCTCCAGTTTGTAGAAAACGGACGATCTGCTGTGCCCATGCCGGAGCTCGGGGCTCGACGGCAAGGACTAAAGGCTCGAGGTCTGCTGCGGGAACCTCAGCTTCTACGGCAAAGACCTCTGGTCCTGTCGGAGCTGTCGGTCCCCCGGCAAGCTCGCCGGGGCGAGGCTTGTCGGGAACACTTGCTTCAACTGCACAAGCCTGAGGGCTTGCAGGAGCAAACTGTTCCTCAGCGTTGTCGTTGATCCTGGGAACCTTGGCGGCGGGTTCAGGAAGATCCGCCGGCAAGTAGTCGCCGGAGACCAACTTTCTCTTCTTGGACTGCCCAATTGATGGTGTAACTGATGGTTGAGTCAGCTTGAGCAAAAAGGTCCCTGGTTCCACAGGTAACTTCATTGCGGCGCACTTTGAAAGGCCATCTGCAATCTCATTTCGGGCTCTTGGGACGTGCTCCATCTGCAAACCTTCAAAGTGCTCTTCAAGCTTTCTCACTTCATCGACATATGCTTCCATCAAAGGACTCTGATAGCTTTTGTTAACTTGTCGGACCACCAACTGAGAATCGCCCCGCACAATCAGCTTCCTGATCCCAAGTTCGGCCGCAATCCTGAGGCCGGCAAGCAAGCCTTCATATTCTGCGGTGTTGTTTGTCGCCTGCTCCCTGGGAAAGTGCATCTGGATAACATATTTGAGGTGTTCTCCGGTGGGCGCGATGAGTACCACGCCAGCACCGGCGCCTTGCAATGAGAAGGCACCATCAAAATACATTACCCATTCACTTGTAGCTTCTTGTACGGGTACACTTGTTTCTGGAACTTCCTCGTCGGGCGTTGGGGTCCATTCAGCAATGAATTCTGCCAAAGCTCGGCTCTGTATGGTTGAAGTACTTTCAAACTTGAGTCCGAAGCTTGACAGTTCCAGTGCCCACTCGACGATCCTGCCTGTTGCCTCTGGATTGTGCAATATCCTCTTCAACGGAAAGCGAGTGACCACCGTTATCTCATGGGCTTGGAAGTAGTGGCGCAGCTTTCTTGAAGCCATGAGGAGGCCGAAAAGCAATTTTTGCACACCAGAGTACCTTGATCTAGCTCCCTGGAGAAGGGAACTTACAAAATACACTGGGCGCTGCACCATCTTCTTCCGCACCTCTCCTTGTTCCTGCGCAGAGTCTTCCTTGTCGGGGCCAGAGCTTGTCGGGACAGCCCCCTGCTTGTCGTTAGATTCGCTTGCCGGTGATGCTGACTCCTCGTCGGACTCCCTTTCCGCTACTAACGCAGCACTAACCACCTGGTTGGTTGCCGCTAAGTATAGCAACAACTTTTCCTGTGGTTTAGGTGCGACAAGTATAGGAGTGGAGGACAGGTACCGTTTCAAATCCTGCAACGCCGCCTCCGCTTCCGGAGTCCACTTCATGGGACCTGCCTTTTTCAAGATTTTGAAGAAAGGTAGGGCGCGTTCTGCGGATTTTGAAATGAACCTACTGAGGGCAGCAACGCAACCTGCAAGCCTTCTGACATCCTTGACGCGCTTTGGAGCTTCTATCTGCTCGATGGCTTTAATCTTGTCGGGGTTGGCTTCAATCCCCCTCTGTGATACAAAGAACCCGAGAAGCTTGCCGGAGGGAACTCCAAAGACGCACTTCTCGGGGTTCAGCTTGAGTTGTATCCTGCGCAGGTTCTGAAACGTTTCTTCCAAGTCTTGAATCAGTGTTTCTTTGCTCTTGCTCTTCACCACGATGTCATCCATGTAGGCTTCTACATTCCTGTGGATCTGTGGCTCAAAAGCAGTGTACACTACCCTTGCAAAAGTTGAGCCTGCATTCTTCAGTCCAAATGGCATGCGGATAAAGCAATAGGTGCCACATGGAGTGATAAATGCAGTCTTCTCTTCATCTTCCTTAGCCATGAAAATCTGGTGATAGCCTGAGTATGCATCAAGAAAACAGAGTAGCTCACATCCGGCAGTGGAGTCAACGATCTGGTCAATGCGCGGCAAAGGGAAGGGATCCTTGGGACATGCTTTATTGACATCAGTGAAGTCTATACACAGTCTCCACTTCCCGTTAGCTTTGCGCACGACGACCGGGTTTGCCAACCACGTCGGATGGATCACACCTCTAACTAGGCCTGCTGCCTCTAATTTCTTGATCTCCTCATTGATGAACTCTTGGCGCTCCACGGCTTGCTTCCTCACTTTTTGCTTGATGGGCCGCGCATGAGGACAGACAGCAAGCTTGTGCTCAATCACCTTCCTGGGAACACCGGGGATGTCAGATGGTTGCCAAGCAAACACATCGACATTCGCCCGCAGGAAGGCGACGAGCGCGCTTTCCTATTTGCTGTCAAGGGTGGCACTGATGGTGAAGGTACCACCAGTGCCATCCTCCTTTGCGGACACCTTCTTGGTTGCCGGAGGAGCAGCCATTCCTTTCTTGCTCTTGCCGGTGGAGCTCGATGGAACGTCCTCGACGGCGGCGCAGCACTCCGAAGAGGTGCGGTTGCCGGAGTGGGTCCCAGAGCACTTGCCG
The DNA here is from genome assembly GCA_902687465.1 of Secale cereale. Classification (NCBI taxonomy): domain Eukaryota; kingdom Viridiplantae; phylum Streptophyta; class Magnoliopsida; order Poales; family Poaceae; genus Secale; species Secale cereale. The sequence continues at coordinate 506,203,287 of LR738713.1, forward strand.
GACTTGGTCTTCATCTTCTTCCCCCCGGGAGCTTCAGCGGCAAGAGTATCCTTCTCGGCCGCAGCTGCCGCATCCCGGTAAATCTTGTCGGCGCAAATAAGCGCATCTTTCTTGTCGCTATGGACAGTGATGACGCTTATCGGCCCCGGCATCTTCAGCACGTTGTAGGCGTAGTGGGAAGCTGCCATGAACTTGGCGAGGGCGGGACGGCCGAGTATCCCATTGTAGGGCAATGGAATATCAGCAACGTCAAAGGTGATGCGCTCAGTCCTGAAGTTGAGCTCCCCGCCAAAGGTCACCGGCAGAGTAATCTTTCCCTTGGGCTTGCTCCTTCCCGGGTTGATTCCTTGGAATGAACCGGTCTCTTCGAGCTCGCCGTCTTGAATCTGGAGTTTCTTGATCACAGCAGAGGAGATCAAGTTCAGCCCGGCCCCGCCGTCAACCAACATTTTGGTGACCTTGAGGTTGCGGATGGTGGGGGAAACCAGCATCGGCAAGCACCCGACCGCCGTGGTGCGGTCAGGGTGATCCTCAAGGTCAAAAACGATGGGCGTGCTGGACCATTTGAGGAGCCTGCGCGACTCCACGGGTGGCTCCGCTGCATTGACCTCACGCACCCACTGTTTCAGCTGGCGGTGGGAGGTGTGCAGGGAGGCGCCACCGTCGACGCACAGGACCTCCGTGGCCTTCTGGAACTCCTGCTCGCTGTTCTCGTCGTCCTCCATGTCTTCATCGTCGTCTTCGTCGTTGTCGCGGCCCCGGGGAGGTCGATCTCCTTGCCGCTGCTTGGCTTTGCCGCGGCGTCCTCCCCGGCCATTGAATGGCCGCTTCTTGCTGGGCTCTTCCCCGCCACCTTGGGCCTTCTCCTTGTCGCGCCTCTCGTACTCAGCTTTTTGCTGCTCGACGAGGTACTCGACGCGCTTGCAGTTGGAGAGGTCGTGACCCTTGGTGCGGTGAATCTTACAGTATTGCTTGTCGGAGCTACCCGGCTTGTCGGCCGCCGCCGCAGGGGCAGGCTCCTTGCCGGAGCCGCCAGCCTGCGCTTGCTTGGCGGGGGCCTCCTTGCCGGACTTCTCGACGGCAAGCACTTCCTTCTTGCCCTTCTTCCTGTTGTTCCGCCGCCGGCTCTTCTTCGCCGGGGCGGCGTCGTCGCTGTCGCTTCCCCCTGCGCCAGCATCCTCCCCGGGGAGTTTCCTCCCCTCTTCTGCACGGGCGCACTTGTCGGCAAGAGCGTAGAGCTCGCTGACGTCCCTGATCTTGGTCATCGCCATCTCCTCACGCATGCGGCGGTTACGCACGTTCTGATGGAACGCGCTGATAACCGCGGCAGGGTGAACGTCTGGGATGTTGTGTTGCACCCGGCTGAAGCGTTGGATATACTTGCGCAGGGGTTCGCCTTCCTTCTGGGCCAAAATGTGGAGATCGCTCTCCTGGCCATGGGGTTTGTGGCCGCCGGTGAAGGCGCCAACAAAATGATGGCAGAGGTCGGCCCAAGAAGAGATAGAGCCTTCCGGCAAGTGCATGAGCCATGAACGGACGTTCGGCTTCAGCACGAGCGGGAAGTAGTTGGCTAGGATCTTCTCGTCGCGCCCCCCGGCAGCTTGCACTGCGATAGTGTAGACGCTGAGAAACTCCGAGGGGTGCGTCTTGCCGTCGTACTTCTCCGGTACGTCGGGCTTAAAGTTCTTCATGCTGGGCCACTGGACGCGCCGCAGCTCGCGGGTGAACGCAGGGCAGCCTGCCGCGTACGGCAAGTCGCCTGGTTCACCGGGCGCGGGTGCGTCGACAGTGTTCCCAGCTCTCTTGTCGGATTGTCGCCGAGCTTCTCGGCGGCGCTCGATCGTGGTCCGAGCGTCTTCATCTCGCCGGTCGTCGAGGACCTGGCGCTGGTCCCGACGGGCCCGCGGGTCCGACGAGGCTGTGGAGCCGTCGTCGGGATTGTTCCGGCGGGGCGGCGTCTTCTGCTTCTGCGGCGGGGAGTGCACGCTTGTCGCGCCCCCGGCAGTCTTGTCGCCGATAGCCTTCGTCTTCTCAACCTGCCGCGGCCGCGAGGCCGACGGCTGCTGCGGAGAGTCGTTGTTGGCGAAGTCTATCAGGCTCCGGATAGTGGCCCTCCATTCCTCGGCCTTGTCAGCCGCCGGAGGAAAATCGAGAAGCAGCTGCGCCCTTGCGAGCGCTTCTGCCGGAGTAGTGGGGAACGCGGGCGAGCGGTGCGAGGAGCGGGATACGCTCGGACTTCTAACGACGTTAGAAGGAGCGGGGTCCCGCGCCGGCGCCTTCGCTTTGCTTGTGCCCGGACGGGGGTCCGGGGCGTCCCGCGAACCTCCAGTATGGCCTTGTCCCAGCAAGCGGATACCACCTCCCGTGGTATGGCGCTGCGGGGTCGTCGTATGCTGTGATGGACGCGGCGCGTCCACGGAGACCGAGGTCCGGTCGTCCGTCTTGTTCTTGGATCTGGTGGCACCGTGAGTATCCTCGCCGGCAACCACCCTTCCGACGGCGTCTCCCCCGCCCACCGTTGGCTCTGGTGGCGGCGGGTGCGACGCAGACGGGCCTCCGACCTCCGAAGGCTTCTTCTTCGGGGCCATGGAGTTGTCGCTGATGAAGTTGTTGATGAAGCTGGAGAGGTTGATGAAGAGTGCGCCCGCGCGAACGCCGGATCAGGTTCGCACAACCTCGACGCCCCCTACCTGGCGCGCCAAAGATGTCGGGGGAAACTGTCCGCCACGAACACCTATGGGACCGGAGCCCCTTGTCTATGCGGTACGAGGGCGGAGGGAGCACAAAGAGCAGATCGAGGCAGACGCGCGGGCAGTTTTTACCCAGGTTCGGGCCGCACGGATGCGTAAAACCCTACTCCTGCTTGGTTGTGTATTGAGTTGAACGCTCGGGAGCTTGAAGAAGCAGCTACACCGTGCGTGAGAGTAATCTAGGTTTCGAACCCCCTCCACGTTGTGCATGGGCCTCCTTTTATAGTGCAAGGGGTCACCGACAGGTGTCAACGTAGGAGAAAGGGGTAAAAATGTAAAAGAGGTGGTAGTTGTAACAGTGCGGGAACAGTGGAGCTACAGTACAGAACAGTGGTCTATACCTACTTTAACAGTGGGGGACAAGGGCATTTAATGCCCGTCGCCGTCGACCCCAAAAGCTCCCGTCGTTGCGTCTCCGTCTGCCACGGCGATGGATCCACTGCCGTGGAGTGCCACCGTGTCCCCCAGGCTGCACAGCCATCCGCCACGCGTCCCTGGAGTGGCCCCAGGGCGACGCGTGGGCCGATGAGCTGGAGCGCGGGCACACAGCGCACCTCCCCCGGCAAGCACCTTGCCGGGGATCTCGACCTCGCCGGGCCCGGAAGCTTGCCGCTCCCCGAGCCCTTGCCGGGTCTTCTAAGATAAAATCTTCTATTCGTCCTGACAAGCTCCTCTTGCCAGGGCCTCGTGCTAGTTAAGCAATCTCGAGCCTGGGACGGCCTTCCCGGCAAGCTCCTCTTGCCGGGGTCTTGGTCTTCTGTCTTGTATACTTTGTTTTTGAATGGCTAGATAAGGGGCAGGAAGGTCTCCGGCAAGCGCGTGGTGAACCCTGCCGCGGGGAGCTGCCGCTGCCCGTGCACAAGTTGGGGTACTAGGGTACCCCTACCTTAGTACACCGACAGCGAGTTCAAATAATTTTACAAAAGAGTTGAACTAGCTCAATAACCTAGTTCAAATAATTTTACACTAGAGTTGAACTAGCTCTATATGTTAGTATAAATAATTTTACACTAGAGTTGAACTAGATCTATCAACTAGTACAGATAATTTTACACTAGAGTTGAACTAACTCTATAACCTAGTTCAAATAATTTCACACTAGAGTTGAACTAGATATATATATGCTAGTACAAATAATTTTAAACTAGATTTGAACTAGATGTATAACCTAGTTCAAAAAAATTTACACTAAAGTTGAACTAAATATGTAACCTACTACAATTAATTTTACACTAAAGTTGAACAAGATATATAAGCTAGTACAAGTAATTTTACACTAGAGTTGAACTAGCTCTATAAGCTAGTATAAAAAATTTTACACTATAGTTGAACTAGCTCTATAAGCTAATACAAGTAATTTTACACTAGAGTTGAACTAGCTATATAACCTAGTTCTAATAATTTTACACTAAAGTTGTACTAGATATATAACCTACTACAAATAATTTTACACTAGACTTGAACTAGATATATAAGCTAGTACAAATAATTTTATACTAGAGTTGAACTAGCTCTATAACCTATTTCAGATAATTTTACACCAGAGTTTAATTAGCTCTATACCCTAGTTCAAATAGTTTTACACTAGAGTTGAACTAGCTATATAAGCTCGTACAAGTAATTTTACACTAGAGTTGAACTAGCTCTATAACCTAGTTCAAAAAAAATTACACTATAGTTGAACTAGCTCTATAAGTTAGTACAAATAATTTTACACTAGAGTTGAACTAGTTCTATAAGTTAGTACAAATAATTTTACACTAGAGTTGAACTAGATATATAAGCTAGTACAAATAATCTTACACTAGAATGGAACTAGATCTATAAGATAGTATGAGTAATTTTACACTAGAGTTGAACTAGCTCTATTACCTATTTCAGATAATTTTATAGTAGAGTTTAACTTGCTCTATAATCTAGTTCGAATAATTTTACACTAGAGTTGAACTAGCTCTATAAGCTAGTTCAAGTAATTATACACTAAAGTTCAACTACCACTATGACCTAGTTCAAATAATTTTACACTAGAGATAAACGAGCTCTATGACCTAGTACAAATATTTTTAAACAACAGTTGTACTAGATATATATGATAGTATAAATAATTTTACACTAGATATGAACTAGATCTATAACCTAGTTCAAATAATTTTACACTAAAGTTGAACTACGTATGTACCCTACTACAAATAATTTTACACTAGATTTGAACTAGATCTATAAGCTAGTACAAGTAATTTTACACTAGAGTTGAACTATCTCTATAACCTAGTTCAAATAATTTTACACTAGAGATAAACGAGCTCTATGACCTAGTACAAATATTTTTACACTAGAGTTGAACTAGATATATATGCTAGTACAAATAATTTTACACTAGATTTGAACTAGATCTATAACCTATTTCAAATAATTTACACTAAAGTTGAACTAGATATATAACCTACTACAAATAGTTTTACACTAGAGTTGAACTAGATCTATAAGATAGTACATATAATTTTACACTAGAGTTGAACTAGCTCTATAACCTAGTTCAGATAATTTTACACTAGAGTCTAACTAGCTCTATATTCTAGTTCAAATAATTTTCCACTAGAGTTGAACTAGCTCTATAAGCTAGTACAAGTAATTTTACACTAGAGTTGAACGACCTATATGGCCGTGTTCAAATAATTTTACACTAGAGTTGAAGTAGCTCTATAAGGTAGTACAAATAATTTTAACCTAGAGTTGAACTAGATCAATAAGCTAGTACAAATAATTTTACACTAGAGTTCAACTAGATCTATAAGCTAGTACAAATAATTTTACACTACTGTTGAACTAGCTCTATAACCTAGTACAAAATAAATACACTAGAGTTGAACTATCTTTATATGCTAGTTCGAATAATTTTACACTATAGTTGAATTATCTCTATAACCTGGTTCAAATAAGTTTACACTAGAGTTGAACTAGTTATATAAGCTAGTACAAATAATTTTACACTACAGTTGATATAGATATGTAAGATAGTACAAATAATTTTACACTAGATTTGAACTAGCTCTATAACCTAGTTTAAATAATCTAACACTAGAGTTGAACTAGCTCTATAACCAACTACAAATATTTTTACACTAGAGTTGAACTAGATATATAAGCTAGTACAAATAATTTTACGCTAGAGTTGAATTAGTTCTATAACCTAGTTTAAATAATTTTACACTAGCGTTGAACTAGCTCTACAATCTAGTACAAAAAAATTATACTAGTGTTGAACTATCTTTATATGCGAGTTCAAATAATTTTACAACAGAGTTGAACTAGCTCTATAACCTAGTTCAAATAATTTTACACTAGAGTTGAACTAGATCTATAAGTTAGTATAAATAATTTTACACTAGAATTGAACTAGATTTATAAACTAGTACACATAATTTTACACTAGAGTTGAACTAACTCTATAACCTAGTTCAAATAATTTCACACTAGAGTTAAACTAGCTCTGTGACCTAGTACAAATATTTTCACAATAGAGTTGAGCTAGATATATATGCTAGTACAAATAATTTTAAACTAGATTTGAACTAGATGTATAACCTAGTTCAAAAAATTTACACTAAAGTTGAACTAGATATGTAACCTACTACAAATAATTTTACACGAAAGTTGAACAAGATCTATAAACTAGTACAAGTAATTTTACACTAGATTTGAACTATCTCTATAACCTAGTTCAAATAATTTTACACTAGAGTTGAACTAGCTCTATAAGCTAGTACAAATAATTTTACACTATAGTTGAACTAGCTCTATATATAAGCTAGTACAAGTAATTTTACACTACAGTTGAACTAGCTCTATAGCCTAGTTCAAATAATTTTACACTAAAGTTTTACTAGATATATAACCTACTACAAATAATTTTACACTAGACTTGAACTAGATCTATAAGCTAGTACAAATAATTTTACACTAGAGTTGAACTAGTTCTATAACCTAGTTCAGATAATTTTACACCAGAGTTTAATTAGCTCTATACCCTAGTTCAAATAATTTTACACAAGAGTTGAACTAGATATATAAGCTAGTACAAGTAATCTTACACTAGAGTTGAACTAGCTCTATAACCTAGTTCAAAAAAATTTAGACTAGAGTCGAACTAGCTCTATAAGCTAATACAAATAATTTTACACTAGAGTTGAACTAGTTCTATAAGCTAATACAAATAATTTTACACTAGAGTTCAACTAGATATATAAGCTAGTACAAATAATTTTACACTAGAGATAAACGAGCTCTATGACCTAGTACAAATATTTTTACACTAGAATTGATCTAGATATATATGCTAGTACAAATAGTTTTACACAAGATTTCAACTAGTTCTTTAACCTAGTTCAAATAAGTTTACACTAAAGTTGAATTAGATATATAACCTACTACAAATAATTTTACACTAGAATGGAACTAGATCTATAAGATAGTACAAGTAATTTTACACTAATGTTGAACTAGCTCTATAACCTAGTTCAGATAATTTTACAGTAGAGTTTAACTAGCTCTATAATCTAGTTCAAATAATTTTACTGTAGAGTTGTACTAGCTCTATAAGCTAGTACAAGTAATTATACAATAGAGTTCAACTACCACTATGACCTAGTTCAAATAATTTTACACTAGAGTTGAAGTAGCTATATAAGCTAGTACAAATAATTTTACACTAGAGTTGAACTAGTTCTATAAGCTAGTACAAATAATTTTACACTAGAGTTGAACTAGCTCTATAACCTAGTACAAAAAAATTACACTAGAGTTGAACTATCTTTATATGCTAGTTGGAATAATTTTACACTAGAGTTGAACTAGCTCTATAAGTTAGTATAAATAAGTTTACCCTAGAGTTGAAATAGATCTATAAGCACTAGTAGATAAAGGGACATCTGCCCCGGTTGGTATGGGCCTTTAGCCCCGGTTCTTGAACCGGGACTAAAGGGTCGGTACTAATGCCCTAGCCCTTTAGTCTCGGTTCAATCTAGAACCGGGGCAGATGGGTCTCCACGTGGCTTGTGCGTGGAGCCCAGGCAGGAGGGCCTTTGGTCCCGGTTGGTGTCACCAACCAGGACCAAAAGGCATCCACGCGTCAGCATTTCTCTGGCTGTGCTTGGTCGACGCTACGTGCTACACATACGTATAGAGAGGACTAGACACGCTAGCTAGATAGCTAGTAAGCAAACGAAGGAAACAGAAGATCGTAATCAACATATATATGCATACAGAGAGAAGTAATATCGACCACCTCTCCTTCTCCGAGAGATTGGTCGAACAACAAGTTCTCGTATATCTATCTGACACTACCGGGTACATATATACAATAATTATCTCTTACAAATATAATCTCCTATACGATGGACGCACGGTCCACATAGTATTCTCCGTCTGGCGCGATCACGTGGTCAAGGAAGAATGCCACCAATTCCTCTTGAATTGCTCGCAGACGATCTGGTGCTAGGAGTTCATTCTGCATCCGAAAGATCTAATTTGAAGAAGGGGGTAAATACATACATACATACATACATACATACATACATACATACATACATACATATATATATATATATATATATATATATATATATATATATATATATATATATATATATATATATATATATATATATATATATATATATATATATATATATATATATATATATATATATATATATGAATAAATGAAACTCAACACAAATGATGGTAATGAAATAAAATTGTGAATATTATTAATTGCTTACGCACTTCAAATTGTGCTTCAAAGTAGCCCCGCTCACAGGTCGTGTGGCGGATGGACTCGCAAATGTAGTATCCACAGAAATCATTCCCTTGTTCCTGCCACAACCACTTTACAAGAAATAGGGGTCAATCAAACTGATAAGCAAGAATGCCAAATGGTATTGATGAAACTAGCTCTTGAATAAATATATAGGAGATGCGCGGAACATGCTACTATATAGTACTTACTTTCGGGTGTCTAAATTCCAGCTTCTTCGGCAATCCCGGAGCTTTTTTGGTGAATTTTCTCCAAACCCTGCCAGACAAAGAAAACAATTACTTGATATCAGAAATGAACAAAGTTGTTGATATGCATGGTGGATAATGATCGATTTAACTTACTTCTCGAGCATTTGAGTCATGTCCGCATACTCCTTGGGATCTTTTCATTTAGAGTCCAAGACAGTTACTACTCCCTGCTCAAGCTATATATCTAGGAGAATATAGTGGAAGCTGCGCACGCATGCATGAACTCATCTATTACATTACTATAACCTTGACTGATATATAAGGTAAACCGAATATGCACAAGGCAATAATACTCACTTGAAGTTGTAAGGAAAGAGTATTATATCTTTGTTTTCATTTACCACCAACGATCGTAGCAAGTTGGCCTCGGTATCAGAGGCACGCAATGTAACCTCGGTTGCATCTATGAGGTATGTGTTAATGAACCCAATATCACCGGCTTGTCTTTTTTTCAATTCTACGATCTTAAGTATGCATAATATAGTGAGGATAATTATAAATACATGCAATGAAATAGCTGAGATATATAAAGAGACTTAATGACAGAAGTAGTACTACTTAGAGACAGTAGCAGGTGACCGTTGATTTATCGAGGGCCAATTGATTGAAAAACTGATAGAACTACTCAAATGGAATAGGCAACAGTTCAATTCCAACGAGGTCATGCTCCGGTTTAACTCTCACATACAAACTATCCCTCCCCAGACTCTCTGCAGATTTTCAAGTACCAATCATGCAATCTTCGCATCATCGTTGATAGAGATCTTTCATCTTTGATGAGAGGCTTCCCGTACTCGTATCTTTGTATCTGCACCTCCAAGAAATCATAATGTACATCGTCGGGCAGGTAATCTCCAAGATTGCTATAACCGGGCACCCTCCTCGGATCATTAGCGACCATGTCGCTAGACACCTTGAGCGGGGGGCACGATTGGTCCGCTTGTTCGCCGAGCTGGGCAATTTGTTTCCCATCTCGTCCTTCTGCTAACCTTTGATCACTTTTAGTACTTCCCGACCGCTTCGCTTCATGAAATGACTTTTCAATAATGCGGTCATAGTTGTCTTTCGGCTGACTTTTCGCTGGTTTCTTCAGGGCAGCAAGAGTGCACTTTGCTTTCACTGGATCTATCTTCTCCTCCGGAGGTGGATGTCTCTGTGCTTTCAACCCTTCAAGCCAGTCCTTCACTTCGCCTTCAGCGATCTTCGTGTTTTCCTCGTCGGTCCTCTCGTATGGTAACTTCTCTAGAGGCGTGAGAGAAGGACCGAATCTGTATTGCCTCCCGCCTCTGGCTGTACTGCTAGACGCCGGGAGACCAGACGAAGCGGCTGTCTTCTTTCCTTGCTTACGCACCGGAGAAGGAGCAGCCGGAGCAGCGGCAGGTCTCTTCCGCCCTTGCTGACTAGGCAGAGAAGGAGGAGGCTGGCTGCTCGGGCGCGCCGGCGCAGCCGGAGAAGGAGGCGGAGTGCCGCCACGCGCCGGAGAAGGAGCCGGAGTGCCATGATCGTCACTCGCCGGAGGAGGAGGCGGAGTGCCCTGACTCGCCAGAGGAGGAGGAGGAGGTGGAGGCGTCCAGTTGAGAATGTTGATGAGGTCCTTCCGCCATAGGCATGGAGTCTTCAGTGAAGAACCCAGGCGAATCTCCCCTTCACCGATAGGGTGGTCAAACAGGAGGTCCTCAAATCCCTCCGTTATTTCATCCACCATCACCCTAGCATATCCATCTGGAATCGGCCGATAGTGAAAAGTTGCGCCTGGTCCAGTAGGATAAACAGAGCCAGCAGCCGCCTTGACCTTCATATTTATCCATTGCATCATAAGGTGGCAATTTTGAGACTCCGTGATAGCATCTACGGGATAGCTGGCAGGAGCCGTCAAGACATGCTCCGGCTGAAGCAGCTCGGTGGAAGCCACGCCGCTTCTCCGTTGAGATGGCGGGGTAGCTTCGGGGGAAGCTTCGGCAGTTCTTTTGTCCCGATTTGCTTCTCGTTCCTCTATCGCTTGTATTCTGGCGCGCAGCGCCTGCATTTCGGTCTGCTGCACTTTCTTCCTCCTCTCGTGGCATTTGTAACCGCATGCGTCCGGAAACGCAGCACTCCACGGAACGGAGCCTGGCGTGCCTCGTGTCGGTCCAGGGTGCTCAGGATTCCCGAGGGCCATTGTGAGCTCGTCGTTCTCTCTGTCGGGAAAGAACGTCCCTTGCTGCGCTGCTTTGATATAGTAATGAAGCTTCTTGAGTGGTATTTCCAATTGCTTGTCCGTCCAAATGCACCTCCCTGATACAGGGTCCAAGGTACCGCCAGCCCCAAAGGACCAAGTCCGGCAATGGTCTGGCCAGTTCATTGTCTCTGGTTCGATCCCTTTATGAAGCAGATCATTCTCAGCCTTGGCCTACTTAGGTCGGGCTCTGAGGTAGCCACGTGACCCCGTGCGATGGTGATGCATCTTCTTCGCAGCATTTTTCTGGTTTGTCGTCGACATCTTCTTACTCTTTTCCGATGTCTTATAGGCCACAAATGCGGGCCAGTCATCTCTGATCTTCTCATATATGCCCTGGAATTCTGGAGTCTCTTTTTTTGTGGACAAACTTATTTAGGTGTTTCTTCCACCCCCTGAATAGTTCTGTTATCTTTGTAAGAGCAAAAGACTTGATTAAATCCTCTGTAACTGGCTTCGCCGGATCAGCCTCTGGCGATAGGGTGAAATTTGACTTCAGCTCAGTCCAAAGATCTTCTTTCTGCATATCAGTGACACAAGACACTTGAGCGTCTTCTGCAGCCGGCTTTAACCATTGATGGATGCTGATCGGGATCTTGTCTGTGACCAGAACCCCGCACTGATTAACAAAAGAGTTCTTTGTCCGGATGGGTTCAATCGGTTCGCCGGTGCGCGCGATTTCTGTGATCTCAAACTTTTCATCCGACCTTAACTTTTTCTTGCGCCTCGTCTCTTTACCAAAGATTTGCTCGATCCGGAGGGCTGAAAAAAAAACAAAGACGAGAGTTAATGAATGCATCAATTAACTAGTCAGCACAGGCTTAACTAATATATATACCTGCTGGCCGGACTCGGTTCGGTCACCGAAGCCATCATCACGGTCTCCTTCTTGCACCGGCATTGGGTTACCGGATCCGTCCTCACGGTCTACTTCTTGCATGTGCATTGGGTCACCGGAGCCATCATAATCATAGCCTGGATCTTCCTCTCTTTCCAGCAGCTCATTGGTGTCGTTGAGAAATGACAAGACGGCATCTTGTCCGTCTGCGATTATGTCCAGCAACATCGCTGATGGCTTCTCTCCCCTCGTTGGTTACCCCAAGTGGAAGGTTTGAGATGTAGCGTAGCAGCAAGTTTCCCTTGGCAAAGATACCAAGGATCGAATCCCGTGAGACTCCGAGGGTCGACAAGAAGGTGTCAACGGCGCCAGAAACTTAGCGGTTGACAGGACCTGCACACAGATACAAATAACTTTGCTCCCAACGAGTACAGAGAGGTTGTCAATCCCTCCGGCCTTGTTGTTTACAAAGGATCAAACACAAGAGATAATGATGATAGGTATGACTGCAACTAGGAAATAAGAACAGGAAGTAAATAGCGGGTGTGATCAGTGGTGGTAATATGGACCAGGGTCCCATGATGTTCACTAGTGATGTCTCTCTCCCAAAAGATGATAAAACAACAAAGCGAGGTAAACAAATTACAGCTGGGCAATTGACAGGATTATGTGCGCAAACCAATGCTAACTATGCTGTAAAGAAAGGTAGTGGCTCAAAAGCATGGGCGGTACGCCAAGGCAAGTAGACCGAAATCCATCTGCATCTACTACTAATCATCCACCTTGAGATATCTATCCAGAACATCTCGCTGGTATTAAGTTGCGAATCCCACCCAAAGTGTAGACTCAAAACAACAGACAACTGCATTAAAAGAACTTTGCGTAAAGTAAACAATCCTTGCACCCGCAAGTACAAGCACCGTTGTTTTCCCCCTTGTGGCAACATCACATCCCCTAGACTCATGTTTCTGTCACTCAATCTAGTCATCAAGGGGCATGAACCCACAATCAAGCATAACGCTCCCTCTTGGAGTTACTACCTACTACTCGGCCAAAGCAATAAACAGCAACGGAGAACATGCAAGAATTACTCAAGAACATAAATATAAAAGAGGTGAATCAAATATATTGCTCACACACAATCTGAACATAATCTCATAATCCATCGGATCCCAGCATAAAGATTACATATGTGCCTCGATCATGTAGGGCAGCTCACGAGGTCTAAACCATGAAGAACAAATAGGGGAGGAGAACATCACATAGCTACTGATCATGGACCCATGGTCCAAGGTGGACTACTCACAACTCATCCGGGAAGCGTCCATGGTGGTGGAGAAGCTCCCGGTGGTGGTTCTCCCCTCCGGCAGGGTGCCGGGAAGAGTTCTCCTGATGCTCCCGATCTTGGAAGCGCGGCGGCGGCGGAACAGAGGCGAGATCGCGAAAATGGGTTCCATCCTCGATGGTTTCGGGACGCGAGGAATATATATGCGAAGGGGGGTCACCAGAGGTGGAGAGGGGGGCCCCAGGCGCCCCCTGGCGCGGCCAGGGGTGGGGCCGTGCCAGGTGGCCGCCTGGGCCACCCCTGGCTCCCCTCTGGCCCTGCTTTGGTTTTTCTCGAAGCTTCCTGTACGCTGATTTTTCCTTTATTTTTCCCGGAATTTTTAGAGCACTTTTAATATGGGGGAAACCTGAAATAGAAAAACAGCAGAAAACAGGAACTGGCACTGTGGTGCACTGAGTTAATAGGTTAGTCCAAATATGATCAAAAGTGTATGGAAGTGCATAAATATCATAGCAATATCACACAAGAGAGGCATGGAGCAAGCAGAAATTATAGATACGTTTTGGACGTATCAACATCCCCAAGCTTAATTCCTGCTCGTCCTCGAGTTGGTAAATAATAACAAGCATAATTTCTGTGGTGACATGCTACCAATCATATAAGAACTTTTAAGTAAAGCAATCAAGGCATGTAATTCAATTGAAGTCATAACAAGCAAGAGTCTATATTAGCATTGTAACAAGCAACATAAGAACATAAAGGTGCAAGAGCTCTCGCTGTCCGTGACTCGAATGTCTCCAAATGGTGTTTGCGTGCAAGAAAGGGGATAGGGATATATGAGAGAGTAAAACATAGTTTTTGTATTGTTGAGAACTTAATCTACTAAAGATTCACACTTGGTCTTCTTTGGAATCTTATCTTGACTCATCCCCAGACCGTCAGCCAGGTACAAGTCAAAATGATCCACTCCCTTTCGATATTTTGAGCACTCATGCAATGGATGAGCGTAAGCAAGAAAGTTAACACTTAGGATTTCAAAGAGAGAAAAATGATGAAGGGGGAAGACAAAAAAGGTGTGAAAGGCTCACATCAATGAGGACAATCATAGGCGAGAGAAAGCCAAATGATAGATATGATGTGAGGAGTAGGGATTGCCATGCAACGGATGCACATATGAGCTAAGGTAAGCTCTCCAATGGAACTAGTGGGGGTGCATCCAACTTGCTTGCTCAAGAAGACCTAGAGCTCTTTTGAGGAGGCTCATCATTGGAATATACAAGCCAAGTTCTATAGTGTGAAGGTCCCCACATAGATATATGCATGAATGATAATCTCTATGGAGTACAAGGTATAAGATGCAGTACGAGTGTGGATCTCTCAAAAGGAATAGTAGTGTGCCCCCTTCTCTCTTTTTATTTCTTTTTCTCTTTTTCTCTTTTTAATTTTTTTTTTTGGCCTCAATGGCTCTTTCTATTTAACTCTCATTTGTCCTCTTTGGGATCTTTTGATTTTGTCCTCTTTGGGATCTTTTCCTCACTTTAGGGGCAACACTCTATTTATTACAAGAAGTATAGAAGATCTTTCACACTTTACAAAAGTACTCAACATAAAGAAAATGAAACTATCATGATGTATGCAAATGTATGCCTCTGTCAGTGTAGCATGATATGCAATGATACTAGCACGTCATGTAGCAATGATTAGGGCAAGGCCCAACTAGCATGCGGCAAATCGATCAAGCAAAAAGCATGTATGACATGAAGATCAAGTCATGAGAAGATGGATGTTGCATGGCAATGTATCTCGGAAAGGCTATGGAAATGCCTTGATAGGTAGGTATGGTGGCTGTTTTGAGGAAGGATATAATGAGGCTTATGATGACAGAGCGTATCGTGCCAAGGATTTGGATGCACTGGCGAAGTATGCGCCAACTCTCGAGGCGAGAAAGGGCAATGCACGGTACCGAAGAGGCTAGAAAAATATGGCTAGGTGGAAGTGCCAACTTTCGAATACTCACATTAGTCCGAAGAACTCATGCACTTATTATCGGTAACTCTCAATCTAATTAGGAGGTTCACACAGAGACAAGTACCCCGAGGAGGAGTGTATGGGGGTTTGGTTATCCTTGCGCATCCTCGACTCATGGTACGTGAGTGTACTCTAATATTCGATCCCTCCAAAGATTAGTGATCCATTTAGTAGCTAAAGTTCTCAACTATTTGTAGGTTTTCGAAAATAAACACGGATTGCCCAAAATACGACATCTATCACTAATAGGCTAAAGCTCTTGACACCAAAAGTTCAGACATTACTCATGGCAATACCTGAAAACTATTGCAAGTTACTACTAAAATTAAATAACAACCTCAATTACCTACTTTAAGTTAAGACACACAACTCAGTGCAACAGGCCAACTCTCTTAACAAGATAAACATGAAACCTCAAGAGAGTTTAGCAACCAACTAAACAAAAGATCTTTAAAAAGAAAAGCATGAAAACTAAGAGCTAAACATGACAGCAGCTATGGAAAGACAAAGAACACACACAGCAAAGATAAGCATGAAAATCCTATGTTGTGTTCTAGGTTGAAGTGGAGCGTGTTTCTCTCCCACACAAAGAAAGCTGGGTTCTAACTTCTTATGAACAGCAAGCAAGGCTAAATAAAACTAAAAAGGAAACTAAGAGCAAGACGCTCCAAGCATAGCACATAACGCATGAAGTGATTAAAATATAGTGGAACGAAAGACGAACTGATAATTGTTGATGGAGAAGGGGATGCATGGGGGCATCCCCAAGCTTAGACGCTTGAGTCTTCTTGTATATTTCTTGGGGGTGCACGGGGGCATCCCCAAGCTTGAGCGTTTGACCCTCCTGAATCTTTTTTTTTATCATCTTCCCTCGCACACTTGAAAACTCCCTTCATACATAACTCATCATAATCTGATTAGCAAGGTTAGTACCAACGATAAAATAATTTTTCCCTACTGGAAATAAATATAATCTTGAAGAGATATTGTTTCTCAAGATTTCCAAAAGGTTTTTGCAAAGAAAAAGCAAGCTCAAGGTTTGCAAAACGAAGAAAAGGCAAAACAGGACAGAATCTGTGAAAAACAGACCAGCAGGTAGTAAATAATTTTTTCGGGGCACTTCTGCAACTCAAATCAAAAAACTCAGAACACACGCCCGAAAGCCAATTGTATAGAGCACGCTGTCAAAACAATTCAGATCAAAATTCAGATCTGGTGATTTTATTCGAATTTTTCTGTCCAAGGACAGAATCTGTTTTCTGGACAGCACGTCACAACTTCTGAACTTACTTGCAATCGGAGGCTAAACTTGTCACAAAGTTGAAAAGAAAAGATACAATGATGATGCTACTGTAGTAACAAACATCAAGACACAACAAAAGCAAAATAAAACCTAATTCGTTGTGGGCTGCCTCCCAAAAGCGCTTTCTTTTATGCCTTTAAGCTAGGCATGATGCAAAAAGAGAAGATCAAGTTTTATCAAGAGTAAGAGAATAGCTAGCCCGTATAATGGACTCAAAAGGAAACTTAATCTTCTTTCTAGGGAAGTGTTCCATTCCTTTCTTGAGAGGGAATTGGAATTTTATATTCCCCTCTTTCATGTCAATGATAGCACCAACGGTGCGAAGGAAAGGACGTCCCAAAATGATTGGACATGAAGGTTCACATTCAATATCCATAATAGTAAAATCAACGGGAACATAATTGTCATTGACAATGATAATAACATCGTCGATCTTCCCCAAAGCTTTCTTTACGGAAGAATCAACAAGACGAACACAAAAAGAACAAGGATCAAAAGATTTCAAATTAAACATATCATATATTCTTTTGGGCATAACGGAGGTACTAGCTCCAACATCACATAAAGCATAGCAAGAGAAGTTATTCAACTTAATTTTAATCATAGGATCCCAACCATCTTCTAGCTTTCTAGGTATGGAGGCTTCTACCCTAAGCTTCTCCTCCCTAGCTTTGGTAAGAGCATTAGTGATATGCTCCGTGAAGGCAAGATTAAGTGTGCTAGTGTCGGGGTCTCTAGACATCTTATGAAGAAAACCAATAACTTCAGAAAGGGTGCAATTATCAAATCAAGGTCACTATTATCAAGTAAAGTGGTAGTGGTGTCCTTTAGGCTCACTTGTTTGGTAGCTTCTATGGTTATAGGAGTTTCTTTTTCAACGGTTGAGGTCATAGCATCACCATTAATAGGTCCAACGGGACTAGGAGTGCATTGGGTGCTAAGAGTTTGGATATCCTCAACAACCTGGATAGTAGCAACAGTGTGGTGGGTAGGAAGGCTCTTAATTCTATCTTCTTCCTTCTTTTCTCTAGCCCATCTCTCTTTAAGTTTAGCCATCATCCTAATGTTTTCATTAATTTGCACTTGAATAGCATTCATATGAGTGGTCTTCCTCTCCTCAAGAGGAGAAGTTCTAATTTTAAGCAACTCTACCTCATGGGCTAAATTGTCTACCTTTGAAGAGAGATTATCTAGTTTGTCTAGTTTTTCTTCTACACTCTTATTGAAAGCCTTTTGGGTAGTGATGAAGTCTTTAAGCATAATCTCTAGTTCAGAAGTGGAGTTCTTGGTGCTAGGATAAGCATTGTTTTTCCCATATGAATTAGAGGGGAACGGTCTAGGGTTGCTACCAAAATTACTCCTATAAGCATTGTTATTGAAATTGTTTCTAGAGATAAAGTTCACGTCTACTTGATCTTGAGCAATCAAAGAATTTAAAGGAACATCATGAGGATCAATAGAAGATTGCTTGGAAAGTAGAGACATGAGCAAGTCAACTTTTTCATTTAGGGAGGAAATCTCCTCGACAGAGTTTATTTTCCATTGAGAATAATTGGTCATCATCTCATCAAGAAGCTTCGTGGCAGCACCAAGTGTAGTTGACATAAAGGTTCCTCCCGCGGCCGAATCTAACAAGTTCCGCGAGGTAAAGTTCAAGCCTGCATAAAAAGTTTGGATAACCATCCAAGTAGTCAAACCATGAGTAGGGCAGTTCTTGACAAGAGATTTCATGTGTTCCCAAGCTTGGGCAACGTGTTCATTATCCAATTGTTTAAAATTCATTATGTTACTCCTTAATTGGATAATTTTAGCAGGGGGATAGTACTTCCCAATAAAGGCATCCTTGCACTTGTCCCAAGAATCTATGCTATTCCTAGGCAAGGATTGAAACTAGATTTTAGCTCCTCCTCTCAAGGAGAAAGGAAAAAGCTTAAGCTTAACAATATCACCATCTATTTCTGTGTACTTTTGCATATCACAGAGCTCAACAAAATTATTTAAGTGCAAAGCAGCATCATCTCCAAAACCGGAGAATTGATCTTTCATAACTAGTTTCAGTAAAGCAGGTTTATTCTCATAAGAAGGTGCTGAAGTGGCAGGTGTAGCAATAGGCGTGCAGATAAAGTCATTGTTGTTATGACTAGTGAAGTCACACAACTTGGTGTTCTCGGTGGAACCCATAGCAGCAGTAAGCAAGATAACTATTTTTGTGATTTTTGGTAAGGGACACTAAGGAAAAAACTGAAAGGTAAACTAACAAGACTAAAAAGCAAACATAAAAGATAGCGTGCAACTCCCCTATCTCGAAGAGTGGAGTCCCCGGCAACGGCGCCAGAAACTTTGCTTGATGGCTTCTCGCCCCTCGTTGGTTACCCCAAGTGGAAGGTTTGAGATGTAGCGTAGCAGCAAGTTTCCCTTGGTAAAGATACCAAGGATCGAATCCCGTGAGACTCCGAGGGTCGACAAGAAGGTGTCAACGGCGCCAGAAACTTAGCGGTTGACAGGACCTGCACACAGATACAAATAACTTTGCTCCCAACGAGTACAGAGAGGTTGTCAATCCCTCCGGCCTTGTTGTTTACAAAGGATCAAACACAAGAGATAATGATGATAGGTATGACTGCAACTAGGAAATAAAAACAGGAAGTAAATAGCGGGTGTGATCAGTGGTGGTAATATGGACCAGGGTCCCATGATGTTCACTAGTGATGTCTCTCTCCCAAAAGATGATAAAACAGCAAAGCGAGGTAAACAAATTACAACTGGGCAATTGACAGGATTATGTGCGCATACCAATGCTAACTATGCTGTAAAGAAAGGTAGAGGCTCAAAAGCATGGGCGGTACGCCAAGGCAAGTAGACCGAAATCCATCTGCATCTACTACTAATCGTCCACCTTGAGATATCTATCCAGAACATCTCGCTGGTATTAAATTGCGAATCCCACCCAAAGTGTTGACTCAAAACAACAAGCAACTGCATTAAAAGAACTTTGCATAAAGTAATCAATCCTTGCACCCGCAAGTACAAGCACCGTTGTTTTCCACCTTGTGGCAACATCACATCCCCTAGACTCATGTTTCTGTCACTCAAGCTAGTCATCAAGGGGCATGAACCCACAATCAAGCATAACGCTCCCTCTTGGAGTTACTACCTACTACTCGGCCAAAGCAATAAACAGCAACGGAGAACATGCAAGAATTACTCAAGAACATAAATATAAAATAGGTGAATCAAATATATTACTCACACACAATCTGAACATAATCTCATAATCCATCGGATCCCAGCAAACTCAGCAGAGCAACAGCATAAAGATTACATATGTGCCTCGATCATGTAGGGTAGCTCACGAGGTCTAAACCATGAAGAACAAAGAGGGGAGGAGAACATCACATAGCTACTGATCATGGACCCATGGTCCAAGGTGGACTACTCACAACTCATCCGGGAAGCGTCCATGGTGGTGGAGAAGCTCCCTGTGGTGGTTCTCCCCTCCGGCAGTGTCCGGGAAACTGATCGCCCACGAACACCTATGGGACCGGAGCCCCTTTTCGGTACGGCAAGGGAGCGGAGGGAGCACAAAGAGCGGATCGAGGCGCGCACGCGAGCAGTTTACCCAGGTTCGGGCCACACGGATGCGTAAAACCCTACTCATGCCTTGGTTTGTTATTGAGTTCTTGGCTCGGAAGTAAGAAGATCTACAGAGCTCAGAGCTAGCTACATCGAGCGTGAGAGTGATCGCGTTTCCGAACCCCCCTTACGTTGTGCATGGGCCTCCTTGTATAGGTCAAAGGGGTCACCGACAGGTGGCAACGTAGTTGAGGGTAAAAACGTAAAAGTGGTTGTCGGGGGAAACTGTCCACCACGAACACCTATGGGACCGAAGCCCCTTGTCGTTGCGGTGAGGGAGCGGAGGGAGCACAAAGAGCAGATCGTGGTGAGCACACGGGCAGTTTACCCAGGTTCGGGCCGCGATGGACGCGTAAAACCCTACTCCTGCTTAGATTGTATTCAGTTGGGGAGCTCGGGAGCTTGAAGAACTAGCTACACCAAGCCAGTGAGCGATCTAGGTTCCGAACCCTTTCTACGTTGTGCATGGGCTTCCTTTTATAGCTCAAGGGGTCACCGACAGGTGTCAACGTAGGAGAAAGGGTAAAAACGTAATAGTGGTGGTAGTTGTAATAGTGCGGGAATAGTGGAGCAACAGTGCATGAACAGTGGTCATCACCTACTTTGACAGTGGGGGACAAGAGCATTTAATGCCCGTCGCCGTCGACCCCAAAAGCGCCCGCCCTTGCGTCTCCGTTTGCCATGGCGATAGCTTTACCACCGTGGAGCGCCACCGTGTCCCCCAGGCTGCACAGCTATCCGCCACGCGTCCCTGGAGTGGACCCAGGGCGACGCGTGGTTCGATGAGCTGGAGCGCGGGCACACAGCGTAACTCTCCCCGGCAAGCACCTTGCCGGGGTCTTGACCTTGCCGGGCCCGGGAGCTTGTCGGGCTCTGAAGCTTGTCGCTCTCCGGGCCCTGCCGGGGCGCACGTCGCGCCGAGGCATGTCTTCTGAAGTGTAATCTTCTGGCCTTCCTGGCAAGCTCCTCTTGCCAGGGTCTTGTGTTAGTGAGGTAATCTTGAGCCTGGGACGGCCTTCCCGGCAAGCTCCACTTGCCGGAGTCTTGACTTTCTATCTTGTATACTTTGTTTTTGAATGGTTTTATATGGAGCAGGAAGGTCTCCGGCAAGCACGTGGTAGACCCTACCGCGGGAAGCTGCTACTGCCCGTGCACAAGTTGGGGTACTGAGGTACCCCTACCTTAGTACACCGACAGGAGCCCCCGGGCCTGGGCCACACACGGTGCCGAGCCCTGTTGGGCCAGGCCCAAAACAGTGCACGGGCACGCGCGGCCCACGGCGCGCCGAATCCACTTCCGCATCCGCCGCGTCCCTCCGTAACGGCACGCGTCGATTGCGGCGTCGTGGGATGGGACGTGGCCACGTTCTTTTAATGGAAAGAGCGAAACGTCCCTCACTTCCCCATAAAAGCAGAGGAAGCAGGAGCGGTTCCCCTCCTACGCTTTCATTGCTTCTTCTTCCATCTCCAGAAATTCCCCTTTTGCGCTCCGCCTCCACACCTCCTCCGCCGTCTTCCGCATCCGCGGCGCCGCCGGACCCTTCGTCCCCCCTTCCCTCGCCGCCTCCGCCATGGCCCCGAAGACCGAGAAGTCGAAGGCGGAGAAGACCAAGAAGGAGAAATCCAAGCAGGCGGCGAGGCTTGCTCTTCTGCGGAAGAGGAATGTCGTCTTCGCGCCGCGGCTCAGCGCGCGGGAACTCTGGAACAAGTACTACTTGTTCTGGGCCAAGAAGACCAAGGCGCATCCCCGCACCCGAGTCTATCCGGCCGCCGCCAAGGACTCGTACCCCGGCGGGTATTTCTTCTTTGCTGCTTTCTTCCACTGCGGCCTCTGTCCCCCTTTTTCTGAATTCTTCTGTGATATCATGAATACCTACAACCTCCACCTTCTAGACTTCACCCCCAACGCCATCCTAACGATGGCGGTTTTCGCACATCTGTGCGAAAACTATATTGGGATCTATCCGAATGTAGCGCTGTTTAGGCATTTCTTTACGCCTAGAGTAGAGGCCGGCGCTCCCCTCTCCGGAGGAATCTCTTAGGTCTTCCGCTTGAACAAGAAAGAGTCCTACTTGCCGGGGGAACTCCGCGGCAAGTGGGAGGAGTGGCGCGCGGACTGGTGCTGGGTAGTTGAGGACGAGCCGCAACCTTTTACCGTGCCGCGCACAACAGCCATCGTGCGCGGCAGGGACTGGAGTGAGGTGGACTCGGACGACATCAAGCTCAACGTCGCCCTCATCAGAATTCTTCGTCTTCGGGTAGCAAAGTTGTCCGTCGGAGAGGTAGGAACAGACTTCCTCCGCCGCCGCATTGCCCCTCTACAGGAAAGAAAGAGGCCAGCATGGGAGTACGGCAACGCGGCGGACATAATGAGGCTGCGCCCAGGGCTAAATTACAACTTCACGGTGCTGGAGCTGAAGGGGATGGTCCGGGAACTTTTTAAGCACGACCCGGCCCACCCAGAGTGGTTCAGAGCTCCTCGGGGAGTGGTGCCCCTCTGCAACAGCACGGCCCGGGATCCTCTTCGCGCCATGATGCCCGCATGTGACTCGCATGGCGTGGACCGCACATGGATACCGCCCAAGGCAGCAGACATCATGAGCTTCTTCGACAACCTGGTGGAGGTGCCGAAGAACAAGGATGAGATCAAGGGGCTCACCCGGGACACCACCGACCAGGAGATTGCTTATATAGCTTCTCGGGTAGAAGAGGCCGCTACAGCCGCAGCGGCAGGAGAGTTTGGCTTCACAGTTGAGGAGGCAGAGGCTGCGGATGCTTCCTGCCAAGCAGAGGAGGCAGAGATCCGCAGGCTGCTGCAGCTTCCTCCCGACGAGCTCGCCGGGGTCCCTTCTTTGAGGCACTCCGGGATCCCCGGAATCGTGACCGAGGCCGCGGCAAGAGGCGGCGTTGCCGGAGGAAACAGAGGCGCCGCAGGGAGCGGAGGCGCCGGAGGGAGAACGGCAGCAGGGCAGGGCGCTGGGCCCAGCAAGCCAGCCGAGGAGGAGGAGGAGGAGGAGGACATCGGGGCCGACGAGGACTCCGACGGGTCTCTGGGGCTCTATGCCGACGACGTCTCCTCATCATCGGAGACCTCCCCGCCTCGGGCAAGTCCCAGGCGATCTCCGCTGAAACGTCTCCGCAAGGCGACGACGGGGACGAGGGCGCAGGCGCCCCGACAACAACCAACTCGCCAGGCGGCGCGAGCTACCCAGGGGAGCCAAGCTGCGACGGGGGCGCCCGGCGCACCAACCACGGCGGGGGCGACCCGCACACAGGCCACGGCGGGGGCGAGCCGCACACAGGCCACGGCGGAGGCGCCCCGCACGTCAGCGCCAAGCGGAGGAGGGTCTTCTCAGAGCGGAGCGGCTGCTCCGCCCGCTCCCCGGGCTTCGGCGTCCACAGGGGCCGGGTCTTCGCAGCCCCCAGCCCCGGGGACCGCCAAGCGCCCGAGGGAGTCTTCGCCTCCTGCTCCTCGCGCGGACGCGCCTCAGGTGGCGTTCGACTTCTCCGCCCTGAGCGACGACGACGACGACGAGGAACAGGAGTAAGAACTTGAGGTTTTGTATCTTCTTTAACTTTGTCTTGATTCTTGTTGATTCTGATCTTGCTTCTTGCTTCGGTTTCAGGACCCTGGCCCAGCGAGTGGCGAAGAAGGCCAAGGTTCCCGTGGTCGAGGTCGCGGACGACTCGCCCGTCGTGGCGACAGGGGACGCCCCAGCGACGAGCTTGCCGGACCCGAGCGCTGCTCCGAGGAGCAGCCCCCAGCGCAGCCCCCAGCGTAAGTCTGGGTTCAATATTTCCACTTGTCGGGCGCGCTTGAGGAACTTGTTTACACTAACATCTTGTTTTTCTTGTTTTGCTTTGATTGTTTTGTGCAGAGGTGGAGCCGCAGCCACAAGAGCACCCGGAGATCACTCCCGAGGAGCTGCAGGCCCCGCCGTCCCCGCCAAGGACGAACTCTCCGGCAAGGGAGAGTGCTCCGCCAAGGGCGGGTCCTCCGCCAAGGGCGAGTACCCCGCCAAGGGCGAGCAGCCGGGCGAGGGCGGCCACCCCGCCCAGGCAGAGCTCCCCGGCGAGGGAGCCCGCCGTCGACGAAGTCCGCCAAGGTAAGTTTCGTAATCTTGTCTTCTTGGATTCGTCTTTTTTGGATATTTGCTTGAACTTCTTCTTCTTTTTCTTCTTCTTCTAGATCCTCCTCCCCCAGAACAGATGGAGACGGAAACCATCGTCGTGGAGGAGGGCGCGCAGGGCGACGACGGCAACGCCCCTGTCGTTGAGGACACGGCGGGAGCCGCCGAGCCAGCTGCGGAGGAGACTGCTCCGACCGCAGACGCAGCGGCCGGGGAGGAGGACGGCGGCCATACTGCCGGCCCGGAGGCGGCAAGAGCGTCGAGCGCTGCGCCGGCCGCCGACCCCTCCACCGAGAAGGAGCCGTCCGCTTACTATCTTGAGGCCCCCAACGGCGACTACATCCAGGTGACGTGGGGATCTTCGTCGCGAGCCCCCGCGGAGGGAGAGGCCTTTGATGGGGAGGTCCTCGCCTCCGCGGGTCTGAAGGTTGTCGAGGCGCCCGGCAGGAGTGACGAGCCCGAGGAGGAGAAGCTGCTCCACCGGCTCCTGGCCCTTTACCGGGCCAGGCAGGCGAAGCTCGCGTCTCGGGAGGCCCTCACCGCCAAGGCCGCCGCTGACATGGAGAAGCGCGCGGCGGAGCTCCGCACCGCCAACCAGGCTGCCCTCCGCGACGTGGCGGAGGAGCGCGAGAGGCTCGCCGGGGAGTACCAGGAGTGGCTCTTGGAGAAGGCCGAAGCCGAGGAGCAGCAGCGACTTGCCGTAGAAGAGCTGTCCCGGCGAGAAGGAGAGCTAACCCAATGGAAGGTCAACCTCGACGCTCACGAGGAAGACCTTACCGCCCGGGAGCAGGCCCTTGGCGGAGAGCTGAAGGAGGCGAAGGCCGCCGCGGACGCCGCGGAGGCCGCCAAGAAGGAGCTTGAGGCCAAGGTTGCGCAGCTGGAGGAGTACTTAAAGGAGAGCTCGGAGAGGGTCACCGCGCTCAACATAGAGCGCGAGAAGGACGCGCACACCAATTCTGAACTCCAGGTGCGCCTCTCCAAGCAAGGCGACGAGCTGAAGGCCGCCAAGGATTCCATTGCAGATCTGGAGCTGAAGGTTTCCACGCTGAAGGACTCGCTCGACGCCGTCCGGGACCGGGAAACCAAGCTGAAGGAAGAGCTCCGCAAGGAGCGAGGCTTGGTGGAGAGCGCCACCACAGCGGCCAACAACTTCCGCCAAACCGTCGAGGTATGGACCGAAGACTTGGTGGCCTCTGCAGCTAACATCGACAAGGAGCTGATGGCGCTGAAGGTTGAGCATCTCATATACTCTTCGGATCCAAACCTCCCCCACAGCGCCAAGCTCAGCCTCTTCTTCAGAGGGATCGCGCCGGCTCTTGCAGAGCTTCAGAAGAAGCTCCCCGCGCAACTGGCTGAGGAGTCACGCCAGCTCTGCGCGGGAACCTTGGAGCGCGTTCTGACGAAGATAGTATACCGCAACCCTGGTATAAACCTCGCCAACGTTCTCCGCAGCTTGCCGGCCGACGCGGATATGGAGGCACTAAAGGCGCAAGTCGCCCACATTATCGCCAAAGTGAACAAGATCTCCAGGATCGAGGTCGACCGCGTAGACTAGGCCTCCTTTTCCTTTATCTCTTTTGTTGCTGCATAGTGTGCCATGAACTTATTAGTCATTGCGACAAGTTATCCCTTGTAATATATTATCTTATTTGATCAATTGATGCAGTGTTATCTCCCTTGTTTTAGTCCTCCACTTTGTACGTTTTCAACCCTACGCTTCTAGGGAACCTGCCGGCAAGGGGCCCTTGCCGCGAGCGCTGAGCACTGGACTCCGAGCAGCCTGCTGGCCAAGGCTTTACCGGCAAGCAACCTTGCCGCGGCTAGTCGCAACGCACTTAGCTTGCTGAGTGGACTCGAAAAACGAAGCAAGGGCGCGACACTTGTCGCAGCTCACTTGCGTCGTTGAGCGTACTCGAAAACAAGATAAGGGTGCGGCTAGCCACGGGTAGGTTCCTTCGCGCACAGGTTTTCCATACAAAGGGTGGTTGTTCAAGGAAGACAACTTAAAATTTAAAAATTTGAACTGCTCAAATTCTGGTAACTTAGCTTTCATGATCTGTGCGTTCTCCGGCAAGCTTCTCTTTCTTGAACAGCACTTGGTTCTTCTTCCATCTCCTTCCCCCCCGGCAAACTTGTGCGCGAGGAACATTCCTTCTGCTTAAGAGGGAAAGAAGAGGGAAACAAATATATGGCCTTTCGGCTTACTAATGCTTACCGGATACGTATGTTGCACAAAAAATGCCAAATAACGCATGCAAATAGCGAAGAAAAGCATGGAGAAGGCAAATAGCACAAAACACAAAAGCTTTACTGATGCACGGGGTCTGCGCCCGGCTTTGTACAAAGGGTTATATGCAACAGCGGCAAAGCTTGTACAAAAGGTGGTTGCCGGAGTGGATCACGGCAACCGCGCCTTATGGGTGAAACTTGCGAAGATGCTCTATGTTCCAGGAGTTGCTCACCGGTAAGCCTTCTTCGGTCTCAAGGCGGACAGCTCCGGGCCTTGTGACTTGTCTCACCCGATAAGGGCCTTCCCACTTCGGCGTCAACTTGTTGGAATTCTTGGCGGACTGAACACGCCGAAGAACAAGGTCGCCTTCCTCGAGACTCCTGGCCCTTACCTTGCGGCTATGATAGCGGCGCAAGGCTTGCTGGTATCGAGCAGCTCGTACAGCAGCCTGGAGACGTTCCTCCTCGAGGAGCAATGCATCATCTTGTCGCATTTGCTCTTGCTCGAGCTCATCATAAGCGAGCACTCGAGGAGATCCGTATACGAGTTCCGTGGGGAGAACTGCCTCCGCTCCATAAACTAGAGCAAAGGGTGTCTGTCCGGTGGCTCGACTTGGTGTCGTTCTGATTGACCAAAGAGCCGCCGGTAGCTCCTCTATCCAGTTTTTTCCGCACTTGCGCAGCCTGTCAAAGGTCCTTGTCTTGAGTCCACGCAGCACTTCAGCATTTGCCTCTCCGCTTGACCATTGCTCCTCGGGTAAGCAACAGAAGCGAAACAGACCTTGGCGCCAAGGTCTTGGACGTACTGCATGAAGGTGCGACTAGTAAATTGTGTACCGTTGTCGGTGATGATCCTGTTAGGGATCCCGAAACGGCAAACAATTGACCTGAAGAACCTGACTGCTGACTGTGCTGTCACCTTTCTCACTGGCTCCACTTCCGGCCACTTTGTGAACTTGTCGATTGCGACGTACAAGTACTCAAAGCCCCCGACAGCGCGAGGGAAAGGGCCGAGGATATCGAGCCCCCAGACCGAGACGGGCCAGGACAAAGGGATCGTCTGGAGAGCTTGAGCTGGTTGATGAATTTGCTTGGCATGGAACTGGCACGCTTCACACTTGGTTACTAGTGCAGTTGCATCTTGGAGGGCTTCTTGCCAAAAGAACCCTTGCCGGAAAGCTTTCCCGACAAGCGCCCTTGCGCCAATGTGGTGGCCGCATATGCCTCCATGTATTTCTGCCAACAGCTCCTGTCCATCTTCTCTGGAAATGCACTTCAACCTGACACCATTGAGTCTTCTTCTGTATAGCTCGTTATCCACGAATTGGTACATACTTGACTGCCTGGTTATCTTCTCTATCTCTGCTGGGTCGTCGGGAAGTTCTCCAGTTTGCAGAAAACGGACAATCTGCTGCGCCCATGCCGGAGCTTGAGGCTCGACGGCGAGGACTAAAGGCATGAGGGCCGCTGCGGGAACCTCAGCTTCCACGGCAAGAACCTCTGGTTCTGTCGGAGCGGATGGTCCCCCGGCAAGCTCGCCGGGGCGAGGCTTGTCGGGAACGCTTGCTTCAACTTCACAGACCCTTGGATCTGCAGGAGCAAATTGTTCCTCAGCGTTCTGATCGTTGATCTTGGGGACCTTGGCGGCGGTTTCAGGAAGATCCGCCGGCAAGTAGTTGCCGGAGACCAACTTCCTCTTCTTGGACTGCCCAATTGATGGTGTAATGGATGGTTGAGTTAGCTTGAGCAAGAAGGTCCCTGGTTCCACAGGTAACTTCATCGCAGCACACTTTGAGAGGCCGTCTGCAATGTCATTCTGAGCTCTTGGGATGTGCTCCATTTGCAGACCCTCAAAGTGTTCTTCAAGCTTCCTCACTTCATCTACATAAGCTTCCATCAAAGGGCTCTGGTAACTCTTGTTAACTTGTCGGACCACCAACTGAGAATCTCCCCGGACAATCAGCTTCCTGATCTCAAGTTCGGCCGCAATCCTGAGGCCGGCAAGCAAGCCTTCATACTCAGCAGTGTTGTTTGTTGCTTGCTCCCTGGGAAAGTGCATCTGGATAACATACTTGAGGTGCTCTCCGGTGGGCGCGATGAATACCACGCCGGCACCGGCGCCTTGCAGCGAGAAGGCACCATCAAAGTACATCACCCATTCACTTGTCGCTTCTTGTACGGGCATACTTGTCTCTGGAACTTCTTCATCGGGCGTCGGGGTCCATTCAGCTATGAATTCTGCCAAAGCTCGACTCTGTATGCTTGAAGTACTTTCAAACTTGAGTCCAAAGCTTGACAGCTCCAGTGCCCACTCAACGATCCTGCCTGTTGCTTCAGGATTGTGCAATATCCTCTTCAGCGGAAAGCGAGTGACCACTGTTATCTCATGTGCCTGGAAGTAATGGCGCAGCTTTCTCGAGGCCATGAGGAGGCCGAAAAGCAACTTTTGCACCCCAGAGTATCTTGATCTAGCCCCCTGCAAGAGGGAGCTTACAAAATACACCGGGCGCTGCACCATCTTCTTCCGCACTTCTCCTTGATCCTGCGCAGAGTTGTCCTTGTCGGGGCCAGAGCTTGGCGGAGCAACCCCCAGCTTGTCGCTGGATTCGCTTGCCGATGGTGCAGACTCCTCGTCGGCCTCTCTCTCCGCTACTAACGCAGCACTAACCACCTGGTTGGTTGCCGCTAGGTACAGCAGCAACTTCTCCTGTGGTCTAGGTGCGACAAGTATTGGAGTAGAGGATAGGTACCGTTTCAAGTCTTGCAGCACTGCCTCCGCTTCCGGAGTCCATTTCATAGGACCTGCCTTCTTCAAAATCTTAAAGAACGGCAGGGCGCGTTCTGCAGACTTCGAAATGAACCTACTGAGGGCAGCCACACAACCTGCAAGCCTCCTGACATCCTTGACGCGCTTCGGGGCTTCTATCTGCTCGATGGCTTTAATCTTGTCGGGGTTGGCTTCAATCCCCCTCCGTGACACAAAGAACCCGAGAAGCTTGCCGGAGGGGACTCCAAAAACGCACTTCTCGGGGTTCAACTTAAGCTGGATCTTGCGCAGGTTCTCAAATGTCTCTTCCAAATCTTGAATCAATGTATCCCTGCTCTTGCTCTTCACCACGATATCATCCATGTAAGCCTCTACATTTCTGTGGATCTGTGGCTCAAAAGCTGTGTATACTACCCTTGCGAATGTTGAGCCCGCATTCTTCAATCCGAAAGGCATGCGAATAAAGCAATAGGTGCCACATGGAGTAATGAATGCAGTCTTCTCTTCATCTTCCTTGGCCATGAAAATCTGGTGGTAGCCTGAATATGCATCAAGAAAAGAGAGTAGCTCACATCCGGCAGTGGAGTCAACGATCTGGTCAATGCGCGACAAGGGGAATGGATCCTTGGGACATGCTTTATTCACATCGGTGAAGTCTATACACAGTCTCCACTTCCCATTGGCCTTGCGCACGACGACTGGGTTTGCCAACCACGTCGGATGGATCACGCCTCTAACTAGGCCCGCTGCTTCTAGTTTCTTGATTTCTTCGGCAATGAATTCTTGGCGCTCCACGGCTTGCTTTCTGACCTTTTGCTTGACGGGCCGCGCATGAGGACAAAGAGCAAGCTTGTGCTCAATCACCTTCCTGGGAACACCGGGGATGTCAGATGGTTGCCAAGCAAACACATCGACATTCGCCCGCAGGAAGGCAACGAGCACGCTTTCCTATTTGTTGTCAAGTGTGGCACTAATGGTGAAGGTACCACCAGTGCCGTCCTCCTTGGCGGACACCTTCTTGCTTGCCGGAGGAGCGGCCATCCCCTTCTTACACTTGCCGGTGGAGCTCGATGGAACATCCTCGATGGCAGCGCAGCACTCCGAGGAGGTGCGGTTGCCGGAGTGGGTCCCAGAGCACTTGCCGGACTTGGTCTTGGTCTTCTTCCCCCCGGGAGCTTCAGCGGCAAGTGTGTCCTTCTCTGCTGCGGCTGCTGCATCCCGGTAGATCTTGTCGGCGCAGATAAGCGCGTCCTTCTTGTCGCCGTGGACAGAGATGACGCTTATCGGCCGCGGCATCTTGAGTACGTTGTAGGCGTAGTGGGAAGCTGCCATGAACTTGGCGAGGTCGGGACGGCCGAGTATCCCGTTATATGGTAATGGGATATCGGCGACGTCGAAGGTGATGCGCTCAGTTCTGAAGTTGAGCTCCCCGCCAAAGGTTACCGGCAGAGTGATCTTCCCCTTGGGCTTGCTCCTTCCCGGGTTTATTCCTTGGAACGAACCGGTTTCTTCGAGCTCGCCATCTGGGATTTGGAGTTTCTTGATCACAGCAGAGGAGATCAAGTTCAGCCCGGCCCCGCCGTCAACCAACATTTTGGTGACCTTGAGGTTGCGGATGGTGGGTGAGACCAGCATCGGCAAGCACCCGACCGCAGTGGTGCGGTCAGGGTGATCCTCAAGATCAAAAATGATGGGCGTGTCGGACCATTTGAGGAGCCTGCGCGACTCCACGGGCGTCTCCGCTGCATTCACTTCCCGCACCCACTGCTTGAGTTGGCGGTGGGAAGTATGCAGAGAGGCGCCACCGTCGACGCACAGGACCTCCGTGGCCTTCTGGAACTCCTGCTCGCTGTTATCTTCATCCTCCATGTCATCGTCGTCGTCTTCTTCGTCCTTGTCGCGGCCCCGGGGAGGTCGGTCACCTTGCCGCTGCTTGGCCTTGCCGCGGCGTCCTCCCCGGCCATTGAATGGCCGCTTCTTGCTTGGTTCTCCTCCGCCACCTTGGGCCTTCTCCTTGTCGCGCCGCTCGTACTCAGCCTTCTGCTGCTCGACGAGGTATTCGACGCGTTTGCAGTTGGAGAGGTCGTGGCCCTTGGTGCGGTGGATCTTGCAGTACTGCTTGTCGGAGCCGTCCTGCTTGTCGGCTGCTGCCACAGGGGCAGGCTCCTTGCCGGAGCCGCCAGCCTGTGCTTGCTTGGCGGGAGCCTCCTTGCCGGACTTCTCGACGGCAAGCACTTCCTTCTTGTTCTTCCTTCTGTTGTTCCGCCGCCGGCTCTTGTTTGCCGGGGCGGCGGCGTCGCTGTCGCTTCCCCCTGCGCCAGTATCCTCTCCGGGGAGTCTCCTCCCCTCTTCGGCGCGTGCGCACTTATCAGCTAGAGCGTAGAGCTCGCTGACATCCCGTATCTTGGTCATGGCCATCTCCTCACGCATGCGGCGGTTACGCACGTTCTGATGGAACGCGCTGATAACCGCGGCAGGGTGGACGTCGGGGATGTTGTGCTGCACACGACTGAAGCGTTGGATGTACTTGCGCAGGGGTTCTCCTTCCTTCTGGGCCAGAATGTGGAGATCGCTCTCCTGGCCGTGGGGTTTGTGGCCGCCCGTGAAGGCGCCAACAAACTGGTGGCAAAGATCTGCCCAAGAAGAAATGGAGCCTTCCGGCAAGTGCATAAGCCAAGAACAAACGTTCGGCTTAAGCACGAGCGGGAAGTAATTTGCCAATATCTTCTCGTCGCGCCCCCCGGCAGCCTGCACCGCAATGGTGCAGATGCTGAGAAACTCCAAGGGGTGCATCTTGCCGTCGTACTTCTCCGGTACGTCGGGCTTGAAGTTCTTCATGCTGGGCCACTGGACGCGCCGCAGCTCACGGGTAAACGCAGGGCAACCTGCCGCGTACGGCAAGTCGCCTGGTTCACCGGACGCGTGCGCGTCGACAGCGTCCCCAGCTCGTTGATCTGATTGTCGCCGAGCTTCCCGGCGGCGCTCGATCGTCGTCCGAGCGTCTTCTTGTCGCCGGTCGTCAAGGACCTGGCGCTGGTCCCGACGAGCCCGCGGATCCGACGACGCCGTGGAGTCGTCGTCGATGTTGATCCGGCGGGGCGGCGTTTTCTGCTTCCGCGGCGGGGAGTGCACGGTGGTTGCACCCTCGGGAGCTTGAAGAACTAGCTACACCGAGCCAGTGAGCGATCTAGGTTCCGAACCCTTTCTACGTTGTGCATGGGCCTCCTTTTATAGCTCAAGGGGTCACCGACAGGTGTCAACGTAGAAGAAAGGGTAAAAACGTAATAGTGGTGGTAGTTGTAACAGTGCGGGAATAGTGGAGCAACAGTGCATGAACAGTGGTCTTCACCTACTTTGACAGTGGGGGACAAGAGCATTTAATGCCCGTCGCCGTCGACCCCAAAAGCGCCCGCCCTTGCGTCTCCGTTTGCCACGGCGATAGCTTTACCACCGTGGAGCGCCACCGTGTCCCCCAGGCTGCACAGCCATCCGCCACGCGTCCCTGGAGTGGCCCCAGGGCGACGCGTGGTTCGATGAGCTGGAGCGCGGGCACACAGCGTAACTCTCCCCGGCAAGCACCTTGCCGGGGTCTTGACCTTGCCGGGCCCGGGAGCTTGTCGGGCTCTGAAGCTTGTCGCTCTCCGGGCCCTGCCGGGGCGCACGTCGCGCCGAGGCATGTCTTCTGAAGTGTAATCTTCTGGCCTTCCTGGCAAGCTCCTCTTGCCAGGGTCTTGTGTTAGTGAGGTAATCTTGAGCCTGGGACGGCCTTCCCGACAAGCTCCACTTGCCGGAGTCTTGACTTTCTGTCTTGTATACTTTGTTTTTGAATGGTTTTATATGGAGCAGGAAGGTCTCCGGCAAGCACGTGGTAGACCCTGCCACGGGAAGCTGCTACTGCCCGTGCACAAGTTGGGGTACTGAGGTACCCCTACCATAGTACACCGACAGTGGTGGTAGTTGTAATAGTGCATGTACAGTGGTCTATACCTAACCCTGATGGTGGGGGACAAGGGCATTGAATGCCCGTCCCCGTCGCCCCAAATAGTGTAAAAAGCGTCCGTTCGGGCGTCTCCGTTCGCCACGACAGAGGTCTCGTCATCGTGGCCTGCCACCGTGTCCCCCAGGCTGCACAGCCTTCCGCCATGTGCCCCTGGAAGGGCCCCAGGGCGACGCGTGGCCGGATGAGCTGGAGCGCGGGCAAACAGTGGAAGCTTGCCGCGGCAAGCGTCTTGCCGCGGTTGCTACCTTGCTGGGCCCGGAAGCTTGTCGCTCCCCGGACCTTGCCGGGGCGCGCGATGCGCCACGGCAAGTCTTCTGAAATGCTATTCTTCGGTCTTCCTGGCAAGGTCCTCTTGCCAGGGTCTTGTTTCTTTACTTGAATACTTTGTTCTTGAATGGCTCAAAAGGAACTAGGGTGGGCCTTGGCGAGCGCGTGGCAAGCCCTGCCACGGGACGCTGCTACTGCCCGTGCACAAGTCGGGATACTAAGGTACCCCTACTTTAGTACACCGACAGGAGCCCCCGGGCCCGGGCCACACACGGTGCCGAGCACTGTTGGGCCAGGCCCAAAACAGTGCATGGACACACGCGGCCCATGGCGCGCCGTATCCCACTCCGTATCTGCCGCATCCCTCCCTAACGGCACGCGTCGATTGCGGCGTCGTGGGAGAGATCGTGGCCTGTTTATTTAATGGGAAAATGCGGAACGTCCCCTGCCCCCCCTTAAAAGCAGAGGAAACAGGGGCAGTTTTCCCCATTGCTTCATTGCGTCTTCAACCTCCAGAAACCCCCGCCGCTCTTCTCCTCCTCAAAGGTCGAAAGAGAGCCGAGCTCCACCCCTCTTCCGCCGCCGCCAGCCTCCCCAGCGCCGCTGACCCCACTCGCCGTCCCCGCCATGGCCCCAAAGAGCGACAAGGCAAAAAACGCGAAGTCCGAGCGGGCGGCGAAGCTAGCAGCAATGCGGAAGAAGATGGTGGTCTTCCCGCCGAGGCTCGGCGCGAGGGAGTTGAAGGACAAGTACTACTTGTTCTGGTCGAGGGAGACGAAGGCTCACCCGCGCACCAGAGTTCTCCCCGCCGAAGCCTGCGACATGTTCCCGGGAGGTTACCCTTATTTTGCTCTGTTCTTCCATTGCGGTCTCTGTCCTCCGTACTCCGAGTTCTTCTGCGACGTTATGAACACGTATGGATTCCACCTTCTAGATTTCACCCCGAACGCAGTCTTAACCTTGGCCGTTTTCGCACATCTATGCGAAAACTTTGTCGGAGTCACCCCCAACGTAGCTCTCTTCCGCCATTTCTTCACACCTCGAGTAGAGTCTGGGTCTCCTCTGTCTGGTGGCATCTCTTGGATCTTTAGGCTCAACAAGAAAGAGGCGTACTTGATTGGAGAGCTCCGCGGCAAGTGGGAGGAGTGGAGGGCCGATTGGTGCTGGGTTATGGAAGATGAACCTCAGCAATTTACCTCCCCGCGTCGAGCTGCAATAGTGCGCGGCAAGGATTGGAGTGACCTGGCCCCGGAGGACGAGAAGCTGAAGGTTGCCCTTACTAGGATCCTCCGCCTCCGGCAAGCCAATCTTACTGTAGGTGAGGTCGGGGCAGATTTCCTTCGCCGGCGCATCGCTCCCTTGCAGGAGAGGAAGCGGTCTGCTTGGGAGTTCGGCAACGCGGCAGACTGTATGAGGCTACGCCCCAGCCTCAACTACAACTTCACTGTCCTGGAGCTCAAGGGGATGATCCGGGAGCTATTCAAGCATGACCCCAAGCACCCGGAGTGGTTTGCCCCGTCGCGGGGAGTAGTTCCACTATGTAACAACTCTTCTCTTAGTGCCATCCGCGCGGCAATGCCGCTGTGCGACTCCCACGGGATTGATCCCACTTGGCTGGCGCCTTCTGACGAGACTGCACAAACTTTCTTCGACAACTTGGTTGAGCTGCCGATCAATCTTGATGAGAAGAAGGGTCTCACTCGCGACACCACCGAACGGGATTTGGCGTATATCGCCACCAGGATGGAGGAGGCAGTCGCAGCAGAGGCCGCGGGCGAGTTCGGGTACTCCTTGGACGAGGCGGACGCAGGAGACGCGGTGAGCCGGGCCGAGGAGAAAGACATCCTCAAGTTGCTGAGGCCTGCCGGGCAGCCTGCCGGGACGAGCGAGGCTGCCGGGCAGGGCACAGAGTCAAGTGAGCCCGCCGAGGAGGACGCCGAATCGGGCGACGACTCGGGCGACCCTTCAGAAGACTCAGGCGGGTCTTTGGGCCTCGACGACGCCTCCTCATCCTCGGAGAATTCTCCGCCACCGCCAAGTCCTCCGCCTCAGCCAAAGAAATGCCTCCGCAAGGCCACTGACACGGCGAGGCAGCCGGCGCCCCAACAGCAGCCGCAGCGTCGCACGACGCGTGCCACCACGACGAGCAAGGCCGTCAAGGGGGCGCCCCGCGCCTCAGCGGCAGGCGGAGGGGGATCTTCCCGAACTGGTTCTGGCGTTCCTTCCGCCCATCTGTCTTCGGCGACGATCGGAGCGGGGTCTTCTCAGCCCACGGCTCCGGAGCCCGCCAAGCGCCCGAGGGAGCCTACCCCTCCAGCTCCTCGCGCCGGGACGCGCGAGGCGGACTTCGACTTCTCCGTCCTTAGTTCTGACGAGGAGGAGGAAGAGTAAGCACTTGCAACTCTTATTTCTTTTGATTTTTTTTGCTCTTGACTTGAATTTTCTTTGCCTGACTCTTATCTTGTTTATCTTCCAGGACCCTGGCCCAGAGAGCGGTGAAGAGGGCCAAGATTCCGGTGGTCGATCTTGAGGACGAGCCCGTTGCCGCGGCAGGAGATGCGCCCGCGACAGGCTTGCCGGACCAGCCTGCTGCTCCGCAGAGCAGCCCCCAGCGCAGCCCCCAGCGTAAGCCTTTTGTTCACTTCTCTGCTTATTGGACGCGCTTGAGCTTCTTATCCTTGCTAATGTCTTGTTTGCTTATTGAATTGTGCAGAAGTGGAGCCGCAGCCTCATGAGCGTCAAGAGACTGCTCCCGACGAGCCGCTCGTCCCACCCTCCCCACCAAGGAGGAGCTCCCCGGCGAGCGAGAGCGCTCCGCCAAGGGCGAGTACCCCGACAAGGGCGGGCACCCCGCCAAGGGAAGGCGCCAGTGGCCCTCCGCCGGCGGGGGCCACTACTATGCCGCCAAGGGAGAACTCCCCGGCAAGGATCCCCGTAGAGGAAGAGGCCCGTGCAGGTAACCCTTATACTTTCCTTCTCCTGAATTCTTCTTTTTGGATATTTGCTTGACTATTCTTCTTTTCTTTTTCTTCTGTCAGATCCGCCCGCCCCGGAGCCGATGGAGACAGAGGCCATCGCCGAGGAGGACGCGCGCGGCAACGCTGGCGACGCCACCACCGCTGAAGGGATGGCCGGCGCCGATGAGCCAGCCGCCGATGATACTGCTGCGGCCGCTGACGCGGCAGCTGGGGAAGGGACCGGCGACCGCACTGACGGCCCTGAGGCCGCAGGAGCACCGGACGCTGCGCCGGCCGCCGACCCCTCCGCCGCCGTGGCTGGGCCGAGTGCTTATCTGGAGGCCGCCAACGGGGTCTTCATCCAAGTCCCGTGGGCATCTTCGTCAAGGGCGCCCGTGGAGGGGGAGAGCTTCGATGGAGAAGTCCTTGCCTCCGCCGGGCTGAGGCTTGTCGACGCGCCCGGCAGTAGCAGCGAGCCCGAGGAGGAGCAGCTTCTGCGCCGGCTCCTGGCCTTGTATCGTGCCATGCAGGCCAAGCTGGAGTCCCGAGAGGCTCTGGCTGCCAAGGCTGGCGTCGACTTGGAGAAGCGTGCCAAGGAGCTCCGTGCCGCCAACCAGGCGGCCCTCCGGTCCTTGGCGGAGGAGAGGGAGGAGCTTGCCGAGGCGCACCAAGCGTTCATCCTCGAGAAGGCCGAGGTTGAGGAGCAGCAACGACTAGCCGCCGAGGATCTGTCTCGGCGGGAGGGAGAGCTCAGGCAGCGGAAGGTCGATCTCGATAGCCACGAGAACGACCTTACCGCGCGCGAGCAGTCCATTGGCGGGGCTCTACAGGAGGCGAGGGACGCCACTGCTGCCGCAGAGACCGCCAAGAGGGACTTGGAGGCGAGGGTGGCGCAGTTGGAGACGAGCTTGAAGACGAGCGAGCAGAGGATTGCCACGCTCACGTTGGCGAGGGAGAAAGACGCCCACACCCACTCGGAGCTGCAAGTCCGCCTCTCCGACAAGGGCCAGGAACTCACCGCCGCCAAGGACTCCATCGCGGACTTGGAGCTGAAGCTGTCCACCCTCACGGAATCGCTTGACGGGGCCCGGAACAGGGAGACGAAGCTGAAGGAAGATCTCCGGGCTGAGAGGGCGCTGTTAGAGAGCGCCGCCCTCACACAGAACAACTTCAGGCAGACGGTGGAGCAGTGGACCGAGGATCTTGTCGCCTCCGCCTCCAACATCGACAAGGAGATGGTGGCGCTGGTGACGGAGCACCTCGTGTACTCCCCCGACGAGAACCTCCCCCATAGCGCCAAGCTGAGCTTGTTCTTCAGAGGAGTGGCTCCGGCCCTCGCGCAGCTACGGGAAAGGCTCCCCACACAGCTGGCGAACGAGGCGCGCAGGCTTTGCACGGGTACTGTGGAGCGAGTGCTGACGAAGATCGTCCACCGCAACCCCGGGATCAATCTTGACAACGTCCTCCGGACCTTGCCGCCCGACGCTGACTAGGAAGCGCTGAAGGCTCGTGTCGCCCACATCGTGGCCAAGGTGGGCAAGATCAGGAGAGTTGACGGGGACCCCGTAGACTAGGCTTCTTTCTTTCCGCTTCCCTTGTCGCTGTGAACCAAGTCATGGAGAGTAGTCTATTAGAACAGCGATAAGTCAACTTGTAATATAACTTTATTTTGGGTAATTGATGCAGTGTTATCTCCCTTGCTTGATTCCTTTACTTTGTATGTTTCTCACCCTACGCTTCTAGGGAACTTGCCGGCAAAGGGACCCTTGCCGCGAGAGCTGAGTGCGAAACTTCAGCACCCTGCCGGCAACGTCCCTACCGGCAAGAAACCTTGCCGTAGCTAGTCGCAGCACACTTAGATTGTTGAGCAAACTCGAAAACGAAGTAAGGGCGCGACACTTGTCGCAGCTCACTTAAGCCATTGAGCGTGCTCGAAACAAAGTAAGGGCGCAGCTAGCCACGGGCAGGTTCCTCCGCGCACAGGTTTTCCATACAAAGCGTGGTCGTTCAAGGAAGATAACTAAGAATTTTAAAAAATTTGAATGCTCAAACTTTGGCAACTTAGCGTTCGTGGGTTGTTTGCTTCTCGGCAAGGCTTTCCTTTCTTGAACAACACTTGGTCCATACCACTGTCTCCTTCCCCCTCGGCAAACTTGTGTGCGAGGAACAGTTCTTCTGCTTGAGAGAAAAAAGGAAAAAGGGAGGAAACACAGATATGGAGCCTTGCGGCTTGTCATTGCTTACCGGGGGTGTGTGCTGCACAAAGTGTCAGATAACACATGCAAGAAAACGGAAAGATTTGTGAAGCACAAAAGTTTTACTGATGCACGGGGTCTGCGCCCGGCTTTGTACAAAGGATTACATGCAACAGCGGCAAGACTTGTACAAAAGGTGGTTGCCGGAGCGGATCACGGCAACCGCGCCTCATGGGTGAAACTTGCGAAGATGCTCAATGTTCCAGGAGTTGCTCACCGGTAAGCCTTCTTCGGTCTCAAGGCGGACAGCGCCGGGCCTTTTGACTTGTCTCACCCGATAAGGGCCTTCCCACTTCGGCGTCAACTTGTTGGAATTCTTGGCGGACTGAACGCGCCGAAGAACATGGTCGCCTTCCTCGAGACTTCTGGCTCTAACTTTGCGGCTATGGTAGCGGCGCAAAGCTTGCTGGTATCGAGCAGCTCGTACAGCAGCCTGAAGACGGTTCTCCTCGAGGGTCAGTGCATCATCTTGCCGTAGCTGCTCTTGCTCGAGCTCATCGTAAGCGAGCACTCGAGGAGACCCGTATACGAGTTCCGTGGGGAGAACTGCTTCTGCTCCATAGACAAGATCAAAGGGTGTCTGCCCGGTGGCTCGATTTGGTGTCGTCCTGATTGACCAAAGAGCCACCGGCAACTCCTCAATCCAGTTTCTTCCGCACTTGTACAGCCTGTCGAAAGTTCTTGTCTTGAGCCCGCGCAGCACTTCCGCGTTTTCCCTCTCCGCTTGACCGTTGCTCCTTGGGTGAGCAACAGAAGCGAAGCAGACCTTGGCGCCAAAGTTTTGGACATATTGCATGAAGGTGCGACTTGTGAACTGTGTGCCGTTGTCGGTGATGATCCTGTTAGGGATTCCGAAACGGAAAACGATTGACCTGAAGAACTTGACTGCTGACTGTGCGGTCACCTTTCTCACTGGTTCCACCTCTGGCCACTTTGTGAACTTGTCGATGGCGACGTACAAGTACTCAAAGCCCCCGACTGCGCGGGGAAAGGGGCCGAAGATGTCGAGCCCCCAGACCGAAAAGGGCCAGGACAAAGGGATCGTCTGGAGAGCTTGAGCTGGCTGATGTATTTGCTTGGCGTGGAACTGGCACGCTTCACACCTGGTTACGTGTGCAGTTGCATCTTGGAGGGCTTCTGGCCAAAAGAAACCTTGCCGGAACGCCTTCCCGGCAAGTGCTCTTGCGCCAATGTGGTGGCCACATATGCCTCCATGTATCTCTGCCAACAACTTCTGTCCATCTTCCCGGGAAATGCACTTCAACCTGACACCATTGAGTCTTCTTCTGTACAGTTCATTGCCGACGAACTGGTACATACTTGACTGCCTGGTTATTCTCTCTGCTTCTTCGGGCTCTTCGGGAAGTTCTCCAGTTTGAAGAAAATGGACAATTTGGTGCGCCCAGGCTGGAGCTTGAGGCTCAAAAACAAGGACTAAAGGCATCATCGCCGCTGCGGGAACGTCAGCTTCTACGGCAAGAACCTGCGGCTCTGACGGAGCTGAACGTTACCCGGCAAGCTCGCTGGGGCAAGACTTGCCGGGAACACCTGCTTCAACTGTACAAACCCTAGGGTCCGCAGGAGCAGACTGTTCCTCAACAACTTGGTCGTTGATCTTGGGGACCTTGGCGTCGATTTCAGGGAGATCCGCCGGCAAGTAGTCGCCGGAGACCAACTTTCTCTTCTTGTTCTGCCCAAATGATGGTGTAACAGAAGGTTGAGTTAGCTTGACCACGAAGATCCCTGGTTCCACAGGTAGCTTAAGTGTAGCACACTTTGACAGGCCATCCGCGATGTCATTTTGAGCTCTTGGAACGAGCTCCATCTGTATGCCTTCAAAGTGCTCTTCAAGCTTTCTCACTTCGTCAACGTAAGCTTCAACCAATGGGCTCTGGTAGCTCTTGTTTACTTGTCGGACAACCAACTGCGAATCTCCCCGCACAATCAGCTTCTTGATCCCAAGTTCTGCTGCAATTCTGAGGCCGGCAAGCAAACCTTCATTCTCTGCAGTATTGTTTGTTGCTTGCTCCTTGGGAAAGTGCATTTGGACTACGTACTTGAGGTGCTCTTCGGTGGGTGCGATAAGCAGCACACCAGCACCGGCGCCTTGCAGTGATAAGGCTCCATCGATGTACATTACCCATTCTTTGGTCGCTTCTTTGACGGGGATGCTTGTCTCTGGAATCTCTTCGTCTGGCGTTGGTGTCCATTCTGCTATGAACTCTGCCCATGCTCTGCTCTGGATAGTTGAAGTACTCTCAAACATAAGACCAAAGCTTGACAGCTCCAGTGCCCACTCGACAATCCTTTCCTGTTGCTTCTGGATTTTGCAGTATCCTTTTGAGTGGAAAGCGAATGACCACTGTTATCTCATGTGCTTGGAAGTAATGGCGCAGCTTTCTCGAGGCCATGAGGAGACCGAAAAGCAGCTTCTGCACCCCAGAGTATCTTGACCTAGCCCCCTGCAAGAGGGAACTGACAAAATAAACTGGGCGCTGCACCATCTTCTTTCTCACTTCTCCTTGCATCTGCGCAGACTCATCCTTGTCGGGGCCAGAGCTTGTCGGGGAAGCTCCCTGCTTGTCGCTGGATGCGCTTGCCGGGGCTGTGGGCTCCTCCTCTGCCTCCCTTTCCGCTACCAACGCAGCACTAACCACTTGATTGGTCGCTGCTAAGTATAGCAGCAACTTCTCTTGTGGCCTAGGTGCGACAAGTATTGGAGTGGAGGACAGGTACCCTTTCAAGTCTTGCAGCGCTGCCTCCGCTTCCGGAGTCCATTTCAATAGACCTGCCTTCTTCAAGATTTTGAAAAATGGCAGGGCGCATTCTGCAGACTTAGAAATGAACCTGCTGAGGGCAGCCACACAACCAGCAAGTCTACGTACATCCTTGACGCGGTTTGGGGCTTCAATCTGCTCGATGGCTTTGATCTTGTCGAGATTGGCTTCAATCCCCCTTTGGGACACAAAGAACCCGAGAAGCTTGCCGGAGGGGACTCCAAACACGCACTTCTCGGGGTTAAGCTTGAGTTGTATCTTGCGCAGATTTCCAAAAGTTTCTTCTAGGTCTTGAATCAGGGTATCCTTGTCCTTGCTCTTGACAACTATATCATCCATGTAAGCTTCTACATTCCTGTGTATCTGTGGCTCAAAAGCAGTGTGGACCACCCTTGCAAATGTTGAACCCACATTCTTCAATCCAAAGGGCATACGTATGAAACAGTAAGTGCCACATGGAGTAATGAATGCGGTCTTCTCTTCATCCTCTTCAGCCATGAATATCTGGTGGTACCCGGAGTATGCATCAAGAAATGAAAGCAACTCACATCCAGCCGTGGAGTCAACTATCTGGTCAATGCGCGGCAAGGGAAATGGATCCTTGGGACAAGCTTTATTCACATCAGTGAAGTCTATACAAAGCCTCCACTTCCCATTAGCTTTGCGCACGACAACTGGATTGGCCAGCCATGTGGGATGAAGTACACCTCTAACAAGGCCTGCTGCTTCCAACTTCTTGATCTCTTTGGCTATAAACTCTTGGCGCTCCACCGCTTGCTTCCTGACCTTCTGCTTGACGGGCCGCGCATGAGGACAAATGGCAAGATTGTGCTCAATTACTTTCCTGGGAACACCGGGGATGTCAGACGGTTGCCATGCAAACACGTCCACATTCGCCCACAGGAAAGCAATGAGCGCGC
Organism: Secale cereale; assembly: GCA_902687465.1. NCBI lineage: Eukaryota > Viridiplantae > Streptophyta > Magnoliopsida > Poales > Poaceae > Secale > Secale cereale. The sequence continues at coordinate 506,245,706 of LR738713.1, forward strand.
TTTCCTATTTAGGATCAAGCGTAGCACTGATGGTTAAGGTACCACCAGTGTCGTCCTCCTTGGCGGACACCTTTTTGGTTGCAGGTGGAGCAGCCATTCCCTTCTTGCACTTGCCAGTGGAGCTCGATGGTGCGTCCTCGACGGCAGCGCAGCACTCTGAAGAGGTACGTTTGCCGGAGTGGGCCTCAGAGCTCTTGCCGGACTTGGTCTTGTTCTTCCCCCCGGGAGCTTCAGCGGCAAGGGTTTTGCTATCTGTGGCGGCTGCTGCGTCCCGGTAGATCTTGTCGGCGCAAATAAGCGCGTCCTTCTTGTCGCCTGGGACAGAGATGACGCTTATCGGCCCTGGCATCTTGAGCATGTTGTAGGCGTAGTGAGAGGCTGCCATGAACTTGGCGAGCGCTGGACGGCCAAGTATCCCATTGTATGGCAATGGGATATCGGCAACGTCGAATGTGATCCTCTCAGTCCTGAAGTTTAGCTCTCCGCCAAAGGTTACTAGCAGTGTGATCTTCCCCTTCGGCTTGCTCCTTCCCGGGTTGATCCCTTGGAACGTGCCGGTCTCTTCGAGCTCGTTGTCGGGGATCTGCAGCTTCCGGATCACAGCGGAGGAGATCAGGTTCAGGCCGGCACCGCCGTCAACCAGCATCTTGGTGACCTTGAGGTTGCGGATGGTTGGCGAAACCAACATCGGCAAGCACCCGACCGCAGTTGTGCGATCAGGGTGGTCCTCAATGTTGAAGATGATGGGCGTGCTGGACCACTTCAAAAGTTTGCGCGACTCGACGGGTGGCTCTGCTGCATTGACTTCCCGCACCCATTGCTTGAGTTGGCGGTGGGAAGTATGCAGAGAGGCACCTCCATCGACGCACAAAACTTCTGTGGCCTTCTGGAACTCCTTCTCGCTGTTGTCTCCGTCATCCATGTCCTCGTCGTCGTCATCGTCTTCGTCCTTGTCGCGGCCGCGGGGAGGTCTATCTCCTTGCCGCTGCTTGGCCTTGCCGCGGCGTCCTTCCCGGCCATTGAATGGCCGCTTCTTGCCGGACTCTCCTCCACCTCCCTGGGCCTTCTCCTTGTCGCGTCGCTCATACTCAGCCTTCTGCTGCTCGACGAGGTATTCGACCCTTTTGCAGGTCTGGAGATCGTGGCCCTTGGTACGGTGGATCTTGCAGTACTGCTTGTCGGAGCCGTCCTGCTTGTCGGCGGCTGCTACAGGGGCAGCTTCCTTGCTGGAGCTACTAGCCTGAGCTTTCTTGGCGCCAGCCTCCTTGCCGGACTGCTCGACAGATAGTACTTCCTTGTTCTTCTTCTTCTTATTGTTCCGCCGCCGGTTTTTCCTTGCCGGGGCAGCATCCTCACCATCCGTTCCTCCTGCTCCAACATCCTCTCCGGGGAGTCTCCTCCCCTCTTCAGCGCGTGCGCACTTGTCAGCCAGAGCATAAAGCTCGCTGACGTCTCGTATCTTGCACATTGCCATCTCCTCCCTCATCCGGCGGTTACGCACGTTCTGATGGAACGCGCTAATAACCGCAGCAGGGTGGACGTCCGGGATGTTGTGCTGAACGCGGCTGAATCTCTGGATGTATTCCCGCAGGGACTCTCCTTCCTTCTGGGTCAGAATGTGAAGGTCGCTCTCCTGGCCGTGGGGCTTGTGGCCGCCCGTGAAGGCGCCGACAAACTGGTGGCACAGGTCTGCCCAAGAAGAGATGGAGTTCTCCGGCAAGTGCATGAGCCAAGATCTGACATTGGGCTTGAGCACAAGCGGGAAGTAGTTTGCTAATATCTTCTCATCCCGTCCCCCGGCAGCCTGCACCGCAATGGTGTAGATGCTAAGGAACTCTGAGGGATGGGTCTTGCCGTCGTACTTCTCGGGTACGTCGGGCTTGAAGTTCTTCATGTTGGGCCACTGGACTTGCCGTAGCTCTCAGGTGAACGCAGGGCAACCTGCCGCGTACGGCAAGTCGCCTGGTTCACCGGGCGCGTGCATGTCGACAGCGGTCCCAGCGCGCTGGTCGGACTGTCATCGCGCTTCTCTTCGACGCTCGATGCGAGTCCGAGCGTCTTCTTGCCGCCTGTCCTCGAGGACTTGGCGTTGGTCGCGGCGAGCTCGCGGATCCGACGACGCCATGGTGTCGTTGTCGACGTTGATTCAGCGAGTCGGCGATTTCTGCTTCCGCGGCGGGGAGTGCACGGTAGTTGCACCGCCGGCGGTCTTGTCTCCATCAGCCTTCGCTTGGCTGACTTGCCGCGGCCGTGACGTCGCCGGCTGCTGCGGCGTGTCGTTATTGGCGAAGGCGATGAGGCTTTGGATAGTAGCCCTCCAGTCTTCGGCCTTGTCTCCCGCTGGAGGGAAGTCGAGGAGTAGCTTAGCTCTAGCTAGAGCCTCTGCTGGAGTGGAGGGGAGCGGTGGTGAGCGGTGCGAGGAGCGAGATATGCTCGGACTTCTAACAGCGTTAGAAGGGGCAGGGTCTCGTCCCGGTGACCGCGCCTTGCTCGTGCCAGCGCGTTGGCCTTGAGCGTCCCGCGACCCGCCAACTTGTCCTTGGCCCAGCAAGCGGATGGTACCCTGCGTACCACGGCGTCGCTGGTCCAGCACCTCCTGAGAGGGGCGTGGCGCGTGCACGGACGCCGAGGTCTTGGAGTGAGCTCGGTCGTCCGTCTTGTCCTTTGACTTGGCGGCGCCGTGAGTTTCCTCGCCGGCGCCCGTCCTTCCGCCAGCGTCTACCCCACCAACCGTTGGTTCTGGTGGTGGTGGGATCGACACGGACGGGCCTCCCACCTCCGAAGCCTTCTTCTTCGGCGGCATGCTGATGTAGTCGATGAGGTTGATGAATTTGACGAAGCTGTTGAAGATTATGCCCGCGTGAACGCCGGATCAGGTTCGCACAACCTCGACGCCCCCTACCTGGCGTGCCAAAGAGAGAGGTGTCGCCCACGAACACCTATGGGACCGAAGCCCTTTTTCGGTACGGCAAGGGAGCGGAGGGAGCACAAAGAACGGATCGAGGCGCACACGCGAGCGGTTTACCCAGGTTCGGACCGCACGGATGCGTAAAACCCTACTCCTGCCTTGGTTTGTTATTGAGTTCTTGGCACGGGAGCAAGAAGATCTACAGTGCTCAGAGCTAGCTACACTGAGCGTGAGAGTGATCGAGTTTCCAAACCCCACTTACGTTGTGCATGGGCCTCCTTTTATAGGTCAAAGGGGTCACCGACAGGTGGCAACGTAGTTGAGGGTAAAAACGTAAAAGTGGTGGTAGTTGTAACAGTGCATGTACAGTGGTCTATACCTAACCCTGACGGTGGGGAACAAGGGCATTGAATGCCCGTCGCCGTCGCCCCAAATAGTGTAAAAAGCGTCCGTCCGGGCTTCTCCGTTCGCCACGACAGAGGTCTCGTCATCGTGGCCTGCCACCATGTCCCCCAGGCTGCACAGCCTTCCGCCACGTGCCCCTGGAAGGGCCCCAGGGCGACGCGTGGCCGGATGAGCTGAAGCGCGGGCACACGATGGAAGCTTGCCGCGGGAAGCGTCTTGCCGCGGTTGCTACCTTGCCGGGCCCGGAAGCTTGTCGCTCCCCGGACCTTGCCGGGGCGCGCGATGCGCCCCGGCAAGTCTTCTTAAATGCTGTTCTTCGGTCTTCCTGGCAAGCTCCTCTTGCCAGGGTCTTGCGCTAGATGGGTGGTCTTGAGCCTGGAGTGGCCTTCCCGGCAAGCTCCTCTTGCCGGGGTCTTGTTTCTTAACTTGAATACTTTGTTCTTGAATGGCTCAAAAGGAACTAGGGTGGGCCTTGGCGAGCGCGTAGCAAGCCCTGCCACGGGACGCTGCTACTGCCCGTGCACAAGTCGGGATACTAAGGTACACCTACTTTAGTACACCGACAGGCAGGGTGCCGGGAAGAGTTCTCCTGATGCTCCCGATCTTGGAAGCGCGGCGGCGGCGGAACAGAGGCGAGATCGCGAAAAAGGGTTCCGTCCTCGAGGGTTTCGGGACGCGAGGAATATATATGCGAAGGGGGGTCACCAGAGGCGGAGAGGGGGCCCCAGGCGCCCCCCTGGCGCGGCCAGGGGTGGGGCCGCGCCACGTGGCCACCTGGGCCACCCCTGGCTCCCCTCTGGCACTGCTTTGGTTTTTCTCGAAGCTTCCTGTACGCTGATTTTTCCTGTATTTTTTCCGGAATTTTTAGAGCACTTTTAATATGGAGGAAACCTGAAATAGAAAAAAATCAGAAAACAGGAACTGGCACTGTGGTGCACTGAGTTAATAGGTTAGTCCAAATATGATCAAAAGTCTATGGAAGTGCATAAATATCATAGCAATATCACACAAAAGAGGCATGGAGCAAGCAGAAATTATAGATATGTTTTGGACGTATCAATCGCTTCTTGTGCTTCGTCTCGGGGGTTGTCGTCCATAGTTTCGACAAATATTTACAACATGCCAATTATTATTCAAACATGACAGATGGATATATTAATGGCAAACGTAGAAGTAGCTAGCTAATCACAGTACGAAATCATATATATTAATTTGTGGCCTCGACGCTGCTTCTCTAAGGTTTCGGGTGGTCGCGACAACGCTTCAAGGGTTAGGGGTGGCCTCGAGATCGCTTCAAGGAGGGGGTAATATCGAAGATTTCAAGAAAACCATGACTTCATCATTAGCCGGAAATGACAGGCTCATAACGGTACGACAAGCTCTTCAAAGTTGTTTTGGATGGAGTTCCCGATAGAATAATTTTCTTTTTAGTACCCTCGACCCCTGGACGACCCTCGACCCTCGACTGCTCGGCGATCCACAACCCTTGACCCCCTCATGTCACATTTTGTCTAGTGTCAAAGGATTCAATAAAACCATATCTTCATCATTAGGCGAAAGTAACAGGCGCATGATGGTACGAAGATCTCCAAAGTTATTTTGGAGTGGAGTCCCAGATAGGATAATTCGTAACAAAAGACGGATTATCCTATCAGGAACTCCGTTCCAAAATAACTTTCCAGAACATCGTACCAACATGCCCCGGTTACATTTGGCAAATGATGAAGGCAAGGATTTCTTCAATACTTTGACACTAGGCAACCTCTCGACCCCTCGACCCTCGACTGCTCGGCGATATCCACAACCTTAGACCCCCTCATGTCACATTTTGTCTAGTGTCAAAGGATTCCACAAAACCATGTCTTCATCATTAGGCGAAAGTAACAGACGCATGATGGTACGAAGCTCTCCAAAGTTATTTTGGAACGGAGTCCCAGATAGGATAATTCGTAACAAAAGACGGATTATCCTATAAGGAACTCCGTTCCAAAATAACTTCCGAGAACTTCGTACCAACATTCCCCGGTTACTTCTGGCAAATGATGAAGGCATGGATTTCTTCAATACTTTGAAACTAGGCAACCTCTCGACCCCTCGGCGATCCTCGACCCTTGACGACGCTCGATCCCTCGACGACCCTCGAACCCCCCC
>LR738713.1:506268017-506300131 GCA_902687465.1 Secale cereale
CACGAGCAGTTTACCCAGGTTCGGGCCGCACGAATGCGTAAAACCCTACTCCTGCTTTGTGGTTTGTATTGAGTTCTTGCTCGGGAGCGCTGGGTGCTACAGTACACACCAGTAGCTAACGAGACCGAGCTTGAGAGTTCTTCTGCTTCGAACCCCCCCCCCTCTACTTTACGCATGGGCCTCCTTTTATATGCTCAAGGGGTCCCCGACAGGTGGCAACGTAGAAAAGGGGACAAGAGCATTAAATGCCCGTCTGCGTCGCCCAAATAGTGCAAAAAAGGGACCGTCAGGGACGCCACCGTTCGCCACGAAGGCAACCTTGTCAACGCCACTTGCCACCGCGTACCGCTGGCTGCACAGCCTCTCGCCACGTACGCCTGGAAGGGTCCCAGAGCGACACGTTGGTGGATGCGCTGGAGCGCGGGTACAGAGTGGTAGCTTGCCGCGGTCGTTGTCTTGTCACGTCCGGGAGCTTGCCACTCACCGGGCCTTGCCGGGACGCGTGGCGCGTCGCGGCAAGTTCCTCGAGATGCCTTGGTTGGCCTTCCCGGCAAGCTCCTCTCGCCGGGGTCTTGTGCCTTGAGTGGCCTTCCCGGCAAGCCCCTCTTGCCGGGGCCTTGTCTCCTTGGCTTGAATACTTTGTTCTTGAATGGCTCTAAAGGAACCACGGAGGACCTTGGCAGTCACCCGGCAAGCCTTGCCGCAGGGTGCTGCGACTGCCCGTGCACAAGTTCGGGATACTAGGGTACCCCTACTCTAGTACACCGATAGGAGCCCCCTGGCCTGGGCCATACACGGTGCCGAGCGCTGTTGGGCCAGGCCCAAATCAGTGCACGGCCAAGCGCGGCCTGGGTTGCGCCGTATCTTTTCCGTATCCACAGCGCCCTCCCCGAACGGCACGCGTTGATTGCGGCGTGGTGGGAGAGATCGTGGGCGGTTTCTTTATTCGGAAAGGCGGAACGTCCGCCCCCTCCCTCCTTATAAGCAGGGGAAACAGGGGCAGTTCGCCCATCCGCTAGTTTCTACTTCAACCTCGAAAACCTCCACCGCTCCCCTTCTTCCCAAAGCTGAAAGAGAGCAGTGCTCCGCCCCCCCATCGCCACCAGCACCACCAACGCCGTCGACCTCCCTCACCACTTCCGCCATGGCTCCAAAAACCGACAAGGGGAAGGGCGCGAAGTCGGCCGAGGCGCAGCGGCTCGCGGCGCTGCGAAAGGAGCGGGCTGTCTTCCCCCCATGCTTGCCGCGAGGGAGCTGCGGAGTGCTACTACCTCTTCTGGTCGGGGGAGACGCAGGCGCACCCGCGCACGAAGGTACTTCCAGCTGTTGCTTGGAAAATGGCTCCAACTGGATACCCTTTCTTCGCCTTGTTCTTCTACTGCGGGCTCTGCCCGCCTTTCTCTAATTTTTTCTGTGATATCATGAACACCTACGGGTTCCGCCTCCTTGACTTCACCCCCAACGCTGTTCTGAGCATCGCAGTTTTCGCACATCTCTGCGAAAACTTTGTCGGAGTCTATCCAAATGTAGCCCTTTTCCGCCACTTCTTTATGCCTCGGGTCGAGAGAGGAGAGCCTTTATCCGGCGGAATCGCCTGGATCTCGAGGGCCGGCAAGAAGGACGCTTATCTGGAGGGAGAGCTCCGCAGCAAGTGGGAGGAGTGGAGAGCAAACTGGTGCTAGATCGTCGAGGAGAACCCGCAGCCATTTACCGCCTGGCGCCAAACCCCAGTAGTGCGCGGCAGCGATTGGAGCAACGTGGCCCCGGAAGACGATAGGCTGAAGATTGCCGTCGCCCGGATACAACGCCTCAGGCTTGCCGGGCTCACTGTAGGCGCAGTTGGCGCAGATTTCCTTCGCCGCCGCATCGCCCCCTGCAGGAGAGGAAGAGACCCGCCTAGGATTTCGAGAATGCGGCGGATATCATGAGGCTGCGCCCGGGCCTTAACTTCAACTTCACTGTTCTGGAACTCAACGCGATGCTCCAGGAGCTGTTCAAGTACGACCCTCAGCATCCCGAAGTGTTCAGGTTGCCGAAGGGTGTCGTTCCGCTGTGGAACAACTCCTCGCTCAGCCGCATCTGTGCAATGATGCCGCTGTGCGACTCGCATGGAATTGACCCAACTTGGCAAGAGCCTGCACACGACGTCGTGCAGGAGTTCTTCGATGGCTTGGTAGAAATGCCGATCCGCTCCGACGAGCAGAAGGGCCTCACTCGCGACACCCCCGATACGGAGCTGAAGCGCATCGCCACTAGGCTGGAAGAGGCGGCGGCAGCCGCAGCCGCGGGCGAGTTTGGATTCACCGTGGAGGAGGCAGAGGCAGCAAAGGCGGCAAGCCTTGCCGAGCGAGAGGAGTTTGCCGGCGAGGAGGAGCTTGCCGGGTAAGACGTCGAGTCGAGCGGGCCCGCCGAGGATACGAGCGACTCGTTGGTGATCGACTCCTCTTCCTCCTCATCTTCAGGCAGCTCGCCGCTAGCAGAGCTCCCAGCTCCACCAAGAAGGCGTCTCCGCAAGGCCGGGGACGTAGCGGAGCGGCAGACGAGTCAACAGCCGCCGCGCCGCGCGACACGCTCCTCCGCGGCAAGCACGGTTTCCGCAGGAGCACCTCGCGCTTCTGCGGCAACTGGAGCAGGGTCTTCCTGGACCATTGCTTCTACTCCTGCCACTTCTCACGCCGCGGCGGCAGCCGGAGCGGGGCCGTCTCAGACCATCGCCACTGCTCCCGCCAAGCGGCCAAGTGAGCCTACTCCTCCGCCTCCTCGCGCCGGACGTGAGCCGGACTTCGACTTCTCCGCGCTCAGCTCCGACGAGGAAGAAGAAGAGTAAGATTCTTGTTGTTCTTGTATTTCTTCATTTTTTGCTATTTTGTCTTGTATCTCATTTGCTTCATTCCGGACTTATTCCTTTTCAGGACTCTGGCCCAGAGAGCGGCAAAGAGAGCCAAGGTCCCGGCGAGGAGAGAGGAGGTGATCATCGTCGAGGACGAACCCACCGAGACCACCTTGCCGGACCCGGCAACTAATCTTCAGAGCAACCCCCAGCGCAGCCCCCAGCGTAAGTGTATGGTTCACTTTCCGCTGTTAGGAGCGCGTGGGTGTTCTTTCTTTGCTGACATTTGTTTGTTGATTTGTGTAGGAGCAGAACAGCCCCGCAAGGAGCGCCCGGAGACTGCCCCGACATGCCATCTGCTTCGACTACACCGCCAAGGGAGAGTTCTCCGGCGAGGGTCTCTCCGGCAAGGGAGAGTTCTCCGCCAAGGGAGAGTCCTCCGGCAAGGGAGAGCTCTCCGGCAAGGGACAGCACCAGTGGCCCCCCGGCGGCGGAGTCTACAACTACGCCGCCAAGGGAGAGTTCCCCGGCAAGGGACACTGCCGAGGAGCCGGCTCGCGCAGGTAATCCCCTCGCTTCAAAACTTCCCTTGGGTTCTTCTTCTTTTGATCTCTTTTTGGATATTTGCTTGACTTTTCTCCCCTTTCCGGCCGTCAGATCCATCTGCTGCGGAGCCGATAGAGACGGTGGTTGCTGGCGAAGAGAACACGCGTGGCAACACCGGCGACGCCGCTGCCACCGAAGAAGCAGCCGGCGCCGATGATCCCGCCGGCGATGAGGCCGCCAAGGCTACCGCCGCAGCAGCTGGCGAGGGGTCCGGCGATCGCACTGACGGCCCTGAGGCCACAGGAGCGCCAGGCGCTACACCGACCGCCGATCCCTCCGCCGCTGCCGCAGCGCTAGGCTCCGAAGAGCCCCAGCCAGGCGTCAACCTGAAGGCCGGCGATGGCGTCTTCATCAAACTCCCCTGGGCGTCAATGTCCCGGGCGCCGGTCGAAGGAGAAAGCTTTGACGGAGATGTGCTCGCCTCCGCCGGGTTGACGCTAGTTGACGCGCCAAGCAGCAGCAGCAGCGAGCCTGAGGAGGAGCGGCTGCTGCGGAATCTGTTGTCGCTCTACCGCGCTCGGCAAGCCAAGCTGGAGTCCCGCGAAGCGCTTGCCGCGAAGGCGGGAGCTGACATCGAGAAACACGCGGAGGAGCTCCGGGGTCTCAACCAGGTAGCTCTCCGGTCCCTGGCAGAGGAGCGGGAGCAACTTGCCGAGGAGTAGTAGGCCTTCTTCCTCGAGAAGGCTTAACTCGAAGAACAGCAGCGGCTTGCCGCTGAGAAGCTGTCCGCGTGGGAGGGCGAGCTGGTGCAGCGGAAGGTCAATCTTGACAGCCACGAGGAGGAGCTTGCCGCGCGCGAGCAATCACTTGGCGGAGCCCTCAAGTAGGCAGAGGACGCTACCGCAGCTGCCGAGGCCGCAAAGAAGGAGCTGGAGACGAAGGTGGCGCAGCTGGAGGCCGATCTCAAGGCGAGCGGTGAGGGGATTTCCGCGCTCAAGCATGAGCGGGAGAAGGACGCCCACATCAACTCAGAGCTGCAGGTTCGCCTCACCGAGAAGGGCAAGGAGCTCGCCGCCACCAAGGACTCCAACGCGGATCTTGAGTTGAAGCTGACCACTTTGACCAAGACGCTGGACGGCGCCAGGGAGCGGGAGGCGGCCTTGAAGGAGGAGATCAAGGCCGAGAAGGCGCTGCTGGCGAGTGCCGCTACCGTCCAGAACACTTTCAAGGAGACCGTCGAGCACTGGTCGGAGGGTCTGGTGAACGCTGCCGCGGATATTGACAGGGAGCTGGCGCAGCTGGGGATGGAGGATCTCGGCTATCCCTCCGATGAGAGCCTCCAGCCCAGCGCCAAGCTCACCTTGTTCTTCAAAGGCGTGGCGACGGCCCTCCAGCGACTCCGGGAGGGGATCCCAAAGCAGCTGGCCGACGAGTCGCGCAAGCTCTGTGAGGGAGCTCTTCAAAAGGTGTTGGTGAAGGTGGCCTTCCGCAACCCGGGCATCAACCTCACCAACGTCCTCAAGTCCCTGCCGCCGGATGCTGATGTGGAGGCGCTCAAGGCCCTTGTCGTGCCCATTGTGGACAAGGTGAGCGGGATCAAGAGGGTTGAGGGCGGTCGCGTAGACTAGGCTCGCCCGTTTTCTTCCTTTCTTGTCGCTGCTTGTCATGTTACGAGAACAATCTGTTAGAGCTGCGACAAGTTATCTTGTAATATAACTCTATTTTGGGTAACAATTGCAATGTTATTTCCTTTACTTGACTCCTTCCTTTGTATGTTTTTGCCCTACGATTTTAGGGAACTTGCCGGGGTAGGCACCTTAGCCGCGAGCGCTGAGTGCGGGACGTCAGCAGCCTCCTGGCGGTGCCGTTACTGACAAGAAACCTTGTTGCAACTAGTCGCAGCTCACTTAAGTTGTTGAGCGAACTCGAAACAAAGTTGTTGAGCGGACTCGATCAAAGTTGTTGAGCGGGCTCGAAACAAAGTTAAGGGCGCAACTAGCTACGAGTTGGTTCCTCCGTGCACAGGTTTTTCATACAAAGCACGGTCGTTCAAGGAAGATAACTTAAAAATTTAAAAATCTGATTTCTTAAGCTTTGGCAACTTAGCTTTCCTGTTGTTTGCTTCCCGGCAAGGCGAAACTTTCTTGAAAGACGCCTGGTCCATACCACTATTTTCTCCTTCCCCCCGGCAAAGTTGTGGGCGAGGGAACCTTCCTTTCCTTGAGAAAAAGAAAGAAGAGAAAATAACGATATGAAGCCTTACGACTTGTTATTGCTTACCGGGGGTAGGTGCTGCACAAAACGTCAGATAACACATGCAAAAAATAGAAAGCATGAAATTGACAAGATGTGCGCAGCACATGAGCTTTACTTCTGCACGGGGTCTGCGCTCGGCTTTGTACAAAGGATTACATGCAACAGCGGTAAGACTTGTACAAAAGGTGGTTGCCGGAACGGGTTACGGCAACCGCGCCTTACGGGTAAAACTTACGAAGATGCTCAATGTTCCAGGAGTTGCTCACCGGAATGCCATCTTCGGTCTCAAGGCGGACAGCGCCAGGCCTAGTGACTCGTTTCACCCGGTAAGGGCCTTCCCACTTCGGCGTCAACTTGTTGGAATTCTTGGCGGACTGAGCACGCCAAAGAACAAGGTCGCCTTCCTCGAGACTTCTGGCGTTAACTTTGTGGCTATGGTAGCGGCGCAAAGCTTGCTGGTAGCGAGCAGCTCGTACAGCAGCCTGAAGACGGTCTTCCTCAAGGAGCAGCGCGTCGTCTTGTCGCAGCTGCTCTTGCTCAAGCTCATCATAAGCGAACACTCAAGGTGACCCGTATACGAGTTCCGTGGGGAGAACTGCCTCTGCTCCATAGACTAGATCGAAAGGTGTCTGGACAGTGGCTCGATTTGGCGTCGTCCTGATCAACCAAAGAACCACCGGCAGCTCCTCGATCCAGATTCTTCAGCACTTGTGCAGCCTGTCGAAAGTCCTGGTCTTGAGGCCACGCAGCACTTCAGCATTTCCCCTATCCGCTTGACCGTTGCTTCTCGGGTGAGCAACAGAAGCGAAGCAGACCTTGGCGCCAAGATCTTGGACGTACTGCATGAAGGTGCGGCTGGTGAATTGCGTACCGTTACCGGTGATGATCCTGTTAGGGATCCCGAAGCGGCAAACAATCTACCTGAAGAACTTCACTGCTGACTGTGCGGTCACCTTTCTCACTGCTTCCACTTCTGGCCACTTTGTGAACTTGTCGATTGCAACGTACAAGTACTCAAAGCCCCCGACTGCGCGGGGAAAGGTGCCGAGGATGTCGAGCCCCCGGACCGAAAATGTCCAGGATAAAGGGATCATCTGGAGAGCTTGAGCTGGCTGGTGTATTTGCTTGGAATGGAACTGGCACGCTTCACACTTGGTTAATTGTGCAGTTGCATCCTGGAGGGCTGTCGGCCAAAAGAATCCTTGCCGGAATGCTTTGCCGGCAAGTGCTCTTGCGCCAATGTGGTGACCACATATGCCTCCATGTATCTCTGCCAACAGCTTTTGTCCGTCTTCCCGATGAATACACTTCAATTTCACACCGTTGAGTCTTCTTCTGTACAGTGTGTTGTTGACAAACTGGTACATACTTGACTGCCGGGCTACTCTTTCCACTTCTTCTTGCTCTTTGGGAAGTTCTCCTGTCTGAAGGAAACAGACAATCTGATGTGCCCACGCTGGAGCTTGCGGCTCGACAACAAGGACTAAAGGCACATCTGCTGGTGCGGGAACGTCCACTTCTACGGCGAGAGCCTGCGGCTTAGCCGGAGCTTGACGTTCCCCGGCAAGCTTGCCAGAGCAAAACTTGTCGGGAGCTTCTGCTTCAACGGAACAAACCCTAGGGCTTGCCGGAGCAGACTGCTCCTCAGCACTCTTGGTGTTGATCTTGGGGACCTTCTTGGCGGCGGCTTCGGGAAGCTCTGCCGGAAAATAGTGACCAGAAATCAACTTCCTCTTCTTGCTTTGTGCAGTTGATGGCGTTATGGATGGTTGAGTCAGCTTGAGCACAAAGATCCCTGGTTCCACAGGTAACTTAAGTGCGGCGCACTTTGACAGGCCATCGGCGATGTCGTTCCGAGCTCTTGGAATATGCTCCATCTGTAGGTCGTCAAAGTGCTCTTCAAGCTTTCTCACTTCATCAATGTAGGGTTCCATCAACGGACTCTGATAATTCCTGTTTACATGGCGGACGACAAGCTGCGAGTCACCCCTGACAATGAGCTTCTTGATCACATGGTCTGCCGCGATCCTGAGACCGGCAAGCAAACCTTCATACTCTACGGTATTATTTGTTGGTTGCTCCTTGGGAAAGTGCATCTGGACTACGTACTTGAGGTGCTCTCGGTGGGTGCGACAAGCAGCACGCCAGCACCGGTGTCTTGCAGCGAGAAGGCACCATCAAAGTACATAAGCCACTCTTTGTTGCTTCCTTGACGGGGATGCTCGTTTCTGGAATTTCTTCATCTGGTGTTGGCGTCCACTCTGCTATGAATTCTGCCAATGCTCTACATTGGATAGTTGAAGTGCTCTCAAACTTGATGCCAAAGCTTGACAGTTCCAGTGCCCACTCAACAATCCTGCCTGTCGCTTCTGGATTCTGCAGTATCCTCTTCAGTGGAAAGCGAGTGACAACTGTGATCTCATGTGCTTGGAAGTAATGGAGCAGCTTTCTCGAGGCCATGAGAAGGCCGAAAAGCAATTTCTGCACACCAGAGTACCTTGACCTAGCCCCCTGCAGAAGGGAGCTGACAAAGTAAACTGGGCGCTGCACCATCTTCTTCCGTATCTCCTCTTGCGCCTGCGCAGATCCATCTTTGTCGGGACCAGAGCTTGTCGGGGAAGCCCCCTGCTTGTCGCTGGATGTGCCTGCCGTGGTTGCTGGCTCATCATCTGCCTCTCTCTCCGCTACTAACGCAGCACTAACCACTTGATTGGTTGCCGCTAGATACAGCAGCAACTTCTCTTGTGGCTTAGGTGCGACAAGTATTGGAGTGGAGGACAGGTATCCCTTCAAGTCTTGCAGCGCAGCCTCCGCTTCCGGAGTCCATTACATTGGACCTGCCTTTTTCAATATTTTGAAAAACGACAGGGCGCGCTCAGCAGACTTAGAGATAAACCTGCTGAGAGCAGCCACGCAACCGGCAAGTCTTCGTACATCCTTGACGCGCTTTGGTGCTTCAATCTGCTCAATGGCCCTGATCTTGTCGTGATTGGCTTCAATTCCCCGCTGAGACACGAAGAACCCGAGAAGCTTGCCGGAAGGGACCCCAAACACACACTTCTCGGGGTTGAGCTTGAGGCTGATCTTGCGTAGATTTGCAAAGGTCTCGTCTAAATCTTGAATCAGAGTTTCCTTGTCCTTGCTCTTGACCACTATATCATCCATGTAGGCTTCCACATTTCTGTGTATTTGTGGCTCAAAAGCGGTATGGACTACCCTTGCAAATGTTGAACCAGCATTCTTCAAACCGAAAGGCATCCGTATGAAACAGTACGTGCCACATGGAGTGATGAATGCGGTCTTCTCCTCATCCTCTTCTGCCATGAAGATCTGATGGTATCCTGAGTATGCATCAAGAAATGAAAGCAGGTCACATTCGGCCGTGGAGTCAACAATCTGGTCAATGCGCGACAAGGGAAATGGGTCTTTGGGACAAGCTTTATTCACATCGGTGAAGTCGATACAAAGCCTCCATTTCCCGTTTGCCCTGCGCATGACTACAGGATTGGCCAACCACATAGGATGGAGCACTCCTCTGACAAGGCCTGTTGCTTCCAACTTCTTGATCTCTTCTGCGATGAATTCTTGGCGCTCCACTGCTTGTTTCCTGACCTTCTGCTTGAAGGGCCGCGCATGAGGACAGACGGCCAGATGGTGCACAATTACTTTCCTCGGAACACCGGGGATGTCAGACGGTTGCCACACAAACACATAGACGCTCGCCCGCAGGAAAGCAATGAGCGCGCTTTCCTATTTAGGGTCAAGGGTGGCACTGATGGTGAAGGTACCACCAGTGCCGTCCTCCTTGGCGGACACCTTCTTGGTCTCTGGCGGAGCTGCCATTGTCTTCTTACACTTGTCGGTGGAGCACGATGGTGTGTCCTCGATGATAGCGCAGCACTCCGAAGAGGTGCGCTTGCCGGAGTGGGCATCAGAACTCTTGCCGGACTTGGTCTTCTTCTTCCCCCCGGGAGCTTCAGCGGCAAGTGACTTGTGATCTGTTGCGGCTGCTACTTCCCGGTAGATCTTGTCGGCGCAGATAAGGGCATCCTTCTTGTCACCAGGGATAGAGATGACACTTATCGGGCCTGGCATCTTCAGCATGTTGTATGCGTAGTGAGAGGCTGCCATGAACTTGGCGAGTGCTGGACGGCCAAGTATCCCATTTTAAGGCAATGGAAAATCGGCAACGTCAAAGGTGACCCTCTCAGTCCTAAAGTTCAACTCGCCGCCAAACGTCACTGGCAACGTGATCTCCCCCTTCGGCTTGCTCCTTCCCGGGTTGATTCCTTGGAATGTGTCGGTCTCTTCGAGCTCGCTGTCAGGGATCTGGAGTTTCTAGAGTACAGCGGAGGAGATCAGGTTCAAGCCGGCCCCGCCGTCAACTAGCATCTTAGTGACCTTGAGGTTGCGGATAGTTGGTGAAACCAACATCGGCAAGCACCCGACCGCACTTGTGCGATCAGGGTGGTCCTCAATATCAAAGATGATAGGCGTGCTGGACCATTTCAGAAGCTTGCGTGACTCGACAGGTGGTTCTGCTGCATTGACTTCCCACACCCACTGCTTGAGTTGGCGGTGTGAAGTATGCAGAGAAGCACCGCCGTCAACGTACAAGACCTCTATGGCTTTCTGGAACTCCTGCTCACTGTTCTCGACATCATCCATGTCTTCATCGTCGTCGTCATCTTCATCCTTGTCGCGGCCGCGGGGGGGTCTGTCTCCTTGCCGCTGCTTGGCCTTGCCGCGGCGTCCTCCCCTGCCGGCGCGCTTCTGGCCGGATCCTCCAGTACCTCCTTGGGCCTTCTCCTTGTCGCGTCGCTCGTACTCAGCCTTTTGCTGCTCGACAAACTGCTCGACCCTCTTGCAGTTCTGGAGGTCATGGCCCTTGGTGCGGTGGATCTTGCAGTACTGCTTGTCGGTGCCGTCCTGCTTGTCGGCGGCCGCCACAGCCTGGCAGTTGGAGCATGCGGCAATCTCCTTGCTGGAGTACCAACTTTGGCTTTCTTGGCGCCACCTTCGTTGCCGGACTGCTAAACGACTAGCACATCTTTACCTTTCTTCTTCCTGTTGTTCCGCCGCCAGTTTCTCTTTGCCGGGGCAGCATCCTCGCTGTCAGATCTTCCTGCTCCTGTATTCTCTCCGGGGAGTTTCCTCCCTTCCTCAGCACGTGCACACTTGTCGTCCAGGGCATATAGCTCACTGACGTCTCTGATCTTGCACATCGCCATCTCCTCCCTCATCCTCCGGTTACGCATGTTCTGGTGGAACGCGCTGATGACCGCGGCAGGGTGGACGTCTGGGATGTTGTGCTGTACACGGCAGAATCTCTGAATGTACTTGCGCAGGGGCTCTCCATCCTTCTGGGCGAGCAGATGAAGGTCACTTTCTTTTCCATGAGGTTTGTGGCCGCCTGTAAAGGCGCCGACAAACTGATGGCATAGGTCTGCCCAGGAGGATATGGAGTTGTCCGGCAAGTGCATGAGCCAGGATCTGACGTTGGGTTTGAGCACCAGCGGGAAGTAGTTGGCAAGGATCTTGTCGTCCCCCCCCCGGCAGCCTGCACTGCGATGGTGTAGATGCTGAGGAACTCCGACGAATGCGTCTTGCCGTCGTACTTCTCCGGTAAGTCTGGCTTGAAATTCTTCATGCTGGGCCACTAGACTTGCCGCAGCTCACGAGTAAACGCAGGGCAACCTACCACGTACGGCAAGTCGCCTGGTTCCCCTGGCGCATGCATGTCGACAGAGGGCCCAGCGCGCTGGTCTGATTGATGCCGCGCTTCTCTTCGGCGCTCGATGCAAGTACGCGCGTCTTCTTGTTGTCGTTCGTGAATAACTTGGCGCTGATCGCGACGAGCTCGTGGATCCGATGACGCGGTGGAGTCGCTGTCGAGGTGGAACCGGCGAGTCGGCGATCTTGGCCTTTGGGGCGGAGAGTACATGGTGGTTGCACCCCCACTGGTATTGTCACCATCGGCTCGCACCTGGCTGACTTGCCGCGGCTGCGATGTACTTGGCTGCCGCGAAGTGTCGCCGTTGGCGAAGCTGGTGAGACTCTGAATGGTGGCCCTCGAATCGTCGATCTTGTCTGCAGTTGGAGGGTAGTCTAGGAGCAGTTGAGCTCGCGCCAAAGCTTCCGCTGGAGTGGCTGGTAGCGGCGGCGAACGGTGCGAGGAGCGGGATATGCTCGGACTTCTAACTATGTTAGAAGGAGCAGTATCCCGTCCAGGCGACCGTGCCTCGCTCGCGCCAGCATGTTGGCGTGCATGCTAGTCTTGAGCACCCCGAGATCCACCAGCTCGATCTTGGCCCAGCAAACGTATGGTACCGTGAGTACCATGACGCTGCCGGTCCCGCGCCTCCTGAGATGGGCGCGGTGCATGTACGGACGCCGAGGTTTTGGAGTGCGCCCGGTCGTTGTGGGAGCCGACTACGCCGCCGATGGGCGGCGCAGCCTTGTCCTTGGACCTGGCAGCACCATGAGCTCCCTCGCCCACGCCCGTTCTTCCGCCGGCGTCTACCCCACCAGCCGTTGGCTCCGGCGGTGGTGGGTTCGGCGCGGACGGAGCAGCTGCCTCCGAAGCCTTCTTCTTCGGCGGCATGTCGATGAAGATGATGAAGATCTAGCTCGTGTGGACGCTAGATCAGGTTAACACAACCTCGACGCACCCCCTACCTGGCGCGCCAAAGATGTCGGAGAAACTGATCCACGAGCACCTATGGGACCGGCGGACTGAGTCCCTTTCGGTTTGGCGGGGGGCGGAGATCGCACAAAGAGCGGACCGAGGCGAAGCACACGAGCAGTTTACCCAGGTTCGGGCCGCACGGATGCGTAAAACCCTACTCCTACTTTGTGGTTTGTATTCGGTTCTTGCTCGGGAGCGCTGGGTGCTACAGTAAACACCAGCAGCTAACGAGACCGAGCTTGAGAGTTCTTCTGCTTCGAACCCCCCCCCCTCTACGTTGCGCATGGGCCTCCTTTTATATGCTCAAGGGGTCACCGACAAGTGGCAACGTAGACAAGGGTAAAAATGGAAAGGTGTTGCGGTTGGTACAACTACCTCACTACTAGGAAAAGGCCTACTAATGGCGCACCTAATTTGGCCATTAATGGCGCATTAGTGGTGCGCCATTAGTGCCACGCCATTAGTATATTTTACTAATGGCGCACCGCTGATGCGCCATTAGTATGCACAGTAGTGCGCCATTAGTATGCCTCCTAGGGGCCATGTGTACCCAGGTGCTTTGGCATACTAATGGCGCACTCCAGCAGGATGCGCCATTAGTAATGTCCGCATAGTAATGGCGCACTGTCTGGTGATGCGCCATTAGTATCCTTTGGCATACTAATGGCGCACTGTGTTGTGATGCGCCATTAATATGAATAATAGGTTTTTTTACTATTATTTTTCTGTTTTTTTGCACATATTACAAAATGTATAATTGCACAGAACATAGACAGCACACATCAACAACAAATTCATCGAATACAATAGAAGATTAGTCTCTGAATACAATTCATCATAGTAGTCTCCGAATACAATTCATCATATTAGTCTCCAAATTGAAAAGACCGAACAAAGATAGAACAATATATTACAAGTCTCGAGACCGCGAGTAGCGAGTTTGTCTTCACATTACAAGTCGATATCGATCATCTAAACTACCATCACATAGAAGAGAGCTTCGGTCATCACGATGAGCATCATCATGATGAAACTCGTCTTCATCCGGTTCCTCCAACGCTCCCTCACCTCTCCCGCTAGATAGCGGGCGTATCTAGATTCGGCCTCGGCCCTAGTGGTGTACCCTTTGTAACTGTTACCGCTGAATCGGTGAACCTGTCTCCGACACTCCTCCCAGTCATCGTAGACTCCGGGAACCTTACCCTTGTACACGACATACGACGGCATCGCTATGCACTAGCCAAACAAAACGTTAGTACCAATTCACAGACAATACATAAGCCATATATAAGTATGCAACAGAACGATCGAAAGAGAAAAGCAAGACATTAATAGCATCGATTACATCTAAGTTGAACGACTCTCGAAACCAAAGAGACATACTACAAGTTCATTAAAGTTTAATTACAACATGAGCCAATCGATGTTTCAGAACTGGACACAGCATCACTGCTTTCGACTCGACTCAAGGGACCGGAGCGTGGATGAAGCCGCCGTCTATCTTGGGAGTCATGAAATCACGGGCGTTGTCAGCCTGCATTTATAGCATTGTGTCGATGTCACTGTTCGACGGTTGATTTCTGAGGTAGAACCGCCCCGAGGTACGAAGGACATCTTGATGGATGATTTCCGCAAACTCCGACTGGATGCGAAAGAATTCTTGTCTGATGTCCGCGTCCTGGATTGCCGACACGCTCGCGGCCCAATCTTTGAGTTTACTCAGTAGCAGAAGTTGATGATGGTCCCGTACGATCGCCCGCATGTGATGGATGGCCTAGTAGGCACCCTTCTGACCGCCAGGCGGCTGCTTGACGCAGCAGAACGTCGTATTGTGGGAGAACACGTGCTTGCCGTACTTACGAATAGGCCTGGTGAAGGTGCCTCCAGATTTGGCGTAGCCGGGGAGAACATCATCAAGAACCTTCTTGACATTTGTGTAGTCTACTTTCGACTGACGTTCCGGGTCGAAATACGTGGCCATGGAATATTTGGGGCTTAGGAGGATGAGCGTGCAATGTGTGTCACTGCAGAAAACACGGAATGTTAAAAGAAGAACGATCGAAATCTAAGAATTCGTATGTTACGGGGCGGTTGAGGCGGAGGACTTACTCGGGAAAGTAAGGCACGAGGAAGTTATCCTTATCTCGGTTTGCCAGAATGACGCCTTCGAGGTAAGAACTCGCGACTTGCCGGTCCCCAGCGCTGCCCAAGATCTTGGCACGCATGTAGAAGGGGTCGACTATCACGATGTCCGGGGTCTTGTCGCGAATGATCCGCATCTCCATACTCAGCGAAAATAGCCGAATGAAGATGTAGTGCAGCGGAAGAAGGTTCAACATAGCGTGGATGTCATCAAACCGCAGGACGATCGTACCCCCGATGGAGTTATCCACAAAGCCCTTGCCCTCTGGCACCTTGGCCGCGAAAACCGGGTATGCCACATCCTTCTCTCTGAGACGCCGCTTCTCCAAAGAAAGAACACTGTCATGCAGACTCCGCATAGCACCGGTTACAGCATCGAGCATATTTCTCGGTAGCATCGGCCTACCCGCCACATGCACCCTCCTCATTACATCCTCAGGTGAAGGTGGCCCGTCCTGAGCACGGATCGTACTCGGTGCCGGCTGGCTCGCACCCTTGTTAGTTTTTCTTTTGCGTGCCTTCTTCTCCTGAATTGGGACCGAGTTCTGCTCAGAGACCGCCTTCTTGAGTGTGTTGGGGCTGATAATATTTCGCACCTCGCCTATCTGAGGCTCGGTGAAGTCGGCAGCTGGAGGCGTCTCCTGAGAGCTGAACGGCATATGACGCTTGTTGCAACTTGGCTTCTACGTGGTACCAGCTAGATCGCGCACGTCTTTTGTTGGGTTGGGTTCTTGAGAAGGAGGCCCCATGAAGTCGCCACCATACCCATGATCGGCAAAGTACTGATCGACGTTGGAAATGCATCGTCGTCGTCGTCGTTCTGATCCTGTGCCATATGCATGTTTGGATCCAGTGGCATAGGGATTTCCGGCACCGTTGCGGCGGTCTTGCCATGGGGACGACTTGGCGCCGGCACGACTGGCGGTGTTGTCTTTGGGGTGGTGTCCCCCGCCCCCAAACGAATCTGGCTCTTCGGCCAAAGCAGGGGCCATCTCAGGCAGGCGCTGAGGGTCATCACGTCATCATCGTCGGCCCCGATGGGTCAAATCGGAGGTAACACCTCGTCGCAGCCTAGCAGCACCCGAACCAGTTGAACCCTAAACAAGTTGGGTGGCATCTGGGTACCGTGGAACAAGGGGTTGCCCGGTTGAATGATTTTTCCCTTGGCGACATCGACCAACTCGTTGTTCACGAAGTGCGGGAGAGTGCACGGAACGTCGGCGGCGCCCTGCGAAAACATGTAGGGCGTCTGGGATGCCCAGTCAAAGGCAAGGAGATGAAGTCCTTGGCCGAGAGAGGCTTAATTAGTTACCGTGATGATGGCGTCGAGCTCGGCTAATGTCGAGGCACCGCCAACGGCGGGCGTGCAGTTGATGGAGGGGCCGCTTGCTGCAGAGGTGCCGGCCGGCGTACACCCGGGTGCATTAAGCTCCCGTGCCGGCGTCGGAGACACCAATGCCGCCTCCGCCGGAGACACCGATGGCCCCGCCATCGCGTTCTGCGAGTTGCTGGCTGTGAAGCTGGGAATCGGGGGCGGCCCCTGTTGGCCGCCCGCAATCCACGCCTGCAACCCCTCGATCAAGCTAGGCACAATGGCGGTGATCGTCGCTCCGAGCTGTTGTTGCACTTCCTCTTGGACAATCTCCAGAATCCGCGCCACCTGTGCCTTGAGTTCTTGAACCTCGCGCGCCTTGCTTTCCGAGCTGGTCTTTTTCTCCTTTCGCCCACCAGCGTTATAGTATGACGACCATTTTGTCGACAAGCCTTTGCCGGCCACACGACCAACTGACGTCGGCTTATCGAGCTTATCCTTGTTCTTCATTACATTCAACGCCCTATTTAGAGTCGTGTCCCAAGGGTTGCTCTTAGTCGACCCCGCGCTACTGCTTTCAGTCGCCTGCGGAAGGAATGTGAATCATTTAGAAATTTGGCTTCATTAATTATAATGCAACCATATGGAGCTAATTACGCGGGGGTGTATTCCTTACCAGAACAAGCTCAAGCGCCCTGGTCTTCGGATCCGTGGTAAGCTCCTTTGTTTTCGGGTCCTTCTTGTACCGGGCCTTGACAAAGTTCCTGGTCTGCTTGTCACCGTATTTATCGAAGAGGGGCAGTAGGCCTTGCTCGGCACGGTCCCCCTCCTCCTTGTCCCATATAGGCTCCGCCACTCTGTAACCGCCGGGACCGAGTGTGTGTTCCCCTAAGTTGAGCTCCCGCATTTCTTTCCCCCACTGACTTGATTCGGAGTGTGCGGTGCTCGAGCAATTGATCTTGAAGTCGTTGTAGTCATCTTCGGTGATCGAAGGATTTTTCTCCTTGATCTTCTCGTAACTCTCACCTTTCTCGATCATTCTCTTCACGTTGGTTTTCCAAGTAGACAGGGCCTTGCTCATCCTCGTGAGGGCAGCATTGTTCACTTTATTCCCTTTAAGGCTTGTGTTTTCAAATTGAGTGGGGAACTTGTATCGTTCGTGCAGCTTCGTGAAGAGGAGGTTGCGCAAATTCCCTCGGTCAGGATGCCTCAGGTTCTCGGTGTTGATCGAGACGGTTCTCCGGAGAATGCACCCGAGCTGAAGCGAGTACCCCTTGACTATTCGGTCGGGCGTCGTTAGATTCCCGTCAGAGTCCACTTCAGTAACTTCCTCCTTGAGGATGCGGAGCACGGTCGGGCGTCGGTCCTTCCGTTGCCTCTTCGGTTGGCTGCCATCTGTGCCTGCGCCGCCATCATCAGTGGTGGCATCCTCGGCGGCACCATCAGTGGTGGCATCCTCGGCGGTACCATCAGTGGTCTCAGGATCGGTGGGGAAGGTGACGTCCTCATACAAGTGAGGTTGTTCCTCCATCTCCTGGGACAGCTCCCAGAATGCCTTGCCGCC
The DNA here is from genome assembly GCA_902687465.1 of Secale cereale. Taxonomy (NCBI): domain Eukaryota; kingdom Viridiplantae; phylum Streptophyta; class Magnoliopsida; order Poales; family Poaceae; genus Secale; species Secale cereale. Next base: position 506,285,356 of record LR738713.1, read on the forward strand.
CGAACCGCCGGCCTCATCGTTGTTGGCCATGTTTCTCTCTAAATAGGAACAAAGTTTGGTCAAAAAGTTGGTTATTGTCAAGGAACAAGATCATGGTCTCATCATTTACGGTTTGTCGACACCGAGGCATCCTAAAAGCTAAGCTTTTATAATTGAGGGTTTTTCGACGCCGAGGCACCCTAAAAGCCTAAGCTTTCATCATTTCGGTTTTTATCGACACCGAGGCACCCTAAAAGCCAAGGTTTTATAATTTATGGTTTGTCGACAACGAGGCATCCTAAACGCTAAGCTGGGAAGGAGAATTATAAGTTGGGCCTAATCACTTGGCTCTATTGCCGCCTATGGTTTAATGCAAGTAGAATAAAGGGGCACTTGATCCTACTTAATTAACTACTAAGATACCCCGGCCCATGCATTAGTCACAAGTAGCCTATATGTCCTATTTTTAGCAAAGTCATGCTAAAATTCACGGAAAATTTCAGCATCACCTTTGCCGAAAATAGGACATATGGAGTACCCGAATTTGCCAGAACAGAAGTTAATCGACATTCCAGCAAACTCAAGGGCCTACCGGTGTAGGATTCCATCGTTACCCCGGAGTTCTGATAACCATCGCTCTTCATGTCCTTGGCCTCGGTGTAGAATGTGTAGCTGTTGATATCGTACGCCTCATAGGTCATCAGGTTGTGCTCGGCGCCCTGTGACAAGGCGAATATGAGTTGTTCTTCCGCAGAAAAATCCTCATGTAAAGGGTACGACAGAAGCTTCTGCTTGAACCAACGCGTGAAACATGAGTTGTGCTCTTTGATTATATCTCCGTCCGTCCTCTGTTGGCCTCGGTCATTGTACGTCTTCTCAATAAAGGTTTTGTGCTCTACCACCCAAGGATCGACCACGTCTATGTGTTGTAGCGCGACTAGGTTTGCTCTTTCAAAGTCGGCGAGTCGACCCTCGAAGTCGACATGCATTTCGCGGCGACCCTCACGGTGACCCCATCCAGCGAGCCTGCCGAGGTGCCTGTTGACGGGCAGACCAACGGGGTTCTCGATGCCTAGATAATTCGTACTGTAGGAGATGCACTCTTCGGTCAGAAAGCCCCTGGCTATGCTTCCCTCTGGACGTGACATGTTGTGAACGTATCCTTTGATGACACCATTCATCCTTGCGAACGGCATCATGCTGTGCAGGAACGTCGGCCCGAGTTGGATGATATCGTCCACGATATGGACCAGCAGATGCACCATAACGTCGAAGAATGCGGGCGGGAAGTACATCTCAAGCTCGCATAGTATCACCACGATCTCTTCCTGTAGCCTTCAGAGTTGCCTCACGCCAACAGACTTCCGAGAGATGATGTCGAAAAAGTTGCATAGGCCAAATAGGGTTTCACGGACGTGCGCGTCCATGATACCACGGATTGCAACTGGAAGTATCTGCGTCATCAGCACGTGACAGTCGTGAGACTTCATCCCGCTGAACTTCAGCTTCGCCCGGTCTAGGTATCTGCTTATCTTCCCCGCGTAACCGTAAGGAAGTTGTACTCCTACGAGGCAGGTGAAAAACTGCTCGATCTCCTCCTGACTTAGAGTCAAGCACGCGGGATGGTAGTCATTTCCGGTCTTCTTGGCCTTTTTGCCTTTGCGATGACTTTCCATGTCCTGCTTCGCCTCATCATCATCATCATCATCATGATCATCATATATATCGTGAAGCTCCTGCCTGATGCCCATTGATTTCAAGTCTGCCCTTGCTTTCGACCCATCTTTGGTCCTCTCTGGCATGTTGAGCAGGGTACCAAGCAGACTCTCGCACACGTTCTTCGTGATATGCATTACATCAAGGCTATGAGGCACACGGTGGATCTTCCAGTACGGCAAGTCCCAGAAAATAGACCTCGTTTTCCATACCTTCAGCAGCGGCTCTGGCGCCTTTCGCTTCTTTCCCGGCTCTGGCGCCTTTTGCTTCTTTCCCGGCAGTGGGCAATCTTTCCAATTTTTCAACAGCTCGTCTATTTCCTCGCCGCTCCTCGTACGCGGGCATCCTCGGGGTTCGGTTTCACCATCGAACAGATCCTTGCGTTTTCTCCACAGGTCATCGTCGCGAAGCCACCTTCGATGTCCCATGAACATGGTTTTCGAAGACCCGGGATCTCTATCTAGCTGGCGATACGTTGTGTCATCCATGCACCTGACGCATCCAGAAAATCCGTGGACCACCTGCCCCGCGACATATCCGTAACCGAGATAGTCGTGCACCGTCGTGAGAAGTGCGGCTCTCATAGGGAAATATTCTTTCTTTGCGGCGTCCCACGTATTGGTTGGCGTTTTCCACAGCGTGTCTAGCTCCTCTTTCAGCAGCCCCAGATACAGATTGATGTCGTTCCCTGGTTGTTTCGGTCCTTCAATTAGCATACTCATGTGAATGTACTTCCTCTTCAATGACAACCAGGGGGGAAGGTTGTACATCCACACAAACACAGGCCAGGTGCTATGTGTGCTTCTCTGGCTGCCAAACGGATTGACTCCATCGGTGCTCGCGCCGAGCACGATGTTCCTTGGATCGTTCCCAAATTCTAGGTCTTCGAAGTTCAACGCTTGCCACTGGCTCGCATCCTTAGGGTGACTCAGCATCTTGTCTTTTTTATCTATCTCCGGATCATTTGTGTCATATTCTCGCTTCTTCTCCTCCCTATCCGCGTGCCAACGTAGGAGCTTTGCTACCTTAGGGTCCGCGAAATACCGCTGCAGACGAGTAGTGATCGGAAAGTACCACACCACTTTTCGAGGAGCTTTCTTCCTCTTCTTGTATCGAGTGACGCCGCACACCGGACATATGGTAGACTCCTCGTGCTCGTCCCGATAAATGATGCAATTGTTCATGCACACATGGTATTTCACGTGCGGTAAATCCAGAGGACACACGATTTTCTTCGCCTCCTCCAAACTGGTGGGGCACTTGTTCCCCTTGGGAAGACGTTCGTGCCAGAATGACATGTTCTCGCCGAAGCATGCGTCGGTCATTTTGTGTTTTACCTTCATCTCCAGAGCCATGAGCGTTACTTTCAGGCGGATATCCTCGGGCCTGCATCCTTCATACAATGGAGTAACCGCGTCTAACTCAAGTTGATCCATCTTGGCTTTCTCTCGGGCGGCAGCTCTTGCGTTATCGGTCTGCTTGAGAAGCAGCTCTTGAATATGAGGGTCCTGCACCCAACCCATCGATGGTCCAGCGTCGTCTGCTCCGCCGGCATCATCATCTTCATGATCATGCCCGTCGTCTGCTCCGGCATCTTCCTCATCATCATGTCCTGCATCTTCTACATGATGACTGTGTACAGCATCACCGTCGTGATCATCTCCTGGGGATTCTTCGTCTTCTTGCCCGCCCGAGCCGCGGTGGTTGTCTTGCTGCCCTTCCTCATTTCTTGCCCGGCCCCCATGGACGACTTCGTAGTCCTCTTCATCACCTTGCCACCGATAGCCATCCATGAAACCACGCAAGAGCAGGTGGTCACGCAGCTGCCCGGAATCCGGGTCCGCAATAAGGCTCTTCAGCTTGCATCTTCGACACGGACATCTTATCTCCGTCTCGTTCTTTTGAAGCATCTCGACCTTCGCGGACCTCAAAAACCTATTCACGATGCCTTCGGTCATCGTGCGCACCATAGTCGCCTGCGGGGTAGAGCAAAACGATATTTTAGAACCAAGAAAAAATTTGCCATTACTTTCCCTAAAAATAGGACAAAAAAGAATGCTTAATGCCAAAATTCTCACCGAAACGGAAATGAATCAACATTCCGGGAAAGTATTGGCAACTATCGCATTTCAAATACCGGTACACCTCCAAACACAAACACATATGCAACACAACAAACATATGCAACACCACGAACATACATAGATCTAGCTAGGCCATAAAAAGTGCATGTGCACATTGTTGTATGGAGAACAACATAAATATAGCTTCCCCCCTTACTTACCTATCAAAACAAGGTAATTTAAGCACATAATTTGAATGAATATATGGTGGAAATGAGGTGAAAAAGAGGAGGGACCCGAGAGGAGGAGGAGGTGGAGAGAATGAAGTGGGGGAGAAAGTGAGTGTGGGTAGGAGAGAGGCTGTCCAAAATATCTTGTTGCTGCCCACTTAGTAATGGCGCACCAACTATAAGTGCGCCATTAGTGATCAAGGTTACTAATGGTGCATTTATAGTAGGTGCGTGTCGGGGGAAACTGCCCGCCACGAACACCTATGGGACCGGAGCCCCTTGTCTGTGCGGTACGAGGGCGGAGGGAGCACGAAGAGCAGATCGAGGCAGACGCGCGGGCAGTTTTTACCCAGGTTCGGGCCGCACGGATGCGTAAAACCCTACTCCTGCTTGGTTGTGTATTGAGTTGAGCGCTCGGGAGCTTGAAGAAGCAGCTACACCGTGCGTGAGAGTAATCTAGGTTTCGAACCCCCTCCACGTTGTGCATGGGCCTCCTTTTATAGTGCAAGGGGTCACCGACAGGTGTCAACGTAGGAGAAAGGGGTAAAAATGTAAAAGAGGTGGTAGTTGCAACAGTGCGGGAACAGTGGAGCTACAGTACAGAACAGTGGTCTATACCTACTTTAACAGTGGGGGACAAGGGCATTTAATGCCTGTCGCCGTCGACCCCAAAAGCTCCCGCCGTTGCGTCTCCGTCTGCCACGGCGATGGATCCTCTGCCGTGGAGTGCCACCGTGTCCCCCAGGCTGCACAGCCATCCGCCACGCGTCCCTGGAGTGGCCCCAGGGCGACGCGTGGGCCGATGAGCTGGAGCGCGGGCACACAGCGCACCTCCCCCGGCAAGCACCTTGCCGGGGATCTCGACCTTGCCGGGCCCGGAAGCTTGCCGCTCCCCGAGCCCTTGCCGGGTCTTCTAAGATAAAATCTTCTATTCGTCCTGACAAGCTCCTCTTGCCAGGGCCTCGTGCTAGTTAAGCAATCTCGAGCCTGGGACGGCCTTCCCGGCAAGCTCCTCTTGCCGGGGTCTTGGTCTTCTGTCTTGTATACTTTGTTTTTGAATGGCTAGATAAGGGTCAGGAAGGTCTCCGGCAAGCGCGTGGTGAACCCTGCCGCGGGGAGCTGCCGCTGCCCGTGCACAAGTTGGGGTACTAGGGTACCCCTACCTTAGTACACCGACACTTTCCAACGCCTATGAAAATGACGAAATCGGAGCTTGTTCTCACTTGCTTTGAGAGTCTCGATCAATTCGGACTCTAGGTTGATTTTTGTATTTTCTTTGTTCACCGTTTCTTTGCGAGAGTTGGCCTAACACCCTATTGTATCCATACATGGGTGGGGCGCCAAGGACCTGAACACCAAAGTGATATGCCGGCTCATCAAAATTTGAGCTATAATTGCGATAACTTTCATTTTTTCCAATCCTGCGGGCCATTTTTGAGGGCCAAGACGACCCTTTTTGGTCTCAAAATTTTCCGCGCACGTGATCCTGTGTGTGCACGTATGTAAAATCCTCCAGATCGTAAAAACTAGAAGTCCTATCACCTCAATTCCCCAATAGCTTTCCAACGCCTATGAAAATGACGAACTCGGAGCTTGTTCTCACTTGCTTTGAGAGTCTCGATCAATTCGGACTCTAGGTTGATTTTTGTATTTTCTTTGATCACCGTTTCTTCGCGAGAGTTGGCCTAACACCCTATTGTATCCATACATGGGTGGGGCGCCAAGGACCTGAACACCAAAGTGATATGCCGGCTCATCAAAATTTGAGCTGTAATTGCGATAACTTTCATTTTTTCCAATCCTGCAGGCCATTTTTGAGGGCCAAGACGACCCTTTTTGGTCTCAAAATTTTCCGCGCATGTGATCCTAAGTGTGCATGTATGTAAAATCCTCTAGATCGTAAAAACTAGAAGTCCTATCACCTCAATTCCCCAATAGCTTTCCAACGCCTATGAAAACGACGAAATCGGTGCTTGTTCTCACTTGCTTTGAGAGTCTCGATAAATTCGGACTCTAGGTTGATTTTTGTATTTTCTTTGATCACCGTTTCTTCGCGAGAGTTGGCCTAACACCCTATTGTATCCATACATGGGTGGGGCACACAGGACCTGAACACCAAAGTGATATGCCGGCTCATCAAAATTTGAGCTGTAATTGCGATAACTTTCATTTTTTCCAATCCTGCAGGCCATTTTTGAGGGCCAAGACGACCCTTTTTGGGCTCAAAATTTTCCGCGCACGTGATCCTGTGTGTGCACGTATGTAAAATCCTCCAGATCGTAAAAACTAGAAGTCCTATCACCTCAATTCCCCAATAGCTTTCCAACGCCTATGAAAATGACGAAATCGGAGCTTGTTCTCACTTGCTTTGAGAGTCTCGATCAATTCGGACTCTAGGTTGATTTTTGTATTTTCTTTGATCACCGTTTCTTCGCGAGAGTTGGCCTAACACCCTATTGTATCCATACATGGGTGGGGTGCCCAGGACCTGAACACCAAAATGATATGCCGGCTCATCAAAATTTGAGATGTAATTGCGATAACTTTCATTTTTTCCAATCCTGCAAGCCATTTTTTAGGGCCAAGACGACCCTTTTTGGGCTCAGAATTTTCCACGCACGTGATCCTGTGTGTGCACGTATGTAAAATCCTCCAGATCGTAAAAACTAGAAGTCCTATCACCTCAATTCCCCAATAGCTTTCAAACGCCTATGAAAACGACGAAATCGGTGCTTGTTCTCATTTGCTTTGAGAGTCTCGATCAATTCGGACTCTAGGTTGATTTTTGTATTTTCTTTGATCACCGTTTTTTCGTGAGAGTTGGCCTAACACCCTATTGTATCCATACATAGGTGGGGCGCCAAGGACCTGAACACCAAAGTCATATGCCGGCTCATCAAAATTTGAGCTGTAATTGCGATAACTTTCATTTTTTCAAATCTTGCAGGCCATTTTTGAGGGCCAAGACGACCCTTTTTGGGCTCAAAATTTTCCGCGCATGTGATCCTGTGTGTGCACGTATGTAAAATCCTCCAGATCGTAAAAACTAGAAGTCCTATCACCTCAATTCCCCAATAGCTTTCCAACGCCGATGAAAATGACGAAATCGGAGCTTGTTCTCACTTGCTTTGAGAGTCTCGATCAATTCGGACTCTAGGTTGATTTTTGTATTTTCTTTGATCACCGTTTCTTCGCGAGAGTTGGCCTAACACCCTATTGTATCCATACATGGGTGGGGCACCCAGGACCTGAACACCAAAGTGATATGCCGGCTCATCAAAATTTGAGCTGTAATTGCGATAACTTTCATTTTTTCCAATCCTGCAGGCCATTTTTGAGGGCCAAGACGACCCTTTTTGGGCTCAAAATTTTCCACGCACGTGATCCTATGTGTGCATTTATGTAAAATCCTCCAGATTGTAAAAACTAGAAGTCCAATCAATTCAATTCCCCAATAGCTTTCCAACGCCTATGAAAACCACGAAATCGGTGCTTGTTCTCACTTGCTTTGAGAGTCTCGATCAATTCGGACTCTAGGTTGATTTTTGTATTTTCTTTGATCACCGTTTCTTCGCGAGAGTTGGCCTAACACCCTATTGTATCCATACATGGGTGGGGCGCCAAGGACCTTGTCGGGGGAAACTGTCCGCCACGAACACCTATGGGACCGGAGCCCCTTGTCTGTGCGGTACGAGGGCGGAGGGAGCACAAAGAGCAGGTCGAGGCAGACGCGCGGGCAGTTTTTACCCAGGTTCGGGCCGCACGGATGCGTAAAACCCTACTCCTGCTTGGTTGTGTATTGAGTTGAGCGCTCGGGAGCTTGAAGAAGTAGCTACACCGTGCGTGAGAGTAATCTAGGTTTCGAACCCCCTCCACGTTGTGCATGGGCCTCCTTTTATAGTGCAAGGGGTCACCGACAGGTGTCAACGTAGGAGAAAGGGGTAAAAATGTAAAAGAGGTGGTAGTTGTAACAGTGCGGGAACAGTGGAGCTACAGTACAGAACAGTGGTCTATACCTACTTTAACAGTGGGGGACAAGGGCATTTAATGCCCGTCGCCGTCGACCCCAAAAGCTCCCGCCGTTGCGTCTCCGTCTGCCACGGCGATGGATCCTCTGCCGTGGAGTGCCACCGTGTCCCCCAGGCTGCACAGCCATCCGCCACGCGTCCCTGGAGTGGCCCCAGGGCGACGCGTGGGCCTATGAGCTGGAGCGCGGGCACACAGCGCACCTCCCCCGGCAAGCACCTTGCCGGGGATCTCGACCTTGCCGGGCCCGGAAGCTTGCCGCTCCCCGAGCCCTTGCCGGGTCTTCTAAGATAAAATCTTCTATTCGTCCTGACAAGCTCCTCTTGCCAGGGCCTCGTGCTAGTTAAGCAATCTCGAGCCTGGGACGGCCTTCCCGGCAAGCTCCTCTTGCCGGGGTCTTGGTCTTCTGTCTTGTATACTTTGTTTTTGAATGGCTAGATAAGGGTCAGGAAGGTCTCCGGCAAGCGCGTGGTGAACCCTGCCGCGGGGAGCTGCCGCTGCCCGTGCACAAGTTGGGGTACTAGGGTACCCCTACCTTAGTACACCGACAGGAGCCCCCGGGCCTGGGCCACACACGGTGCCGAGCGCTGTTGGGCCAGGCCCAAAACAGTGCACGGGCACCCGCGGCCCGCGGCGCGCCGAATCCACTTCCATATCCGCCGCACCCCACGGCAACGGCACGCGTCGATTGCGGCGTCGTGGGATGGGACGTGCCCACGATTTCTTTAATGGGAAGGGCGAAACGCCCCCCCACTCTCCCATAAAAGCAGAGAGAGCGGCGCGGTTCCCCTCCCTGCGCACTCATTGCCATCGTCTTCTTCCTCAGATTCCTCTGCGCTTCGCCTCTACTCCTCCGCCACCACCAAGCTCTTCGTCCCCTTCCTTCCACCGCATCCGCCATGGCCCCAAAGACCGACAAGGCGAAGTCGGAGAAGTCCAAGCGGGAGAAGTCAGATCAGGCGGCGAAGCTCGCCGCGTACCGGAAGGAGCACATTGTCTTCGCGCCGAAGCTCGGCGTGCGGGAACTTTGGAACAAATATTATTTGTTCTGGGCCAAGGAGACCCCAGCGCACCCCCGCACGCGCGTCTACCCGGCCGTCGCCAAGGACCATTACCCCGGCGGGTATTATTTTTTCGCAGCCTTCTTCCACTGCGGTCTGTGCCCTCCCTTCTCAAACTTTTTCTGCGATATCATGAATACTTATGGCCTCCACCTCCTCGACTTCACTCCCAACGCCATCCTCACCATGTCCGTTTTCGCACACATGTGCGAAAACTTCGTAGGAATCCAGCCCAACGTAGCTCTCTTTAGGCACTTTTTCATCCCTAGAGCAGAGGCCGACGCCCCCCTCTCCGGAGGAATCTCTTGGGTGTTTAGGCTGAATAAGAAATTAGCCTACTTGCCGGGGGAGCTCCGCGGCAAGTGGGAAGAGTGGCGCGCGGAGTGGTGCTGGGTCGTCGAGGAGCGGCCGCAACACTTCACCGCGCCGCGCACATCGCCCATCGTGCGCGGCAGGGATTGGAGTAATTTCGATTCCGACGATTCCAAGCTGGATATCGCTCTCGTCAGAATCCTTCGTCTTCGGATGGCTCCGCTGTCTGTCGCTGAAGTGGGCGCGGACTTTCTTCGTCGCCGGATCGCCCCCCTCCAAGACCGGAAAAGGCCGGCGTGGCAATACGGCGGCCCGGCAGACATCATGAGGCTGCGCCCCGGCCTCAATTTTAACTTCACAACACTCGAGCTGCGGGGTATGGTCAGGGAACTTTTCAAGTTCGACCCGGCACACCCCGAGTACTTCCGCGCTCCCCGGGGAGTGGTGCCGCTCTGCGCCAGCAGCGCCCGGGATCGCCTTGTCGCTATGATGCCCGCGTGCGACTCTCATGGATTGGAGCGCACGTGGATTGCGCCCAAGCCTATCGACGTCCTCGAGTTCTACGACAACCTTGCGGAGGTGTTGGAGAAGACGGACGATCTCAAGCTGCACACGCGGGCCACCACCGACCAAGAGATTGCTTACATGGCTTCTCGCGCTGAAGAAGTCGCCGCAGCCGCGGCGGCAGGAAACTTTGGATACACACCCGCGGAGGCGGAAGCCGCGGATGCCTCCAGCCAGGCGGATAAGGAGGAGATTCGCAGGCTGCTAGAGCTCCCTCCCGACGCGCTCGCCGGGGTCCCCTCGCTGAGGCACTCCGGGATCAATGGGATCGCGACGGAGGCCGCAGCAATGGAGGGCGCAGCCGGAGGAAGCAGGGGTGCCGCGAGGAGCGAAGGCGCCGGACGAAGCGGGGCCACCAAGGGGAAGGGGCCCGCAGTGCAAGGCGCTGGGGCCAGCGAACTGGCCGAGGGAGAGGAGGGGGAGGAGGAAGACACCGGCGGATCCACCGAGCTCTACGCCGACGACCTCTCCTCGTCGGAGAGCTCCCCGCCCCCGGCGAGCCCGAAGCAGTCCCCATTGAAGCGTCTCCGCAAGGCGGCGACGGGGGAGCAGGCGCGAGCGCCCCGGCAACAGCCAGCTCGCCGGGCAGCTCCCCGGCCGAGCCAAGCCGTGCCAAGGGCGACCGGCGTGCCGGCCACGGCAGAGGCCCCGCGCGCGCGGACCACGACGGAGGCGTCCCGCAGGCCGGCACCGAGCCGGCAAGGATCTTCTCGGAGCGGAGCAGCTGCTCCGCCCACTTCTCGGGCGCCGGGCCTCGTAACTTGTCTCACCCGATAAGGGCCTTCCCACTTCGGCGTCAACTTGTTGGAATTCTTGGCGGACTGAACACGCCGAAGAACAAGGTCGCCTTCCTCGAGACTCCTGGCCTTGACTTTGCGGCTATGGTAGCGGCGCAAAGCTTGCTGGTATCGAGCAGCTCGTACAGCAGCCTGGAGACGTCCCTCCTCAAGGAGCAATGCGTCATCTTGCCGCAGTTGCTCTTGCTCGAGCTCATCATAAGCGAGCACTCGAGGAGATCCGTATACGAGTTCCGTGGGGAGAACTGCTTCTGCTCCATAGACTAGAGCAAAAGGTGTCTGCCCGGTGGCTCGACTCGGTGTCGTTCTGATTGACCAAAGAGCCGCCGGGAGCTCCTCTATCCAATTTCTTCCGCACTTGCGCAGCCTGTCAAAGGTCCTTGTCTTGAGTCCGCGCAGCACTTCAGCATTTGCCCTCTCCGCTTGACCGTTGCTCCTCGGGTGAGCAACAGAAGCGAAACAGACCTTGGCGCCAAGGTCTTGGACGTACTGCATGAAGGTGCGACTAGTGAATTGTGTACCGTTGTCGGTGATGATCCTGTTAGGGATCCCGAAACGGCAAACAATCGACCTGAAGAACCTGACTGCTGACTGTGCTGTCACCTTTCTCACTGGCTCCACTTCTGGCCACTTTGTGAACTTGTCGATTGCAACGTACAAGTACTCAAAGCCCCCGACAGCGCGAGGGAAAGGGCCGAGGATATCGAGCCCCCAGACCGAGAAGGGTCATGACAAAGGGATTGTTTGGAGAGCTTGAGCTGGCTGATGTATTTGCTTTGCATGGAACTGGCACGCTTCACACTTGGTTACTAGTGCAGTTGCATCTTGGAGGGCTTCTTGCCAAAAGAACCCTTGCCGGAAAGCTTTCCCGGCAAGTGCCCTTGCGCCAACGTGGTGGCCGCATGTGCCTCCGTGTATTTCTGCCAACAGCTTCTGTCCATCTTCTCTGGAGATGCATTTCAACCTGACACCATTGAGTCTTCTTCTGTACAGCTCGTTATCCACAAACTGATACATACTTGACTGCCTGGTTATCTTCTCTATCTCTTGAGGGTCGTCGGGAAGTTCTCCAGTTTGCAGAAAACGGACGATCTGCTGTGCCCATGCCGGAGCCCGGGGCTCGACGGCAAGGACTAAAGGCTCGAGGGCCGCTGCGGGAACCCCAGCTTCTACGGCAAAGACCTCTGGTCCTGTCGGAGCTGACGTTCCCCCGGCAAGCTCGCCGGGGCGAGGCTTGTCGGGAACACTTGCTTCAACTGCACAAGCCCGAGGGCTTGCAGGAGCAAACTGTTCCTCAGCGTTGTTGTTGATCTTGGGAACTTTGGCGGCGGGTTCAGGAAGATCCGCCGGCAAGTAGTCGCCGGAGACCAACTTTCTCTTCTTGGACTGCCCAATTGATGGTGTAACTGATGGTTGAGTCAGCTTGAGCAAAAAGGTCCCTGGTTCCACAGGTAGCTTCATCGCAGCACACTTTGAAAGGCCATCTGCAATTTCATTTTGAGCTCTCGGGATGTGCTCCATTTGCAGACCTTCAAAGTGTTCTTCAAGCTTCCTCACTTCATCTACATATGCTTCCATCAAAGGGCTCTGGTAGCTCTTGTTGACTTGTCGGACCACCAACTGAGAATCGCCCCGCACAATCAGCTTCCTGATCTCAAGTTCGGCCGCAATCCTGAGGCCGGCAAGCAAGCCTTCATATTCTGCGGTGTTGTTTGTCGCCTGCTCCCTGGGAAAGTGCATCTGGATAACATATTTGAGGTGTTCTCCGGTGGGCGCGATGAGTACCACGCCAGCACCGGCGCCTTGCAACGAGAAGGCACCGTCAAAATACATTACCCATTCACTTGTCGCTTCTTGCACGGGTACGCTCGTTTCTTGAACTTCTTCTTCTGGCGTTGGGGTCCACTCAGCAATGAACTCTGCCAAAGCTCGGCTCTGAATGGTTGAAGTACTTTCAAATTTGAGTCCGAAGCTTGACAGTTCCAGTGCCCACTCGACGATCCTGCCTGTTGCCTCTGGATTGTGTAATATCCTCTTCAACGGAAAGCGAGTGACCACTGTTATCTCATGGGCTTGGAAGTAGTGGCGCAGCTTCCTCGAGGCCATGAGGAGGCCGAAAAGCAATTTTTGCACACCGGAGTACCTTGATCTAGCTCCCTGGAGAAGGGAACTTACAAAATACACTGGGCGCTGCACCATCTTCTTCCGCACCTCTCCTTGTTCCTGCGCAGAGTCTTCCTTGTCGGGGCCAGAGCTTGTCGGGACAGCCCCCTGCTTGTCGCTAGATTCGCTTGCCGGTGACGCTGGCTCCTCGTCGGACTCCCTCTCCACTACCAACGCAGCACTAACCACCTGGTTGGTTGCCGCTAAGTATAGCAACAACTTTTCCTGTGGTTTAGGTGCGACAAGTATAGGAGTGGAGGACAGGTACCGTTTCAAATCCTGCAACGCCGCCTCCGCTTCCGGAGTCCACTTCATGGGACCTGCCTTCTTCAAGATTTTGAAGAAAGGTAGGGCGCGTTCCGCGGATTTTGAAATGAACCTACTGAGGGCAGCAACGCAACCTGCAAGCCTTCTGACATCCTTGACGCGCTTCGGGGCTTCTATCTGCTCGATGGCTTTGATCTTGTCGGGATTGGCTTCAATCCCCCTTTGTGATACAAAGAACCCGAGAAGCTTGCCGGAGGGAACTCCAAAGACGCACTTCTCGGGGTTCAGCTTGAGCTGTATCCTGCGCAGGTTCTGAAACGTTTCTTCTAAGTCTTGAATCAGTGTTTCTTTGCTCTTGCTCTTCACCACGATGTCATCCATGTAGGCTTCTACATTCCTGTGGATCTGTGGCTCAAAAGCAGTGTACACTACCCTTGCAAAAGTGGAGCCTGCATTTTTCAGTCCAAATGGAATGCGGATAAAGCAATATGTGCCACATGGAGTGATAAATGCAGTCTTCTCTTCATCTTCCTTAGCCATGAAAATCTGGTGATAGCCTGAGTATGCATCAAGAAAACAGAGTAGCTCACATCCGGCAGTGGAGTCAACGATCTGGTCAATGCGCGGCAAAGGGAAGGGATCCTTGGGACATGCTTTATTGACATCAGTGAAGTCTATACACAGTCTCCACTTCCCGTTGGCTTTGCGCACGACGACTGGGTTTGCCAACCACGTCGGATGGATCACACCTCTAACTAGGCCTGCTGCCTCTAGTTTCTTGATCTCCTCGTTGATGAACTCTTGGCGCTCCACGGCTTGCTTCCTCACTTTTTGCTTGATGGGCCGCGCATGAGGGCAGACAGCAAGCTTGTGCTCAATCACCTTCCTGGGAACACCGGGGATGTCAGATGGTTGCCAAGCAAACACATCGACATTCGCCCGCAGGAAGGCGACGAGCGCGCTTTCCTATTTGCTGTCAAGGGTGGCGCTGATGGTGAAGGTACCACCAGTGCCATCCTCCTTTGCGGACACCCTCTTGGTTGCCGGAGGAGCAGCCATTCCTTTCTTGCTCTTGCCGGTGGAGCTCGATGGAACGTCCTCGACGGCGGCGCAGCACTCCGAAGAGGTGCGGTTGCCGGAGTGTGTCCCAGAGCACTTGCCGGACTTGGTCTTCGTCTTCTTCCCGGGTTGATTCCTTGGAATGAACCGGTCTCTTCGAGCTCGCCGTCTTGAATCTGGAGTTTCTTGATCACAGCAGAGGAGATCAAGTTCAGCCCGGCCCCGCCGTCAACCAACATTTTGGTGACCTTGAGGTTGCGGATGGTGGGTGAGACCAGCATCGGCAAGCACCCGACCGCAGTGGTGCGGTCAGGGTGATCCTCAAGGTCAAAAATGATGGGCGTGCTGGACCATTTGAGGAGCCTGCGCGACTCCACGGGCGGCTCGGCTGCATTCACCTCACGCACCCACTGTTTCAGCTGGCGGTGGGAGGTGTGCAGGGAGGCGCCACCGTCGACGCACAGGACTTCCGTGGCCTTCTGGAACTCCTGCTCGCTGTTCTCGTCGTCCTCCATGTCTTCATCGTCGTCTTCGTCGTT